>CM042445.1:12132557-13332557 GCA_023631565.1 Gymnocephalus cernua
AGCATATTGTGCTCCAAAATCGTCGTCGTCGTCGTCGTCGTCGTCCGCTTATCCGTGGTCGGGTCGCGGGGGGAGCAGCTCCAGCAGGGAACCCCAAACCTCCCTTTCCCGAGCCACATTAACCAGCTCTGACTGGGGGATCCCGAGGCGTTCCCATGCCAGGTTGGAGATGTAATCCCTCCACCTAGTCCTGGGTCTTCCCCGAGGCCTCCTCCCAGCTGGACGTGCCTGGAACACCTCCCTAGGGAGGCGCCCAGGGGGCATCCTTACCAGATGCCCGAACCACCTCAACTGGCTCCTTTCGACGTGAAGGAGCAGCGACTCTACTCCGAGCTCCTCACGGATGACTGAGCTTCTCACCCTATCTCTAAGGGAGACGCCAGCCACCCTCCTGAGGAAACCCATTTTGGCCGCTTGTACCCTGGATCTCGTTCTTTCGGTCATGACCCAACCTTCATGACCATAGGTGAGGGTAGGAACGAAAACTGACCGGTAGATCGAGAGCTTTGCCTTCTGGCTCAGCTCTCTTTTCGTCACAACGGTGCGATAAACAGAATGTAATACCGCCCACGCTGCGCCGATTCTCCGACCAATCTCCAGCTCCATTGTCCCCTCACTCGCAAACAAGACCCCAAGGTACTTAAACTCCTTCACTTGGGGTAAGGACTCATTCCCTACCTGGAGAAGGCACTCCATCGGTTTCCTGCTGAGAACCATGGCCTCAGATTTAGAGGTGCTGATCCTCTACAGGAGCACCTGTATTGTGCTCCAAAATCTCTATGTACTTTTCAGCATTAATGGTGCCATCACAGAAGTGCAAGTTACCTTTGCCAAGGGCACTGACACAACCCCATACCATGACAGACCCTGGCTTTTGGACTTGTTGCTGGTAACAGTCTGGATGATCCTTTTCTTCTTTGGTCCGGAGCACACTGCGCCATTTCTCCCAAAAAATACCTGAAATACTGATTCTGACCACAGTACACGTTTCCACTGTGTGGTGGTCCATCCCAGATGCCTCCGAGCCCAGAGAAGTCGACGGCACTTCTGGACACTGTTAACATAGGGCTTCCTTTTGGCACAGTACAGTTTTAACTGGCATTTGTGAATGTAACTACGTATTGTGGTACTTGACAAAGGTTTGCCAAAGTAGTTCTGAGCCCATGTGGTGATATCGCTTATAGATGACGGTTGTTCAGCTTAGGCTTGCATCTTTGTCCTTTACGAACTGAAAATCCTCCTCATTCCTTAAATCTTTTAATTATGTTATGCACTGTTGAAGGTGAAATAAGCAAATGTCTTCCTATCTTTCTTTGAGGAACATTGTTTTTAAACATTTCAATAATTTTCTCACATATTTGTTGGCAAACTGGCGATCCTCGGCCCATCTTTGCTCCTAAAGGACTAGACCTTTCTTGGATGCTGCTTTTGTACCAAATCATAATTACAATCACCTGTTGACATCACCTGTTTCAAATCATATCATTATTAAACCAATTTACCTGATTACTAGCCCTAAATTGCTCCTGTCCCAACCTTTTTTGGAATGTGTTGCAGGTCTGAATGACATGAAAGGATGTATATTTACAAATGAAATTAAGTTGACCAGACAAAACATGAAATATTTTGTGTTCACATTGTCTGCAATGAAATACAAGTCAAAGTACATTTAGAAATCACTACTTTCTTTTTTTATTTGTGTTTTCCATACTGTCCCAACTTTTTCTGATTTGGGGTTGTAAATACTTTGATGTTTTGAAACCCATTGAACATGAACCACTTTGATTTTAGGTACAAAACTCGCCTGCAGTACGATTAGTCGTGGCAATGCATATCTCCCAGGGTATCTGCTAAATCGGCACCCCACAGTTTTCCAGAAAGATTACACACAGCACGCGCTGTGCTTTCAGTTAAGTCTGTGCAATTAGAACCTGTGCATTTGCCTCTTTGGTAGATTGTAGAAGTGAATCCATTACTTCTGCATTTTAATGTTAGGTAGTCTAATTTGCTATAGTTTCATTAAAAAGTCAACAATAGATTAACCGCACAGAGAGATCAATTTCTTAGCATCCACTTACAGCATTTAGAAAAAGGGTGTTGTTGAGGTGCTGTGTGCGTTCACATTTGTTTTCACATTTGTCTGGATGCTTTCATGTGTATAGTGCAAGAAAGATTGTTTAAAGCTACTGTCTGTGTGTATTGTGTTGGGCAGCCCTTGCGGTGTGTAGAAATATGGATGCTGGGTGTGCTGGCTTTTTGATTTGGTGTGCTGCTGTGATACTACCTGTACCAATGGGCCGCCTCCATTGAACAGCACAGAAGATCACTGTGCACCACTACAATGCCAATTGAAGAGATGCATAACGATGAAAAAATGCAATCACAGGAGGCAGATCAATACAGGGTCACTCTGCTGCTCTATATATTTAGCATTGATTAGAACACATTGCAAGAACTCATATTTATTCAGTTGTAATGGTTCATTCCCACACTGCAGACTGACACACAGACATTTTATTGTGTATTTCCACTAAAGTATAAACACTCAGACACTGTCACATTCCTCCGTTAATGCTTCCCAGAACATACCAGCCGATTAAATCGATGGCTTTCTAAAAATATTTAGACTAGAAAGGATCAATGTGAGAGATCATTCCCATTCTCCTCCCATATGTAAACACAAATAGACCATTGATGGTATTGAGTGCCCTTAGGGCTCCATAGTTATGTTGCCTTGCTGTCGAGGTGATGCTGCTGCCAGAGTCAGTGCGTATAGCCACTACTACTAAATCTGGCTCCCCTTCCCTCGTGCACACCCAGCTTTTTATGTTTCATAATGCAAGGTTGAGCTTGTCTCGCAGAATATAAAACCTCAGGCTTAGAATAATGCCTGTGAAAGGCGGCACGTGCCCTGTCACAGACACTTAACGTTGTGGTGTGATTATGTTGGGAGATTTTTCTCTGCCGCAATGTTGAATAGAGGATGTATTTTTCTATCTACGCTGCCATGCCAAACTTTCTAACCCAGCTGTTGCCAAGTCGTTTGCATTCTTGTGAAGCCATTTGATCGCTATCTGACTGTTGCTGCACATACGGATGAGAAAGCCGTCTGGAATTGTCAGCTGTAGTGTCTTGGTAGTACCCAATATGACCTGATTTCCTCTTGTACTTGTACGATTGCTTTTTTCGCTGGGACCTTTTCCCAGCACTAACATTTCAGTCCAGTGTTCCAGTTAATCTGATACATTCTCAATCAGGTTATATGATTAACACACTGGTTCAATTTATTTTTGTTTGTTTCACAGGGTTTTGATCTGTTGAAAGAGGTTTCTGTTCTGCCTGTGATGTTGGGGTAGATCAGCTGCTCAATCAGGGATGGTAACAACAGGTTTGGCATCATTATGTCCTCTTAGCAGTGAGGGACTGGGCACTGTTAAGATATAGGAGGATAGGTAGAATAGTAATAGAAAATCATATTTTTTGCTTCAGATAAAGTTATTTTTGTTTAGTTTTTGCCTCTGTTTCTTTAACATTTTTGTGAATAAATGCCACCTTCTAGTGCCAAGCAACATCATCTGCTATTTTTGTGTCTAACTCCCTACTGTCTGTCTGTCAGTGTCTCTCTCTCTCTCTCTCTCTCTCTCTCTCTGTGTGTGTGTGTGTGTGTGTGTGTGTGTGTGTGTGTGTGTGTGTGTGTGTGTGTGTGTGTGTGTGTGTGTGTGTGTGTCACGCATACACACATTAGTGCATAGTTACCACAGGAGTAACATATCCACTATCACACCAGCATCCCCCAGGACTCATTATTCCATCAATGGTGTATTCAATAACCATGAAGGTGTCTTTGTGAATGTATGTCCTGAACTGGCTACCATGCATTCTTCAGAAAAGATAAAAAGGCAAATATAATTTGTAAATTTGACTCCGGCTCAGTATGGCCATATCCTGGAAACCATGATATAAGGGGAAGTAACAACCAATCACCTGCTTTACATTACATTCACACTGACCCAGCGTTAAAGCTCTTGCTGTCAGCTTATCACTGCAGTGGGTGGCTAATTGACATAAGCACTGGCATGTTTATTTTCATTAAAGGTAAAGTCAAAGTTTCTGACAGGTGGTAGCATTATAGAGCAATGTTTTCATGAATGAGTGTATATTTATCTTCTACCAGCAACACACATGCAAGCCTTTAACAAATACATGTTGGCATAAAGGCAATCATAACTGCAAAACAATACAGTATACCAGACAGAATCTTGTATTTCAGGGTTCTCTGATGACCAAGAAGTACTGCCTGTTGCATATAGTGTTTGTGTGAGTCCTGTTGGTGAAAACTGTTCCAAAAAGTGCAGATTATGTATTATGATTTCTATGAACACAGATGAAGCCGGGTAATTCTCTACCCTGCAATTCCAATATGCGCTGAACTTCAACTAATGCAGCACTTAGTTTGGCAGCGTTGCTCTGCTCATGTGATGCTCTGGATTATATCTGAGCGAGCTTGACACAGGGCTTTCTTGATCTCACAAACCCTTCCCAACAGAGATGCCCAACATTTGAATTGTCGTGAATTGTGCACATACTGGAAATAAACATTCTAAATTCACATAAATCTAAATACTGATGCAGGAGGAGGCTGAGGAGGTGGATGAAGTCACATTTGTCTGTGGTGCAGCAGCAAGGAAGCATGTGTTTGCATATAGAATGGGAACCAAATTGTTTGAGATGACCTAACCGTGTACA
This sequence comes from Gymnocephalus cernua, assembly GCA_023631565.1. NCBI lineage: Eukaryota > Metazoa > Chordata > Actinopteri > Perciformes > Percidae > Gymnocephalus > Gymnocephalus cernua. Next base: position 12,137,304 of record CM042445.1, read on the forward strand.
GAACATGTGACTATAAAACTTCCATTCCTGCTTAAACTGAGGACAGGGCTCCATGATCTCCATCTTCATCCTTCATCACTCGCGTCCCTCTATCCGGATTTGTCCAGCGGTACATTGCACATTGTGTTACTCAAATGTGCTCTCATCAGCAGGTTTGGAAGTTCATGTCTGTTGACAGGGGATATATGGAGGGTATTACAGCATGGAATTAACCAGCTCCACTACATTGCTTATGACTTATCGTGCTTTAGAGGGAATTGCTCTGGCCGAGACATCCTTCCTGTGGAGCTCCATAAGCCAACAGGCAGTTTGGGTAGAGAAGGTTTTTTATTCCTTGATGCCCCCCTGAACCCCTTCTTCCCCTATTCTACCTCCTAAATGTAATGCTGCAGTTACTAGGCAACAAGAGAGGGAGGGGCTGGAGTTGTGTAATGCCTAGTTATTAATGCTGTTAATTTTATTAAGGCTATATGCATGATAGCAATATGCTTAAATCCATAAAGTCCTGTGTACATTATTCCTAGACTGAGACTCCTAAAGTTGTAATTATGTAAATTCTTCCCTTTTTAATATTTCTATAAATTTAGGAGATAACATTAGTCAACCATTTCCTTTAGTGGTGGGTTATCCCAAAGTGCATGTTATTGTAAAAAAAAAAACATTAAATAAAAATTATGTTTTGGCACACCCCATTGCTCCATTTGCTTCCCCCATTAAATTCACTCAAATTCACTCATGTAGGACAAGATTTCTAATTGCCGTATTTAATGTGTTAATGATTTAATTATTCTTTTAATTAATTTGTTACGACTAAATGATTGCGTTCATTCAAGGGCTCTTGGCTTGTCTTTGGGGAGGGCGGGGACATAGGGCTCCGCAGATTACTTAGTGATGCTTTTCCATATCAAATGTCAGAGACAGAAAAACAGCGCGAGGGAGTGATGCAACAAATGCATGCAGGTATTTTCTCCAGCAACAAAATGAATAGGCCACATATATTTCTTTGTGCGATGGACTCTTTCGTAGTAAGTTTGCAAAACACTCCTGTTTATTACAAGACTGACAGAGAAAGCAACTCTTATTTTCCCTTCCCAGTGAGAAATGACTGTGAGCCTAATCTGAAGTAAACAGGCTCTAAAGGCCTCTTGGGTGTGGGCGTTGTGGCTTCTCAAGCACATCAACCACCCAAGCCTCAGCATCAAAGGGATCACCATTTTTTATTGAAATGCCTTTTAATGTATAATGTAGTTCATTTATTTAATTTAGATTCGATAGTCACGGAAAAGAAATTGAGCTGGAAAGGTCAGACAAAATATAAGCCTTCCAGAGCACACCAGCTCTATTAGTTTTTCAAACAAATCTACCTTCGCAGACTATGAAAATGTGGCGTGAACTTTTTTAGGGGGCTGCAAATTGCCTCAAAGTTTTATTGATAGAGTAAAAACCTCAGTTGATGGATAAAGAGGCTGCTATTCAGTATGCAGAGGATACAGCGTACTGTTGAAGGGATGCTTTTATCTCTCTCCTTGCAGCCGAGACCCTACATTTTCTTTATATGCGCCATGTGCAGGTTATCAGCAGATGTAAATCTTTGTTTTGCTGTCGTTCCACAACACTTGGCGTCCCATCCTGAAGAGCAGAGCTGCATGTTATTTGCATGATATTTGATGCACGTTGATTACCATGATCAGTGGTGCATTTTCCTTGTGGCAGTGTGAGGGTTTAACAAGTAAAATCTAAAATAATGTAGCAGGGTGCTAGTTTATCATTTTGTGCTCATAATTAATTCAGTTATGTGCATAATACCTCTTTTAAAAAGAATAGTTATTCATATGTTGGGTAATAAGCTTATTTGACTTCTTACTGAGAGTGAAATGAAAAGATCAGTATCAATTGTGTGTGCACATACAGAGCTAGATCTGGGATGTGGCTAGCCTAGCTTAGCACAAAGATTGGAAGCAGGGGAAATGACAAGCCTCGCTATAGCCAAAGGTCAAAGATAAACTAGTCTATATCCACGACGTTCCACTTCCGGGATTGCTCCGGTGCTGCTGGAAATTCCCCCTTTGTGTTGGCATTCTAAACACCGGTGGATTTAAGGACTATCATGGTTAACTGCTCTTCAGTCTCTGCAGGGTAAATCCAGACAGCTAGCTAGACTATCTGTCCAATCTGAGTTTTCTTTTGCACGACTAAAACAACTTTTGAACAAAACAAGTTCCTTCCTGAGGCTATTTTGCAGCGGCACAGTGGCTCCGTCCGGCGCTTATGGCTGCCCATGACATTTGTGATTGGTTTAAAGAAATGCCAATAAACCAGAGCACTATTTAACTCCCATTGGAATTCTGTGTGGACTAGCCAGACCCTCCTCCGCAGTGCTGTGAAGGAAGGTCTGGCAATGCGAGACTAAAGATAACCTACCAGCACCTCCAAAGTTCACCCAGTACCGATTACAGAAATGGTTATAGCACATATTGTAATTGTCTTTGTAACGTTACTGTTTTTGACTATTGTGGTGGCACGGTGGTGCAGTGGTTAGTGCTGTTGCTCCACAGCTAGAGGGTTCTGGGTTTGAATCCTTCTGTGTGGAGTTTGCACATTCTTCCCGTGTTATCATGGTTTTTTTGCGGGTTCTCCGGCCTCCTCCCACATGCAATGCAGGTTAGGTTAATTGTTGACTCTAAATTGCCCACAGGTGTGAAGGGTGTGATACCTGGTGCCCTGTCCAGGGTGTACCCCGCATCTCATCCAATTTCAGCTGGGACCGGCTTCAGCCGCCCCGCGACCCTGAATAGCATCAACAGTTACAGATGGATGGATGACGCATGGTTTTAATAAGTGAGCTTTACATGTACTGTTATGGGATTTTTAGAACTTTAAAGAAAGCCAGGCTAGCTGTTAACCCCCTCTTCTTGTATTTATGCTAAGCTAGGCTAATCACCTTCTGATTTAGATACAGATTGAACTCAGCTCTTGTAAAGAATGTAAGTGTGTCCCGTTTACAATAAGTTAAGGGAACTCCCGCCGCCTCTTTGTGATTAGTTTGTGAAGTTCATGTATCTTCAGTTCAGTGTTCACTCATTTTCTACCACAGAGTTTCCGGTTAGTTTGGATGAAAAGCCTTGTTATTGTAGGACAGAGGATCTCTTACCAGATCATTACTTGCAATGAAGTTACTTGCGAACTTCCTTTCAACCGAAGACACTCATGTGTCCCCATATTGGCCTTGTATTTCTGTATTTCTCACAACCTAGTGAGGCTTTCTGCAAACTGTAGCTAACTCGCTTGATGGAGAGGCACAGGATGTAATCTGGGATTAATTACTGGAATTCACAGCACTGCACCGTGCCTCTCTTCTCCTGGCGGTTCTGAGGCATCTGGTGCTGTCCAGGCTAATCTGGATGACAGTGGATTTGGATGGCAGCTGGAGGATGCAGGTATCACTTAGTATATGCAGCACCATTCTGAACTTAAGACTGTGTGTGCGTGAAGCTTTGTGGGATACCGTAATTGTAGCGGCCAGGTATTGTACTGTTTATTAGCAGTGTGTGCCGGTGTACTTATCCATGCTTTTGTATGTGTGGTTTTGTATTCATGCATGCAAACACGTGTTTGGTCATGCGAGAGAGTAGGTGAGTAAGTAGCAAGTGGAAAAACCTGACAGGAGTCCCACGCAGGCTGTCGAGCCACGGGTGTTTACAGTTAAAATATTTGCCTGTCTAGGGGATCTGAGAAGTGGGAGATAAGGCAGAGACAGGCCCTGTCATGAACAGAACCTGTCTGTCTCCCTCCCACCCAAGTCCTCTTTATTAAACGAACATTGATTTCTCTTAGCCTTTGATAATCTTCCCCCCCAACGGAGTTTAATCAAAACACATCAAATGTTTGCCACCAAGGACAACCACGTCAAAAAAATTCCTTGCTTACCGGTGGCCTTGTTTTAGAGCATTTATTTACTGCAGCGCGTGTCTATGTGATGCGAGGAATAGTGCGAGAAGGTGTTTGTTTTTAGAACAGCCTAAAGTGATAGTTAAATCAGCAATGTTGTGTTTAAACCTCTTTTTTTATATCAAACTATAGCTGCCATAATTTCTGCTTTTCTGCTTTCTCTGGAGTTTCTTGCTGTAAGATGTATGTGTTTACACATTATGTGTGAGCATGTGTACATAAACACATTCTTGCTTCTTACTGCCACTTACTTCTTAGCCTCACCCTTTATTATTACACTGTGTTCCAATGGTGACAGGGGGGTCCGCATCAGGAGTGCGTGGTGGGTTAAAGCAGTAGCCTAAGCAAGCATCTGGGCTTGTCTCCCAGTTGCTGGGTTGGGCCCCTCCTGGGTCTGCCGATGAGCGAAATTATTTTTAATGGATCTTCATAAAACCATCTGTACGAGCACACCTGCACACTGGAAGGCTATCGACAAAATGATTATGACCGCAGGACCCAGAAATTGCTCTAAAATGTGTAATCATTTTGTTTGCTGTATCCACAGCCTCCCTTCTCCTTCATGTATCTGTATTCTTTGGGCCCTGGTTCAACAAAGCAAGGTTATTTTCATCCTCTTGGGTCTATGGCCTGCACGATTTCCATTTAGATTTGAGGCAGCATTTTAAGGTATAACAGGTCTCTGCTCTGCATTCAAGGATGCTTTATATTAAATGTCATGGAAATGGGTTGTCTGACCTGGCCAGAGGTGCATTGTCTGCAATAAATAAAGGTTAATTGTGGATGTTAATTTCCACAGATTGTGGTTATAATGAAGCTGATTTGCCATCCAAGTTCCATAATGTCCCGCTATCTTTCAAAATGGTGTTGACAGTGGTTGGCAGGCATTTTGGCAGCCTGATGAATTCCCCCATGCTAAATGTGCATACTGTTGACCAAAAAAATATACTTTGCCCAGTTTATTGTAATAACTGGCAGTGCTGAGATAGAGAAAAAAATAGTTCATTAACATGTCTCAGATTTGTGTCACGCATTTTTAATATCTACTTTATTTCTTATTCATCTCCTACACAAATCATAGATCTACAACTGTGCCCCTCTATATCATCATTTCAAATGCTGAAGGGACCCAACACAATCTTAGCTGACAGGTTCAACTGTTTCTACCACACATTCCCCTGTTACTTCTCATCAAATTTGATTTGTATGAAGATATAGCTGATGTTTTATTTATTTCTGCCCTGTGAGACAACCCGCAGGTACCCTCTGGGTGTCATGATTTATACGTACTGAACACAAAAAAAGGCGAGAAAAAGACAGCCACTGTCCTTGCACCTGCTGGCGTATACTTTAATGAAATTCAATGAGATGAAATTTAGCACAACCTCTATTGGGGTTGGCCATATCATTTTGAAGTGCTTCATTATAGCAATGCTGGTGGCCTGTGGGATATCTTCATTTGGGATGTGGCATGCCTCATTCATCAATGTAAGATAAAGAAAGGCGACTCTATCTGCCAAAACAGTCAAAACTTGTTTTATACAGTCGCACTAGTTGCATTACTTGAGTTCTGCAATTTATTCAATTTCAGCTAAACTCTACACACTGTGTTCATTAACAGTACTGAACAAAATAAGAGTTTTTTAATGTGTCATGAGCTCATGTAAAACACCATCACTGATACAGGATCAGTAAAACACTTATGGCTGTGTGGTAAAAATAATACTGTTCTATTACAGCTGCACACGGCTGTGTGCCTAGACTCCCATGGGGTACCTTTTGTGTAGTGTGTGTGTGTGTGTGTGTGTGTGTGTGATCTATGAATGCCCAGCCACAGCTCTTTTATTATACTTTAGAGCCAGATGTTCCTCTGATTAGAGGATGAGGAAGGAGCGATGAAGAGGAGAGACCACCAAATAATGAGGTTCGCTGCATCGGGGTAGCTCCTTGCTACTGCTGTTTCACTCACTCTACAGGGCAGTTTGCCACTCTGTGAGCTTCTTCTGTTTCTGTAACTCCACTATGCCTCTTATCTCCCTCCCACATTTGTCACGTTTCTCTATTTTCTGTTTTTCTGCCTTCTTCCACTCAATGTGTCTCTGTCCACACACACACACACACACACACACACACACACACACACACACACACACACACACACACACACACACACACACTCTCTCTCTCTCTCTTACTGATGTGGAGGCAGATGCTCCGGGCCCCCAGAAGGAGAGTGTCTCTGATATAAAAAGGCCTAATGAATGGGAGCCGCCTGTTTGTGTGCCGGCCGCCAAGTAGTGCAGCTGCACAGGCGCTGGATGGCACAAACAAAAGCCTCCCCGTCCCCTGCTGCAAATTCACTGCAAAAGCCAGGATGTTGCACGTGTGCGGCTTCAGATTGAGGCAAATGACTTAAGCCATAACAAGACCTAACACAAAAACAAACAAGTGGGCTTTACTCATTTGTATCTCCGGTCCAAAGGGCTTTGTCCCAACACAAGGTGAAGTTATTGATGAGACGAGGCCACTAGATTATTTCCACAACCTCGGTGTGCTGTTACCTCACGCTGGGGTAGCGTTTCTGCGCTGAATTCTCTCACTATTCCCTGCCTGTGTTCCGTAGCTATTTTCGGTTAATTACTCCTAATGAATTTGTGTATCCTTATTGTCCTCTAGAGCACTGAAGAGTGGTCTCTTGTCAGAGAGTGAAAAAAAAATCCAAAAGCTATTTTGTCAGTCTTTAATCAATCTCACTAGTTTTGATTGATGTCTGTCTGGTCTACTTTTTTGTGTGCGGCAAGGGAAGTATTTTTTTCCCCCTTTGTTTATTCCATTATCTTAAAGCTTTGTTGGGGGTGTAATGGAAGCTTAGAGAAACAGGTGATGGGGCTAATTAGTCATTAGCGAAGAGATTAGGGTCCCAAATGACAAGTGCATGCTTTACAAGGTCATAATTTGATTAAAGTCGCTGCCAGTTGATGGGAGAAGCTACTCTGAGATGATTAACTTGTCCCCCCATTCCTCTGTCTCTTCCTCACCACATGCCATCAAGATTATCTCTAATTTTATCATACTTTTAGAAGCGAGTGCATGTTTGTTACTTCATGTGTGACAGCCTGATGTACCATAGACTCAGTCTATTTAGCTGGCTAACTAGTCTTGGGCCCCTTTTCATTTAAGATGATGATCCAGACAGTCTACACTATAAACACCAGTTGATCCTTGTCTACGTGCTGGATTGTTTTCATAAACATACTGTAGTATCAAGCAAAATAATGGCTTTGTCTAGAGCCACACTGGTTGTTGAACTTTTGTGTTGCCATTCTTGTTGTACGTGTGCTACAGCAGGGTCTCTGTGCACGACTATACACAAGTTGCTCTTGTGGCTTATCTTGGCTTGTTGCCTGGCAACCTCACGATGACAAGAAGACTATGAAGTCACTGCACCCGGACAAGAAATAGGTCCAGCATGTCATTTGTCATTTTTACACTTTATTTGTGTAGGTTTTTATGTTAAGCTAATCATCTTCTAGCTCTAGCTTTATATTTAACAGACAGATATGAGTCCTGGTATCTAGTATATTTAGTGGTTGCCTTTTTATATAAGAGTTCATTACAAAAGTAAAATATTGCATAAATATAATTGCTCATGAACCAAAATGTCCCCTGGTTATCATTGGGCTGGGGTTGTTGTTTCATTTACCATATTTCTCTCTCTCCCCTCATCTTTTTCCGTTATTCTGTATAAGTGCGTCACTGTTGGGAAATGGGACAAGAACCATAGCTTCCTATGTCACGACTCTCCACAACAATGTGCGTTTTAATGCTACCGGTGCTTGAATTTACACTGAAAACGCGTAATGCGCCGTCGGTGTGTGATGCCCTTAACAGTCATGCCTGTGATGATGTATCTTTTTGACATGAGGATGGCTTTTGCATTTGCTCATGAAAAAATGTGAGATCATCAATTATACTTGGGTCATGGGGTCAGAGCAGCCTTCAGGCACTGTACTCCCCTCTAGAGAGCGGTCTTCAATTTGTGTTGTAAAGCTGTCATGCAATGAGCAAACCACAATGTGACATGTTAAACACCTTGTTGAGATTTTTCTCAAAAGGATAAAAAGAGTGTGATGTGTCTGATCGACTGGCAAATGGACAGATGAGTCAGTAGAGAAGGGTTTCCCTTTAGTGACCCCTCCTTAATTCATGGCAACCGATACTTTCTGAGCCCTAAACTGTCAAAAGGGGGATTGTGCTTCACTGGCATGCAGTGGAGTTTCTAGATCAAACATTTTCCATGTGTGCTGTTCTTTGGGCTTAATGCATGTACCTTGCCCTTCACCTTTCCCCTGAATCACCTTCTCTCCCTATTGTTTACTAGTTGCTATTCTCTGCCATAAAATATTGATGGAGGTCAGCAGCAGAGCAAAGTCACCATATCTCAATTTTTAATGTATAATATAGTACCACAAATGGTGATCCCTCCACTTTAATACTTTCGAAGGCAAATACTTCCCTACGAGTTCTACTGGTTCAGGATTCAGTTTATAAATATGTTCCCCTCAGGTCCATTGAAAGCCACACTGCAGCTTCATATGTAGTGAACCATGCCACCAGTGAATTAGAAATACACTTAAACCCCTTCAAAAAATCGAAGAGAGTCAACATTTTTCCAGTGCGCATCCTAAGTGGCCTTTTGGAGAAAGTAATAACCTTGAATAATCTTTGAGAAGAATGGGGTGCTGGAGTGGGGGCAGATATAGGCTAAGGTGGCTCAGAAAGGAAGGTTGTGGTGGTGAAGGGACTAAGTGTCAAAAACCATGAGTGAGATATTGAGTCCATCTCATTTATTACATGTTTAATACACACATAGATGAGGAGGAGTCACACTGGAGATGTGGGGTCAATTTAGGCAGGTCACTGAGCATAAAAAGCATGAAAAGGGAGACAGTAGTGTGTGCATGCGTACAGTGCGTTTGCATGCATGTGTGAGTAAACAGCTTTATGGGTTGATCTGTCTTCTCAGTTGTATATCTTTATCACCCTGTGCGTGTGCCCTGTTGTCTCCATATGCTGCCCAAATATCTCATTTATTCTACTACGGGATATGACAGCAGTGTATTTTTAGGAATGCAACGTCTATGTGTGGTTTTTTTTTTGGGCTGCTTTTCTCTTTTTATCCTCTGGCAGGCCCTCATTTATTTTGCTGCCCCCTTGGTGAGGAAGCAATGGCTCCTTGAGGGTGTCAGTTGCCACAGCTTTAACAAATAAGCGGATCTGGAATGAGCTATGGGGCCAGGGCCACTCCGACAGATGTGGCTTAAGTATTTTAATTCACCACCACCTCCTCCTTGCCCTCTCCTCACATATGTAGACACATGCAAACACACAAACATTCCTATTATCTCAAAGATACTAAACCAATACCAAAAAGCCTACATTGATATTGGACGGTTCTGCAAAACCCTGGATTATGCTCAATGTTGACGTTTTCTTTACATCCAATACCAACGTTTGGTTAAGGAAAACATTTTGTTATTTGAAAGCTATAGTGGTGGAGAGATGGTGGAAAATGTACAAGGAATCAGGTCCCGCCATTGTCCGGAGTTTGCCATTACACATGGAGCACACAACAGGAGATTGTCTGTCCGATGCATTCTCACTTACTGGAAATACTTGGTTTAGGTGAGGGATGGCACCTGTGTAGAGGGTGCAGCAGACAGGTCATGATGCAGATTGCACCATGTCACAGAGCCTGTTTGTAATTTGGTCATGAACAACTGAGTCTCTTCTGTTCTCTTTGATTCTGCCGATCCTTGAATTTGTCAGACAATTTAGGCATCAGCCCTTTCCGACAGAAGTTCCCAAATGTCGTCATCTCTCCAGTTACACTTCAGGTTGCCATCTACATGTAAATCCAACACATTCTCACCCCCAGCACGTCATATTGAGACGCCCTTTAGTCGGGACTTTTGGCGTCATTTTTTTGACGCTCTGGGTCGGGACATATGTTTAACTGACATGCAGCACAAGAACAGGACAGTTAGATCGTGGGTGGGGATACAAAATGTACATTTCAGTGACACATGGCACAAGAATGGGACACAAACCCCGGTCTCCTGGGTGAAAATCCTCTGTTGTTTGACCCACCCACCACCCCCACCAACCTCCTTGTGCAGATTTTCAGTCTTTCATTCTTCTCGCAACCGTTGTCGCTCTTCATACTATGTCATCTTACAGTGCCGCGGTCCAGCTACTACTATGCCTGGTTCATTCCATACGTGCCAAAGGGTGATTTTTGTGTCTATCTCACGCTGAGAGACACTGACCAAGCATCAGTATTTTACGAGTTGGGGAGTGAGAACCGGTTGGTAAATCACCCTTCACCCTCAATCGGAGATTACAGATTTTGTACTAGGGAGCTGGCAAGGTTGTCTAATCCAACTGATAATTTTGCTATGCATGTGTAGAAAAAGGCTATCGTGAAAGATTCCCTCAAGACATCTACTCAACTACTTTTAAATAATTTGTGGCAGTGTTTTTTCCACAAAAGAACGTTCAATTATGTTAAAAAATCAAAACTAATTCAGAATCTATGAATATGCAAATATTATTAATTTCAAAAGTTTAACTGCTGGATACAAGATGTCTTCTACTTCACTGAAAGTTCATTTCTCAATTCTGCCCCAATAAACTCCATCTAACCTTTGTAAAAAGCCTCTCTACAGTAGACCAAGTATCAATGTGAAGAGATCACCAGGGGGACTCGGGTCTCTTGGGGCTTTCTGAACGCAATACCATTGCTTATTTTGGACGGCGCTTGCCTCTATTGCACAAGTCTGGGTCACTTTACGTGGAGGACTCATGAAATAAGAAGTTAAGTGAATTGACGGTCTCATGCCTCTTTTGCCTGAAAGTGGCCTTTCAAAAGGGTTAGTGATTCTGCCCTCAGAGAAAGCATTTGGCATGGTGCACTGTCGGGGGGTAAGGTAAAATACATCTCTCTTGGATCATGCACGCTTCAATGCAACATCATTGACTGTTTGTTTACGATGCTGCACAGGAAGGGCAATATCTAGCAAACAATAGGTGTTATTGGCTCTTACACATGCAGTATCTGTTATGTTTTATTGACTTGAAGAACACAAGGTGCATTCAGAGTTTGCTTCAATACACTAAGAACATTAGATTTAGGGTAGGAGGCAAGATGTTATAGTTTTTCTCAGTCGCTTTGGTTTCTTGAGTCATTCTCAACATTTGCAAACCAGTACGTCGATTTCTCAAAACAATTATTACAAACAGCATCATACAATGGATGACCTGCAAAAGCCTGTAACTTGCTCAAAATCTCTAGTCCATTCCTCAAAAGTAAATGTTAATGAACATGTCAGTGCCATCAGAATGCCATGGTGTTATGTTATGGTGTAACATTCAAAAGACATCCAGTATATTATACTTTGATCGACATGACATAAGTAATTGATCATGTAAAAAACAGTAGACAATTGTACATGATCAATTGCATGCGTACAAGCAATTTGACCAAAACAATGATGAATTGCTTTTAGCTTGAGCACAGGTGACTAGATTATGTGAAGGTTGAACAAGCACTTTTGAGTAGGGTTGGGTACTGAAACTTGGTGCCAATAGGTCCCCGGTTCCGACGTAAACGGTAGTAACGAGACCGAATAAGAACGACATTTTCGGTGCCTTATTTTACACTACACTCGACAGCAGGTAACGTTAGCCTACCTTTAGCTAGCAGTTGGATTAAACACGGTTAAAATGCTGACAGGTAACGTTAAACAGTGTAAAGTGTGACTGTATATCAACACCGGGACGCAACAGTCTGCTTTGCAGTGCAGCAGCTGCCGACATCGGAAAAATACAGACGGTGCATTCACTGAAACTGGTAACCTACAGCCTCGTGGTGCATTCAAAGTTATTGTAAAATACCCTTTTCCCATCTGGTTGTTGTTTTTGTCGTTCAACAGCAATTTACTGTAATAAGTTATTGTGTATTATAAGTTATAGTTATAACATTACTATTAAATCATTTAATTTTGACCATATGGCCTAGTAATAAACAATGTGTTCTTAAATGTCACTGACTGTTGTTTAGTAGGCCTATCCTTGTTGTTTCTCTTTTTTTTAAACTTTCTTAAAAAGTATCGGTTTAGGCACCAGCACCGTTTTAAAAGTACCGATTTAGCACCGGTATTGGGAAAAAACCCAAACGATACCCAACCCTACTTTTGAGAGTGTCAATTGTAATATGAGAAATGTACCATAGCAACTGAAAAATACTCTAAGAAACTTGGGGTTGGAAGCAAGTTGATGCCAATACAACAATTGATAGTTCAAATTCTGTATTTTGTATAATGGTTAAATTACTTAATCTGTTAAACTGATGAGCTCTTTTTTAATCTGCTGCTAAATGCTTCGTTAAAGCCCCAGTGTGTAACATTTGTAGTTGTTCATTATCAAAATCTGTATTGCCCTTCACAAACTTGTCCTTTTTTATGAATATTGACCACCACCATCAATTCCAAGTATTCCTATTGGCTTGAAATTTTACATTTGCTCTTACATGAACTGGGTTAGACGCTCCATAGCCATGCGCCATCTTGAAATACGGTAGCCCGTAAGGGACATACAGGCTATACTGCTCCGCATTTTGCGCTTTTCACTCAGTGGCACTGACTGTGACGTATGCCAGGGAGGGAGGGGGGAGAAGATTACTTGCGACTCACCGCCGGCAGATTTGAAAGCCTGTTGCGTCTATTATCGAGGACATGTAACTGAGTCGCCGAGGAAAGTAAAATGACGTGACAGGCAAAGCACCGCGACCAAATATTGTTGTGGCTTTTCCAAGATGGAAAGAGCTGATGAGGAGCAAGGATTTTAAAAGGGACGCCGAAATTGCCTGCTTTCTTCTCAACAGGTAATTCTGCCTATTTGTGTAAAAGTTTTTTTTTTTTTGGTTGTCCATAATGCTAGAACGACGTCTAAGATACTTTTCCTCGTGTCAATGATGAAAAAGGATTGTCTACCTAAACATAAACGTAATCATATGTGCCGTGATTTCCCTGGCAGACAACTCACGTCATGCAGTTGTAACACAGACTAGCTACTAGAACAGCTGCGTGTAAAAGATGGAGACACTAAGAGATCATTTCAGTTTCATTGACATTGTTCACGCTGCTCAGAGAAATATATTAAAAACACAAACCTCCGTTGCTTCTCTCCTACGCTGTAAACATCGCCTTACACTATTAATCTGGTACAATATACAGAATAACGATAGCACAGATACTTTACTAACATTAGCTTGCATATGTTTGGGAACCTGATAGCTGATGTTAGCAATGAAATGGTACCAAAATAACGTCAAACTATTATTACACTGGAAGGGACACTCACGGACGGTTGTCGCTAATTTCGGGTTCGGCCACCGTAGGAGTTATAACGCACTCGGAATGGGGGGGGGGGGGCTACAAAGTGAAATTCAGTTGGTTGTCATATACAATTTCACCGCTAGATGGGAGAAATTCTTACACACTGGGAACAAAATGGGAAAGACAGCACAATGCAAAACAAACTGATGAGCATTACCAATGAAGTGAGAGAATCTGTTTTTGTCTGTGACAAAAACAACATAATGTGATAAAAGGTTTAAGCGAAGGAAACAACACATCTGGATTTGGAACTGCAAATAAATCATGTAATGATCTAAGATTTCGGTCCTTGTGCTCTGAAATAAACAAAGAGCTCCATTGAAAGATGACAAGAAAATGAAGAAAGAACAAATGAAATAGTTAGACACTCCCCATTTCAACCGTTTCTCATGAGAAAATAGAATAGGAAAAACAACCTCTATTTCTATATATTGGACCAGCCAAAGGCACATCAACTATTTTTTCTCCTTTCTCCCCATCGTCACTGAAAGCAATCATTTTAGAATTGATTTCCATGGCTCAGAGAGAAATAATGGGAATTCTTTCTAATGTAGAAATGTATGTGTTCCTTTTGGTTAAAAAGAATAGACCATATTTCAAGCTTGTCAGTTAGAGGAGTAAAAATACCTCTCAGATTTGGCTTAACTTTTTATTTTCTCCTATTCCCACTGTCTAAAGTGACAACTCATCATCTCTAAAAAATCTGTCAAATAATTCTATATTCTTCAGCCTTCTGAAATGATGGAAGAAGTGTGGGTCTTTTTAACACTACGGGTCCACATTTGTCTATGTTTTGAGGAGATAAAATGGCACGCCAACCAGCAAATCATTCTTCACAGTGGCAACGAGGAGGGGGGGGATGACAATTGCCTTAACATGCCCCAGTTAGCACTCCAATTCACATTCATTCCCACTTAGACCCACTCACGTTCCGTTGCTATAGAGCTGAAGTGAAATCTACATGTCCATCCATGGCACCCACTGACGCCCCACTGTCCAATTTGAAAAGCTCAATTCCATGTGCCCTCTTCCATTCTCCAGAATTGCACAGGCCCTTTTCACCCACTACAGCTCACAAAAAGTCAGTCCAAAAGCAGCAGCTCCTCTCCCCTGGATGAGCCCAAATCCATTTACCTAGGGTTTATCCATCAGCAGCTGTCGAGTGCGTAACACCCTGCCCAGGTGCCATTACTGTACCATTACATACCAGATTCCCCCAGTTTATTAGCACTATAGGAGCATGTCAGCTATTATTAATGATAGCTCAACCCTTGCCGATGAAAGAGACTATTGATTGACAGAGGAGGTGAGGAGGTTGAGGATTGCTCAGCCATTACCTGTATTTTTTCAGGATTTTAAAACACGGTAGCTCTTCAGCAGCGCTTTGCAAACTGGGACAAAGTGTACTCTCTAACTTACACAATTGCTGTTATTTCAAAAGTAGATTTGCAGCTGAGATTCAGGTCAGCAGCATCTAACGTAAGGCTCCTTGCATCTCTGAAAAATAAGACTGTACAGATGTGGAAGCAGATTGGAAAACCCGTTCTAGTGGAACCGCAAAAAGTGAATTTGATCAGATACGTACATGAACACAGAGCATGCTGCCAGTCATTTAATCTGTCGCTGTAACAGTGTACAATTCATTTCTAATTGTCATTTTAAAGGACCGTTCCAGGGATTTAGTATTGATCTTCTAAAACATGTTAGACTTACAAGAGACAGACTTAAAAGATCAAAGCAGCAGAGGCCGAGATATGCCGACTTTTAGTCTCAAATATAAGCTAAGCCCCCAAAACAGTGGATCCTACAATTTCCCCACGTGTGTGTGTGATGGTTTTCTTGTTAACAGGATTGTATACATGTTTTTTTCTAAAGCTACATCACGATCAATGTCAATCGAAAAGCAAAGTGGAGATAAAGGGGGTTTGAAATGACACCAAGCTGCCATGACACTTGCACAATAAACAACCAAGATGTCAAAAGCAATTAGCATTGGACATGATGTTAGAGGAGGGGGAAACTCATCCCATCTCATAAGCCTTTTCATCAGTGCCATGCTTTGTTAAATTATCATCAACCAGTGTCAGGAGCAATCTGCAAGTGGCCACTCCCGAATGCTGATGGGAAAAAGGTCTATTGGTCCTCGTGTTGACCAACGGAATATCAATGAGCACTTTACTACCCAAAGTGGATGAAAGCGAATAAGAGAGCAAATGGGGTACAGAGATGAGCAAAGAAAATACCCAGGAGGTTTCTGTACGCCGCGTTTGCATTTCCTTTCCCTGACAGAGCAGAGAGATGGCTCTAAAAGTAAACAGACATTGTCTCGCTGCAGCAACAGAAGTTTAGTTGACAACCCTGGCCTTTATCTGACAAGCAACCCCTAAAAAAAAAGTTATTTTCGATAAGGACCAAAGGTAGTTATTAAATTGTAAAAGCAGTAGAGAAGCATTGCGCTGACAACAGCAAAGAGGGAAAAGTACCAATTCTCCATTAAAAGGACACGAGATGGAGAATGTGCCGTTTCTATCCTGTTGTCTCCATTTTCTCTTATTTGCTGTTGAGGATCAATGATAGTGTACAGCCGTAACCTCGCAAAGTTATTTCCTCAGTATTACTGTCTTATCAAACTGAGTAAAAACTTGTTGGTTCCGTCTGCAAGCTCAGCCGAGCACTGGGCTTACGAATGCTGACGACTACGATTGCTCGTCTGTCGAGAGGTCATCTTGCAACACAGGGAACATTTGGTCCCTGAATAGAAGACATCTTTTGCAGGCAAAATTGACGGCAGCAACTAAAGAAGATGCACAGCAATTTGCAAAACAGAAATATTACTCTGTTGTACCGCTGCCGTTGTGTCCTTAATAAATATTTTTTTTCAAACAGGAACACACTGTCATGAACAGATTTTTGGCATTTTCAAAGTATTAACTGCAGGCAAATTTCAATTTTTTAATTAAATGTGAGGACATATTTTAAGGAAAATTTTAATTTACATAAACAAATCCATCCAGTTAAACTGGAAGTCAGATATAGAAATGGGACTTTGATCAAATTGGATTCTAGAAAACTAAAATATAATCCCAAGGAATCTGGACCTTAAATGAAGCTTTAAGACTCTGGGAATTGAAATAACACAGGACATACGGTATATAGAAAATGATACTGTAACTTTGTTATCATTGGATCCTATGGATACTACATGCAGTATGTATATACTGAGCAACCTGATCTCACAGAATTCCGTTTTTGTCTTCACTGTCAGTGGAAAGAAAGTGTATGAGGAACAGGGTTTCTGCGGCACCTTTTAGAGGCTGCTCCCATTCCTTTACAAAGACTAATCCTGACTGAATGAGCCGGTACGAAGATGAATGTCTGCACTACATTGGACTCCGTTAGAGGGACGCCTGGGCAAAACACAAGATCTCAGTCCTCTCTTTAATTTTTAAAACAAATGCAGCCTGCCAAGAGGTGCAGGGGCTTGGCTGCTGCGCTGACATGGTGTGGTACTATCGCTCTCCACTGGGGTTGTGTTGGGGCTTCCTGTACTATTACTTGAACATACATCTTTGCCCTGACAGGCTTTTTGTTGTGCCAAGGCCTCCACAAGGGAATATGCTGGCGGCCTGATCTGAATTTCAAATCTGAATCAATTATTTATTTATAACTAATGCTGACTAATTGTGGCCTTTTTTTTCCCTTCATACTAACAAAGTGTGAAAGGATGAGAAAAGCACAAAGGTGTCACTTCCTAATGAACCTAATCATTGTTTTCTCTCTCTAGCTCTGTGGATTGTCTATCTCAGATCCACTTTCGTTGTAGAAATATTTGCCCCACCATCAAATAGGCTTTGGCTTGGGGTGCTTTGGATCTCAGCGTCGTGTTCATCATCTGATCTCAAGTCTTGACATTTTGCTCAGAAAGTAAAACAGGTGTTTTACTAATGGCCTGTCATTCAACATTTGGCTTCTATGGCATCAGCTTGCCATTGAGTTAAATGCCACTCATTGTGCTCGGTATTTTCAGGGGGTATCCTGTCTAGAACACATCCAGCTGTGCTATAAACTATAAAAATAATAACATTTTAGCCGATCATGTATGAAATAACAAGGAAAATGGAATTGGTAGCCATTTAGATTTCACTTTTTCATTAGACATTAGTTTATATTGATTCAAGGTACAACTATATGGGCTTGATCATGTTGTTTGTATAAATAGATTTGGATAATTTTGTCTGTGGTGATTAAGTCTCTAAATGTTCCCATGATTCAAATACAAGCTGTTGAGTGGAATCATTTTATAGAATGTCATTTGAAATGCTTGAGTCACATTTGAACTGCATGACAGATGTTTGACTGGCATGCTCCTGCCTGAATGGAAGGATTAAAGCAGTTGTTTTTGGAGGAGTGCCATTCAAGACCCAGTTGGGATGCATTAACCGGAGTAAATCTGTAAAAGTATGTGAATAGAATGCAGATGGATCAAAGGGCTCAAACAATTAAACTTTTGACAGTCTTATCCTCAGTTTTCCTATGGAAACCTTTCAAACAGATCTCATAACAGGGCCTATATTCATACTGAATCAACTAGGGATTGCACAAAGTGATTAAGTTAAGCTATTACAAAAGTTGTCTGACTTCTTTACTGACTTGTGTTTTGAAGTCAGTACATGTACGGTGACAGTGTTTGTTGGTAAGCAGATGGGTAAAGGAGGTGCGGAGAGATGCTTCAACATGCTGGGGAGGGGGAAGGGGTTGGTAATGGGGAACTTGTGTTGAAGGGGGGGGGCAAGACTCTGTGGACCACAGCCATTATTTCATAGCGAATGAGGAAAGTGGTGGCTGTCTCCCTGTGGCATGTGTGTCCCATGTGGATGGAAGCACAGGCCGTGTCAGGTAATGGCACAGTAGGGCCGTGGCCCTAGGCAGGTCACAGCCCAGGAAGCAAGTCTATCTGAGAAAAACAAAAAGAGAGCAATGTCCTAGTTGCAACCTTTTCACTACTGAGTTTTCAAGAAATTGATGACTAAGTAACAGGACAAAGTCCTCAGCTGACAACTTGGAACTGCCCTTCAGGATGTATGCTGAACAGAGGCTGTATGTATGTATGTGTGTATATGTATGTATAATACTATTGTATTTCTGGAGGGGGTGTGTGTCAAACAGCTCTATTTGAGGTGGCAGGTACAGGTGCGCTAACGGCATGGCAGGTTATTGGCTGACAGATGGAGCGGAAGGCGGGGTGTGCTGGCGGGACAGCGGCGACTGTAGGGTGGAGGGGTGGGAGTTGGTGGAGACAGTGGAGGGGCACTGTTGGGTGGGGATCTGCCAGGAGTTGCAACTGACACTGTCAAAGCTTTTCATAGAGTCTGAGCGACCTGGGCTTTGTCACACCCAGTAAAAACCTGTTCTGTCTGTCAGAGATCGACAACAAACAAAGCTAAATACATTTCCACTCATTGAAAAACATGTGAAGAGCTCCTGATTCATTGTAACTCGCAGGTGACACAGTTGTTTTGGGGCTTTTATTACTAACTTAGACTTGCACAATTAGTATGTGTCAAACAGAATTTGAGAGTTTAGAGTACCTTGAATTTTTGGAGTCCTGCCTGTTTATTGTTCGACATTTTATATTGCATGAAATTAGGGAAAATGCTAAAATATTGCTAACGTTTTTACGGTTGGCATATAAAAAAAACAGACGCGTTAGAGGCTGAAAGAAACAAAATGTTGTGTTAGCAGCCTCTGCATCATCCAAAAAAAGTGTTAGATTTATACTTAACGTAAGTAGTTCACATTGTTCATATTAATGATGTAGGTTCTAATTTATTCTCCAGCCCATGGGCCCACCACCTGTGGGAGGAGCCGCTGGGGTCGGGTGCGCTGTCACACGGGTGGCGGTGAAGGTCAGTGGCTTTGACGGACCAGACTCGGGCGGCAGAGGCTGGCTCTGGGGACGTGGAATGTCACCTCGCTGTGGGGGAAGGAGCCGGAACTTGTGCGGGAGGTGGAGCGCTACCAGTTGGATCTGGTGGGGCTTACCTCTACGCACAGTCTCGGTTCTGGAACCGTACTCCTGGAGAGGGGTTGGACTCTTTTCTTCTCCGGAGTTGCCCAGGGTGTGAGGCGCCAGGCAGGTGTGGGGATACTCACAAGCCCCCGGCTGAGCGCCGCTACGTTGGAGTTTACCCCGGTAGACGAGAGGGTCGCCTCCCTACGCCTGCGGGTTGTTGGGGGGAAAACTCTGACTGTTGTTTGTGCATATGCACCAAACAAGAGTTCAGAGTATTCGGCCTTCTTGGAGACCTTGAATGGAGTCCTGTATCGGGCTCCGGTGGGGGACTCCATAGTTCTGCTGGGGGACTTCAACGCACATGTGGGCAATGATGGAGACACATGGAGAGGCGTGATTGGGAGGAACGGCGTCCCTGATCTAAACCAGAGTGGTTGTCTGTTATTGGACTTCTGTGCTAGTCATGGATTGTCTATAACAAACACCATGTTCGAACATAGGAATGCTCATAAGTGTACTTGGTACCAGAGCACCCTAGGCCAAAGGTCAATGATCAATTTTATAATCGTTTCATCTGATATGAGGCCGTATGTTTTGGACACTCGGGTGAAGAAAGGGGCGGAGTTGTCAACTGATCACCATCTGGTGGTGAGTTGGGTCAGGGGGTGGGGGAAGACTCTGGACAGACCTGGTAAGCCCAAACGGGTGGTGCGGGTAAATTGGGAACGTCTGGAGGAAGCCCCTGTCCGACAGACCTTCAACTCACACCTCCGGCGGAGCTTTCCGTGCATCCCTGTGGAGGCTGGGGGCATTGAACCTGAGTGGACAATGTTCAAAGTTTCCATTGCTGAAGCTGCGGCAGGGAGCTGTGGTCTTAGGGTCTTAGGTGCCTCAAGGGGCGGTAACCCACGAACACCGTGGTGGACACCGGTGGTCAGGGAAGCCATCCGACTGAAGAAGGAGTCCTTCCGGGATATGTTATCCCAGAGGACTCCGGAGGCAGTTGCTGACCTCAACTGAGGAGGTAATAGGGCGGTGGGACGAGCACTTTGAGGAACTCCTAAATCCAGCTGATGCACCCTCTTTGTTAGAGGCAGAGCTGGAGGATGACGGGGGATTGTCGTCCATTTTCCTGGTGGAGGTCACTGAGGTAGTCAAACAACTCCACAGTGGCAAAACCCCAGGAATTGATGAGATCCGTCCAGAAATGCTGAAAGCTCTGGGTGTTGAGGGGTTGTCTTGGTTGACACGCCTACTCAACATTGCGTGGAAGTCTGGGACAGTGCCAAAGGAGTGGCAGACCGGGGTGGTGGTTCTCCTGTTCAAAAAGAGGGACCAGAGGGTGTGTACCAATTACAGGGGTATCACACTTCTCAGCCTCCCTGGTAAAGTCTACTCCAAGGTGCTGGAAAGGAGGGTTCGGCCAATAGTCGAACCTCGGGTTGAAGAGGAACAATGCGGATTCCGTCCTGGTCGTGGAACAACGGATCAGATCTTTACTCTCGCAAGGATCCTGGAGGGAGCCTGGGAGTATGCCCATCCGGTCTACATGTGTTTTGTGGATCTGGAGAAGGCATATGACCGGGTCCCCCGGGAGACACTGTGGGAGGTGCTGCAGGAGTATGGGGTGAAGGGTATGGGTCCCTTCTCAGGGCCATCCAATCTCTGTATGACCAAAGCGAGAGCTGTGTCCGGGTTCTCGGCAGTAAGTCGGACACGTTCCAGGTAAGGGTTGGCCTCCGCCAGGGCTGCGCTTTGTCACCAATCATGTTCGTAGTATTTATGGACAGGATATCAAGGCGTATTCGTGGTGGGGAGGGGTTGCAGTTCGGTGGGCTGGGGATCTCATCGCTGCTCTTTGCAGATGATGTGGTCCTGATGGCATCATCAGCCTGTGACCTTCAGCACTCACTGGATCGGTTTGCAGATGAGTGTGAAGCGGCTGGGATGAGGATCAGCACCTCTTAATCTGAGGCCATGGTTCTCAGCAGGAAACCAATGGAGTGCCTTCTCCAGGTAGGGAATGAGTCCTTACCCCAAGTGAAGGAGTTTAAGTACCTTGGGGTCTTGTTTGCAAGTGAGGGGACAATGGAGCGGGAGATTGGTCGGAGAATCGGCATAGCGGGGGCGGTATTACATTCAGTTTATCGCACCGTTGTGACGAAAAGAGAGCTGAGCCAGAAGGCAAAGCTCTCGATCTACCGGTCAGTTTTCGTTCCTACCCTCACCTATGGTCATGAAGGCTGGGTCATGACCGAAAGAACGAGATCCAGGGTACAAGCAGCCAAAATGGGTTTCCTCAGGAGGGTGGCTGGCGTCTCCCTTAGAGATAGGGTGAGAAGCTCAGTCATCCGTGAGGAGCTCGGAGTACAGCCGCTGCTCCTTCACGTCGAAAGGAGCCAGTTGAGATGGTTCGGGCATCTGGTAAGGATGCCCCCTGGGCGCCTCCCTAGGGAGGTGTTCCAGGCACGTCCAGCTGGGAGGAGACCTCGGGGAAGACCCAGGACTAGGTGGAGGGATTACATCTCCAACCTGGCCTGGGAACGCCTCGGGATCCCCCAGTCAGAGCTGGTTAATGTGGCTCGGGAAAGGGAAGTTTGGGGTCCCCTGCTGGAGCTGCTCCCCCCGCGACCCGACCATGGATAAGCGGACGACGATGGATGGATGGATGGTTCTAATTTATAGTCTTTTTTTACTCATTGAAATATGCCATTTTAGTTGGGAAGCAGCTATGAAATGCCATTACTAATACGTTACTGGTGCTCAATTAAGTGGAATGTCATCCTTTTGAATATATAGTATTAGTAGAAACATAAGTCCCACATTTGTCACCTTATGCGTAGGTTTTGACAGCGTCATATTTCACCTGCTGATAGCACCACTTGGTATTGTACATGATCAGGTTGTATCATACTTTTATTATATTCCACACTGTTGTTGTGGGGCTGGCTTTGCTAGATTTGTGTTTTTGAAAAAGAACAGAATGCTAAGCCTTTCTTTGACTTTTTCATATTCATATTTTTCATATCACTCACAACAAGCTCTACTGGCACTGGTAGATAACACAAGCAGCCAAATCTGACGGATCACAGTTCATGTGGTCTCACAGGGTATCTGCAGCCATTGTATAGCACCAAAATGTAGTTAATTGTTTTTAGGCATAGGCTACATACATAGCTTTGCCATAACCCCTCATCGCTTAATTATAAATCCACCTTTAATGGGACTTTATTACAACATACCAACAACTTGGTATGGAGTAGATTAGCAGGAGAATGAAGCATCATCACCATTTAAGGATATTAAGTTGTGTAATTACCATTTGCTTCCCTGACAGTGTTCTGCTTGACTAGGAATGTTGGGTCCCCTGGATGACAATTAATCACATATTTGCCAATCATGGCAGTGGAAGCTGGGTGAGTCACAAAACCCTGCTACCTGACAGCATTGTGCCGTCAAATGAAAAAAATATGATCATTAATATTAATACAGAAAAGAGTAGAAATAGGGTGTGGGAAAACAGGGATGTCGGAGGTTGGGCAAATCAGCTCTTATCGAGTTTAATACTATGGTCTCTCTGTAGGGCTCATATTTTCCATTAATCTGCACCGCATGAATACTAATAGCCCCGGTAGCTTAATGGCCCTGCCCAAATCCCTGTATTTGATTTCCACTCCTCAAAGTGACCTTTTCCCCATGCTAATGGGCTTACCTGTGCTAGATCATGTTGGAGCATGAGAAGGGATGGGTCGACTTCACCATTTCAGCTCATTCCATTTTAAAGGAGACGTCCACATTTTAACCTGACACCTGACAACCAGACAGACAAACACACTCACACACACACAAACACTGAGTCACTGGGCTCCCCACCTTTTAATCTCATTCAGCAGTATATTATGAAAAGCCAGGAAGCAACTAAGCCATGACCTGCTATATTCCATTTCTGGCGAGCTGACCAGGAAACACATTGGGTAGCTTTCATTCCCTTAGTTGGAAATAATTACCTTGCCAGGAAAGGTTTCAAGTTTCAACAAATATTTCAAAAAAATATATATACAATTAATCCTTAGTTGTCCCGTAGCCCAAAACCGATTTTCAATTTCAGAAAGATTTGTAATATAATAAATCCTCTTTTCCTTACCAGCTTTCCTCATTATGGTCATTTTGCAGACTACTCTTCATAGATTGTTATGGTATATATATTGGCTCAATGCTTCCCACTGGCAGCTCTGATGGACATTGTTTATCGTTTGGTTTTAATAAGTAGCTCACGATGCATCCTATCTTTGTTCCTTGTTGTTTGTTTGCCACTGATATACCGCTGTTCTTTGCATATTCAATTAGTTGATTTCATTTGTGTAGCATGCAAACAGACATGTGATGCCTTTGCAAGGATATGCGCAAACAAGCTCTCGATGCACTTTACAATGCTAATTAACTCTTCTCTTCCTCTTTTTCTCTTCTAAAACCTGTGCCATACATCGAGTTTGCATCTTGCACACATAATTGATACAGTATCTACTGCAGTCTTCTGTCAATACATGGCTCATGAGGAGAATTTTTATTCTGGGTAGCAAAGTATTAGATGTACTGAGCCATGGATTCACTCAAAACTATTTATGAAACAGCTTAGCATTAAATCACATTATATTATTAAAATATGTTTATTGTATTATTTCCTCATGCATGTCAACAAATAATCAATGTTACTCATCGACAGCACAAACATCTGTCTATCTATCTTAAACCATTCTCTGTAGGTGTAAATTGAGCTACTGTTTCAAGAATTAGGGTGGGTGTCTTATCTTTTTTGTACTTAAGTGACCATATACCGCCAGTCTGTATCCTCTTAGACTCTACAAACAATAAAACTGCCTCTCAGCCATTACTGGTGTGGGCTAGATGGGATTATCCACAGATTAAAGTTGGCAGTTAGCGGATGGTGGGGGGAGGGTGGATGAGGGGGGCAGTTGGGGGGGGGGACCCCAAGATGAAGGCAAACAGGGCTCTCGGGGCCCAGATAAGATTGGACAGGTCAGCTTGGGTGCTGGGGTGAAAGCCCAGGGGAAGAGGCCTGTCACCACTGATAGATGTTTGTTCAGAGCTAAGGCTACTTGGACTTTAGTCAGAGCTGAAGGAATTTGCCACATACACACAAACACACTCGGATGTGTCAGACAAATTGGCCTATTGGGTTAAAAATAAAAATACTTAATTGAACTCAACTTGTGTAATACATTTAAAGAGGCATATGGACTGCAATTTGGATTTAAGTTCATCAGTTTTGCCAAGAATATATTTCTAGGTTTTACACAAGTCATACACCTACATGTGGTACTATTGTTTCGCCTGCATCAACGTTGCTAGGTCAGCTTGATTTTGATTTAATTTCTGAGTGTCTTAAAGATCCTATTATGCTCATTTTCAGGTTTATCCTTGCGTTTTGGTTTTCTACTAGAACATGTTTACATGCTTTAATATTCAGAAAACACATACTTTTTCTCATACTGTCTGTGTGAATATACCTGTATTATTCACCTTATTTAAAGGCTCTAAATACAGCCTATGTGCATTTCTTTGACTGAGAGTTTTAAAACTTTCACATTATTTAAACCTCGACCTGCTTTTATAGTGAAAATAAAGACGTGAAAATCTCACTTCGTACAATATGGGACCTTTAAAAATAGTAATAGATCTAATTTTCTACATTTTACTCCTGAATGTGTGTACAGCGAGTTTCATAAATGACTTTCCCACTCTCTATTTATCCTGGTCATGTCCCACCAACTCTTGAATGATTCCAACCATTTCTAAACAGCTTTTCCTTCCCATTCCACCCTATTTTTTGACCCTTTTCACCTGTCTCTGAGCTGTGGGACTCGGGGCATATTATAGAGGTCTGTCATCAGGACCCTACTCTTGGCCTCCTCTGTCTCCAGTTGTCACATCGCAGAGCTGTGCAGGTATCAGAACCCCAGGGCTCTGTCACTGTGCAGTCCCCACAGGCTTCAAGACAGGTGAAAGGGGTCAAAAATCTCCCAGTGCACCACTCCCCTCCTCTCTAAATGGATCCCATTTAGGGACTCTCAAGGGATTCTTCATTTCCTTGCCTGGTAATAGAATCTAAGTAGGAAGCTGGATGGATGGGCTACGTCATTGACAGGATGGGATGTGGCGTATTTATGATGCAAGTAAAAAAATCATGGGCCTCTACATTGCGGCAATCATTTCAAGATCCCTGCATTTATGTGCAATGTAAAGATATATGGCTGGGTCAAACAAATTTGCTCATTCAATATTAAAGCATTATTTTACATTATTGTGCATTATACAAATCAGATACAAATAAATTATGTTGGATCTTTAGTTCTTATAGAAGCTGTGCCTGACGAGGGTGTGTGTGTGCGTGCATGCGTGTGTGTTTCTGATTTTAATCCGCATATATAATCTAAAGATTATCCTGCCCCAGGATTTTTTTTTGGGGATTTCTAGTCGAACCCGGGCCGCTGCCATGGACTCAGGTTTGATGATGTTCTATAAAATGTATGAAATTGTATATATTTTGCTGTATGTTGCGCACCCCTACATTAACATGCAGTCCAAAAGTGTCTTCTGTAACGTCTTGTCTAAAGACTTGTAGAAGGCATACGATACGGCAGGATATGCAGCCTTCCCAATTCTGTTTCACCTCATCACCTGGTGTTGGATCCGCCCTCGGACTTGATCTACAGTATTGTCAAGGCACAGGGCAGGGTCAGTACACTCTCCTAACCTTAACAGCAAAGCCGTCAGGCCTACACCCATCATCTTCATCCATTTCTCCTCCACTCATTTTCTCCCCTCCACCTCTCACTGCTTTTATTCAATTCCTCTGTCCTCTTTTTCTGCATACCCTACTTTTCCCTTTCTTTCATCTTGTCCCCTCCACACACACCTCTCACTTTCTCCCCTCCAAGGCCAGTCTTCATCACAGCCCACTCATCCATAGGCCCCATCCATCACCATCATGCAGAAAGAAGAGAGAGGGAGGGAAGTAGACATACGAGCAAAGACGAGAGAAAAAAGGAAAAGAGACACACGACATCCACAAAGGCGAAAAAGTCAGATGTTGGCATCAGCCAGAAAGACGTTGATTGGGGAAACAAATGGAGAGATCATGGCAGAAAAGGAGAAAAGAATATAGGAGATGACAGAGCGTATATGAAACTGGGACACCAGGTGAAAAGGGTATGAGTACTTTTGGCAAGAGAAAACTGGAAATCAGAAGATATATGTATTAAGCTGGTCATCTCAGGCTGTTGCCGGTTCAGGTTCCAACATCTTAAAAATAAGAAATGGTTTGTGAAGGTCTAAAAAATAAAATCGCTACCCAGTGTTGAAGATTTTGACTTCTGTGTCTTGCTTTGTCTCCTTGTTTGCGCTCGGGGCTGACCTTTTGACAGGGTGCTCTCTCTCGTTTGTCAAACACGCCATCGGCAAGGCTAGCTTAGCCCAACACCAAGAGTGATAAAGATGTTACACACACTGTCAAGACACTTTCTGAAAGACGTACGATTATTTTGAAGTACTCCTACCTTGAGACAAAAATACAACAAAGTTGGTCGATGGGCAAAAAAATATATAGAAATGTCTAGGAAGAGAGTGAAATGAAAGCCAGGCAGCGGGTACCAGAGCCATCCTCTAGCTATGCCTGGAGGCCTAAATGTCTTGCTGACAACGTCTATATCCATCAGTCAGAAAATAATGGGCTTTAGAAATCGACCCCGGCGCCTCAAAACCTCAATCAGCAGAGAAGGAATTTAGGCAATCTGGCAAAGAAATATCAGTAATAGTCAGCCTTGATTTTTGAATCGGGTGTGTAGTATGTGCTGTATGTATACATCATGTTACCTGCATTTTACAAGTCTCAGTGTTTACGTTGGGGTAAAATTATGATGCCAGTGCTCATATGTTAATATCGCAGTGGTCATAAACATATGTCAATAACGCAAATCTATCTAGATAATGTGATGAATTACAGTGCAATCATTATGTTTATTAAAAATGCCATATGCCTTTTGGTCTTCGGCTGCCTCTCTATCCCTCTTTCTGGTTTTTTTGGTCTCTGTTTTCAATTTCTTCCTTTCAGCGCCACAAATATAATTAATGGCAGAGCGCAAGGAAGCATGTTACTGGTTTATGGATTTTTGATGGTAATCTTCTGGATTAATTATGTGATATATGTGCCTTGTTAAGGTAATCGGGCTCGGGTAAATACAATGCATGAACTTTGATAGCGAACTGGCAGGCGTTTCCCCCCTGCTTCTCTAAATCAATTTGCGCCGTTCCCCGAGTCATTCCTGCATCGCTTCACACAGAGATACTGCCAGGTATGAAGGTTGCACGTTTACTGAAATAGCCAAAAGAGGGTCAAATCATTACAGTGATTACAATGATAATGGCATGGTGAAACCTGTGCAATCACTCAGCAGCTGTATAATAATAGACAACTCGCACACACCAGTGTGTTTAGATGCATTTATACTGTAAATTCAGTTTCATCAACATGGAAATTGGATCCAGGGGTGGGATAGATATAGAGTGTGTGTGTGTGTGTGTGTGTGTGTGTGTGTGTGTGTGTGTGTGTGTGTGTGTGTGTGTGTGTGTGTGTGTGTGTGTGTGTGTGTGTGTGTGTGTGTGTGGATGAGTACACGAATGGCATCAGAGTGTTTCTGCCTGTGAGGTGAGCTGGTATGTAATGGGAGGCGAGCAAGCTGGCAGAGATAGTAGTAGTGGACTCCCACCCAGCGCCGGCAGACAGTCAATCTTCCTCGCCGCATCACTGAAAATGCCACTCAGCTACCAAGGTTGTTTAGCAAGTAAACAAGCCTCTGGTCACCATGCATCCAAAAGGCGTATGTTTCCCAAGGAATAATGGCCAGGCAGAGGGGGAGAATGTGAATCGGGCACTGCCTGCCGATCTCCCACATAGCCAGCTGATAAGTTTTGCCCATCTTTTCATACATTTCTCACACCTACACCCACAAATAGATATGCACTCACACCAACTCGTCTCTACACACAGGTCATGGTGAGGAGGAAAAGCAAGGAGATATTTTTTGATTCCTCCCTTTCTCCAGGGTCCCTGTTGACAGCTTTGATTTGAGTGCTATGGTGGCAGAGGTACTTCCCAGGGCCTCATCTGTTCTAGTAAATCACCAAACTGTGTGTGTGTGTGCATGTGTGTGTGCATGTGTGTGTGTTGGAAATTTAACTGTGACTGAACATGTGTTTTTATGGTTTAGGGTGTCAGTGGTCCGCTGTCTTGGCTTGCATAATTTTTGCTGTATTCACCTAAGGAAAAGAAAACACAAAGCTTAGATAAACTGATCAATGTCTGTTTATATTTTCATATGTAAACTCAGATTTTCACACATATTTTTCAGAATTTGCACAGGCCTCGTGATAAAATGATTTACTCCCTTCCTTTTAACCAAATTAAGCATGGACAAAAGTGACACAGTAACACGTCTTCATCCAATAGCAACGCAGTGATGTAGATACACAAAATGGATTGAACTGACAAAGCTTATTTAGGCCAAAGCAAGCTCTTGTTGATTACTCAACATGGCTGCATGGTGTTTCTCAGCTGGGTACGACAGGCCCATACATATTATATAACGTAATTAACATCAACATAAATACAATTTTGTGGATCACTTACATTGTTGGTCAGTCGAGAGGAAATCATGTAAGCCTAATAAAGAAATAAAACGGACTGCTTTTTGCATGTACCCAAATCTTAAGGATCACATTAGTTTTCATGCAAAAACGTCTCTAAATCCACAAACCCTGAAGAGGCACTTTCTGTGTCGCATGTCTTTTCTGTAGAGCTCCCACCTGAACTATAGCATTGTTAGCGATGGACCTTGCTTCTGTCTCTTGTCCCTTCTCTCTCTTTGGTCTGGTAGTCCTTTATTGGGACTTTTGGGGTTGAAAACCGTCCTAGCTCAGACACAAACAGACACACACACACACACACACACACACACACACACACACACAAGAAGCATCCACTGCCCCAGTGGAGCTCAAGGCCTTTCACACAGCTACTGGACTGGGCGTGCTACAGACTCCGATATGGCCTAGTGGTGCGAGCCACACGTGGCGAACACCATTGTCCCATATTAATACACTATCGATCCACCCAGACATGCTTTGTCAATGGAAGGGGCCGCAACACCAGATTTTCTCTGGGCTGTATTGATGTGGGGGCACCAGAGGAAAGCAGTAATGGATACATAGTTGGGAATAAGAACCTCAGCCAAGCTTGGAGATCAGACGGAGAGGGTATTTTCTGGGGGGGGGGGGGTTCTCTTCCCATAATCTTTGAGCAGCTCAAGGGTCCTATAGAAAAGCATCCGCGCAGTCCTGTTTTCTGGCCAGAAGACACAGCCTGGGATGTCCACAGAGGTTTCGGGTTGCTATTTCAGATTCTGGGAATGATGGATTATTTCTTGCGTCTCCTATTGTCGGCAGTCATGCATCTCAGCCGCCATACCGATTTGGCAAATATGAATGTATATGTTTATATTTATGGGTTCAGATATAAAGATGGGTGGAGGTGAGAGGAGGTTTATCTCAGCACTTTGCTGTCCCCTGTCGCCTTCTCTATCTGTAAATATCTCCAGACAGCCAGGTCAGGGATTTATGTGAAGGTGACAACGCCAGGACTAGTTGTCCGACTGTTTCAGTCAGCTCCATATCAGAGCTGTGTGGAAATAAACAAAATGGATAACATACATATTCTGAAAAGAATGCATGTTGTCACAATACCAAGACACATATTAGCATTACATTTGGTCACATGCTAATCGAATACTGTAGCCTATACTAAATCAGTGTTACATAATCATCATCATTAACAGAGACTACTAATTAAAGCTCCACTGATCAATATCTTATTTTCTTATTAATATACAGTATATTAATATTAGATCAAATTAGAGTGTATGTTAAAGGTGTGACTCAGTTTTTTCTTTGCACTGTATCTTATTAGAATATTGGCAGTATGACTCATTTGACAGCTTGCCTAGATGTTGTACAGTAGCTGTCTGTGTGACCTCCACAGTGACCCATGTTGTCGGTTTAATCGACCTCAAGTGAAACACAGGAAGAGAAATAAGAACAACAGCTTAGCAGGTTAGCATGCAGTTCTGAGAGACAAAGAGACAGTTACAAGTATCATAAAGTTGTTTAATGCATACACAAGCAGAGCGGCTGAACACGGCTGTCCAGCGTATGACAGTCCCTCTGTGTTACACCGTGCGCAGCATGCTGACGAGGAGAGGTCAGCTGGGCTGCCAGGTTCGGACTCTGTAACTGAGTTACAGTCTTCGGGGACACAAGGTGATGTCCCATGAGAGCTGACCTAAATGCTTCATGTGGCTTACATTTGCACCCCTGCTTTTTCTGCTGCTGCTGGAGGATAGATCACTAGATGGATGGATGGGTGAACAGATAGCGGGACACAGCGGCAAGAGCCGACAATTTCATTTCCCATCTACTACGTTAGTGCAGCATCAGCAAGCGTTTCATTCCCTAACCTATTTTGGTCTGTATTACAACTTTTTTTTCTTTCCTGCTGGGTATCTCCCATATCAGCATGTTTCAATCAGTGTAAACAGAGGTGAGGTAGGTTTTGAGATGGGGCAGGTGGCGTTTAGCTCCCATGCGCGTCACCCACCGGACCTTTCTCTTAATCAGAAAGGCCGAGTGATGAGTCAGCATGAGGAGTGTGAGGTGTTGGGAGTGAGAGGTCTGGCTTATCGGGGTGTCAGCCAGCAGCTGGAGCCTCCATGCTGAGAGAGACCGTCACTGGCATCATGGAAAAGGATTGGCTTCATTAAAACATCTCAGCATTGGGTGACATCACTGGTTCGGCTGGTAAACCAGCTGAGGCCAACTGTGGAGATGTGATAAATGTCCCATATAACAACTTTAAAGTAAAAAGGGGGGGGGGGGGGGGGCTCTTTGTGAAACAGTCGAGGATTTATTCAGAAAAGAATAGAATATTTCTGGTGGTGCACCTACCCCAAGAGGATTCAGCAGAACATTCCTCTTTCACAACCAAAATGAATCCAATCACTTTAATGCAATCATTTCCAGCAACGAAGCATCATTGCCGTGAAGGCAGATTGATACACTGTCCAGAAAAAATGGTGGAGATAAAAGTGGAATAAAGTTACACAAACGGACAGCTCATTAATTTCCCCCCGCCTGTGCTCGGGCCCAGCGACCTGAGCTTTTCACGCGATGCCAGGAAATTTACTGCTTTGACAGACTAACCAAGCGCGCTCCCCCTAATTTGTATCAACTCAGATTTGTTTTTGTTTTGGCGTCATCTTTATTTTTTATTGCAAATTACAGAGTGCCCCGAGTAATCTGGTGCGTCCGCTGAATGCTAATGAGCTTCGCACAGGACTTACTGTTCTGGGAATGTGAGTCGGATGTATATGATTATTGGAACTTTTGCTCTCAGTCAATGTTTTCTTCTCCTTCTTTTTCTTTCTCTCTCCCTTCTATTTTCTTCCTCTGATGAGCTTCCTGATCATCATAAATCTTGAGCCGGTAGTGTCCCCCGAGCAGAGCTACTGATCTTGTAATCTACTGTACCTCCCTTGCAAGCAGTTTTTAGTGTAAAAGGGGGAGTGCTTCTATGGAGTGTCAGAGAAAGGTCAGGATATTTTTAGTGGAAACAAATCTGCCACAAAAATGGCAAAACAAAATGAAATATATTTTGAGAATCTAGTTTACTAGAGCTAAATAACAAACCACTGTGTCCTTACAATGCTGTCAGCAGGCGCGTCGCACCCGTGGGGGATGTGGGTGTTTTAACACCCACACTTTTCCCTGTGAGAGGGTTGAACACCCACACTTTTTC
The DNA here is from genome assembly GCA_023631565.1 of Gymnocephalus cernua. Taxonomy (NCBI): domain Eukaryota; kingdom Metazoa; phylum Chordata; class Actinopteri; order Perciformes; family Percidae; genus Gymnocephalus; species Gymnocephalus cernua. The sequence goes on from CM042445.1 coordinate 12,169,648, forward strand.
TGCAGTTTTTCCGCAGTCGAACTGCCGCCGTAGCTACGTCGTAGGCTGTGTTCTCTTATAATACATCCATGGCTGTGTGTAGCGATTGCGTCCATAACAACGGTCTGTTTTTTATGGCAACGGTGTGTTCCCACTATGGCAACGCCAAGACCCGCCCTTCAATCACTACTATTGGCCAGGCGTCCAAGGTAAAGTGACCCCATTTGTTCAGGTCCTATCCCCTGACCAATCCGCTATCCTAACCATAACCACTCGAGGTGAAATGCCTAACCCCAACCAATCAGATGCTTCGGATGGCGGGTCATGGCGTTGCCATAGTGGGATTCGTAATTTTGCCAGCGGTCTTAACAGACCGCGTCCAGTAATTTTAAGGAATAGGGTAAGGTAATGTAAGTATCTTTAGTGTTTGCCGTACATTTATTATCACTGTTAATGTGTTACATCAATGTAAAGCTTAACTCTTTAATGCTGGTACAAATTGCTATCGTAATTAGGTAGGTAGCGTTAGCTAACAGAACCTATCATTTAACATTAGGCTTTTAGCTAGTTAGCTAGGTTGTCTTTTGCCATTTGTGTTGGTAAAGTTTAATGTACGGTGGCATGTTCATCTCTTTTTATATGCCGTTACTGTAGCTTTATGCGTAGCAGAGATTTAGAAAATGATGTGTTTATCAGTTGTAACTACAGGATGGGAGGTAACTGCACCTTTTTAACTTCACTAGCAACGTTAAATGAAAGCTAATATGTACGAGTAGTTTCCCATGTAAGAAGTATAACGTTCCGTAACATTAGCAACGTTATAGCATTCATAATAAACGGATAAACGGATCATAATATAATTACGTATGTGCTAATTTGCATACATAGCACAACAGATCTAAACACTGGGCATAGCCAGGTGAAAATGTCTTGTTGACATATAACAGACTAAAAGACTTAATGTAAAGGTCTGAATGGAACCCATTAGGCTACCCATGAGCATTAATACATAGAGGCAGGAAGAATTGCTTTACCAGTACTGATTATTGAGTGTATTAAACCAGTATTATTATTGCAGAGATGGGGTTTGCAGTATCAAGATGCAGAAAGAAAGAGGCAGGAGAAGATTGACACTTTTTTCAAGAGAAATCCTGTAAGTGAAGTTGAAAGCTGAACGTTGAAAAATGTTGACATTAAACAGCAGTAGCCTATTTCCATTAGATATTGTTTGCATTTATTTCATGATATTACTTTTCAATATTCACTGAGGTTTGCTAGTGCCATAGCTGTACCTGTTTGGCCCTATTCCTTTACACTGCCCATTATTACCACTTAGGAGAGGAAGTTGCTGGAGGCATCAGTTTCAGAGAGAGCACAGGAAGGTTCACAGGTGAGCAATGAAATGAATGTTACAGTTTGTGAAAGAGGTCTATATTAGTATTCTGCTAAAATACAACACATTGCTTGTAAAAGAAATGAAATGAAATAATTTCTAACGTTCTTTTATTGAACAAATTGAACATTGACTTGAATATAAAGGCAGCACTAAAAAAGAATGACCATTACATTTAAATGTGCAGTTTTCTACTCATATTTTCTTTCACCTAAAACAAAAAGAAATCTGTTTTGTGTCTATAGCGATACGTCGCAAACTTTCGTGATGTGTATATTGCGGCGGTTGATATTGCGATGACGATAAAAAAAACGATATATTGTGCAGCCCTAGTTCCCTAGTTATACTTTTCTAGTATCACTCATTTAAATGGGAAACTTTTTATATCTTGTATGTTATACATTTTGTACCCCTCTGTCATTGTATCCATCGTTTTTATTGTTAATAAACAAATCACATCCATCCCCCTCACTTTTGAAAAGCTTGCTACGCCCCTGGCTGTCAGGTTGTGATGAAGTGCTACTGGCTAGTTGTACAAGATTGTGGTTAGAAACTTTTTAACTACCAGGCCTTCCTTAAGCAACTATCCCCGCACGATCGCACAGGCATTACTGTAGCGATGGCTGGTTTTTAAAAAGGAACACTAATGTCATTAAATCAGTAGACCAATTTTAAGTGGTGGGGACTAATCAAATGATTCCAAAAAACTTGTCAAGGTTACGTGGACAGATGCAAAGCTAAATTGAATTTCACACTGTGGCTGCTTGAAGGAAGATTGAACAGCACTAAATAGAGTTCACCTCACATGCAGCTGGTGTAATATCTGAGTTGATGCCTGCAAGAAATACGTCGCATCTCTCCTACACCCTTTATCAAATATTATCCATCTCTATTTGAAATAAAAATGTTCCATCTTCCGTTTCATTTTTTTTACAGTATGGGTGTGTGTCTTGCCTCTCGAGATGATACGTATGTGATCCACATGATACAATGTGATTCTGCAATTTAAAGCCAGTTTAATATGATTCAGTTCAGCTGCGATTTAGTATTGATTCAGCACAGATTTGATAGGATTTGGTGTTAGTTTTTAGTGAATAAATTCAAAAATCTGAAATGCCCCAGATATGTCTACAGCCACGCCAACAACAGTAAAGATGGGCAGTGAATTCTTTATCCAGTAGGCTGTATTGATACTGAGGTAGAGTGCGAGCAGAGGAGTACAGACAAATCTCCACACGCATTTGCAGATCTCTGCCACGGCAAGAGTCTAGCAAAAGTCATGCGTAAAAAGCCAGGCAATTGAGAACCCTGCTGAGTTTTAACTAATGACTTGTCTGTATTCCTTCCATTTCCTGCTCCTGGAGCAAAATACTTCAGCCAAAAATATCTATTTGAGCATTTACGGATTTGTCTTTGTATTCACAGATCTATTATTGCAAACAAATCTGTCTCCACACATACAAATCTCAATACACTTGCAAATCTAAATACAGATTTTCTTTAACACATTTACTGTATGAATCTCGATTTCGCACACACATATTCTGAAGACACATTTGCAGATTCCTGTACACTCACAAATCTCAGCACGCATTTAGAGATTATTTTACGCATTTACGAATCTGATTCAAACACACGGATTGAGACACAGTTATACACACATATACAAATAGTTTTGCTACAATAATAGCCCCGTACAGTAGAGTCTGACATTTCTTAAGAGTGTGATTTTTGTTAAGCAATGAATTGCTTGAAGTAATTTAAGCATGTGATTTGTATGTAGCTAGCTTGCAGGAGAGGGGTGCTTCGCACACACTGAAAGATATAGAACCACAAGAGAAACAGGAGCACGCACATTAAGAGAGAGAGGGTTTGGAAGAATTGCTTCATAAAAACTGTATTAATTTTTCCCCAATTTCAGAGAGAATTTCGATCAAATCTCTGGTTGTGTTTCAATATAGCTGTATGTGAATGTAATTTCACCCGGTATCGGAACAGATTAGGAGAGATTATGGAACTTGCAAATAGTAAGGAAATAATGGTTTTGCAAATTACTATTAGCCAATAAGTGAGTTTAGCTCCCACAGTCACCCCCAGACAATAGCCCCTTTTCACAAAAGACAGGAGGAACAGCAGGAACAACACAGCTATAAATAATAAAATTAATGATAGCTGGATTTAATTTAACGGTCATGGCTTACTGGGACACTTGAACAGAACAGAGCCATTGTTAATGTTATTGGATGCACCTGTACTCTTATGTCAAGTCAAAATGTCTGCTGTGAGAAAGGCCTATCTTGGAGCAAAGCAGCACAAGCAGCGTCTAGTTTTGTGCTGTAACGTGAGCGTACTACTGCTTGGCTGTTTTCCAATTCCTGTCAACGGTTAAACCCGTACACAGCTGTACAGTCAGTACTAAAACTTCCTTCACATCCTTGACTTTTTTTCTCTTCCCGTCTTTCCTTTAAACAGGAAGGCAGGTACGAGACTTAAATTCAAATCCTCCCTGAGGCTTGTCAGAGCCAATAATACCGTATTTGTTGTGTTCACAAAGTGAAAAAGGGATCTTATCACACACTAGATGACCTCATCAAACGAATCAGGTGACACAGGTTTCAAATCTGTCTGAGATTAGACGTTTCTGAAATGTTAATCTGTGGAAAAACAAACAAGAAAGTCACCCAGTTGGTCATGTGGGGAAGGAATCATGCCGCAAGCAAGCCAGAGATTGTTTGAATGAGTTACAAAAGTCCTCCTGCTGTTTTACATTACGGGCATGCATGTGTACATGTGCACGTGTGAGAGTCAGTGTATGTGTCATTGCACTTGCACACGTCATTAGTATGCATAGGAATGTGACTGATGACTTTCATTAACGGGAGTGAACAAGGATTAGGCCCCCTTCAGTGTTGCCTGCTTTCACCTTTACTTTTCTCTAATGATTTTCTCCCCTACATCCTTTCCTCAAGGTTGACCCTGTCACTCCAATGGCTTACTCTTCGCTCCTTCTTTCTTTTTTTCTTTTCCTTTCTTTCTCATTCACGCGCTCAAACACACAACTTCCTTAACTCTCATTTACACCTACACAGACGCATGCAGGCACACATACACCAAGCATACACATTTAGCAGGGATCCAAATAGTGTGTGTGTTTGTGTGTGTGTGTGTGTGTGTGTGTGTGTGTGTGTGTGTGTGTGTGTGTGTGTGTGTGTGTGTGTGTTGTTAGGTAAACAAAGCCTGGCTCCTTTTTATTATCATTGAAGCATAACCAAATCAATTTATAAACAGCCTTATCTGCTCACAGGAACGCGGTTAGCCCAGGAGCGATTAACTCCAACAGCCATTAACTCTTTGCATACAAAACTACCATCGCTAAGCTATTTACTATTTAAGCGATAGGGAAATGTGGGACGGAGTAGAGGGGGCGAGGACTGAACTTCATTTGTCCTCAGGTTTATGCATGTGCATGATTCTGTCCATGGGTGTGTACATGTGTGCAGTTGTTCTTCTCTGTGACTGCATGTAGGTAAATGCGGAGAGAGAAGGGAGAGGAAGAGTGAACAAGAGTGGCGGAGGGGTTGGGATGAGGGTAGGGTAGTGAATTTCAACATGTCATTTCTGAAATTGAGTTTTGATAACTGACAATTTGTTCAGCTAGTGAAATGTCAAGAGTCCAAAAAGATTGATGAAGTGCATAATAGATGTCTCAGATTGACTCTCCGCTGTGGGCTTGAGTCCCACGCACGCATCAGACCACCGAAACGATACAAAAATGAGATCTCACGCATGTACACACACACACACACACACACACACACACACATACACACACACACGCAAACAGATACACACGTACTTGACTGTTGGAGAGCACCTCTGATATGGAAAACTGGTCCATATCAATTTAGTTGGGGTAGTTGTGATTTCTGCCTGAACACAAAAGTGTCATTCAAATGATGGTGGCCACTAACTGAGGGCTTGTAGATTTATTAGGAGGCTGAGTTGTTGTAATGGTCTATGTAGCGATAAAAATGAGACCATATTTAGGTTACCACTACCACTAATGTGTTTGGCATAATGTTCATGCACCCAAACATTGAACTCTCGCTGGTTTTACAGTTGACAACTTGCATTGACTGCTGTTATTATTACTGTAATATAGCTGCCAAGTAGATTTTTCAGATATAAATGTGTTACCACACATTACAGCTCTCATACAGAGTTATACCTGTGCACGAGTGAGAGCATTGAGATTCTCATTCGCTCCCAGATATCGCTGTTTTTTTTAGTCGAAAACAGGCATCTGTCCAGGTCCCCGACTAACAGTACAGACTGTATCAACACACATACTGTGTGTAAAGTGTGTCTGTGTACTGTATGTGTGACAGCTCAGACACACTGATCTCCAAACTCACAGGAACTGCTGTGGTTTCTGTTATTTTCTTCCGCTTTTTACACCGCTTTCCTTTCTGTGCATAATGAAGTGAAAAACCCTATTCTTTTTCTTATGTTGAAACGTACACATCGAGCAGGCATAGCTTTGCCTCAGTTTGAGTTGCCTATACACTGAATCCAACATTTGTGCTTTCTACAGGCTTTGTATGCATTTTGCAGCATTTTCTATGACACAGAATTAGAGTGCAAATGGTTATATATTCTCTACTTCTAGCAGGGAACACTGTTTCTTGTGGCAGCATTCTGAATAAGCTGCAAAGGAACCATGAGCTTCTCCATATAAGCTAGATAAACTGTTCTCAGGGGTTATTCACAGCCAAACTACTTGGCTTCTGTTGGAAAAAGCATAATGTCTAATAGACTCTCAAGCAGACTGTGGTAGTAGTTGGAAGTTACATTTTATTGAGAATAGCTGTGTGTCATCTGCATAAGCATAATTATTTATGCAGATACTGTATTAAGACTTAGGTGATGCATATGCTATGTACTATGGAAATGTACAGTATGTGCACATGTCAGCCATATATTTCAGATGTAGATATGTCTTTTGTTTGATTAAATCAAATTGATCGGAATAAATAATTGTGTTATCCACTTGGATGGATGGATGGATATATATATATATATATATATGTGTGTGTGTGTGTGTGTGTGTGTGTGTGTGTGTGTGTGTGTGTGTGTGTGTGTGTAACTTTGTTTTTTAAATATTTTATATATATATATATATATATATATATAAAATATAAAAAAAAAACAAAGTTACTGGATTTTAAGATTATTTTCAAATGTATGTACGGATATATTCGTAAAGATCTCTGCTAATACGATTGTACAATTGAGTGTTGAAACTGGGGGTCCGAGGGCTGCTGTCAGTGGCTAAAACTCTCGGGTTCACTGTCGGACCAAGGGAGAATAACAACTCATATAAACATCCAGCAATAATCTTTAGTTTTTTTTATAAATGTACAAATTTCACCCTGCATGTACCCTGTGTATGTAACTAAAACAGGTAGAGGAGCGACTTCAATTGAGATAAATTCAGTTTTAACACCATTTGCAGATTTCTCTCTTGTGTCAAGAAGAATGTGATTTTAAGAAACGCCACTAAATCTAAGACTTTTTTTTGGCAGCGCTAAGGCTTACACTATTGCCCTTAGCCACACATTTGGTCCCCTAAATCCCTTCTCTTTGTTTTTATGGTGACATCCACACATCATATTAAAAGCCTCTCATCATGCAAAGGCACACACTATATCCTGTGTCGGAGGGATGCTAGCCTTGTAACTATAAACACATGATGCTGCATAGAAGCATCACTAGTTGAGTGGCTCCCAAGCTTGACAACGTCATATTTCATAATCCGCTATTGATAATTCAGGACACTCAGTAGCTCTTAATTGTCTGAAATTTGAATGTAGATGGACTGATCTCGATTAAAATAAAAAAACCTACTTTGGCAGCAAAAAGGTTTCCAAATGTAACATCTCTGAGCTCCCAGCAATGAGCCAAGACATTTCTCTTCTGTATTTGTCTAGCCTAAGGGTGTGACTTGCAAAGGCCATGCATGTCATTAGAATTAAGGCATCAATAGATGAGATATTTTCACAAAGGTGACACTCTCCCGTTCCAGTGTAATTAGTCTCATTTTTATAGCAAGCAGGTCACTTAAAAGTTAATTCCAATGATCACGCCAATGAATCTTTACACCAGGTGATAGAAGCCTGTTATGCTGTGGGTACGAATCCCCAGAGCACAACACTACACACATTACTGACAGCCTCAGTAATACCGCACTTTAGGAAGAGGTCCAACTTTTCCTGTTATCTTTAGGTGTCCTCTGCAAGTTGTGTGGATGCAGCGCCCCAATAAGCCTTGAGGATATTGGGAGCCATCCAGGAAATATATCTGACATAACAAAGGAGTTTTGAAGAGCAAAAGCAACTGTCCTTGACGACACTGAAGACAACTTTATTTAGTGCTTTGTTTGCATTAATTATTGAGTCGTACTTTATATACACTTTATAAGTCACTTTAGCTGTTGTTACTATAATATGGCACAACCAAAGATGTAAATTGCACATTATTATATCAGCATAATACAGTCATTTTAGTTGTATTATTCCCTTGGTTTGGCTTTCTCTTCTGTGTTTGCATCATGTGAGAGCTGCACCAGCTCTTTGCAATCATTACAACTGCTTCTAAAGTAAGTAAACTACATTCTGTTGAGAGCAACACAGTGACATGTTACCAGTTTCACCAAGTTCATGTACATAGATTAAACAGTTCAAACCTTTGAAATAGATATTTGAGAAAATATGATAGTGTCTCTTATGACCAATGATCAGTTCAATAGGATTGGAATATATTATTGTTGAATATTATTCTGTCCCCTGGAGTCATGGTGATGACAAAAAGAACTAGTCTGGCACACAACCACCCATAAAACCAGAATGTGTCTCTCTTACACTGCAGATAGATTTTGTACATACTAAACTCAGAGATAGAAGGTGTTAATTAGCGAGCTGCATGTAGGCATTTTTGTTTGTTACCTTTTTGGACAGAGCCAAGCTAGCTGTTTCCCACTCTATGTGCTAAGATAAGATAACCAGCTGCTAGCGGTAGCTTCATATTTATCGACATTAGTGATATCAATCCTCTCATATGACTCTTAGCAAGGAAGCAAATAAGCATATTTCCCAAAATGTTGAACTATTCGATGTCCATGTATGGCCTCCAGTGACTTCCCTTTTTCAGAGGTCTAAAAAGGTAAAACTCTACAGCGTTTCACAAGAAAGAAGCAAAAGATCATACAATAATAAATAAACATAATTAGCAGAATTTAGACATGCTTATTTTCTAACCTGGTAATCCTTTTGCGACCCCATAGGTTAACCTCATGACCATGTGAAGGTCCAGACCCCTAAGTTGGGAACCACTGATCTATGACACCAGTCCTTATGACCGTTACTTGTATCCGACTGATGTTTATTTTTTTGTTTTATTTTCTATCAGTTAAACTATGAATAGTATTAAAAATATTACTACGTTTGTACATGCTGGTGGCTGCACTTTAAGTGCTAATTATTTACAGTTTGAACATTAAACATTACACAAGCTTTCCTTTGATTAGAATATAGGCCAGTAAGAACTGAGCTTCTATGTCAGGTCTCAGTGTAGCCCCAGATCTGTTCGACCGTATGCAGAGTGTATCTCCAGCGTAAACACTCTATAAGGGTTTAGAGCAGAGGGGCTTGTGCAGCACCTCTTATCTGCCAAGGATGCCTCTGATGGCTCCTGATTGAAATGCCAGCTCTGAAGTTCTGTGCTCAGCCACACGTGTAAACGCCGCAACAGAATGTAACTTATTCCCTCAAAGCGCTTGTTTTCTCTCCCCAGGCAACTGGAGATTAGTTAGTTCAAATTCTGGACGGGTGCTTTTTGAAGAAAGCCGTTTTCGGGGAGATGCGCATGAAAAATTGGCAAGCAAGCATTAATATGTATAATTAATTTTGTTGTTATCCACATATTTGAGCAACGGAGGGAGAGGCGCAGACTGAATTCTGAGCCTGTGCTCATAGGAACCCAGGGACGGCATGTGGATCATTTTTAACATTTACATTCCAATTCAATTTGCTCAACTGGAATTATCTGGCTTCCCTTCTTGGCGAAGATTAATTCAGTTTCCTTGTTGTTCATTTCTAAGTTTAATAACATAACCCAAAGGTATTTCTTTTTTCAGCGAACACAGATTATTTTGTGAGCCTTCTCTGCATTCTGTTATTTTTTTGTCTCCTTTGTAGATTTCAAATTTTGTATTCCCTTTGTATATATTATAAATTCTCATTCCGAGATTATCAATATGTTCTCATCTCGGCCAGCAGCCAGAACCTGACAAAATAATCAGCCGCTGTGGCAAGAAAAAATTATCTCGCAGTTGTATCATCACAGTTCTTAAATTGAACAAGTAGCATAGATATAAACGCACCCCAGACTGCAGACACACGCAGACACAAAAACCTGCAAATGCTCACAAGAGGGGAAAAAATTACCAACAACTAGTGCATCTGCTCTTCCAATCAGGATCAATTTGACACCTGCTCGTTGCACCGTGTTACCACAAAGGAATTCACAGATCCAGCTTACAGGTGTCTTGAGGCCTCAACGCCAGCCGCCATTTGTCTCATAGGTGGCTTTAAGCATGCCGGGGTCTCTGGTCCCTTCTCTGCCACCCCCTCATCAGGATAATTAAGCTTTCTCAGCCTGCTGCACACAAATGAGGAATTTTGCCAGCCCCTCCAAGTTGTAGAGAGAGTCTGCAAATTGCCTCTGATTCGCCACCTGATTGTGCTATGATTATGTTGTCACTGGATGCTGTGATTATGATGGCCCATAATTGCTGGTGTGCATTAGCTGCTGCACAACGCCCCCCGATCTCTCTGTCTACCTGTCTATGTATCTATCGACCTCCTCTCTGTCTATAAGTCTCGCTTTTTCCGTTCTCTGTTTCACCACCCTGCTTCTTTGACTAACTCAGACAAACAGTGATTCTAGTTGTGAAACACTTCGACATTGTTCGATGCATGGTTGTATGCTGTTTTTCTGATGCAAACACATGCATTTTGTGCTAATAGCATGCGTTTTTCTTAATTTTTCAATGTGGTTAAACCACTAAACAGTCATTCATGTATTTATTCTTGAAAATAGATGTGATGTTGATTAATAATGAGGCTTACTCTGTCAGGGCCACCTTGAGAGCCGCGATTCCACACTAGCACCTGAGAATATTGAACTCACTCAGATGCAGCATCTTTCCAGGACACCTGGGTTATTTAATGATTCAGCCAAGATGTGTGTTTGTGTGTGTAGTTAGGATGAGATAGCAGTGGGGGTATTGTTTTACAAGATGTACAAACACACTTGTCCAACATTCATGCATCCAAAGTGTCCCCTCATGGCCTAGGATTCTCATTTCCATGAGTGGCATCAAGTCACCTGCGGCAAGCCAGCAGAATGTGCCACATCTTGCAGGGAAGCCATTTGTTTGGGTGGTAAAACAGCAGTGTTTATTTGGGCTTGTTGGACTAACGGTGTCCCCTTTCAAAGCGACGCTTCAGCTGTCAGCATTTGAACAAATGGGGACTAATTTGCATCTCATTAATCCCACCTCCTCTTAAAAGAATTCACCTTTCTTTTTCCGTCTCTCTGAATCCCCTCGCAGTTTCATGCCGCGTTACTGTCTTAAGCCAAGCTCATTAAAAGACAGAACTTTTCTTGAAGTCCAGAATCACTCTGACTGTTCTCACTGAATGACTGATAGACATATGTTTTCGTTCTTTTTCGGGTCTGGAGCGCTTGATTAAAAAGGCATGACTTGGACTCTTGATGAGCATATGGATTAAAAGCGCTCAGTGATTGCCTGGCCATTCCCCCCACTCTAATTGAAAGCCTAATGTGCACCCACCGCATATTAATTAAAACCAGAGGTTATAGGCCCTTGGGGCGCACCATTTAGGTCTCTCATTAAAAATTAATAACCTCAGTTAATTATTATTATTATCGTGTTGTGAATCATGTCAGCAAATAAATAAGACAATGGGGCTGTCTTGCTTTAACGAAGAAGAAAAAAACAGAACGAGCATTTGGGGGGAGGGGGTAAACACAATCCAGAGCAGTCTTTAATCGGAGCCAAACCAATGTATATTTACCTTGTCCTTGCACAGTGGTTGTAATGTATTTGGCTCATAATCAATGACACAAACAGGATGAATCCAGCATAGAATGTAGAAAAGTAGACCACAATATATAATATTCTCTGAATGTCACACGACTCAGGAGAAAACAGTTATATAATGGGTTTAGGACTGCAACCTCTCAGGTACCTGCACATGACAAACTCTTAGTACTTTACTGTGCAAAATAGCTCACAGAGATGCTCTACTTCAGATATTACTTGGCCTCATAAAAACATTTTCTAGCCAGTCAGAACAGTGGTGACTGATTCTCTGCCAACAGGTTTTGCGGTCCTCAAATTAGTTGTGTATAGACTAAAAATCTATTATTTATACTTCGCTTCTTAAACCTGAAAATTGGTGTCTAAATAATGTAATGTTTTCATTTAGTTGATTTCCAAAATGGCTCCTGGGAAGTTGTTCAGTAGTAAGACTTTCATGGCCATGTGTATGGTTGTGCTTGGTGAAACTGAACTGTAAACGTTGCCCAAAACTCATTCATCTCTTAAAAGTCATACCAAACGATTAATGCGCATACAATGTGCAAACAGGTAGGTTTGGCCCCTTAAAAAGTTGCCTGAGAGTGGTTTTAGGTTGTATTTCTCTCTTGTGTTTATAACAGAACTGCGTATGTGGCTGTTATCTTGAATGACATTATTGCTGGTTTCAGCACTGTATCATGAATACACTGAATGACTTTGGCATCAGACACAGGATAACAAACACTTGCATGCATTCTGACACATGGAACTTAACCACTACATAATTGCATCTTTCAGAAGACAACCTACAAACATGTCGTGTCCATAACTTGGATATTCTTAAATTGACTGCATTGTAATTCTGAGAACCAACTCAGATACATTGATTTTCCCTATACCACTGAGCATTTATATTTTATTAATTTAGACCCTGGATTTATGTTGGAGCAAGCCTTCTTTTTTTAATTCTGTGGGAATTGTATTGGATCTTGGTGAAAAAAAAGTCTCTTTTCACTCCAGTTATTTTATTCCTTGTCACCTGAGCGTAACCTATGGCAGGGCGCCTAGATGATTTCCATGCATATATATTTGATTAATGACATGCCAGCATCACTGTCAAGTCCAATGCCATTCAGCACTGCCAGCTACAAAAGAGTGCTATCACCTTGCAACAGATAATAGAAGCGAGGAAAAGAGGGAAGCTGTTAGTCGTGCTTCATGTAGTTATTTCTGCATTGTTTTTATAGTATGTTATATTATGTATATTTCCCCTTTGAAGTGAGTAATGAACACCTTACTACACAACATTATCATCATCATACCTGTCAGCCTTTTTGCAGCCTAAGATGTTCAGAATGAGCAAACACAAAGCATCTGTTTACATTGTTTTTGTCGAGAGATCAAAGACGCCTCTGACTGCAAACAAGTTCAGCAGATGACATAAGGTGCCAAATGTTTCCTCAACATCAGATGGCTTCTTTTGCGATCCATATTGCATTCTAGGCCAAACCTCCCAAACACCATCACAAGTATTTCCCCTGAGGGTCCTCCCTCTCCATTCATAGTCCAGAAACATCCCCTGGCCGAGGGCGCACCGCATGAAGTTAAACGATTTTGAAGAATTCCAATCATAACATCGGAGTTTTTTGCAATAGCAATCCAAGAAACAAGATGGAAGGATGGGCAAGACTGGGATGAAAACAAAAAAAACAACAGGATATGATGGAGGTAATCGAGACGATACAAATAACGACACAAACCCGATTCTGCTGTTGGATTCCTCATAAGAATTATTCAAGGAGAAATGGCACTTGGCCTGGGGGAATCAACGCCGCCCTCAACCGGATTACTCCTGGCACAATCCGGACACAGTCTTGTTTGATGTCCCCCACCCATCCGTCTTGTATGTAGTCTTTTATCTCACTCTAAAGTAATATAGTCTTCACTGCAATTCAATAATGGCCCAGCCGAGCCTGTCAGGCTGCGTTTGCCCGTTATCTCACAAAGGCCTGTCCACTCCAGCAATGAGCCACCGTGTGTGTGTGTGTGTGTGTGTGTGTGTGTGTGTGTGTGTGTGTGTGTCTGTGTGTCTGTGTGTGTGTGTGTGTGTGTGTGTGTGTGTGTGTGTGTATGTGTGTGTGTGTGTGTGTGTGTGTGTGTGTGTGTGTGTGTGTGTGTGTGTGTGTGTGTGTGTGTGATTTCATCCCCAGGGGAGGGACTTCATGCTTGTTTGTGTGTATGAAAGAGAGAGAAAGGAAGAGGGGGACGGGGAGAGAGATCCCGAATCAATTGATGTGTGTCTGCACCATGTGGCAGACAGAGGGGGAAGTGGGGAGACAGACGGTCTATTTATCCCTCAGTGTGTTTGTATGTGTCTTTTGACCGGTTATCCTACTTGAGATCTAAATTAAGAAATAGCGCGGGTGATGGGGCAGATGCTGCGACGTGTGTGTGTGTGTGTGCGCGTGTGTGTGTGTGTGTGTGTGTGTGTGTCTCTGTGTGTGTGTGTGTGTGTGTGTCAGCCTGTCCCAGCACAAGTGAATGGTTTTAACTCATTTCCTAATTGGATGAAAGGGGCAGATACGGCCCAGTCCGGGCCTTGCAGCAGTACAGTGGGAACCACAGTAATTCAGCCACACTGATGCGTTGAGGTTCCTCAGCTGGCTTTGGGTCAGTTCTTCTGCATATCCCAAACTAGATGGATACCAGATATAAAGATTTAATGGCTGAAGGACTTCAGGAAGATCATTGCACAGTGATAGGTAAGGATGTTGCACACAAGATGGATGGAGGGAAGGATTGATGGATAAATCATACTAAATACACCAAATATATGGATATCTACATAGCAATGTACCTCTGCATAATGGTCGAGGCTATTTTCAGTTCATGTTAGGCTGTAAAAGCATCTGCATAAGCAAGCAGCTTTCATTTACCTCACAGTCATGGGGCATCATGTCCCACAGCTCATTCAGCGCATGCTAATATATGACTGCACAGGCCTCCCCATCATAATCACCCATAACACTAAAATGAGACGCATGACAGTAAATAGCAGTCAAGCCTTACAAAGACTATTTGGCATGGGAATGATTTTTGTTGCTAGCAAACACTTCAGATGCCAATAAATCAGACAGATTTTTTTGATATATTAAGCTGCTTCTTTTATTGTCATGCCTCAGTGCAGTCTGTGCATGCAAATACAGACATATATTTATTGTACATATGGACAAGGAGAGAGAGTGAGTGAAATTCTGTTCCAGCAGTCAGATTTCAAATGATGAGTGATTTGTTTTCTCAATCAAAAAGGAGAATTTGATTTAGGAGCAGTAAGTGAGCAAAGCACCTTGTTGCCATGCATAACCACAAAATAACAGAATAATAAAAATGCATTTCTGAGTCATGTTATTTGCAGTATATTACTTTATTATGCCTATGTTGCCATGCACACTGCAAAGCCCCAACACCAAAACCTAACAGCTTTATTTGTTATACGGATGATCAATTTAGTCTGGGTCTCCTGCTGCCTTAATGTTATCTCCTAAAACATGTCAGCGTTATTAAACATGCTGAACACGGAGCAGCCATATGTGCACAGTGTGACACGCGTAGTGAGGGTTTGCACATAGAACACGCTGGTGCTAGCATCTGCATGGTGGAACGCGACGGAAACACCCCGCTGATGCAGGGGGCTCTGAGGGGTCAGCTAGACTTAATTGCACTGAGGGAACATGTGTGCTAGTCCAAGCTGGTGGAGCCACTCTGCGAGGGGGCCGGCCATCTGCCGGCCTGTACCTCTAAAGCCTAAGGACCAATTTAGGTTTAGTAAAGGAAGCAACAACACTTTCAAAGAGCACTATTTCAGTACATGGCTGATCCTAGGAGGCTCAGTGCTCTTGCAGGCAACAAGGAATATCACTTTCTGAATTTAGCATGCAGTTTGGTACTTACTATTAAGTTAAATTTACCGAGGGCTAGTATTCATCTGCATTCAGACATGCATATGTTCCTGCAGTTAAACTGTAAGACTGAGGTGGGCTATAATGTACAATGTATAATTGCATTAATATTTTAAAGGTCCAATATGTAATATTTGTACTGTAATACATCCAAAAATGACACCAATGCCTCATCAGATATTAAGGAAACATGTTAAGCTGAAATACTATCTTTTCTGACAACAATGCTAAAGTCAGTATTTTTTCTTTTTAAAATTTACGATCCGTGACGGAATTTATGTTTATGTTTTGGTTTGTGTGTTGTTATCAACTGCCCAGTTTGACAGCCAGGCCGGGTTGCCAGATATAACTGTAAACACGTAAACCAGCGCGCTGCAGCTGTAACGTTAGTACAGCCATGAATGCTGAGTTTGCAGTGTGTTTAGCGATTGTGTAATTCTAAGGCTAGTAAAGTGTGTATTTCAGTCGGGTGGAAAAGGAGTGCAAGGCAGTGGTGTTTTTAGCGGTTCCTATCATAATTCTAAGCCGAGGAAGTGTGTCTGTCTGGCGTGTAGAGAGGACGGCGAATTTCGTTGTATTGTTAGCGGTTCCTACTGTAGCTAATTCTAAGCCGAAAAAGTGTGTGTGTCAGTTGGGTACAGAGCTCCGTGTGAGCACGGGCTTTTATGACTGTCAATATAGCCAGCATCTAACGTTAGCTACTCCGCTGTGCTGTGGAGTAATGTCTGGTTATGTGAGACAAGCGTCTAGCAACATCGTTGGATGCTGTGGTCTCAGCCTGGCAACCAACGTGAACTTCGAGTCTGGGGAGGAGGGGCGGGGGAGACGACTCTCTCCAGTATTTTGAATTTGTACTGCAGTAACTATTTTAAACACTAGCTGTCAGTATTACATATTGGACCTTTAAGTTTGGTTTCCTGGTTTGGCTAGGATAATTGCATTGATTGTATACCTTATCTTAAACATAATTTAAGCCTTTCGCCATTCTTTGAGTTTCATCTTTGTAACTATGTCTGTAGAATTGAATTATTTTGATATTATTTTGTCTTTTCGGTCAAAGTGCTTTGAGTCATTAATTGCAAACAAAATGTGGGAGTATCAGTGATTCTGAGTAAAGCTACCCGGTGGAGTTTATTTAAAGTTTTTTTCAAATCTGCGCTGTGTTGCATTACTGCCACCAACTGTCGATCAGTGCAACAGCCTGAAATTGGCAGCGGGAAGTGTAATGCGTCACCACACACTCATGTATGCATGTGTCCTTGTGCATGAGATACAAACAAATCTACGACCTACTCACAAAAGTACTGCAAGTCCCTCAACAGGGAACCTTTCATAGAGCAACTTAACTTCCCCTTGTTTTTGCTTTCCTCCAGAAGTGTACTGCAGGCTGTGTCGGTACACTGTGACATCATTGTTGGGTGTGGTTACAGGTTAGAGGTGAAACAGACTCGAAATCTTTAACCAGAAAGGGCAATGCTTCGCAGGTATTAACTTAGTCAAATCAAAGTCAAATCAAACTGAGCAGTTCATTCTCTCATTTAAGAGTCTTTATTGATGGGCAATAGTTTAGTCTTCCAGAAACAAGCATAAAACCACATGCACACATGTTGCACAGAATCAAAACACATATTCATAAATGTACTGGAGAATAAGTAGATGGTGAGAAAGCCTCTGCATGCTGTGTTTGTCAGATGAGCATTTGTGATCTCAAATGGCTAAAATGGAAGAGGTATAGTCTGTCATGTGCCTTGCGTGTCTGTCATGTGCCTTGCGTGTCACTGCACAAATAACTGCTTAGATAATCCGTGAGATAAAAATAAAAACAATTGTGACTTGTGAGTGAACTTTACACCAAGCAGCTCCAAGTCTACATTAATTCCAGGTGCTCTATAAACTGTTGATTAGAACACAGTCCCAAACCTTACTGTGTATGTCCTGCCTAGCCTGGTGTGACAACAGTTACTAAAATAACCAACAAACTAAAGATAACTGTTTGTAGGTGGTGCAAGTTGCCAAGTGCCAATGCCACCGTTGCCGGTGAAAGCTTGTATACTGACGCTGTGTCTTTGTGTCTATTTTTACACTGCACCCTATTCATTAGGGCTGATGACTGATAGGCTACTTTGTTGGCAGCCAGTGTCCAGAGTGTGATGCAATGACCTTGGGTCTGAAGCAGGGAGACGGGGCTCTAAATAAAGAGCAGGTTGCCACTGAGTCGACGCGTCTGTTCCACAGTCCTGAAGCAACAGCGTTTAAGCAGTGGCAACACACAGATCAAGTACATGTACACTTTACAGGTGTTCATGTGGAGGGGTGGCATGCATGATTGATGTGAGTTAAACTGCTTTGACTTTAAAAACTCCCCAAGGTGTTGTGGTAGCACACTGCTATCAGTACATACAAACAGTACAACAGCTGCCAAGCAAAATACTTCATCAGTATCCTTTCCCAACCCCAAGCAGGGCAAATGTTAACCATAGTTGTAAGATCACAAAATGATGATTTGTAATGGTTTTGGCACTGACAAATGATATCCTGCTGTTCAATCAGAACGTGGCATTCTGGTGGCCAGCGACAATTTTGCAATTAATTTGAGGATTTATTGACTAATTCAACAGACTGGCGAGTATTCTTGTTTAGTTTTGAATCTGGTTTTGTCTACGCTTAGTTGTGGGCTTAGTTAACCAGGTTTTGGTGTTGACATTGGAAGGAGGGAGAAAAGATCTGCACACTTGAAATTCTAATGCAATATTTTCAGTCCTAAATAAACATTTTTTGGACAGAAAATGTGTTGTACTGTCAAATACTGCCATATTGGCAAAATTGGAACATTGAAGCATATTGGCAATATGCCTATTATGTTGGTAATTAGTCAAAAGATTGCATTAGAGTGGGAAATAAGTACCTCTCTGTTCCCCCTCCTCCGTAGCCTCGGTCACTCTGAGCCCTTCTTCTGATGTCCCCCTACTGTGAGCAAGCACCGTTTGTTCATATGGTGTGTTCACACAAGCTGCAGCGATCTGAAATACTCTTTCTGGTCATAATCCCATTATAAGCCTGACTGTAATGGCCTAAATGCCATTTATACTCTGGCTTAACTCGTCTTTGTGAACTTCCTTTTTTGTGATTTTATGTCCAGTAATCAGGTACGGAATCTTGCACGGCTGCACACAATGGACTCAGAGA
Organism: Gymnocephalus cernua; assembly: GCA_023631565.1. NCBI lineage: Eukaryota > Metazoa > Chordata > Actinopteri > Perciformes > Percidae > Gymnocephalus > Gymnocephalus cernua. The sequence continues at coordinate 12,188,330 of CM042445.1, forward strand.
GAGGGGAGTTTTGACCAATGGGACCCTTTGTGTTAATGTCTGTTTTGAACTGGGAGGCAAGACTCTGAATGAAGGCCTTCACTTATATCACATCACTGCCTTCCTGCTTCTCCATTTCCACTCATATTTCCCTGACCCACCATAAAGAGACAGCCATTTGAGAGGGTGCATTGATTTCTGGGCATATCTGGTGATAAAATGCGCTTCTCCACCCGCAGCTCCTTAACTACCCAATTTGAGGGCCCCTGATTTGGCAGGGCCATGCAGGAACTGTAAATAGAGCTGTGAATCAGAAGGGAGTAGGCAGTAAGTGGAGAAAGCGTCTTTATTAAAGACACATACAGACAGTAAGGGCACGGATCAAGTCAAAGAGGGTTGCCCTTATGGATTTCAAGCCTTGCTGCAGTTGGGGGAAAGATAAAATGTCCACAAAAAGACAAGGACTAGGCAGCAGACTGTCCTGTAGTAATCAGCTACATGTAAGCTCTTGTATATCTTTCCTAACAGAACAGTTCCTCTGTAAATGTGTTGTGCATTTCTCCAATATAAGTAAAAGTTTGCCATTTCTGTTGAGAATTTGCCCTTCACCTTGTGTTTGCTTCAAATTTCTGCCAAGTTGAAGGCGGCCTTATTTCACAGCCTTATTGAGCTGCCGATGAGAAAAAGGGTGTTACTTCAGAAACACTCCCTAGCCCGCGTCCCTTTCTGGCCATTAATGAAGCATTGTCCCGGTCGCACCACTTTATCATGATCTATGAATCTCTGATTTTGATGCAATAGAAAACCAATCACTTGCAGCGAGTCTCCAGGCAAAGCATTAGTCATCATGTCTTTGACACCGCCTAAGAATTGGGTCATTTTTTTAAATTAAAAGCGCTCATTTGTAAATATACACTTGCAGACAAAAAAGAAACACACTCTTCTTATTTTGATGTATGAAAGAATAGAGCAACAGTGCTCAGGTGAATTAATGCCTGCCCACAATGCTGGGACACTCGTACTGCACAAGAAAAGTGAAAGGGAAGGGGGTTGGGGGGGGGGGGGGGGGTGGGGGGGGGGGGCTGCAGATGATTGAGCGCTTTAGGTTGAATCTGGCATTTCTAAATTTGTATTCTTTATTTGTATTATTTCTCTGAGCCGGTGCATCCTATGCACCATGTCAAAGCACACATTAATGACCAGGCGCTCTGAGATGCCAATATATATTCTCTCTTCATTCTTCTTTATCTTATTTTTCATTAAACTTCTCTCCTCAACATCATTCAGTTATACATCTTTGTTCTCAGCTGGAGAAGCTTAAGTCAAGAAACTTAATCTCTGTTGCTCAATAGAGAGCTTTTTTCGTCTGATGGGGTTTAACGGTTATTGAGCACCTGGGGTGTGTTCAATAAAGCTAAAGTTTGTTCCTGCTTCAGTTCAATAAAGGAGTACTCCGTGTCAATTGGCGCATGAGATACAGGTATTGGATAACTGATGGTAAATTGCCAGATGCTCAAGCAATGATGTCTTAGAAGATAAATGCATTGAAGTCAAGTTGGAAGGAGCTTCACAGTAGAGTTGCAGACAGTGGCATCAAATCCATTAAGCACCCATTTAGGTTGTGTTTTTTTGGAAGGAAAAAATGGACTACAACCCAAGTATTCTATCCAGGGGTCAGTGGACAAAAGTTATTGTCCACTGACAGTTCAAAAAGTAGTTTTTATCCAACGGTTACTTCTGCCAAAACTCAATCTAAAACTCTAAGCTGTCATTGATCTTTCAATATCTGATCCAATTTATCTTGACACCCAGTTCTGTATCTTCTCCGTAGTCCCAGACCCATTGAGGGACTAATCTGGTTATTTCTTCCCAATCGATGTAGCGACACCGTCTTGGCACACCTATCATTAAGGCTGTCTCATTGACTGAGAGAGGCACCAAACCTCGGGAGCCGCACACAGGGCCTTATTGCCAATGAGCTTGGCAAGTGTTTTAGGATGCTAACAAGTTCAGCCCCTGTCTGAGCTTATTGTCTCGGGGGTGAGCCAAAAGTCACCACATATTCACAATAAGAAAACCTCACGCGCAGAGGTGGAGGGGGAAAAAGGGCCATTTCTTCCTACTAACAATTATTCCATACTGGCAAGGCACTTTGCTCAATACAATAGGGCTGCTCCGGGATAGCTGCAAGTGAGTGTAACAGTGATATTTGTAGAGCTCATTATTGGCATGGGGTGGCAGGAATGACTGAGTAAAAATGAGGAAGCGAGAAAGAAAGGTGAGCACGGCAGAGGCAGACGTTTACGGTTGTGCCGCCGTACAGTATGAGGGAGTTGGGGAGTTGGGGAGTTAGCGGCGGAATGCTAATCGGCCTCTGGGGCACTGAGCCGCAGCAAATCAACTCTCAGAGCGGATCATGGCCCGGGCTGACATTAGACCCCCTCCCCCTTCAAACACACATTCTCATCTTACTACTCACAAGGGGAGAGGAGGTGGTGAAGAGGAGAGGGAAGGAGTGAGAGAAAATGTATATGGAGGACAATGTGTGATTATGAGTGTGTGTGTGTGTGTGTGTGTGTGTGTGTGTGTGTGTGTGTGTGTGTGTGTGTGTGTGTGTGTGTGTGTGTGTGTGTGTGTGTGTGTGTGTGTGTATCCAAAGAGAGAATTAACAGAGTAAGGATAAGGTATGAAAACCAGGCAGCGATGCCGAAAAAAAGAAGAGTGCAAACAAGAAAAGGCAGACTGGGAGAGAGGAGGAAAAAGTTTGTTTGGACATCTTTCCAATGGCCTATTACAATCCAATTGACCACTCAAACCCTGCACCCCTTTGTTACTGTCGCTGCGTCTGCCTAGCTTTCTGTTTTTACACAGCAAATATAGCCTACAGTTTACAGTTATTACTGCAGATTTGACTTTAACGAGGTGTCCTTAATTTGAAACGGCGGTGGACAAAAGCAGGATTCTCATTTCCAGCTGGGCACTGTTGATTTTGTCAGGCTGAAATAACAACTTATGCTAACAGATTTTATCAGGTGTAGCTGGCTAGATAATTAAGAAAACGTTAGCTTAATAAGTTAGTTAAAAAATACCATGCTTGGCTATTATTTCAATGTCAAAGCTCCTTTTAAAACCCTATAGAGGGGTATTTACAAAAGGATCTGCACTTCATGTCTAAATACATGATGTTGAGCTAAAAGACGGAACAAAACCCTATTTAGCTGCTTTGCTTGGATAGGACTTGGACGGGCAAAACGTTAAATTTATGCTTTATATATATATATATATATATATATATATATATATATATATATATATATATATAAAAAGCTTTAAGGATCAGGACTAAAGGGTGTGTCTAGCGAACATAACGCTATCCCAGATAATGAGTCGCTAATTTTTAACGTTGATCCAAAGCTTGACCGGGCCTGCTGTGCCTAGTCACACATGCTAAGCTATGATTGGAGAATTGCTGTTCAGGGGAAGGGTTTAGCCAGCGGTCAATTACCTAATGGCCTTCCCTATAATTGTTTTACCTTGTCTACAATTTAATTTCTTCCCAAAAAAAGATTTTGGGGCGTTCACTCACCAAAAATAGACAAAGGAAAAGCAATTACAGAAACAGACAAGGGGACACAGGAACAAAACCTTTGGGTTGGTGATTGGATCCAAGGTTAGTGGGAACACAATTGGGGCTCCTGAGACGGCGTTCTGAACCACTTGATCATGACTGAGCATCCGTGTTTACAATTTTAATCCATTGTCATCCTGTTAAAATCAATCATTTGATGATAAATGCTCAGTGGGACAACTCTGAATTCTACAGTCCTTGTCTCGTAGCTGATATTTTTGTGGGGAAAGGTGATGCCTGTCGAAACGCCAAAGGTGATTTGGCGAAAGCACGGCGACTTGATCAATTAGAGTGATTGCAGCGCTTTGTGTTTTTGTCCGCCATGACACTGTCCGCCCATAAACCCACCTGGAGTAGGAAGGGTAGGAAAGACTATAGTTTCGAAACGCACACATAAATGTAGTTGCCAGCAATCAAAGACAATGACACACAAACAAATTACTTTGCTCCGCTCTGTTGTTTTTAGATGTGCTTGCATCAGCATGCTGAGCCCACAGCATCCCTTCTCACCTGGGACCTGTGTTGGACCACTGAGGTGTGGTAAGATACTACACGCTCCAGGGCGTCCATGACCTTTGAGTTATGGCCGTCAGAAACTCTGTATGTGTGTGGGTGTGTGGCTATGGGTGGGTGTGTGTGGGTATGTCTGTGTGACAAAGACAATAGGAGGAACAGAAGGTGTATGTGCTTTTGAGATTCCACTGACAATGTAATATTATAAATGACTTTTCCCTCTAACTAGCATGAGCATCAGTTTTTGTTTATAGCTGCATCTACAGTATGACTGACCTTACCTGTACAGAGGCTAGGTGCCCTTTTCTGAACCATAATCATATTGGTACACCGTGTACTGTTCCAATTTACATTCGGGCCTCTAAGGAATACGCAATTGTAGTGGCTGAGCATCTCTTTGTAGAATTCAAGTACTTTACAAGTGGGGTTACTTTAAGAACGATGACATAAGGACATTATTATATTCAGCATGTAGAAAGTCTCTTAGAACACTTCTGTTCTCCACTACGTAGTTTTTTAAAGAGCCATGCCAGTTTTATACAAGCAGGGTCTTATTTTTGTAGCTTTTTCCCCATTATTATCACTTTACATCGCACACACCAAGTTAATTGTATTGAAACACTGCATTATTGTATCATATTGTACATATATGTTAGTAGTTGTTGCACACATGCTTTGCCTGTGTAATAAGGGGGTTATTGCCAAAGTTTTCTGTGCACTCAATTTTGGTGTGACTCTAAATAAAGCGGTTTAGATAATGTGCTAAACTGTTTGGCACAAATCTTTTTTGCTGCATGTCCCAACATCTCACATATAGTTGGTGAGCAATGTCATCATAACCAATGGCAATGATGGCCAAAACTACAGGAATAAGACCCAAGTTATAATAAACAGAACATTTCCTTGAAGTTCCTTGACAGAAACAAGTATTACGCTGTCCCTAAATAAAAAAATGTCTATGTTTTTAATACCTTTAAATATCATGCTCCCTTGACACATTTCCTTGCTTGTGAGGATTCACCTTAACAATAAAACAAACCTAAATAATATCTTTGCCAAGTCTTCGGTTTGTTGTGAGCATATGACCAAGGTAAATAAATGTCTTCCGCACAGCATCATCAGTATGACTTTGACTACTTTGGAAACACAAATCTGTCTTATTCCTTTGATTTTCTGTTTGGTGTTAAGAGGCGGTGTTGTAAGGCTCCACAGGCCCCCAGAAAGTAGTTTATGTTTTGTTACTCCCACGCACACAAGAGCAGCCACCGTCTCCCATAAGATAGAGAGCAATCTGATATCTCTGCAAGCCTGCGTCATTTAAAATATGGTAAAGCTTTCTCCTTTGCTTCTGAGAGATGCTCTCTCTGTGTGTGTGTGTGTGTGTGTGTGTGTGTGTGTGTGTGTGTGTGTGTGTGTGTGTGTGTGTGTGTGTGTGTGTGTGTGTGCGTGTGCGTGTGTGTGTGCTCCTAAGACTCAGGGATGATGCATAGACTCTGACACTTTGACAGATGAACAGATTTAGAGAGCTCGAAGGATCCAGCTTGTTCAATATGTGTTCGTGTGTGACTGCTTGTTTATATGTTACTGCTAAGATTTGCTAAATGTATAGTTCATGCTGCTTTTATTTATCTTCATTGGTGCATAAAGTTGTGTAAATGGGTAGGGAAATACAGGTGTGTCACTCACATTTACTGTCAAATTGAGCCAAAGGAAATGTTCTCGCGAGTAGCAAGGCCAGCTCCAACCTGATAATGCATGTGTAGGGGTTAACCTCCATTATTACAACCACGATGCCCGAACACACACCCAGTCATTATTTTCTCATATATGCCTGGCATTTCTCATATATGCCTGCATACCTGTCATTTGACTTTTTATGGCTTTCGTTCCAATGCCGTAACTTATCCAGGAATTCAAGAACTTCATCTGCATATTAGCCAGTCCATTATTCCTAGAAATGATATCCAAATTAGATTGATTATGTCTTCCCAAAGAATCAGAAGAATAAAAAAGCTCTTGCATCAATGAATCGCCATCCCTACTTTTCTCCCCCGGCTATCGCGCTCCAGTCCCCGTGCCCTCATCTGGACACAATGTTCTCCTGTCGAAAACTGCCGAACACAGACAAAACGCTCACTTTGTCTGCCTAAGCAAATAATTACTCCGATTAATTAGCCATGCTGTGGATAGCTGGAGGCAAACATTCCATTAAAAAGAGAGCTAAAACACAGCAGAAAATAGCTGTAATGTCACCACTGGAGGGTGCTACTCCAGTGACCTTCTCTGTCAAGGCCTGGGAAGGTGGATGATGCATAGGAGGAGCTGTGTTTGGACAGGGGGCACTTTACATCCTCTTACATTTGACCTGTTGCCTCTTCTACTTCTGAACAGAGCTAATTTCAACAGTATGATTAGAATGGACCAGTGGACCCAAGGTTTATCTCAGGGGGTTATTGTTTGTTCAACAGTCTGATGGATGCTGCCGCAAAGGTGGACATGGCTTGTTTGGATCTTAGGGGCAAGGAACAGAATCTCACTGGTTGTTGAGGTTATGGGTGGGGTCCGATATAATACGTCTACTTTTCCTGATGGCCTGTTTGTCAAATATGGTTGTGTGAGTGGTCTGGGGTTGTCCAATGATGTTCCCGCTCATTTTCATGATTCTGATGAGGTGCCATTTGTTCAACTCACTCAGGAACCCAAACCATGCCAGTATGCTGAAGGTGAGGGTGGATTGAATGAAAACGGTTGTTAAATGGTTGGAGTATTGACTTGTTGACCTGCAGTCATCGTAGCTTCCGAAGAAAGTACAGGTGTTGTCACTAGCGGCGCCAGGATTTTGATTGTAGGTGGGCCTCCAGAAAACTGGATGGGCCAGTTAAAATAAGCCAAAACTGCATTTGTGCTAGGCTGCGGAACACTGTCTCCTCCTATAACACATGCGCTATCATAAGTTACCTCTGCCTACAGCTGCCAATATTATTTTTCCCTCCAGAAAATGTGCATACAGACAGCCAGACATAGGCGCCGATACTGTGGGCGCTCCGGAGCTCTAGCACCTACGGAAAATACTGAGCATCCACGTGTGGCAGACTTCCAGTCGGCTACATTCATTTAAAAGTAAACATTGCAGTTGGTGCTAATATAAGTCATAGTGTGATCGGTTATGTCGCCGTCAGTCCCCTGCTGATTGCGGTTACGTGTCAGTTAAACTTTTCATCTCCAATCCTATCTGTATCTGTGAGAAGTGGCGCTGTCCTGAGTTGAAAGATAGCTACTTTGCGGCTTTATTATCGGCGTGTGTGTGTTCGTGTCGGCCGCTGTCCATTTCATAAGGTTCTGAAATGCAAACATTTGTTGACTACTTTCTTTTTAAAGGGTGTGCGCCCGTGAGCACCCACAGAGGAAAACACAAATCGGCGCCTATGCAACCAGACACCAACGGTAACGTTAGCCTACTTGCCTTGCTGGTGTGAGGGGGGGCTACTGGAGGACTTGATGGGGAGAGGGCAGCCGCCGGCCGAGCAGGATGGTAACTGGTCACTTGTAACCGCGTTACTTAAAATGGCAGAGTTTCCTCCTCCTGCTCCTCGGAGCGCTTCTTGCTGAATGAAAACAGAAAAGCTTGCGCGCCAACGTCATTCATTTCATTGGATGACTTGCTGGTGACGATGCAGCCTGTGGGCGGGCTTAAGAGTCCACACGTGGGGTAGAAGCCGCTGATTGGCTGAGAAGCTTTCACTCAAAGCTTTCCTCGGACTGCTAGAATGAAAATCACTCACTATAGGCCTGGGTCAAAATGGGCGGGCCTGGACCTAAAATGGGTGGGCCCAGGCCCACCCGGGCCCAATGGTAGCGCCGCGGGTGGGTGTTGTTGACATTTCTTGAAGATGCAGTCGGTGTTACTTTTAAAAGTCAGCTTGTGATCAATGATTGAACCAAAGTATTCATACTCTTTCAGTCTCTCTATTGTCTGGCCATCTACCTGAAGAGCAGGGGGGATGGTGGAGGTGCGTCTGTAGTCTATGACCATCTCCTTGGTTTTAGAGATGTTCAGGGTAAGGTGGTTATCCCTGCGCCAGAGAGAGAAGTTGTCCACCACAGACGGCAGTCACTGCCCTGAGCTGGTGGTGTCCACGAAGACAGTGTCATCAGAGTACTTCAGGTATACCATGTCTGGATTCTCACTTCTGCAGTCATTGTTAAATAGGGTGAACAATAGAGATCACATAGCCTTGAGGACAACCTGTGGAGATTGTTCTGACTGAGCTGCAGTAGCCGTTATATCTCACCAGCTGCCGTCTGTCTGTGAGGAAGGAGAGGACCCACATAATCAGGTGTAGGCTGACACCCAGTTTCGGGAGCTTTTGGCCCAAGAGGTGAGGCTGCACAGTATTAAATGCACTTGAGAAGTCAATGAACACCAGCCTGGCGAAGTTCCCTGGTTTCTCCAGGTGCATGTGAACGTTGTGCTGCAGCATTAACACTGAGTCATCAACGCCTCTGTCCTTCCGGTAGGCAAATTGAAGTGGGTCAGTAGAGCCACTCACCCCCACCTGCAGTTTAGTGAGAATGAGCCTTTTAAAGCTCTTCATCACTACTGATGTCAGGGCTACTGGGAGAAAGTCATTATTGCAGGTGTATGGGACAGATGATGGAAGACTTCCAGAATTTTAAGTTTGACTGCTCAAAATTTTGGCGAGCATTTTTATTTCATGGCACATGAGAACTAACCTGACTCCGCCAGATGGATTGCTTCGCATTTGCTCAGCATATCCATCTGGGAACTTTCCGTTGGAGAACATTTGGGAAGGGCAAATTTTCTCTGCCTCAAGATGCCAGACTGATCTGCGAGCAGAAAACTGGAGCTCGCGAGATCAGGATGGTCTCACGAGGCTACATGAGAACGGCATATGGTTTTGGTCTTTTTTGATTTTGTATATGAACTGTGAATCAAATGATGATGTGTAATGTGAGCAGCCTGATCTCAAAGAAATACATTAAATGATCACGACCTCTTAACACCGTGTTATGTGGTGGTGGCGGCACGTAATGTGTTAAAATAAAATGCGAGTACTATGGAAACAATGCCAAGGGAAAGTCAATTAGGATCCTTTGTGGTGGTGGACACACATTCCTTGGTTCAACACAGCCCTGTCTCAAAGTCTGGATAGGGAGGAGGTCGGGGTGGATGGACAGGTAAAACAAACACAGGACTTTGACCCAGGAGACTGCTGTTTGTGTACTGTGTGAAACCAAAAGTCGACTTATTTTAACGTGCATACGTAATTTAAGTTATGTAACAAATGTACTTATTCTAACCCAAATCATGATCTTTTCCTAAACCTAACCAAGTAGTTTTGTTGCCTAAACCTTAATTGGTGCACGTAATTTAAACACATTATGTGCCACCACCACCATTTAACAGTTAAAGTGAAAGACATTCCCCACAGAAGTTGGTGGAGACCAAAAACAGAGCTAAGAGATAAAATTGCATTAACCAGAAACATTGCTACAAATGAATGTAAATGTTGCTCTGTGTCTGCCAGATGTATGAATAGGCAACTGTTTGCCAACTACTAAGCCATATCAACTTTATAAGGCTGATAAAGTGGCCAAAATGAATTAATGCAGTGTTAAATCTGGTTGTCAAAATCTGAAATGTATTACAATAAAGTGAGTTAAAAGAATGCTACATTATGCAGTAGCAATACTGTACAGTATGTGAGCTCATCATAAAGCTAAATGTATTGCAGAGTACATGCTCATTTCCCTCATAGCTACTCCAAGTTTCATGGTTGAAAATGTATTCCGAGCACATTTTATTGTACATGGAGACTATTTAAGTTATTTACCCAGTACATACATTTTGTAGAATTAGAAACACACAGTTTGGCTGGTTTTCTCCAACATTACCATTCCATGCCTGCTGTCTTTTAACAATTGGCAAGGTTGCTTTGTGTTTGTTATTGTGCATACATCTTTGAGGGTGCATGTGCAGCATCTGCAACACACACAGCTGAGTAAAGTTTTGTGCATCCACTTGTTTTGTGTGTTAAAAGTTAAGACTCCAATCTCTCCCATTCTTTGTACATGCCCTTGTGGTTTTTCTGGCACCGTCTGGCACCATTACCCACTGAGTGACTAATGAGTCTTACAAATGTGTATTATTTGCATCAAAAGACAGGGACAGATTTCAGTGACGCACCAATACCTTAGCAATGAGAGAAAGTTGCAGGTAGAGCCTGTTGATCTGCCAATAGAGAGGAGGGATGGAATGAGGAAAAGAAGGATTGTGGTATTTGTTCTGCATGGCACCATCATTTATAGAAGAAAGTTTTCTTCCTGCACTGAATGCTATTGTGTGCATATTGATTATCTACCGGCTTTGGTGTAGCATGTTTACAGCATAGCAGTATATCGATCTGCATAATGCACCTCAGAATGTGTATTTTGCTCCTCGTGCTTCTGGCATCTGCTTGCATCTGTGTGCACACATTTATTCACGTTTGCATATGCTCTCATTTACAGAGCATGAGGATTTTAGGATTGACTAATGACCCATGGGTCTTAACATCTTACTATATACATTTTCATCAACTACTGACCCCATATTTGCTATAATGGTTTGAATTGGGGCCCGAACACAGCTTTATCATTGTATAAAGAAGGCTCTCTTTGAGACTGAAAACTACCACTCCCCCTAGTGGATCTAGTGGGAACATCAACCTATTTCACCACTTTGGGATGTATGTTTGTGCCTATGTGCATACATGCTTTCTAACATGGAGTGAAGGGATCTTTAGTCAGCCAAATATATGTCTACATAAAGACATAAAGAGTTAGAAGTGTGTCTGTATATTTGTGCAAACTTTTAACCTCAGCAAGTCTTTACTTTCTGAGTGCATATATGCATGTTACTGTGTTGCACACTTCAGGATGAGTGTACTGCAAGTTATATTTTCTCCTGTTGTGTGGGCAGAATAGGAAAATGAGCAAGTGACTACAGTATTTTCATTTCAATTTTCAAATGAGGTTTCTCTTCATTTTGAACCATTTCTAAGTGCTTTGTTGCTGCTTCATTTTCTTATTATTGTTCACTAAAATGGTTCAGACATTTCCACACGCAATTTCTGATCCTGGAGTCCTGGAGCAATGAGAATTCCATCTGTATTTTTTGGTGAAATTATATTTTGGACTTCCCACATTCAGTGTTCGGATAGCAATGGACTTAAATAGCAAAGGAGTTTATATGTCAATTATTATGATGACCGACACACATAGCTGGATCCATCCTCACAGGGGGTCGACATATTTCATGAAATTAAATATGTGGGAGTCCAGTGTGATCACATCCCCTTCTTGGTGTCACACTATGGGTGGTTGGGTAATGCAACCAAATGTATTCGTTACAGTGAGATGCTTGGCAACACTCGCCATGGTTGTGGCAAAGGTAATTTAGAGCTCTAACAGGTATGACAGAGCAAGGACTGGATGTGTGTGTCAGTGTGTATTACCAAAGGAAAGGTTGGACTCCCCTCATATAATGAACCATGGGGCAACATCTGGGTTTGTATAGGTCACCAATTGCATATAATTGAAGCACAGGTGTCAATTTTTCCTATCTGGCTGATTATCTGTGATTTAAAAGACATGACAGGCTGAAATCCACATCATGACTGACTCTCCAAATTTGGATTGGGCCACTGTGGCAAACCAAGGATAGAATTACCCTCTCAGCCCATGTGAAGGGACCTTGTGAAAAGTAGATAGGGCCAACCCAACACCTATCCCCATCACCTCTCCCATTCCTCCCCCCCCCCCCCCTCTCGATCCATTAGATGGAGCGCTTCTTACAACCGCAGGAAGCAGCAGAGGCCATCTCGATAGCATCCGCCATCTATTTTATTTTTTCTTATTCTTATTTTTCAATTTGGTGGCTGGGGAAAGGTCAGGATTAGTTATCGACTTGGCTGTGTCTAAGCTAGAGACAGGGAACCACAACTGCTGCCATGGGTCCCCTAAAGCCATTTTCCTCAGTCCCAGCAGTAGCCTAATCTGAGTTTAGGTGTGTGTGTGTGTGTGTGTGTGTGTGTGTGTGTGTGTGTGTGTGTGTGTGTGTGTGTGTGTGTGTGTGTGTGTGTGTGTGTGTGTGTGTGTGTGTGTGTGTGTGTGTGTGTGTGTGTGTGTGCCTTTTGCATGTGTATTTAGTTGTGTATTTACTGACAAGAGAGTAGATACTTATTTGTGTGTGGCTTCGACTGCACTTGCATTTGCATGCATACACATGTTTGTGCGTGTGTGCATGTGTATATAATTTGCCCTACATTATGTTTCTTGGAGGATAATTCCTCACATTGTGCACAATGTGTATGCATGCCCTCCCAGAGTTGTATTTGCACAGAAATTGCACAGAGGAAAGCCGCTCGGCGTCTCACTTGGCAAAGCATTCCAAATACATTTACATTCAAGTGGTTCTCAAATGCTGCTGTGTACAATCAGTCTGTCAACTCACTCACTGGCTTTAGTCAGTACTTCCTTAAGTGGCAGAGTCTAGTCCACCAAACTGATTGCATTCCACCTTTCTGTAGCATCCTACTTTTCTTCTTTTACCATCTCCCATCCATTCCCAAAGCAGCGGTGATTCCCACCGCTGTCTCACAGTCCCAGGCCTGTGAAATGATGATAGAGGAGCAGGAGCCCCTTACCCATCAGTCTTTATCTCTCCCTTCTGCCCTCAACCCTTCCACCCCCACCACCAACACCTCCCGTATGCTAGACTGAGCTCTGGTTGTGGTCATTGTGACGGTGACGGATGTTCTTGGTCGGACAGGGCTAGAGACCCCCCCCAAAAAACCATCTCAACGCTGGCCTCAACCTGCTGGCCAGGACCCTTCGCATGGTCTCTACGGGTTAAAGGTCAGAGAGTAATGACAGGAACTGTTACTCAGAGTAGGAAAGGTAGAAGAGGGAGAGAGAGAAGAGTGTTGGAGTGAGAAAATAAAGTTTACTAAATCCGCCTTCCGTGCTCTTAACAGCCTTTGTTTCCTATGTTCCTCCTCTGTCTCTAGCGGAGTTTAAGCTGCTGGAGTGATGCGATTTGTTTCATGTCATCAATTTATTTTGAGCAGTGCATTGCATTATTTAGATGATGCTTATCTCTCCCTCAAAATCACTATCTTGCCGAGACTGGCACAGAATGGCATCCGTATCTCTTGTGCTCATCAAGGCATCTCATTTATTAACCAAAAGAAATTCTGAGGAGAGGAAGATATGCAAGGATGATTAGATGCTCCAACATTTGATGCTATCTGTCAGCAATTGGTTTTCCTTCATCTCTCTGTAGCTGCTAGATCTTTAAAAGACATTAGCCATATACTGTAAGAAATACATCAAACAAATGGATTAGCAGAGCTAAATAGTTGTCAGGAGCCTCACAAGGCCTTATGAAGACAGATCTGCCTCTTATGGAGGCAATCAGGTATGGAACTTATCATAACAGAAATTAGGAGTGAGACCCATTTTTTATTCCACAACCCAAGGCTATATTTCCATAAAAACTAATGGCCAAGTGTATTATTCAACTATACTGACTTATGTGCTGGCTCTCCTGTATTTTAAATATACACACACATATATACTGTTAAAATTGCCAAGATGAATGTGGTGCTGCATTTTGACATAAGGTGAAGCAGGGTAATATGAACAGTGTGCCATTAATGTGCAATGCCCTTTACACCTCTTTGCACAGGAAAAGAGAAAGCACTGAGATGGGAGTGGTAGTCCATGTTTGTGTGTGAACATTTCATAACAGCTGCTTTCTCTCTGCCTGTGATCAGGTGATAGATGTACACAGTGTATGGAATACAGGGCATACTTCTAATGTAGCTTGTAATCCCTTACTGAAACTTAAGTCCATGGACCAACTGCTATTTGTGATGAAGGTTAATGGAGCAGTAAGGGTGACACACACTCGGCCTTCCATTTATCTTAAGGTGAGCTCTTAATGAAAAAGGTGAGGTATACATTGCTGATTAAAAAAATGAGAATTAAACCTGCCTTAATGAATTTTATTCTTTTGTTTTTTTTGCCACATGTAACAATCACAACACTGACATATCACTTTAAAAAGGGGTTATGACAAATAGGTTAGCAAAGAGTCTATTCACACATCTAGCAGACACACATCTAGCAGACACGGCCTAACACTGTCGTGTTTCTGACCACCTGACAAATGTAAGTCCAGTTTATACTCGTTTTAAGTCTGTTTTAGCAGGGAGAGTGGATACAACATTAAAGTTGTGAGCAGTAAAACCAAAACAATGAGCTGTATAATGCTATAATAGCTCTGTGGAGCTGAAAGGCAGAGTCAGGTGATACATAACTGTGGGATTGTCACTACTACTAGTGAAATTGTTCACATTACATAGTTATTTGACTCATTGCTAATATAAAAATATTGATTACTGCAGCTTGAATTGCCAAGATCAGTGAACATGGTAGCATTGCTTTAAAAAAATGCCTGACAACACATAGACATAATCACATAATCATACTGTTTTTAAGAAAAAAGGTGAATGGTAAGTGAATTGCTTTCACAAAGTACCAAGAAAGCGGTTACTGAGGAACAAGTGAAAAACGAGTCAGGAACGACCTGATAATGAATGAATTGTTAATGAGTAGTTCCTGAATAACTCTGATAGTAGGTAATACTACTACTACTCAGCACCACTTTAGTGGGCACAAAAGGGTAGCTAATTAATCAGGCAATTAATAATTAATGAGGGGTTGCTAGTTTGTGGTTGGTTAAAGATGCCATATTATGCTCATTTTCAGGTTCATAATTATATTTTAAGGTTGTACCAGAATAGGTTTACATGGTTTAATTTTCAAAAAACACCATATTTTTGTTGTACTGCACAGCTCTCTCTCACTGCTGCAGCTCCTCTTTTCACCTTGTGTTCAGGTCTCTGTTTTAGCTGACAGAGTGAATCATCTTTTCTTCTGTACTATCTTTGGCTGCACTCGCACATGCGCAGTAGCTCAGATCATAGATCATGTCAGTTAGCTCCATAGACAGTAAAAGAAAGGTTGTTTCTCCAACTTTGGTCAGTTACAAGGCAGGATTAGCCGGGAGACTTCTTCTAAACAAGGGCGCACATGTAAGTAGTTCTTTTGTAGATTATGGTGAACTTGTGTGTGTTGTAGCAGTGCTTTGCCATTGAGAACGAGGTAGCATGCTAGCACTAGCATGCTAACGGTTGTGGTCAGCCCGTCGTTTCGGCTAGTTACGTAAAACGCCGTGCAGATTTTGAACAGCTCACCCAGAGACTGAAGGCAGGACACATTCAGAAACCCGTATCTCACTCAAAACAGCATGGATAGATTTTTATCAAAGTTTGTATGTGTGTGGAAGCACCAGAGACACAAAATAACACCCCAAATCCCAGAAAAAAGTGATTTTTTCATAATATGGGCACTTTAAAGTTAATCAGGAACCACACATGAAGAAAGTGGTCGTTATTCCAATTCACAGATGTGTTGTCACTCGGGGCTGTATAGGTGTTGGTCGAATAATAGCAATGTTCACCTTGGGGTGTCGGTTTCCTAGATACGGTTAACTCTTCTTTACTGACTTAATGTTAAAGGGGCAGTAAGCGATGCTGCGCAAAGACTGTTAATATTTGAACTCAACTGCCAAACATATACAACCTCCCAACCCACCAGATCCTTCTGCACCCTCAGAAAATAGAGATCTAGGTGACACTGAGGAGATATTCACTGACAAAATGTGTAATGGATTAACATCACTTACTACAGTACACCTTTAACACAACAGCACGGTATTGCAGAAACTAAGGGGCCAAAATATAATAAGAATAAGTGCGTAGGATCCTTACTAAAAGTGTACGTACACCCAAAAGCCAAAAATGTTATGTAAATTCAGTTATAAAACTGTGCATACGCACGTCTTTAAGCAATGTTCCCTTTATAAATCACAGATTACCCACAAGTGTGCGTACGTGAATCAGCCTCTTATCCCAACCTGTACACGCCCATTTTTAACCATAAATAGTCAATGCATAGCACCTCATGAATGCTGATCAGTAGCTTAATGACCCTGGCAGTTCCTTCCGTTACGCATCATGACGACTGGCAGGGAAAAAGCAAAAAACTTCTCAGACGGAATTACTGCAAATTGAATTATAATTTTGGCCTGTTCTCGCACAGTGTAGGGAAACCTGACCTATATTAATAATACCGTCCAAAATGGCAGACATTACGGCACTCAGGGACGGCTTCAATATACCAGACCTATATGATAAGATTTAACAGAACTATATATTATATCCAATCAAGCCTTAGTTATAAAGTTGAATATTATATATATTTATAAAAAACACTTAGCTGACTACCATTTCCCTCTGGAAACAGCCGGTTGCCCCCAGAGTGGAGGACCTGTATTTGGACCGGGACGGCACGGTTCCAGCGCGTTGCCCTCTCTACTGGACCCAAGTCAGTACATTGTCGTGGTCCCTGAAGTGTCTTTCCATCCTGATTCTTCCATTGCCGTAGTCCTCCTGCAGTGCCATCACGCAGCATTACGTACGGGGGTTACCGCAGTATTTAAATGTTTACAACAATCTGTTATTAACACCTTGCCAAAATCTCAGCATCAAGTGGTATAACCCACCCCGAGATACAATTTGAAAACGAAAGTCTAATAGGCAAACACATGTTTCTTCATGCAGGTTTTGTCACAAACAGTATTAAAGTTCGGACTGATAACAAGGACATTAAGTGTAACGATTGTGGAAGTGCATAATGGCTGTATTTCCAGACTTTTGATCATATATGCACAGTATTAAAGACAAATATTTAGTTATTTACACTGTGTTCTGCAGTTATCTAATGCTAGGGTATTTGATGCTATCTGTATTCCATGCAGTTGGGCCATCACCTCCCTCCTGCGCTCTGTAGCGGACAATGTGGCGGTGAGACAGTGCCCATTTAAATATTAAGAACACATTTTTATTTAAGATTTGAGTTGGATTTTACAATGTGTTTATGGAACAATTATCACTCAGTACGAACGTAAATAACATTGCTGGATTTAATCTTCATCGTAACGTGGATGACGTGGAGTGAAAAAATGTGTGTGAGGCATCAATACTTGAAAGTATTACGAGTAATCGTTATTCCCACATTTACTTTCTGCAGTCTGACTTCAGTTCACCACCTCACCATCTGCGTCGCCAATTCCTATTTTGTCTCCAAAATGTGCGTACGCATGGGTCAGAGTTTGCGTGGAGGACCGCACATTCTCCTGTCAGGTTTGTTTTTTATAAATCACAACCTTTGCGTGGGAAGTGGCGTTTTACCAGAAAGGAGCAGCTAAACTAGCATTAGCTGAAACAAGCCGCATGGTGAGTAGATTAGCTCGGCATCTTAATGAAATCAACCAATATGCAGTGAAAAATGTCCCGTTGAGTCAGAAATAACTGGTTCTAATCACAGTTTGTCAGAGACGCACACAACTCAAACCACTTCCTCACTTGTAAAATTTAATTATTTGATTTGATAAGGACGAGGTAATTTAAAATAGTTCCAATACACGACATGCAACTTAATGTGCTACACAGAGAGTTTGTAGCTATTGCTAATTTTCAACTATTGTCCCTATTTGGGCTTTTACGTGTACAGTGTCATTAAAATGTACAGCTTTCAGTATCATAAAACCACAATACACTACAAATATGGAAATAATTGGAAACCAACTTTAAATTAAAAACAATAAAATACACATCACACGGATGCCTGGGTAGCTCACCTGGTGGAGCAGGTGACCATATATAGAGGTTTACTCCTCGACGCAGCAGCTGTGGGTTCGATTCTGACCTGCGGCCCTTTGCTGAATGTCATTCCCCCTCTCTCTCCCCTTTCATGTCTTCAGCTGTCCTGTCCATAAATAAAGGCCTAAACATGCTCCAAAAAGATCATCTTTAAAATACACATCACATACACCAATGCACCTTCATCATTTACAATAATTAGCTAAAAATGGGTCCAGCTCTGATTTACTTTTTCCAGCACTTAACCTTTGATTTTCATATCTGGAATTAATTGGATTTCAGTTGGTAATGTGTTCCAGAGCTGACAGTTTAGTTGCCATTCACCATGGTCCCAGTTACTCTTTTACTGTCTTGTCTTTGGATATATCTGGAAAGAGGCTCTGGGGCTAGACTGTTCATACATTTGAAAACTAATTTGAGCAAACAAAAATGAGTAAAGCTCTCAAAGCTAAGTGGATTGTATCTTTTTAGTATGTGACAGTGATGCCGCTGGACAGGCTTTTTGTCCATTATTTTCAGTGCCTGATTGTATAAGGACGTACGATGTTTGATAGTAGATGGTGATGCTTAAGCCGATACTGTCATGTAATGTGAAAAATGAGAGAAAATCACAGAGTGCATAAATAACTGGGCTGCCTGAGTGGGTATGTAGTGCCTGATTAATTTGAAACAATTGGAACAGTTGGTCTTTTTTCTTTACATGTTTATCAAATTTGAGCTGTGGATCGAAGATTATTCCTAAGAATTTAAAACCACTGACCTCCTCAATTTCTTTATTCTGTATCTAGATTTTAAAATGTTCAAGTGAGCCGTGTTTTTAAATGGAAAGACTCCATACGTCTCGGGTATTGGGAGGAAACTGGAGCACCTGGCAGAAACCCACGCAAACACTCCCTGACCCAACCAGGGATCTAATCCTGAACCTTCTTGCAGTGCTATACGACTGAGCTACCAGCAAGCCAAAAGGCGATTCAAATGAGCGTTCCAGTAAAGGATTCTTCTAATACTGTATAACAACCTCTGGATGGAAAGAGAGAGTGGTGGATGTTGCACAAACAACCTGCTTTGTATAGGTCACCTATTCTACATGTAACTAAAGCTTAGGTGTCCATTTCTCCTATGCCGCCATGCATCTGTAACAGGAAGACGGACACGCTTCTTCCACATTCCCTCGCCCCCTGTGCTACCGCCGAACGCCGCTATGATTGTTTTTGAGAGTTAAGCTGCAAAAGGTTGACAGTTGGCATGTGAAAATGTCATCACTGCAAAACTCCCCCCACTTGGAAATGGGAAAGTAGCGGAGGTGTGTGTGTGTGTGTGTGTGGGGGGGGGGGGGGGGGGGGGGGGGCGCAGCAAGCCAAAAGGCCATTAAAATCTGCGATCATTTATTTCCACTGCCTCGTCTAATCCATCTCTCTGGGGAATGGTTCTGTCCTTATCCACCCAAGGCTACCAATCTATTCTCCTGTCTGTCTCCATGCATCAGAATGAACCTGTGAAACAGTCAGACATGCTCTCTTTCTCTTTTACCCCTTTCTCTTCTTCTGTCTCTGTCTCTCGCTGGCCAAACCCTCCTTTCCCGATTTGTTTCTTTTTTATCTCTCCTCTGACTCTCTTCCCCCTCTGTCTCTGACTGCCCCCGTCTTTGTCTGCTCTCACCTTTCCTCTCCCCCAGCACCTGTTCCTTCCTCCCTCTCTTCCTCTCTCCATTTCACTGTGTCAGAAACGTTTACATGAATCCAATTCAAATCATATCCAGAAAAGAGGGAGCAACAACAAGACTTTGTCAATGGCAATTTAATCCACGGTGAGCAAGGTGTATGTAATGCTGTGCATGTTCCAGGAAGCTGTCTGAGTGCATTTGGATTTGTGCGGATCTGGTTGCTGCTCACTAGTAGAGAGCGCAAAAATTACATAGGAAGAGGCAGCTGTCTCATTTTTCACAATGTACTTTAATTTCTCTTCTTTGATTTGTGTATTTGTGGAGTTTTCATTCAGAAAGGGATATTTATTTAAGTTTTGATGGATTTGTTTTGCTCAAAGAATGGCTGTACTTGTGTGTATGGGGAAAAGGGGTGGGGGTTCTCCCCTCCCTCCCTCCCTCCCTAACCTTGTATTTGGAGAAGTGAGAATGAGGAGTCTGATGCATGCAGCTCATCATTCACGGCCTCACTATGAAAAGCAGGTGAATAAAAGTAGTGCCACAAACCAAGGTCCAATCCCCCATCAGGCCAGATCCCCAAGGTTAGCCACACCATTGCATTGTCACAGCAAGAAATAAAAAACTCCTGTCTGCCTCCCCGCCCGGCACAAACGTCTTTTGCTAATGGCCACCACAAAGTCCCACTAAACATCAAGTGAATATTTATAGACCATTAATAACCTATGTGTAAACCGCTAGTGTCACCAACAGGGCGAAGCAGATGATGGGGAATCATGGTCAGGGCATTAATATTGGCTCAGACTTCCCCAAAGGTAGATAAATGGGCCTTAGTATATCGGACTTGTGTGCACATGGGATTGGCTGCCAGGAATCCCAGACGGAGAGGTCTGTGATCTGAGCCCGTCCAAATTCCAGCGACATAATTGGTGTAATCCTGTGATGAATTGTAGCCATTTAGCTTTTTTTTTTCAGCAAGCTTCAGCAATTTTTCTTATAAAGGTATAACCATTTGAGTTTGTCTGGCATCTTCTTATAGTCAAGTTGGGAGAGGACCAGGGCGATGTTAAATATGTACAATTGGGCAAGTAATTAGATTAATAAGGCCTAAATGAGCACCAGGCTAGGAACTGAAACCCCAAATCCCTCATCTTTTGAGAGTCTGGAGTGAAACATATTACAGTATCTGTTCAAAGTTTAAATGGAGCCTGAAAAAAGTTTCACCGCTGTGGTTCCTCCACTCGTTTCTCCCCCCAACAGACTTAAATTCCCCCCTGCTCATCTCTCTGTTCACCAGACTAAGAGAGATGTTCAGCAGAGGTAATAATGAAGCAAAACGTGTGAAGCTCCGCAATAAGAAAAAAGAATGAGATAAGAAGAGGCCCTAGAGTTACTTAACTCTATATTTAGTCTTTGGCTGATGTCAGACTTTCATTGACGTAGGTAGTATGATATAGATTCATGATATAGATTCCTTTCATATCTGAAGCTTTTATTGATTACAATGTATGGATCAACTATGCTGAATAAACAAACCCAATCAAAGTAAAGCCTAGGGGAGGCTGCAGAATTTTCCTCTCTGAACAATAGTACAGGGTAGTCCCGATCCAATACTTCCACCATGCTAGCAGCTCTGCGAGGCAATTAGCTGTAATTAGCTTAATGCTAGCATGGTAACATGTTCACAGTGAAAAAGCTGACATGCTGTTGTTTAGCATAATGCACCATCCTATTTTAGCTTGTTAGCATGCTGTGCTAATTACACCAACACAAAGTACAGCGGAGGCTGACAGGAATGGCATTAGTTATGCAGGTCTTTTAAGGTAAGTATTTAACAAATTTAAAATTTTGACCTGATGATGGCGCAAGATGAAAAGTCAAGGGATCGCCAATTACAGTTCATCATCCAGAGAGGAACACGAATGTCTGTCAAACACCACATTTTATGGCAATCTTTTATTTATTTATTTATTTAATAGTTGTTGGGATATTTCACTCAAAAGTCCAAATGTGCATCCCATGGTGGCATTAAAGAAAAAGTAGAGAATCACCAAAGTTATTAGGATTCATTGTATCAGAAGCATAAAATTTCATGGCAACGTATTTGGCTACGCTGTTGAGATATTTCAGTCTGTACAAAAGTGGTGGATGGACAGACCTTCCAGCCATAGAGCCACACAAGCTAAAAAACAAACCTAGGAATGTATGCCTCAGATTTAGCATATTACTTCCATCCCTTACACACTTGATAAGTAGTTGTACATCATAGTCAGGTTTTATGCGCCAATTTGATTTCATTCTCTTTTACAGACAAATTAAGGCTAGGGCATCCAACTCCAATAAATGTCAATCATGTCAGCAGATGCTACCACACTCATTCAGAATTAGCATTCTTCCTTCCTCAAATGCAAGTGTTTGTCAACATGATTGACTGCAGCACTTCTGATGGGGCTAATTCAAAAAGCTACTGAATTGGGTGAACTATCATTATATCACCAAAGGTGGGAGCTTAATGAACCTTTTCACCTCCATTAAACCTGAAAATTGGTTGTAGAGCTTTTATTCTCCCTAAACATCATGACTTTACTAGAACTTTTTGCAGCAGGGGAGTGGATTTTGATAACGCTTTATATATTTTATATGGATTGCACATTTTAATTTCAGTTATTTCTACACTCCTGATTTGATGGTGCGAGTTGAGATTGGGGTTATACTGTGGTCACATATATGAGCCCAGCATGAATTGTCTTTTGAAGATATATATATATAAACTTTGTTCCGCCCACGCTAGAAGGCTGTCTTTGTCCTATAGTGGAGACAGAGTACAATGGCACAAATAAAGCTTTAGCAGGCTTTAGAAACATGAAAGTACTGTAGGAGGGCCCCAGCTCCTTGGGGGTCCCAGATTCTCTTCATGAATGCAAAACAATATAGCGCAGGCGTGTGTGTGTGCAGGCGTGTGTGTGTGTGTGTGTGTGTGTGTGTGTGTGTGTGTGTGTGTGGAGTGGTGTGGCTAGTGCTATAATCAAAGGCACCTCATACTTGAGCTCGTTTCCCTTCATTTTTCCTTCTTCTTCTTCTTCTTCCTCTCTGACCTGACATGGATTAATTACAGCCCAGCACAATTTACACCCTGCTGGAACTGTGGCAGAGAATAAAGAATGGTTGAAATGTGAGCCCAGTGACAGGGCGTTAGAATGCTGAATTGCTTTGTGCTGCACGTGCCGCACCTCTATTGCCTTTGCAGGGACCATGTTTACGAGGCCCGATTCAGAGGTGAACTCCCAGGCCTTAAAGTGACAAAATGCCCTCACTTAGATTGAGACAGCCGCAGTGTTTTACGGACTTCACAGGATCTATTCCATTTTTGTCTTTCGCACGCTGCGACTTGATCATATCAACCTTATCTTGAAATTACAGCATGCCTCTCAGGGTATGTCACTGCTGTAATACTATTCAACTTGTTTCTGAAATTTAACAGGGGGCCGACATGACATGTGTTACATACCCGGATAGAGCATGCAACATTTCTGCTTATAGAACATGTACCATGAGACATGCTTACTGGGAAGGCAGTAGTAGCAGACGCCTCAGCCAGAGTCGGCCTGGCGCTGCCAAGGTGGTGTCAGCAACAACTGGCAAAGCAGGCGCCCTGCCAGCCCGCCTGGCCGCCCCGCCTGGCTGTCCTGCCTATGAATGGTGCTTTAGTCAAAGGTGGCAGTGAGGACACTTGAGAGGGCTGCAATTATCACCACCTAAAATTAGAACGCATGACCCTGTGCATCTGGCCTGGAAGAAAAGCCTGCCTTTCTTTTTTTCCTTAATACATTATGATTTTCGACTTGAAAAAGCTATAATTTTGACAGGGTTGTGCACAGAACCATGTATACAGAGGCAACCGCATGTCAGAGGCCACAGGGCGAGGGCCCAGGCAGTCACTGTGTCCACTCAGGTTAACTGGGTGGGAGCAAGCGAGATGAGGGAAGCTATCTTGGCTCAAAGTGACCGGTGGATCAATGCACTAAAAGTCAGAGCCAAAGGTCAGGCTGCTCAGTAGCAGCTCAGGGATCGACTGTGACAGCCACCAGGGTAGGGGGAGAGCCACACACTCTATAGCTATACATTTACACCACAGACATCGCTCCTAATACATCGCTTCTCTTTTGTGTAGCTTCTAGAAAGTGTTCAACACATATAATTATAAACAAAGTAATCTTGAAAATGTTTGATAGACATTTATCAGAATACAGCATAGAAAATCAGCTTAGAAGTATAGGAAATATCGGATAGGATAGAACAACAAAATATAATTCTGCAAAATAAAACATCACATTCATTATGAATTTCACTTGTTCTCAAAAAATCATATATCCAAACACAATACATATTTTCTATAAACTCAGTCTGCCACTTTAAAAAAAAAAAAAAAATTCCAGTGCTGCTTCCATTATATCAGAATTGTGGGTAGTCATCATGGAAACATTAATTGGTCATGTGACAAGGCAGCCGAGTGACACTGATCCAGAGGAAATCACAATTATCAGAATGACAGCACTCTAGCCCAATGTATTTGGGGGGGGGGGCAATCATATTTCAGGGGGGAGGCCGTGCCACCCTTTGCCCCCCTTCTAGACCCGCCCCTGCTCCCCACAAAGCTTAAGTTGGCTCATGGACAGAGCTGTTGACGTACTGGTGGACACCTGCTTTGAATACCTCTTCTGTTGAGAGGCATACTTGGCAAACCACACCCAAGGCCGAAGCTTATATAGCAGGCAAACTGACAAAGGAACATTCTGCCCACAAGACCTAAACCTTCAGCTCTGTCTGTTGTATTGTGGCATGTTGAGTTTCATTTTTCATTTGATGTATGTTGCTATATATTTCAACCTTCTTCAGACATGACTTCCTTTCAGAACGTTCACCTCCATCCTTTGTATCTATCATTTTTCTTCTCTTTCATCCTCCCTCTCTCCATCATCCCTTCCATTATTGTCCTCCTTTAGCAGACTATGATATCAAACTGTCGCACAAATCCAACTAAATTATAGAGGGGGGGTGTGTTGGTGTGTTTGGCAGCAAGATGCAGCAAGAGCAGGAAATAAACAAGATGCCCACCAAATTGAAAAGAGGAAGGTTCCCCTGCTGTGCATTCAAATTGGTCGGCGCAATTTGACAGGCCGCTGTCGAGCACGTCTGTGGGATTAGAAGACCCCGAGATGCTGTTTATGTGTGTCCGCTCATTCGCAGGATATCTTCACTTTTGTCCACAGCTTATCATCCCCTTCCTCAACCACTGCTGTCACCCAACTACGCTATTAATGGCTACAGAACTTCTGTCAGGAAGCATTGACCCCTAAATCATCCCCCCTTCTGATGTGTTCCTTCTTCATCATTGTTGCTCCAAACAATCTAGTTGGGGATTTATCACTGGGATTATCCACACTGCTTGACAGCCGCATTGTGAAGTTGGATAATATTGAAATATTTAATGTGGAGCTGTGGCCATTTCCGATTTATTTCACCAGTAATGTGAAGGGTAAACTTACAAATGCCTCACTTTGCTTGCGTCTTCTCGGAGATATGCTGTCTTCTCTGATCAGCATTATAATAAGTCTGGTGTTCCGTATTTTTTACCCCAAAACCAGTTTAAGGCACTGAAAAACATCAAAAAGCATTTCTCTCACACAATCTTCGGCTCATTCCTCCTGTTGTGAATAGTGCCGCACAAACACAGAATCTCCCCCCTCCATGCAGCCTCTATTTTACCCAGGATAAAGAAAAATTACCAGCGTGCTCTCCTTACTCCCCTGAGAAGTGAGTCCTACACACAGGGATGTGACTATTACTTATCATCATCAAAAAGTGCTTGTTTGGTGATAATAAGGGCCTGGGATAGAAATCTCAGCTAAAGGGAGGGAGGGGACTACCTGAAGTAGCAACGGAGGAATCCTTCCTCTGCTTAGCCAAGCATTTTCTGCCTCTCTGTAAAACGGAGGGCCCGCTCTAAGACCCGGCTTAGCCCAGAAATAGAGGACGATAGGAAAAACTGTTATTAGCCATGGTTATAGGAACAAAATAAGATAAAGAATAACAGACAACAACTTCAAATGTGCTTACTGTGCAAGAAAAAATCATCAGGGAATACGACGGTAGGGTATAGTAAAGCATTATCTAATATTCTTGTGTCTGCGATGGTAAACATGAGCGTGAGCGTCAGACAGAAAAGCTGTCCGTTTGTGAGGCCTTCCTTGAAGGACTAAGAGTAAAAAGGCTTTTGAGTGAACAAGCTTTATTGTGTATTCTATCACTGTGTGTTCTACCCCCATAGTATTCAACATGAAGCATGGTCACGTTGCTAATAGCAACAGTCAGCCTAAAGGGAAAGTCGTAGCTCATAAATTTCCATCTACCTTTTTTTTCCTTCTATTTTTGCAGTGGGTCAGGAGGACCGTGCACCCTGGGGGAAAGCAGGGACAGCTCACAATTCAACATGAAACATAACTCATGTCATGCTACGTGGGGAGAAAGTTCATGCAATACATAAATTTAGGGTCATACGTTACAATTCTAGCAGGGGTCACGCTAGATAATAGCCCAATTGTGATGCAGGGCTAGCGGGCCTCATCTGTAAAAGTTGTGGACAGTGTAGCACGCATCCCCTCCTCCTGGAAGCAGTTCACGTTCCTTGTTTGTTTTATCTATCGCCATTCAGCTATTTGAGTTTGACACTAGGTTCATGACCACCTCAGTTCACCTCGTGGTATCTGATGATTCCGTCGCTCACACTCCCCTAATGTATGCTGAGGAGAGAGGGGATGCGTGTTGGAGAAAAGGCACACGTCCCATCTGATTGCAAGGTCCTCCCTGATGAATCATGCCGCAATGGACATCTCGGCTTTATCAAAGGGTGCTTTCCATCTCACTAGCGTAATTAATCAGAAAGGGACTTTATTGTTAACACAAAAAGTCACTGCAGATCACCGGGAGACTCATAAAATCAAGCATTCGTTCACTTTATCTGTTGATGAAACGAGACCTCAGCATAACGGGGTGATGTGCCTGATGAAGTTCATCTTCAATGTCTTTTTTTTTTTAAGCTTTTGTTTATAATAATTTGGTAAATTAAAGTTGGAAGGGTGAGATTGGTTTGTAACAAAGGTATGAAAACGATACAAGCAAGACAGATTTTCACTTTTGAATAACTGAATGGAAGAAGAAAATGGAGAAAGAAAAAGAGTCATAGATGCGTACTGACAGAAATACCAGCTTTCAAGCATTTTTCCATTTAGTGCAGATTTCTCCACTGGTCACAAGCGATAAAGCGCTATACCTGTAGGACAGAGGGGAGATGGAGGAAGAAAAATGGAGAGAATGAAATAAATATCTATTTAAAAATAGCCCCTCAGCATGGCAAGGAGAGATTTGAAGATATTATCCTCAAAGGCTGCTGTGAGTGAGGCCGGGAGAAGGGAAGGCTGTCTACAGTGAAATATGAAAGGCACATACTCCCTGACAGCCTATGGCTTTTCCTGATACTGCCAACACCAGCCCACTGGAGTGATCCATAGACTCTATGTGGAGACTTGATATAAATGCTGAGGGCTAGATGTTGAAGATCCTCAGCTAGCTGCCGCCCCCCACCCTCCCTCGTCATCCTTCGCCATCGCCTTGCCCGCCGCATGGGGGGAATTTGTTATGTTCCCTTTCGTACGACTGCCTCGGAAATATCAGGACGACGGATGGGGGGGAGGGGGGGAGGGGGGCAAGTCGACTGACTTGTCCTTGTCCCTTTTCAATTTGACAAGCAGGCAAGCAGCCTTGGGGACTTTCCAGTCTATTTTCAAATTGACCATTTATAATCAGTTTTCTAAAGGAGAAAGAGAAGGGGTGGAGGAGTCGAGCCGTCCCTGTGTTGTTGTGGACGGTATAGAGCTGAGGGTTGCGAGATGATAATACAGCAGCGTGTTGTCAGATGTGTCAGCTGGACGAATGAATGAAGAACAGGAAGTGGGTGCATCAAAGGGAATGCACAGTGGGGGATTGACCTCTGTTCAAAAAAGAAAAAGAGGGAAAAAGAAGAATTCTATATCCTAAGGCAAATAAACATATACAGTCTCACTTTGAAATATGCACCACCTCTCAATGAACCCAAATCGGAGGAAGAAGTGGCGGTGGCTAAGAGCTTCCACAAAGAAGAGGCACCCGTTGTCCATTTTTTGACACCAATGTGGCTGCATTTATCAGCACCTGCAAGGTCAGGCTGACTCGGGCGTGGCAAGCCTGGCGAGGTCCCCAGCCTGGGAGGCGTTACAGCATTCTGTCACACTGCTTGCTCCACCGCCACCACACGATGACATTTCCACAAGATGGCTCTTCTGAATTATGCGGCCCAGCGGAAGGGTAAGAAGGGAAAGGGGGGGAAAAAAAGCTCATTTTCTGGGTGTCTGCTTCCGACCTGAAACCGCCACTTGTTTTCATCAGCACCTTTTGCCGCTTATGCAAAACGCCGTGCAGGGTAATAGGGGAACAATCAAGTCGGCCTGCTGCTCCTGTTCTCCATGCCACAGCCGCCTCTCTTTCTTTGGGGTGGAACGACACAGTGTCACCTCTACACTGGCCCCCATCCTTCCCAAATTAATCCCAATTTGGCCATCAAGCACGGGGCCGTCCAAAGGGGCAGGCGGCAAGTAATTGACATTCTCAGGTGCATGAGTTTTGTTTATGTAGTAACGCTGAGCCAAGGCATTTCGCCGTGGATGACAGCAGACCCGGTTTGCATACACCACTTGATTCGGGAGCCCTGCATGAGTGACTGCTCAGCAGCCCGTGGCCCTGTGGCATTTCAGCAGAGGACATTTCAGTAAAGATCGCCTCAGGTGTCAAGTGGCTTGGAAGGTGCGGGAGGCAGCTGGAGGTCGTTTGTCCAGCGCATTGATTTCACCGTGACCCCATTGCTCTCTCTAACTATTGATCCATCCTCCAAGACCCCTACTCAATGCCCATGCCACACTGGGGAATTAGATCTTAGGCATCAATGTGGCCTACCCTTAAACAAAAGAATAGCTAATTTTCAATAAGACATCACTTTATGAAATAGGCATTGGCTGGCCACTCACCTCTGAGGTCATTCCAACGTTAGTCCATTTTGGTTATTGGGATTCCATAAAAGTGGGGAGTATATAAACGTGAGGATGCTGGGAGCAGGGAATGTCTGTAAGAGTGTGTGTGTGTGTGTGTGTGTGTGTGTGTGTGTGTGTGTGTGTGTGTGTGTGTGTGTGTGTGTGTGTGTGTGTGTGTGTGTGTGTGTGTGTGTGTGCCAAATGCTTTCCTAGGCAGACCTCCCATCCATGCCTTTTAACATGTCACCCGGGGCCATGAATCATGCTTACAGCACCTACATTTTTACCTGGGCACCTCTAAGGCTTTTTCATTAGGGTAAAAGGGAGCCCAGGCATTAGGGACAGGGTTGTTGAGGGGATTGGCTGTGTTTGTGAAAGGGAGGGTCATGGATTTTGGTTCGGTGGGTTAATTACAATAACAATGGGGGCGGCCCAAAAAAAAAAAAGAACTACACCATGGCAGGGCTGAGCTGCTCTCATTTGTTTCAATAAGGTAAATTGATTCCTATGTCCTCTGGTGCCATTTGCATCGCATTCATTTAGCGTGCGCCTCTCATCCCACTCTCCTCCCACCCTTTTGCCAACACCTCCTCCCCCTCCATTCACTTCACGTGCGGAGGGCAAGACAACATCGATGCGGACGCATTGATCTTCCCGGACAGCAGACGCTTGAGAACGCTCACATGTACATCCACACGCATTTATATATTACACCTGTGCATGGACGTGCGTATTTGTACAACCCCAAATCAGAAAAAGTTGGGACAGTGATTTCTAAATGTACTTTGACGTGTATTTCATTGCAGACAATACAACAGCACATAATTTAATGTGTTCCTCATGATTTTTATTGTTTTTAAAAAACAAAAAAAAACAAATTCCTAGGTCCGGAGCACACAGTGTCCATTTCTCCCAAAAAATACCTGAAATAATGATTCATCTGACCACAGTACACGTTCCCACTGTGTGATGGTCCATCCCAGATGCCTCCGAGCCCAGAGAAGTCGACGGTGCTTCTGGACACTGTTAACATAGGGCTTCATTTTGGCACAGTGCAGTTTTAACTGGCATTTGTGGCTGTAACTACGTATTGTGGTACTTGACAAAGGTTTGCCAAAGTAGTCCTGAGCCCATGTGGTGATATCGCTTATAGATGAATGACGATTCTTGATGCAGTGCCGCCTGAGGGATCGGAGATCACGGTTGTTCAGCTTCGGCTTGCTCCCTTTGTCCTTTACGCACTGAAATTCCTCCTCATTCCTTGAATCTTTTAATTATGTTATGCACTGTTGAAGGTGAAATAAGCAAATATCTTCCTATCTTTCTTTGAGGAACATTGTTTTTAAACATTTCAATAATTTTCTCACGTATTTGTTGGCAAACTGGCGATCCTCGGCCCATCTTTGCTCCTAAAGGACTAGACCTTTCTTGGATGCTGCTTTTGTACCAAATCATAATTACAATCACCTGTTGACATCACCTGTTTCAAATCACATCATTATTTAACCAATTTACCTGATTACTAGCCCTAAATTGCTCCTGTCCCAACCTTTTTTGGAATGTGTTGCAGGTCTGAATGACAGGAAAGGATGTATATTTACAAATTAAATTAAGTTGACCAGACAAAACATGAAATATTTTGTGTTCACATTGTTTGCAATGAAATACAAGTCAAAGTACATTTAGACATCACTACTTTATTTTTTTATTTGTGTTTTTCATACTGTCCCAACTTTTTCTGATTTGGGGTTGTACATACCATGCACACGTGGAACGCACACGCGACCACTAATAGTTATTTGACATTCAGGATTCAAGACATAATTTTTGGATATTTGCTATTGTCATGAGGCAAGTTGAACTTCTCCTTCTCCTAGCGTGAAAGCACTCTTGTTTATTGTTCCGACGGGAAACAGATTAATTCAACTTTAGTTCCACTTTACATTCCCCAGTACAGGGAGCATATTGCTCACAGGCACGGTCAGTGAATGCAACACTGCCCACTGGCCTCCAACCCAGCCCTTACTCAGGGTGGTATCCATCTCGCCTCCGTTACCGCCTGCCTACCTGCCACCGACAACCCTTCAGTACAACACACTGTCTGGCGCTAACCACACTCACACTCCCATCATCAGTCACCGCCAGGGCAGATAGCAGCAGCCTTCAGGCAGATGAGTGACGACTGGGCCTGTTACCTGAGCGCCTGCATGACAATGGGCCTGTGGGCTGAGATAGAGAGACAAAAGCTGCAACTCTGCCACACACACACACACACACACACACACACACACACACACACACACACACACACACACACACACACACACACACACACACACACACACACACACACACACACACACACACACAACCTCTTCCTGTGTCAGGCACAGCTTCTATAAGAACTAAAGATCCAACATAATTTATTTGTATCTGATACGTGTGACACAACAAACCAGCTGATCTTTATTGTCTGCTGTACAATAGCTGTCAGCCAGCGACATGTTAAGATGTGCTATACAATGCATCCAACCTAGTCAGGCTTAATTGAATACTCTGTGTATGTGTGTCTGTGCAAGTCATCACTACAAAACTTTTCACCCAGCTTAATTGGAGAAACATTCTGACACTAGGTTTGATCACACATGCAATCACAATATGTTTGCGTTGATGGTACTATATGTCAGTACAATAGGGAACAAAATAAAGCTGCATAATAATGGATTTAATCCAGTCAGCATTGCGGATTCAGCATATCTTTCAGCACTTCTTCAAGATGAAAACACTCCAAAGGGCTTACTTCTCATTCAAAACTTTAACTTTAAAAATATACACTGCAGAGTGAAATTGCTACCAAAGGTATCACAACCACCTCCTTGAATCAGCAATAAGCAAATCCTATTAAATCCCTTTTAATTGGGCCCCATTCAAGCAAATCCTGACTGCTTGTGAACAATATAAGAATATAGATTGTAATGACTTCAGGGAGGTGGAAAGACCTTGCACATTAGACTCATCAATAGTTTTTTTCCTACCTATCCTGACACACTTCTGCATAGTGCAAGTGTGGGATGGTTGCAGGCCAGGAGGGTGCAGTTGCCTTCTGAACTTCCATTTGCAGGTTTACACAAGCAGATGTTGTACCCAAGCTTGCGTTCGACTCGCTGGCACACACAAACACAGTCGCACAAACATACACGCTCCGAGTACACCACAAGATTTGTAACAATAAAAGTCTCCCCAAAAGGCATTGAAACGCACCAACCATTTTGCCTTGAACTCTGGCTGATCTGCTATTTGTTACCTCGAGCACTTGGCAAAACAAAAACGGCTACAGTCCAAACACTTGAAAGGGCTTATTGCTCATGTTGCCCACAAGTTCTGCGCTGTCTGGCTGAAACACACCATCACAGTTAAGCTTGCTAGACAACATGCCGAAAATACCTTGATCCAATTTGAAACACAGGCTTACTTGCTGAAGTATAAATGCTTAAATTGGTAATACCAGCAGGTAATTATTAAATTCCCCCAACCGAACAAGAAAGTTTGTATTGCATCTGGAAGCACTGTGAGAACAACAATTGAGTCACAGGTTTGGGCACCAAAGGATGATGATTATGGTAATCCAACAATGCCAAAGCTCTATTGTATGTCACAGATTTTTGTTGCAAACTCATGACCTTATTAACCTTCTTAATCCTCAACTGGGTTCTCATGATAAGGGGCTTACACGCACACACAAGCATGCATTTACACTCAAACACTTTCACTTTGATGCCCGGCAAACACTTTAGAAGCCATATCCACCTGTTTTATCAGGCACACCTGAGGTTCCCTGCAAAATATCAGCAGAGGCCCTTGAGCCATCCAAGACAATTAACGCTCTCCCTTAGATCAACAGTGGGGGGGAAAAAGTGGATAGCAGCGTTTGGAGCAGAGGGCCCTCCCAGTGTAGGCACATGAGAAAGCAGGTCTGATTAGTATTAAGTGGTGAGATTAAAAAGCCATCTCATAGGTCAGGTCAGCCGGTGTTCATTTGAATGCATTACCAGGGTCCGAGGCTAGATAATTCTCTCATTAGCGCCACTCAAACCCTGAGTGACAATACGGGTGAGAAGGGAGCATGTCTTACAACACTTGGAGTTAATTAGTCCGCGCGCACTGTTGCTCTGCGCCCATTGTGTCCGCTCTCTCTTGAAATGGCCCCAACCTAAAGCGTGTGCAGTTAATCAAAGATGAGCTGCAGAGTTTTCCATAGGAACCACTTGTTGATTCAGGAAAATACCTGAACTTCTTTTTTTTTTTTTTCAAACTCAATTCAAAGGGGCACTCTCACAACGCTTAATCTACTATAATGTAACGTGGCGTGTACGGTACCGTCACTGAACTGCTTCTTTCTTTGCACTTTAAATAGTTAAAGAAAAAAATCTCTGCTTTTTTCAAGTCCTTTCACAGTTATGGCCATTTATTTTCTATTCTATTGGTTATGATAACACAGTAGCAAGAAACTTGCTATCAGTTTAGCCAGAATATCTGTAAACCAGCAGTTATCTAAAACAATGTTGGGTATTATACCACACACATTAGACCTTTATCTCTCTCAGCGTATTATTATTATCAATGGGAATGATGAAGTCAAAACTACAAAAATAAGAAACCAGAACTGTCCCTTTAAATGTTTGATTGAAGTAGGACATGAAAGGCCAAGGTAAATGTGAGATGAAGCTCATACTGTAAGTGGCCCCCTGTATTCTTTTTCATTATTTTCAGACAGATAAAACCCACAGGTAACCATTTTCTGTCTCTAAGGTTTCAGAGGAGACTTAGAGCAGATGAATTTTCCTCTCTTTCTTTGTTGATGACATTGTGTTTGCATATTGGGAGCACGAGGTTATATCCACGTCATTAGTCTCTCTGCTTGGATCCAGGCCTGATAACTACACCGCCATCGCAGTTCTATTCACTTCGCTTCTAAAGGTTCCATAAATTGTCTCTTTCTCACTTATGTTCACTCGCACTCCCACCACTGTTCCCATAAGACACAGCGCTCGGCTCATTGGTCACCACACACACGCACGCGGAGGGGGGTTCTCATTCGCCACCACCGCTGGGCTTACCCACCACACACACAGACACACACACACACACACACACACACACACCCTGAATACCAATCTCTGCATGTGCCCCCCAATCACTACCCCCAACTGAGCGCACAGGGTTAGCTGAATATTCTAGGAGCTTTCAATTTTTCAGGCAGGTCTGCGAACCCCCTCCCATCACGCAGCGCCATCACACTCAAGGGAGTTAGAATTTCAACAGTGGTTGGCAGGGTCATCGGCAGTCCCTCAGGGAGGGACTTAAAAGAAAAAGATTTGAATTGCCTTTCTCTCTTTTTATTCTCTTTTCATCTGGCCGCTTTAGTTCTCGGTATGGGTCCGCCATAATTTCACTTCCTGTCTTCAAGGCCTAGCAATTTTCATCCCCCTCAATCTTGTCTGCACCGCCAAATTCATCAATCAAAGATGAGGTCTTCCAAAGCACTCTTTTTTATAGCTCTGATGTCATGCTTCTTATATGCCACTGTCAAAAGTGGCAACAGAGCTCCAAAGTGCTGGTTATGCCACGGTGAGGCGTTTATCCACTTGTAAAATGTACTGTAGTGGTCATACAGGATCAAATACAGGATGTGAGGAATGTGGCTTCCAACTGAAAGAGAAGGAGGGTGTAGTGAGGAAAAGGGGGGGGGGGGGGGGGGGCATTTCTTCTAACTCTTTTGCACTATTATGAATTCCCAGTGAAATGTCTAGCGAAGTAGGTCAATGGGATTTAGAAAGTTTGTGCTGTTTTTTTTTTTCTCCCCTCCCTCTCTCCTCATACTCTCTTGTCATTGGAAAATGAGCAATGCGATTAGGAGGAGGGAAGATGATGAGCTGCAGAGAGCGAGTGAAAGAGAGCAAGAGAGAGAAAGAAAAAGACAGAAGGCAGGCTGAGTGGTGGTTTGGGCCTCTCGCGTCCCTCACCAGCTGACTGAGAGACCCAGACAAAGAGAGTGAGAGGAAAGGGGAGAGAGAGATTTGTATCTGAGCTCTAGAGCAAGGGAGTGGCTGATGTCTCTTCATCTTGCTATTGAAGCAACAATCTAATTATACAATTTCTCCAGGGAATATGCATATGAGGATAATCAGTAAATAGAAAAAGGTAATTATTTGCCAGAAGTCATACCCTTTGCACCTGTAAGCACTTCGCCGATACACAAGATTGTGCTATTCCTATAATTCACAATGAAGATAGTGTATCAGCCAGCTAAATTAGTTAGTTAATTTATAATATAAAAAAAATTAATTCCCCAGTTATTGAATATTTCATAGTCTGTCAAAATATAATCAGTTGAGTTTGGTCAAATACAAATGGGCCTGTCTTGGTAATTTGCCAGAATTTTCCTCAGGGTAAATCTCCGCTAGTGAATGTGATTGAATGTTACAATTAAACGTACTAATTCATTGTCAAAAGCAACTTATCTATACAGATGATATATTTGGCATTTAATTGGAAAGCACATTTAGAAAACGGTTTCTTCTGTAACTTTCTACATCACGGCCTAATCAGAATAAATTCTGTCTGCTGTAATGAATTGAAGTTGAATATTCGTAGTCGGGCTATTAGGGAGACTGGAGTAGTGAATTATTTAAATGCTAATTAATGTTTTAAGCTTTCCAACCTGCAATAGGCACATATTATTCCTCTGCCCCCCCACAAACGGCTAATTCCAACATTCACTAAGTGCAGAGCAACTTCTTGCTCATATTTCATTCAATCAATTCAGCTGCAGTGGTGCTTCTTTCACCAATACAGCTACCTCTGGCCAGTGATGAAGGAAGATGGAATCCATCAATACTGGGACTGGGAGGTATTACTAATCAACTCTTAACTGGGAATTCAGTTGCCCATGGGAAACGTGATTCAAACCTGCTTTGGTTATGATTTCTGAAAAAAAAAGGTTACGATAAAAGATGGAAGTTTTTGTTAACACATTGCTTGATTTTTAATCAACGTTTTCCACCAGTGTCCCCGCCTGACAAGCTGCAGATTACATCGGTTTAGTAAATGCTCAGTGCTTTGTGTTCTGTCACCATTATTCTGCAGAGATTTAAAGCTCACCAGCAGCTTCTGACAGAGCCACAGATATTAGATGAACTTCATTAGCGTTGAAATAGTGTGAGATGTGCTTCAACGTTTTGTTCAAAGCAGCCTGCAAAGGAGTTCTAATGTGAGCGGCAGTAGCATTATTCATGTTTCCACAATAGCTTGTTATTCATCATAAGACAAAGGAGAATCTCACTCGGCTTGACATAGATGGAGGAGGGCCACGCGGGTATTACTCACATCTGTTGAAAACAGTATGCACAGCCAACTGGATGTCACGATACACCATACTTATTAATGCAAACAAAGTCTCTCAACACCGAATATAAATGACTTTTTCCTTCACATCAGAGCATAAATATGAATTGTGTTAAATCTATGATGTATTGTGGTTAGGGAGATGGTTTAGTTGTTTATTGTTACACCAACAGGATGCATTTTATTAGTCAAAGCAGCACATCATGTGACACCCTATTGTGAAGTGCAGTATGTACACACTGGGCTGTACTTGGGCAAATCTGTACTTCCCTTTAACACCACAAGGTGACACTGTAGGCTTACAAACAGCTGCTATCAAACTGCTCATCCCAGTCTCTGGCTCTCTGTTAGGAGCGAAGATCAAGTTGATTTTAATTGCCATTTTCTTTTAACGTGAACCTAGAACATTACAAATGATCTGCAATACCAATTTGAGACACACCTACACTCACTAATGTCAAATATTCAATATGGCTCTCTCAGTCTTGTAGCTCTACAGCGCATTGTTCAGCACGCCGTATAAATAATTCTACCTTAACCTCAGCATGCACAAAGCATCAACAGAAAGCCTCTGGGAGGCTTTTCGCCTTGTTCACTCTTTTCTTTCTTTAAGTAGAGAGTTTGCACAGCTGTCCGGGGGAACACAAATGGCATTACTCTCTCTTCCCGTGGCAGGACATCTGTTGCTTTCAGCTGGCATCCCTTCTGAGTCTACTGGAGTGTGCTTTATGCAGCCTGGCGGCATCATGATAACTGAGTCTTTGATGGGTTCTTTTCAGTGTGATAGGTGAGATGGTACAGTTTTTGTTGTTGACTATAAAAAGGATGAGGAAATGAAAGGTGTCATTTATTTCCCTTTGTATTTCAAATACCAGAAACCACAAACTGCAGAATTGACTTGACTATTTTATTAGAGTACAATGAAAGGTATTGTATTTTTCAGATTCGTCATGATAGCTGCATATCAAAAACACAGGTAGATTTAAGGAGTGGATAGGTTGCTATACACGTAAGGTGAATGCATGTACTTCATAACAATGGTGTTATTCAAGACGAGGCCACCATTAATATTGCTATGAATCACTGACAATGCATTCATACACATCTTTCTGCAGCCACTGCTTGGAGTGAGGAACTCTTCTTGTACAGATTGACTGGGAATTGGGCAGGATAGAACACTGATTTGCATCCTATTGAATCAACTTAACACTCAACGCCCATGACCTCACGTCCCCTGCTGAAGACATATCTATAAATGACCCTGACCATTTTCTAAACATGAGACAATAGTGCTGCTATACATTTTGGATCTAAAGTTAGATAAAGCCTGGTTCATTAGTTTAAATGGATAGACTCATCGAATTTGTATGAATGTGAGTCAGACAAAAACAACTATGCAAAAAGTGCTTTTTTTTTTTTAAAGAATGTATAAAGTGAATCATTTTATTATTATTAGGGCTGTCAAAATAACGCATTACTTTCGATTAATTAATCTGAGAAAAAATAGCGCGTTAAAAAAAAATAACGCAGATTAATCCATTCCATATTGACCTTTCACCCGGAGCCGTTCTAGCCACCATTCGACTGTAAAATGAAGGAAGGAGGGACAGGCAAAAGGAACAATCGCTGCACGTGACGTTAGTTAACACTACACTCAACAGCAGGTAAGTTTAGCCTTCCGCTAGCTAGCAGCTGGATTAAACACGGTTAAAATGCTGACAGCTAACGCTAAACAGTGTAAAATTTGACTATTTCACTCACTAGAGGATTCCGACACTTCTGCAGCTGCATGTCCGACACAGACGGAGACGGTGCGTTCAATGAAACTGGTAACCTACAGCCTCATGGTGCATTCAAAGTTATTGTAAAATCTGGTGGATGTTTTTATCGTTTAATAGCAATTTACTAGTGAAATAACCCTATTCCTGGAGCACTTTTGAATTTATTTCCTCAGCATATTAGGTCATATTGTTGATTGTTATGGTCATTATTTGAACAGTGAAAATAATAATAAAGAGTTTTTTTACTTTAATGTCACTAATGCTGATTATTCATTAATTTGAATTTAAATATTTAAAATACTTTCACAGCAAAAATGATGTATGCAATTAATTTAGATGAATTAATCACAGAGTATGTAATTCGATAAAAAAATGTAATCGATTGACAGCCCTACTTATTATTATTATTATTATTTTTCCGTCTTCTCACTTGGATTGACCACATTTGTATTTTGAGATAATCTTTGCATACTCCCGTCCAGATTGGTATATGGTTCGGCTTTGCTTTGCGTCCACAAAGTCCACATGGAACAATCCAAAACGAACACTGAATCCATCGGCCCATTCAAAGTTGTCCAACAGTGACCATGCGAAATATCCACGGACGTTGACCTCATCTTCCTGTATAGCTATACACAAAGACAAAGAGTTAGAACACAGAAAATACTTGTAATTGTGTAGATAGACTTTGAAAGGCTACAGCCATCAATGAAACATCACAAAATAAGCACGTAATCAAGATTTCTGAAGCACACCAAGAGCATGAATTATCTGCAACAAGTAGAAAGTACATATACATATAAACATATGTATTACAAAACAAACAACTTTACATTGGGGAAATAATTCCTGAGCCTTAAGGTCTGAAAATATAAAATGATTATTTGTAATAAAAATTATGTTTTCTTCCG
Source organism: Gymnocephalus cernua (assembly GCA_023631565.1). Taxonomy (NCBI): domain Eukaryota; kingdom Metazoa; phylum Chordata; class Actinopteri; order Perciformes; family Percidae; genus Gymnocephalus; species Gymnocephalus cernua. Next base: position 12,227,178 of record CM042445.1, read on the forward strand.
TTTTCGTGAATCAAGAAAACCAGAAAAAATCTATTACGCATCCATTTTTCTACCATTCATTCTTTAATTTAAACTATTTAGTGATATACGTAAATATCTCCCCAAACTGTCATCCAAATTAGTCAAACTTAAGGCAAGGATTCTGAGAATTACAAGTCAATGATGTGCAAAACTAAACCAAGTTAAAAACTTTTTTGACAAAAAATAGATTTGTGACAAAATGTATACCTAATTGCAAGAGGTAAAGGTTATAGGTCAAGCATTATTCTTACTTACAATCAAACCAACCAAATTTGTCAGGCCGTTATTCATTGGCAGCTGTAGGACTAACACCAAAGTGTTATGTAGAGTGTTTCCATAATGCTGAATTAAGATAATATTTTCACTGCCATTTGCCCCATTGTCTTGGACCCTGTTACTGTCTGCTAACGGCTATTTGCTTATTTCCAATGCAGATTTACCAACCATTACCTTTAGCCACTTCCAAGATGGTGTCCTTGTAAAACACGGAGCGCTGGATGTCCTCAATCTGCAGCGGCCCCACCTGAGAGAAGCCATTCTCTGTAATGTAGACTGGTGGGTTGTTGAAAGTGTCCTGGAAAGTCGTGGGGCAAATATTATTGTCAAACAAGGCATCTCAGCTGTCACACATTCCAGCAAGAGACATATTGGTCTGCAGTGTGCCGTTTAGCTGCATTTCAACGGTGCCAAGCTCAAACTAATGGCCTGTGACAGGGTACAACAGCAGGAAATTGCAATTGCAAACACTTTCAGCAAAGTAACTGTTTCATTCAATGTGACAGCACTAATGAAGCATCAATGTTTTTCTGGAGGTGTTAAAAGGAGATTACCGCATACAAAATCAATAGCAAGACACTATACAAATGTCAGGCTGTTCTACTCGTTTGGTTGAAGGCGATTTGTCTTCTTGTCGGTCAATTCAGTTTGATGCCAAGAGAAAAAAGAAAAATGACTTCACATTTCAGCTGATTGAATTCACTCTGGAAATAAAGGATGTGTTCGGGGATACTTTGTAGTGATGTGGGCTGAAGGAGATGAACGAAAATGACCCAAAAAGATGGACCAGTAGTTGTAGTTTTACCTTGATGTACTTGAGAAGTTTCCTTAAGCCATGGGGCACTACAGCGAGCCATGACACACCACAAATAGGCCAGGATGGATCCAGAACTACTTCTGCATTGTGGTCGCTCGCCATACACATCTTTCCACAACCTCCCCCAGGCTTGACTTTACGAGATGTATAGTAGTTCAACGCAAAGAAGTCTGCTGTGCCCAAAATGGCAGGTTCGTCTTTTGAGAAACTGGGCAGTCTTGAGCCGCCACTGTATCCCATCTTCTTACTTTGAGCGTCGATGGCAGATCTCATTAATTCTGGATAATCTCCAGTTACAAACACAGGCCAGGCAAACCACCCTAGTGTAAATGCAAAGTGGCGCTCCGTGGCAGCGATATCCTCAGCGCAACCTGCGTTTAACGGCTCAGGCCAGTCGCTGTTGATGGCCAGAGAGACTGCACCCTTCTGCTTTGTCCTGTATAAGGAGTTGTAGCTGTGCCAGGCCATGGCGTGGGCACGCAGCATATTATGGCCCACCAGGTAGGCGGCAATGCCTGGTTCTTTTAACCCCGGGGCGTGGATGCCGTCGTCATGGCCAAATTTGGCGCACACATAGGGCTCGTTGATAGTGATCCAAAGCTTGACCCGGTCACCAAATGTTTGGAAACAAAACTTGGCATAGCTGTCAAACAGGGTTGCTATATCTGGTGATTTCCAGCCTCCCTGATCTTGGAGAGCTTGAGGCAAGTCCCAGTGGTAAAGTGTGACCATAGGTGATACGTTGCAGGCCAGCAAATCATCAATCACCTTGTTGTAGTACTGTACACCTGTTGGACATATACAATGCTGTCATTTATGAGTGATGAGGTAAAACGGCACTACAACCATAAGCTTGTTCCAGTTTCTTGTTTTGGATTCAAATATGGCATATGGGTCTAATGTGGATATGGAATTACCTTTTTGATTGACATGTGGTGTGGTCCCATCAGGCAGGAGGCGGGCCCAGGAGAGAGACAGACGATAGTGCGTCAGTCCAAGCTGCTGGATGCACTCCAGGTCCTTCTCCCACAGCTCGTAGCTGTTACAGGCCATGTCTCCATTGTGCTCTTCAAACACTCTGCCTTTCTCGTGACAGAATATGTCCCAGATATTTGGTCCCTTGCCGTCTGCCTGCCAGCCTCCTTAATGTACTCATAAAGGTTGTTTCATTTAATAAAAGTATGTAGGATGTTGACATAAAATAAATCACAGTAATGTGTCTATTGGGACTTTAAGTGTGTCTGTGGATTTCGATGAATTCATTCTGACTGTATCTTTGGCTGGTTTTAATTTTGCTGCAATTTTCCTTTCGAATATAAACACAATGGTGTGATTTTTTTTTTAAGTGTGTTAGTTTTACATAGGGTGACCTGTGAGCTAGTTCAAGTTCATCCATTGACTATTAGAGTCTGAGTTGGTCAAACATTAACGTTTCAATGGTGAAAGGTCAAGTCTGTATAGTCTGTCTTGTGTGCCATCATTTAAGAAGTCAGTGTATACATCCTTGTTTGACATATTAGAAATATATAAGGCTCATGTTATCTCCCAAACAGATACAATGCAATGGATATTACAACATACATCCCCCACAAACTAGGCAGAAGGCTACCGTTGTTGTTTAAGTTAACGTTAGACACAAAGTTCTAGTCTTAGCGACACTTTAACTATAGCTAGTCTTTGTTGTATTTCTATCATAATATTAAACTGCGTGTTAATAATAGTGTCCAATTCAACGAATAACTAAGACTTCATAAATCTTGTTTAATGTTACCTAACGCTAACTTACCTTCTATTTGATACGCAGCAGTTGCTGCTCCCCACGCAAACTCTCTTGGAAACATGTTTTTTTTCAGCGTTGGGATACTGAATCAAAGCAGTACCGCGGTATGTCTCATAGAAGTCTTAAACTGGTCGTTCTCACTGCGCCACAAGTCACAACCATGGGTGTATTAACTAGGGTCATAGTCCACGACATAGATAAAGGCCAAAAGATGGACCACACAGGCGTTGACATCGTGCTTATTTGGGGCCAGAGTCTGCGCAGTAGATACATCATAGCTGTATCAAGTGAAGTCGAAGTCCCGCCCATACACCCGGCCGACCAATCGGGAGTCGATCACAACTCAATCAGATGTCCTCATAACCATGGCTTCAACCCCTTGTTTGTAACTAATTGCAACGAAACTTATTTGATACATTTACAAATGCATCAGCGTACCACCACTACCTAACTACCTCTGTACACTGATCATAACTAATAGTGATCATAGATATTTTACAAAGTTAGCCTACTTGGACACTACCTAGGCTACTCCATATGGGGAATTTCTTTCTTTCTTCAGATATCTTATCACTTGATTTTTGGGAATAGTGTTTTGTTTTTGATTATTTGTAGTTTAATTAGCTATGTTTTATTGTTAGTTTGCCCTGTGTGTCAATCAGTGACTGATCTGATCAACCAGTATATTTCCTCTACTTTGTTGGGTCAGTTGTATGAGTTTTTTTTGCATTAAGAGCCTGATTTACATTCTGTTTAGTTGACCTCTTTAATGGGCCCAAAACTTTATCTTCATTTTTGTTTGTAAACAGTTTAATTTGCTATTTTTGGGGTAAATAAACCCTTCCTTTTAAAAACGTACCTGTGACTCCTTGTGTAAGGCACACAGTATAAGGAGGGAGAATTGTCTCCTTACTTTTTATTAGTCTAATTTATGCAGTAGCCTACCAGACACATATTTCACACAAATGTTAATAACATTATTAAGGTGGCTATAAATAAGACCTGGGTTTTCTGCATCTCTCTGATAATACAAGGGGTTTATCATAAATCATTACAAGCAGGGTTCAAAAGTAGTACCATTTACCAGCCAAATGCTGGTAAAATATGCAAGTGGCTGGTAGAGTTGCTTCACTCACCAGACAAAAGAACAATGGTAATCTATTGAGTGGCTGGTAAAAACATGCACTAGCCATTTGGCTGGTGGACAGGCAGAGTCAGATCAGAATAATTTATTAATTTCAAATTGTTGAGTATCATCCATTGTGTTTGCTGCATTACAACAATGTGACAAATGCAATGCAGACAGGAAAAGGTTAAAGGGTGCATGTCAAAGAACGCCAAGGTCCTGAAAACAAATATTTGAGGTGAAAGCATTATGACCTGCCGCCTGAAGGCATAGGCTACGTTCTCTGGCCTGTGATCACTTCAATGCTATCCTCTGGTCCATGCAGTTTCTGAATGAAGGGACTCACTTGACCTGATCATAACAAAGAAAATGGATTGTTTGCCTAACATTTTTTACTCAGCCTAAGTAAATAGAGGTAGGGCTACTGATCTAAAAGCCCTGAGTGTCACAGTAGGCTACTAGCCTATGCAGAATATTTCTGGGCTATTTTTTTACTGTAGTGGTTGCTGTAATTTAACTACTGTATACATTGTTGGGTAAATGGTTTTGTATCTTATTCTGTAGTTATCAACTACTGTGAAATAAATGTGGTGGAGTAAGATAGTTGCCTCCAAGAGACGTGAATAGTAGCATAAAATGGAGAAAAAAAACTCAAGTAAAGTAGGCTAGAAGTACCTTAAATGTATTACATGAGTACAGTTGCTTTCCATCGCTGAAGCCTGAGTGTGGGTAGGCCATTGCAAACTCAGCAGCATGGATCACAAAAATGTCTCTGCTTTGGGTTTTATTCTGAAATGCGGACCGGATACGGTGTGAACTCCGAGGGACTTGACAATGGTGGAGCCCGGGGCAGAGCCGTGGGAGGAGGACTTCTCAATGGACAGACAACTGTTCTGTGAATATTCTTTCCAAAGAAACAGTGGAGCTAAACGAGATACAACAAGCACTTTGGATATTGTTTTTGAAGCGATGTAGAGCTTTAAACTTTGTTTTTCGGGCATTTGCAGCACACTTTGAGCTGTTGTTGTAGCGCTTTGTGTGTGTTTTTTTCGCAGTAATTTCCTGTTGGTCCCTGGAAAAGAAGAGAGGGGGAAAGTTTACTCCCGCTTGTTTGGATCCGCATGTATTCCGAAGTACTGGGAACTTAAAGTGGATGTTGTTAAAAAAAAAATATCCTGGCGAGTTTCCAGAAGTTAGTGCGGATAACCTGGGACTAACGTTACCGCAGCCGCCTCCCGTGGAAAAGACCCACGCTATGCCCAACAAAGAAAACCTCTCAACAACTGGACAAGTTATTTAGTAACCAGCACACTCGGCATTTAACATTTTCGGACTCGTAGGGTTGGAGGAAATAAACACCACGCCAGGATGGAAAGGGAATTATAAATGAGTCGTTTGGCAAACAAAGGAGAACACCTCTGTCGAACTGAATACCGCCGAGCAAAGAGAAAGCCTTGAGAGAAATGGAGGAGGAAGGCTCGCTTGAACCAAACAAGATACTGGCAAAGGTCTCATTTCTGTCTTTAACGGGGACCTTTTCATAACAAAGCTACTCGGTAGCTAGCTATCAACTAGCATACCCATCTGCCCCGTTTAGTATCAAAACATTCTTTCCAATGCCGCAGTGGTTTTCTAATCGTGTGTGAAAATGAGGGTGGATCTGTTGCAGTTGTTTGTGATTTTGTTGATCAGCGGCGGCGGTGGTGGTTCTTCGGTATCATCTGATTGCAAATCATATGACGAACGCTCGAAAAGCGGTGGGAAAAGCCTGCCGTCCGACAGGAAAGTGGTCTGCAGCAACATGGAGCTCCATCAGGTGTTACCCCCGGACTCCTTCCCCAACAGGACAGTCACGCTGTGAGTATACAGAAGATGCGTTTTGCATTCATTTCAGTCAATTAAAACAAGTCATTCCTATCTCCTAAACATGTTTAATACGAAACTTTGAATCTGTAAGTTTTATTACCAGGTTTCAACTATCCACTGCTGAAGGCTGTACGTGAACGTTACTTCTAATTCCCTGTGTTGTCTTCTTCAAAATAGTTTAATGCAGGGACTTAAACTTAGCATATCTGTGATACCTAATACAACTAAAACTACAGTTTCTAAAAGGTCACAATTGATAAATATCTAGGCCTAAATGTGTGGTTAAATTCCATATCATCCAGCTTATTTATAATAAGGGAAAGATACATCTGGCTTGAATGACATGTCAGCCATACATCACTCTCACAGCTGCATACTGCCATGGTGTAAATGTACCCTGTGTAATAGTAGCTGCCTGTCTTCCTGTAGTGATTCACACACAGGAAGATATTTTGGCTACTAAATCAGTGTTCATACAAGACACTATCTCTTACCATACCTCCAAGGCATTTTAATAGAGCTAAGAGTCCATGTGCTGTTGAGTTAATCCTTTTGGTATTTTTTCCCACTAGGCTGAAATATAAACCCTCTGCTGGGGTTAGATCTAGTTTATGTGGAACTTTTTTTGTTCAGTGTTTTAAGAAGTGTACGTGTACATACAGTGATTCTATTGAATTTTAGGTTGGTCCTTGATTGATAATGTTTAAAGTAAAGAAAGTTCACTTTATAATTCATAAACAGCAGTTGTGATTGTATGTCATCCACAACACAACACCAGCCATCAGTGTTACATGTGTTATAGTCTTTGTGTGGCCACCCTCACAATTCGTAAATACACACATACATACAACTGCCTGAGCACAGGTGGATTTCCCTTACAAACCTCTTCATTGATTGAGGTCATTAAATGCTACTATGCTGACTGATTTTCAAGTCACACCAGATTTAAATTCAAAAAGCAGTTTTGATTTAGGTTTTATTTAGAGAGTGCTTTGCAGAACAGAATAACTGACACCAACGAAATTTAAAGCTGTGTGTCCAGTGTGCACTTGTGCTTTGTGGTGGTGGTGAGCGATGTGGGAAATATGAGAATACCAGGGCAGGGTGCAGGAGTAGAAAGCAAATAATAGACTCCAGGGAAAGAAAGGGGTAATTTGGCTGGTAAGTTAAGTGAGTTTGCATGTTGTAACCAGTTCACCACAAACCACATGTATATTACTTTGAAGCACTTTCCAAAGATTGTTTAAATCTGCTTTCCATACATATCGGTTTGTAGTAATTTCAAGACACTATTTAAGTACAATTGCAGTTAGGTAACCAATAAGTGGTTCATATGTATTGACAAACTTACACCATTGTAGCATGGAAATGCAGACACAAGCATATTGATTTGGAAAATTGTAGACATGTTGCCTGTGAGATCATGTTTCTGTGGGGACGATATTAAGCTTGGCGTTTTGGTTTACATTTTCAGTCATTGTATCTCTTACTGGAGCCAAAACGTATCCAAATTAGGCCAGTGTCCTGCAATCACTCAACTGAATGTTAAATCCAAAAAGGCCTGTCAGTAAACCAGGGTCCAGACTATGTGCATCTTGACTAAATATCCTTTAAAAACAACAATTTCTTTTTTTTTTTTTTTTTTTTTGATTGTAAGTCTATGTTTTACCTAACAATCAGCCATTAGTAGTTCATCATAAGGCACCTCCAAATTTGCTTCAACACACAGCCTACCTGTTGTGATGCTACTTGTAGTCAGGAGCTGACTCTGAAATCCCAGATGTTGGAGCTTCCCATCAACACATGAATGCACCACACTAACAGACTGTTGAAGTCCACTCAACTGCATTACCACGAAGAGCACCGACCAAAAGCAGTGCAACTTCCTGGAATTCCTTCCAGTCTCTGCTTTTGTATCTCTGGGTATTTGTTATCATCCATTGTAGGAAAACAACAGAACTACTTCAAGTGTTCTTCACAATTCCCTGTAGACAGGAGTAATGAAACGGCAATTTATGTTGACTGCACGGGTTTTGGGTGTTAATTTATGACCTGTAAAATCGGCTTGCCCTCTCAGTAGGTGCAGTGATCCTTTTTTATGACTCCCTTACTGTCTCGTGGTGGGGTTGACCGAGGCCCAGACACAGCGGGTCTGGACTGCAATTAAATTAAGCAGGGGTCTCAGCTATTAGGGACCTTTCTCAGGGTTGAGCATTACCAGCCATTATTTCTCCTTGTTAACCCAAAGCAGACCTTGCCCCGTTCAGCTTTTTCTCTCATGAATTTCTCATTCTCAATTCACTGGTTCCTGTTGGGACTCTAGTGGCAGTGACTATTTTACCAAATATGAAATTATCCAGCACTTTAAGGGCACTGTGTAGTTTAATTTCAAGAAATGAAAAGAAGTAGGCTAGGCTTTGTTAACTTTCATGGAACAAGTATCTTAATGTTTCTTTGATTTTTTCAAAAGGGATATTGAACACTTTGCAACTAGTCCTTTGGGTTTCCATGTATATGTTCTCCGAATATATAATATTATGTTAGTGTTAGTAATTTAGTTTGTAATTGTAATTAATAAGCTTTACTTTTCCCTTAAGACACATTTCCGTTTGAACAACATTACACAGAATTACAAATGTCACAGCTGACTACTCAACTACTGTTTTGTTAAAGGGATTACTGGAGGCTATATAGTTCCCTTGTTGTATGGATGTTTTTCAATTTGTGCGTTGACATGCCATTAAAGGCCTTGCCAGAAATGGCAGTATAAGCTAGGTGTGATTAGAGACCCATTCCATTCATTATATGTCTTACTCTTACATTGTCCTTTTGTTAACTATGTCTGTACACGAGCAGTTACGCAGTTAAGTAGCTGTTATTTCTTTACCAGACTTAAGTGATTGCTAGTGCTAGTTTACCCTGAGATGGAGAGCATGTAGATATGCAGTGCAGCTCTGCACCGAAGGCCTCTCTATACTGTAGAGTACGAATGAGTGATGCATTCTCCGCATTTGTGATCTCCAAATGACACGGCATGCCGAAGTTATCGGAGAGGAAATCACACAAATGTGTTTACAGCTGGCCTGTGCTCCCATGTAAGTGTAGGCCTCGGCTAAAACACGAGGGCTTGAATTTAACCGTTGCCTCACACGGGAGGATAAGTCAGGCTGTGTGAGTCGTCTATGTGGCTGTAGACATGAGTGTTTGTTTATTTTTGTGTATCTGTTTTAAGTTTAAGCCTACATACCCATGCAGACAGAAACGGACCTAAATTTAAGCTTTCTGGACTCACCCAGCTCATATTTCTTTACAGGTCTTATTTAGTGTATTTAGGATCCTTTCACAGGCGCACCTGGGTTGGACAGTGCAAATAAGCGCACCTGGTTTTGGCCTCTACAGAGCAGCACAGGATTAATGTCAGGAAGAAAGCAGGGATTTCCTCCCTCGCTGCAGGAAAAAAGCGCACACAGTTTGATGACACACATTGGAGAGCAGTAAACGGTCTTGTTTCACAGCAGTGCAAACCGGCAGTTCGGGTTACATTCTCACCTGGTTTCCTTGAGACCTCATTCAGGCTTCATGCTTGTGGGGAAGTTTCTTTTAAAAAAAATCGTATGGTAAATACAGACACGTTTTGCTTTTGGAATGCGTGTTGAGTCCTTATGTCAATCCTCTCGTATGCTTTGTTCTCCCCAACATTTAAAAGCTACTATGTCATGCTGGGAGCCTTTGGAAGTGTTTGTGTAACTGGAACACAGGTGCCTGCTGTCGTCCATGTCCTCAGAGGGTTTGTTTTTTGTCGCTCTCCAGGCAAGCTGTTGGTCTAAAGGAATGCCCCTGTGTTTTTCATAGTAGTTCTGCGGTGTTTTGCGGAAGAAAGCAAAATCCCAAAGGCGAGGCACTGACAGCTGCACATTAAGTCAGTTTGCAGCCTTTCATTTCATAGACCTGTTGAGTTTTGACTTTGCCAGGTTCCCCCAAGTCTCATTTAATCCCAGACGAGCAGTTCAGTTTAGTGCATAGATATGAGCTAATGCTGTGCAGTGCCTTCTTGTCTACTGCTCATCTGCTTTCATCCTGGTGTTTGGATAGTGGATCATTTTTCCATTCAGACAGAGAGCTGTAAGGTGAATACATTGCTCTAATGGGTTGTCCTGTTGGATTTTCAAAGAGGACATTGAAAGGCCTACTGTTTGACTTACAAGAATGAAGTGGCACTAACAGCCTGTCTGTCAAGTGCCCTTTTTACCTTGCCCCAACTCAAGTGAATCCCTTTAAAAAAGAACTTAATACAAAAATCCTTATAGCACAGTTTTTACCCTTTTGGTACCCATTCTCAAAAGAAATCCAAATACTCCAGAAAAATGAGTGGAACAAGAAAGTGCTAGAGAATGGCAAGAATTACCTTGGCAAGTCAGGCATTGGACCAGTTCCCCTTTCCACCTGAGCTGAGGCTGACTTTTCCATCCGCTATATTCAGAGTAGTTCACCCTAGAAGGGGTTTTATGAGCTCAGCTGCAGCCTGAGACTTATTTGAAAACCTGTTGAAGGGTTACAGCTTTCTGTTCTTGGGAGTTTTTTTGTCCAAAAGCCTTCTGAGCATAAAGAAAGTGTTGAGAGAGCACCAGTTAGCTTTGTCCTTAAAACGCTATGTGCCTGTTAGGGGGAGTGTGTACTGGCTGGCCATTTTTAGTCCTCTGGATAATGTGCCTACAGCCTAAGGCGAATGCTTTCAAAGATGTATTTTTTTTTAATGAAAAATAGACTACCTTTTGATAGTGTCAAATTTACTCACATCGAAGGAAAGCTGAAATGTATGCCAATGCATTTTATATTCCTCTATGACTCGGTAGAAATTAGGGTTCCAGACCAAGCTTTTCTATAAATGTCGTTGAGATTTAGGCCCCATCCAGAGGAAGACGTTCCCTTCCCTGGATTCGGTTCAAGAAAATTCATGTCCACATGAATCCATCTGTAAATGACTCAACACGGTACTTCATATGCCAGGCCTGTAGGCGGCGCTGTTATTGCTACAGAAATTAACGGAACGAAGAAGAAGAGCAGCCTTCAGTGACTTCCTTTCATAACCATAGACAGTATATAAAAGTTCATAACATGACTGTTAGCTAGTTCTCTTAGCTTAACACATCCATGGACTAGACTTTAATAACTTACACCACTGCTCGTTCATGATTGCAGCTAGCAGAGCTAGCGTTAGCGCGCTAGCTAGCGCGCTAACGCTAGCTAGCGCGCTAACGCTAGCTAACATCAACATCGGCAGTCACACAAACATCAATGATCCGATGTCTTTTTGATAATCTAGCTACACGTTTTTCTTGCGGTAGCCTTTCTACAATAAGCGGTGCTAAAAGTTACTATAATCCGTTCAAGGAGTTGATAAGCAGACAGATTAGCGAGCTAGTTATAAACAGCATTGCTCCCTGCTATAATAGCCGTCAACTGGGTTGAAGGCGGAGCTTTGAGTCCGAGGTGTGTGGGGATGACATCATCGATACGCATGTATGCGGTTTCGCCGTACACACGAAGCCAAACGTGAGCCGGCTTTTTTTTTTATTCACCCTGGGACCAGGTTTCAAAAAAGTGCGTTTACGGGCAGTGCGTTTACAGGATTCGTGTGGACAGTCGGCCCAAACGATGCAAAAGATGTGCGTTTGCATCAAAATACGCCTTCGTCTGGATGGGGCCTTATTGCATCGGTATCGGGAGACAGGATGTGAGATTTGCTAAGGATCCCCCTGCAGCTTGTTCCTGGCTTGAGCTCAAGCATGTCTTATCTATGCATCAAGATAAGGGAGACTCCCCTCCTCCATCGTTTGAGGCCTAGCCTAAAGAAATTATATATGCAATTCTTCAGTCTGGAGACCTGAGGCCGACGTCCAGAGACCGGCAATAAGGAAGCAGACTGTCTAGTTACATACGTCCTGAGGTCGGTGGAGAAGATGCAGGCGGTTAAATGGCTCTCCGTACAAAGATTTCCTATATGTACATTGCTTGTATAGTCAGCAGTGGTATTTCTTTCTCACCGATGCAAGTGTAAAGAACACTCAATTTTGCAGCCAAAGCAGTTTCCAACATACTTATGTCACACTCCTGTCATGAGGAAGAGGGAGGGACAAGGGAAGTAAAGGAGGGTAAAGCATGCAAATAAGGGAGGGATGGAAAGTGGGCAAGAAAGGGCTCATGACTCTCAGTGGAACTCTCTTTAACAGATTGATTGTGACGACCTGTAGAGTCACAAGGCTAGATGTGTATTTATGCAGCCAGACTTGAATGTTTCCCAGGACATCATTCATAATCTATTCTGTAAACCTAATTATACAGCTTTCAGTTAAGTTAAAAGGCCTTATGGTGCTGTATGTTACCTCAAAAATATAACATCAATGTTGGTGAGGGTCTGCTATACATCTTTGCTAATAGACAATTAGACATAATCTATTTTAGCAGTTTTCTTGCCCTGTTTTTACCTCTGTGATTTGGCTTATAATGTCATCAAAAAAAGTTGATCGTCAGGTCTGAATTAAAGATGACAGATATGGTGGCTCAAGTACTAGGCTATCTGTTTGGTGGCACCTGGACGTTGCTTGGCATCCTCCTGGAACATATTCAGATATGTTTACGATCCAATTATACTAATATTTAATTTTGTTTCCAAGTTAAAGTTTTGCTATTTTGGTCTATTCTGTACACAACATCTATTGCTTCTCGGTTCATCCTGGAAGAGGGATTCCTCCTCTGCTCTTCTTGAGGTTTCTTTCATTTTTTTTCCTGTTAAAGAGTCTTTACTTTTCCAAATTGAGGGTTTGCATCAGTTGCCAACACTGTCAGCCAAACATTATGAGCATATATGCAGTTCTATTGTTTTGTAAGGTGTTTTGGTGCACACTCTCTATTGTGTTGATTGAGTGCCACATTCCTTAATTCACACAGGCCTCATGATAAATCCATCCCATTGGTATGCTAACTATTCTGCAGTATAAATGAGACGTTTGTGACCACAGTCTTGGGAGGCCCATCGTCTCTGCCTATGTCATCAGATCATGTGTACATAGGCAGTGATAGAATTTGCAGCCTTGTACATCACCATGTTTTAACATCTGCCATTTCAGCATTCAGGAGCCTGCAAAATATAGGCAGTCAAACACAGGAACCGTTTGTTTGTGCACTCTCTCAGAGGCAGGGAGCCAAGCAGCAAATCTCCAATAAGTCTCCACTGTCCAACCCTGTAATAAAACAACCCCTCAACACCCCATAATGACTCCAATCTGGCCCCCGGGTTGTGGGTGCAACTAGCATGTATGTCACCCACCCACATCCCCTCCCAGCTGGCCAGAAACGTATGCTAACCACAAGTCCCTGCTTGGGTTTTCTGCTGGGAGTTGACAGTGCTATTGATTCCCCAGATCCTTTGGGAGTAGTTTGGGGAGAAAGACGGGAACTCTCAGGGACTCGGGGCCCAAAAAGTGGAGCCTTACTTTGCAGCTGGTTATGCAGTGAATCTGCTTGCGCTGTGCAAGGGGGAATAAACTGGATAATAAAATCTGACTTATTACCCAGGGAGGAAGCAATCAAGAGTTCACACTTGGACTTGAAGTTTTCTCAAGCTTGCTTTTATTTTTGTGGTGATAAAGATTAAAACGATTTTCTAAAAACAATGTGTACTTGTTGCTTGTGTCGAAGGGATATGTGCGGAAAACCTCAGGCTACTACTTATAATTATCTACATTTTGCGCATTTGTTGCCTCATATCACATTCCATTTAGTCCAGTGTTGTAACTATGTCAAAGTCCAGCTGTACCTATGATAAGTTCTCTGTAGAACACCTTTTCCTAGTATGTAGACTTTGGTTTTTTGTTTGGATCTCCTATTAAATACTCTTGACAGACCCTTTTTGGAGATGTAGCCCTAATTAAAAATGTGGTTGATTTTGTTTACTATGATATTATGAATACGCATGCAATGTATCACTTTGTGTCAGATCATGGCAAGATCCAAGCTGACTTTGTTTTATCAAAAACAGACTTCTTATTGTTAGAATATATTTAGTTATTGTGGTGGTTCTGGTATATGATTTGTTTACCTGTTGAAGTCAAAGGGGCTTCACAGAAAGACCGCTCTCTATCTCGTGTTGGTAAGCCTACCCGTCTTAAAAGGGCTCAGATGCTGCCAATTAACATGAAAGCAAGTACCCAGCTGAAGTTAAAGTTGTTTTTTCTTCTGCTGTGGCTGGGTTTCTGTATAACCATGTGTTATTTGGCATATTACATGTAGACCTATATTAAATTGGACCTAGTGTGATAAGTTGACAGACACATTGATTTTAGCTGCCAACAATATGTGACACAATAAGCCTAAAAAAACACAGGTACATGTGATGTACACAGGAGTCCAATAAAAGACCTTTTTTTATTAAGGCAACAAAATGATGCAATGTTTTATGGACTTTATTCGTATGATGTACATTTCAGTCATATTTGTTTCTGTTGCTTTGCATTTATACATATTCTTCTCTCCACAGAATTTTAAACAACAATAAGATTCAAGAACTTAGAAATGGGTCCTTCTTCGGATTGTCTACTTTGGAAAAATTGTAAGTATTATTAGTTTTTCGCCCTCTTTCTTATTTATTTTGGCCATCTGTAACCCACAAATGCACTGATAACTAACAAGCAACATACAAAACATAACATTGTTGCTTTGACTTTCAGACAAGAAAACAAACAAAAAACAACAATACTAACAAAAAAAAAATGGTGGGGCTTTTGTTGTCAAATGCCTTCACTATATTTAACGTTATATCTATCAGTGCATTAGCAGGAACCATCCATCACTCCACACGTGACACTGGGGCTTGTGGAGCAGGTTTGTAAAACACACATTGGCCTCATGCCAGCAGAACATCCAGGGGGGGAGACTGGAGATAGTACTAGAAAAGGCTAATTATAGGTGTAGCCCCTAGGGTTGGTTGTTGTCTGCCTGGTGACATACTCTCAACGTACAGCTGTTTGGTTATTCTGGGGATGGTGGCCTCTTTTTTTTCTAGAGGAGGAACATATAGGCAGCAACATTGCTTCCCCCCGATACAGTAAGACTAGTATTTCACACAGTTTGTAAAGTCTTTATCTTGCAGGAGAACTTTTTTTGAGGGACGAAATGTGGCAAAGAAGTGTCAGCAGAAGGAAATTGCTTTATAGATGGTGAAGACATTTAGTCACATATGTTCTCTGAGATTCCTTGAACAACGGAGAGACGCCGTTCATGCCATGCGACTCTCTGACTTCGGAGATTGGAATGTCATCGCCCGTGTTTCCTTCCTACAGAGATTTCAAGAAAATGGCTCCGGGCCCGCACATGGGCCATGGGTGATTTATCGCTCTGGAATGGCTTCATGCAGATAAAATAACCAGACCATTAATGGCCGTGCTTTTACCCAAGGCTACAATAACACATGACTGCATTGAAATGGAATTCTAAGGGCATGTTTTCCCTGTCAGTCGTCTGGGTCTGGTTAAAAAGACCAGAGATATAGAAGGCATATGAAGCCAAACGCATTTACATTTCGTTCAGATGTATGTTGAAATATGCCCCCAATCATCTGATATAATTGATCACTGATGACCATTGATTTTAGTCTTCACAACAAAAAAAAAAAAAACTTACAGACTTCTGTTTTTCTGGGCCATATTTGCTAGAAAAAAACAATAATTTGGTCAACGTTTCCAGACACGTTTTGTCAATTTTGGCATGCAGAGTTATGAGAAATACAGCATGTAACTCTACAGTTGTTTGATTTTGTACATTATTATTATCATTATATGCATGCCTGCAGCCTTTCATCCTCTTTTAAATCTTGTGGTCATAATTTGTTGTGTTAAATTGTTCTGCATGCCTTTTCTTGAGTTGTCCCATTAAGACATTCATTTGACTAGATTGTTCAAAGATTTTGAGTAGAATTCCCTGTTGGCTCTCAAAGTGGGTCAGATGTTAGTTTTTTTTTTTTTTTTTTTTTTTTTTTAGAGCTCAGGCCTAGAGGATAAACAGGAGGCTGTGTGTTGAATGTGTAAAATAAAAATAAAAAAGGAGCTTTGATCTTTCTCCACATAGAAAGCCCTAAAGGCACTTATGTGCTTTGTCTGTGAATGGCCAGTCAATTCGGTTGTAAACTCCGTCCTGCCTGTCGTATCAATCCACAGGCAAGTTTACCTCCAAAAGCAGCTCCCATTGTGCCTCAGAGACCCCCCCACCCACCCCCCACCCCACTCCTGTCCACCCTCAACCAGTGAAGCGCGATTGCTAACTTGCTTTTGTCATTGTAATGAGGCCAAGCCAAGGCCAGAGGTGTCAGCAGTACGGTTCCCAAAAACACTCACTGAATGCTGAAGCCTCTCCCTCGCTGAAATGTCCCAATACCCTCCCTCCCTACCTTCAATCACACGCCATTTTTCTCCTCAAACTCTCCAGTCTGTTTTAAATGAGCAGAGGCTCTCCATCAAGCCTTCCACCCCTCCTTCCTCCTGCCGTCGCAGCTTTTTTTTGTCCACAAAGAAACGCTCCCTCATTTGGACTGCCTGTATGCAGTCGTGAAGAGTTAGACAGCAGCTGGCCGTGAGTGCCAGAGAGGGGTAGAGAATTGATTACGCCTATCCGGCACTCTGCATGAAATTGCAAAGTAACTGTGGAGACTGCTGTGTTTGTCGGGGCCAAAGGTGCCCCTGCTTGGAAATAAGCCACACAGAATCCCCATTATCACTCTCCTGCTCATAGAAATAGGAGCCAAGCTAGGCGACCGTCACATGTTAATTCCTTGCTAAATCCGCTGCTGTGGAGGAACGCTTATTGTGGAAAACAGAGCAAGGATAACGGCTCTAGTGTGCAGTGTTTCCTGAATAAAGTGATTGTTGTCTATTGTCTACTCATGAATGGCACAATACTTGTGGAAGTAATTATGTGTGCAAGTGACGCATAAATATAAAGTTAGTTTGAAAAGGATAGTAATAGCAATACTGCTTTTCCCAAGTGCACCTTTTGGAAGGACATTGTTGACAAAGCTCTAATTTGCTTAACCAGTTGGATAAAAGCGAGACTATGTAACTTTTTCAGACGCAATCTTTTTTTTTTTTTTTTTACAAATGAAAAGTTGAAGTCATAAGCAAAATGCACCCAAGCACAATTCTATACACTCAGTAATTCAGTCCCTCCAGAAAAACGCGGAGTTTTTTCGTGATTGTTGCGGGCAAAAATCCTTGATTATGCGGCACGTTTTCTTAAAAAATGCAATGGAATATGCGGGATATTTATGCCATTTTATGCGATGAAATTGCGGGAACTTGCAAAAATTGTGGGAACTTGCAAAAATTGCGGGAACTTGCAAAAATTGCGGGAACTTGAAAAAACTGCGGTTTGATGAAAAAGAGAAAAAAAGTGATTCCCCCAACACTGTGTTCTCAGTAGGTGAAATTACGTCACTTCATAACGTTCCCATGGCAACAGGGGAAAATGGCTGCTCCTGTGTGAAGTAAATGCAAAATTTTTTAACTTTCTGCTGAGATATATGTAGGGTTGGGTATTGTTTGGGTTTTTTCTGATACTGGTGCTAAATCGGTATTTTTAAAACGGTGCCTGAACTGATACTTTTTAAGAAAGTTTTTAAAAAAGAAGAAGAAACAAGAAGGATAGGCCTACTAAACAGCAGTCTGTGACATTTAAGAACACATTGTTTATTACTAAGGCCATATGGTCAAAATTAAATGATTTAATAGTAATGTAATAACTATAACTTATAATAAACAATAACTTATTTCACCAGTAAATTGCTGTTGGACGACAAAAACAACAACCAGATGGGAAAGGGTATTTTACAATAACCAACCAAAACCAAACAATTACCAGTGTCAGTGAATGCACCGTCTGTGTTTTTCCGACGTCGGCAGCTGCTGCGCTGCTGAGCAGACTGTTGATATACAGTCACACTTGACACTGTTTAACGTCACCTGTCAGCATGTTAACCGTGTTTAATCACGCTGCTATCTTAAGGTAGGCTAACGTTACCTGCTGTCGATTGTAGTGTAAAGTCAGGCACCGAAATCTTCGTTCTTATTCGGTCTCGTTACTGCCGTTTACGTCGGATCCGGGGGCCCATTGGCACCGAGTTTCGGTACCCCAACCCTAGATATATGTGACTTTTTTGCAACGAAAATGCGGGGATTATGAAATCATGCAAGCCCCGCATATTTTGCGCGGAAATCGGCAATTTATGCGGCGAAAGTGCGGCGTATTTTAAAAAATGCGGCCCCCGCATGAATATGCGGACATTGGCTGATTATGCATTGAATTCTGCGATCGCATAATCGCGTTTTTCTGGAGGGACTGGTAATTGTATTGCTACAACCTTACTTGGTCTGGTATGACCAGAAGTTCAGGTGGCTAATGTTAGGTAATGTTTGCAAACCCAATGCAGATATTTCTGTGTAACTGACATTAGTGAGGTAGTTATCTGACTTAATGTCTCTTTTCCACTTGTACTACCATTACACTGTTTTACCATTACTAAACGTTGCATAATCTTGCTTTAAAGAGGAACTATGCAGTTTTTTTAGCTTAATTTACCTTAACTGAACAGCTTCGGAGGCATTGCAATGGTTATATGACTTTTTTCGGGTTGAATGGTGGTCATCTCGCTTCCCCCTAGCGCCTGTGAGCGGTAAAACCACCCTTGCAACTTTCGGCCGGTGAGCCGCCGGCCTCAGTGTCAATTTTTGCATGAAATCGGGTCTTGCGAGGTAACGAATTGCTTTAGGCACTGCACACATACAAGAACCGGCTAGCTATAAGAACAAGGTAGCAAAGGTGTTTTTCACACTATCTTCATGGCTGCGTCGGCAAAAAAGAAGCAGAAAGCTAGGAAAGCATGGTCGAGCGAGGAGTCAGCAGCTATATCTATTCCGAAGCTGTAGGGGGAGCTCTATAGAGAAACCTGCGAGCAAAAAGCGAGAAAACGGCGAAGAATTGGCCATAACTGCATAGCTCCCCTTTAAAGCAGCGGCCACTGTGTCCACGAGTGACAATTACGGAATAATGGTAAATGCTGAAACGTAGTAGCTAAATCAGTAGCACAAGTACAAGTCGTAATGAAATTAGCATACTGCCAAAGTAATGCGAGTAACACGTGTGCTAATATTAGACAAAAGCTACAGCCCATACCAGACAATGGAAGGCTGTTGCAGCAGAATTCCTGAGCGTGTTTATTGCTTCTACAATTACTGTTTTATTTGTAACAGAAAGTTGAGTTAGTACTTCTAGAGGTTACATGGTCTCGCTTTGAGATGGACTTTTTCAGTGAGTTTGTACAGTAAAGGGACTTTTTTTTTTATGGGTTCTGTAGTTCTTATGATCTATTAACAAAGGAGCCATCCATCATTCTTTTCAACTGGAGGCTTGTTTAACCCAGTTAACGCTCTCCTCGGAGAGAATGTCAGCGTCATGCCAGAAACCCTCCGTTAACCATCTGTCAGAAAACGATGCCAAAAACAAACTAGAAAGAACTCCAGTTCATCTTAACTCCATGTCACATGTTTAAATTTCATTATGAATAACACCTTTTTGAAAGACCGTATGTGTGCCCCTGGAAATGGCAGCAGCTGCAAAAGCACCCTTTTGGTTTGGGGCCAGTTCAAGAACAGTTCTGGAACACGCAGAGAAATATTCCGCCAGCTATTTCAGTATGAGCATGTCGGGAAAACCTGGCTTTTCTCTGCAAATAGATTTAAAAGGTGCCAGGTCATGTGTGGTCAGCGGTTGTTGGAATCTGAAGTGCAGTTATGGATGGTTAAACATGGACTGGTTCGCTCTCATTTAATCATTTTATCCAAAGTATTTGAGTTTCAGAGAGCTAGTGTTCTTTTTTTGTCATTTAGTTGTAGTTATTTCAGAGAATATTGCAGGTTTTCCAGCGTGACTCTGATAACTGATCTGTGAAGACGAATTGCATATATCATTCAGTAACTCTGCCCTTTAGTTATCCTTCTTACTATCGGAACCTTAAAACCCACAAAACGTAATTTGACAATACAACTTTGAATACAGTAAATGTGATGCTCACCTTTTTAAGAACAGAAATGTGTATATGTCAGAATATTCACAGTATCAATAGTGACACTGTTCTTTATTTGTTTGTAACCTAATTTTGTGGTTTGCGCATCTGACCAGTGAGTCACTGTGGAGCAGAAGGGCTTTTCTCTGGACTCATCAGTCAATTACGGTCGGAACTTGGCTCGGATGGCTGATGTTGTTTGTGTCCTGCTTTCCTTCAACTCCAACAACTGCAACTCCAAGCAAAGTTTACATGAAAGTAAATTGGCTTCAAATTAGTAGACTCAACATGGCGGTTTTGTGCATCCAATACACACGGCAAAAATGGTCTCTCACTGGCTATAAAGCTAGCGCAAGGATGTTTTTGATTTCTTTGTCCTGCCTGCTCATTTTTCTCTCAACAACACCGCACAGAGAAGCCAGCTCCGCTAGCTCACATCAAAAGCTTTAACAAGCAACAGCTTCTTTTTCTTTTCTATTTTGGCTATGACTTATCTATGGCCACCTACCCACCTTTCAGATGACAGATCCTCGACATCAAAAGAGCAGAGTTACCCAGAGGTCCTTTGTGTGGGTTCAGGTGGCGACTAGAAAGCCTCCTGAACCTCCGCTGTAATGAGTGACTAGGGCAGTGCCAGCGCAGGTGAGCGCCGCAGGAATTCTGTGACCACAGGCCTTTGAACCTCAGGGGAGGGAGGTCTGAGTGTGTCTGTGGCGGGGGGGGGGAGGGGGGATGTGACAGCGGCTGTTTAGTAATGATCACTGGGTGAGGTTGGTGGAGGTCCGGGTGTTCATTTGGATAGAAAAACAAATGCGTGTACATGCAAGGTATATTTTTTAAGTATATTTAAGGATCCGTCTGCAGGCTACTGAACCTCTGTCTGGTAATATTTCGTAACTCATCCTACGCTTCCCATAACATGCTACTTTTGCAGGGCTGCAACTAATGATTATTAGTATTCTCGGTTAATCGTTTAAGGCAGAGATCTTCAACAGGGGGTCCAGGACCCTTAGGGGGTCCTGAGAGTTACTGCATGGGGGGGGGGGAGGGGGGAACACCAAATTATTGTTAATTTTTGTTGAAAGTTTCCAAGAAAATAAAAATGTGTTAACATTAGGGCTGCACAGTAGATCGTTGTTGTTTTTAATCGTCATTGCAATATCAACTGGCGCAATATACACCTCGCGAAAGGCTGCGACATATCACGATAGACACAAAACAGATTTTTTGTTTTAGTTGAAAGAAAATATCAGTAGAAAACTGCTAAACTAAAATGTAATCCCATTCTTTTTTTTTTTTTTTATTGGTGGCTTTTATTTTCAATTCACTGTTCAATTTGTTCAATAAAAGAATGTTAGAAATGATTTAATTTGTTTTAATTTCAGCAATCAATGTGTTTGTGTATTTTAGCAGGATACTGAAAGCAGCATAACTGAGTACACTTTAATATCGGTTTTATTTATCACAAGTAATATCGTTACCGCGAAATTCAACAATGTTATCGCATATGTTCCTCACATCGTGCAGCCCTAGTTAACATGAATCCAGCATATTATTAGCTACTATGAATCAGCCTATTTGTGGAAAAAAAAACATTGATGAAAAGCGTACTGGCCCATAGGTAGGCTAAGGTAGTCAATAAAGCCATCCACTGATACAGTTCATCCTAAGGATTTACTGTGCCACGTATGTATGTTCAACATTAAAACATCATTTATAAAATCATGCCAGCAATTATTATTATTTTAATAGCATAGTATTCTATGCAAAAAAAGCTATGTATAAAGGCTTTAGGCCGCCCTACATGTTATTGTAGGCCCAGTTTAATACGCAACTTAATTTTGATACAATTTAATAAAAATGTTGCCATGTAGTAGGGGGTCCCTGCTCCGTCTCTCTTTCAGTTAAGGGGTCCTTGGCTTAAACACTTTCAAGACCCCTAGTTGAAGGTACAGAAGGTCATTCAACATTTTTTTTTTAAGTTTTTTTAAGTTCCCAGATGACCAACATACCAAAAACAATAAGCCAGAACCTATTCACATTTGAGAAGCTGAAACAAGTTGATATTTGCCACGTTTTCTTATTATATAAACTCTTCAAATGATTAATTCATTAGCAACAAGTTTGCAGATTCATTTTCTGTTTGATGATCGACTAATCCCTGCAGATCTGCTATTTTAGTGCTCTTTGAATTACCCACTACCAATGTTTTTTTTCTTCCCACAGGGACCTGCGGAGCAACGTGATCAGTCGTATTGAACCAGGCTCTTTCCTCGGATTGCCAGCACTCAAAAGACTGTGAGTAGTGGCGGAGTCTTGTTTAATGTGGTTTCTGCAAGTGTGCGTGCTACATTCACACAATTAGCCCCTCTGGGATTTCACCGAGGTGTTCATTTATTCTCGCAGCCCAAAAGATCAAAATTTTCGGCGTTGTTAAAGGTAAAATATGTTGCGGTTCCAAAGCTTTTGACAAATTCCTGAACAGTCAATGTAGGCTCTGGGCTGTGCAGGCTCTGTGTGTTATTGTTTTAATAGCATTTAGTCAGAGACTGCTTTCAGCAATGACACAATCATATATTGTGTTGTATTCGCAGCCGTTGTTTTGTATCTTATCTATGCAATGTGGTGTGCGTGTTTGAGTGTATCCAGTGTCCGTAAGGGAGCATGGTCAAGCAGCAGGCTATTTCTACTGCCTTGTTTTCTCTGGCCCACTGCCAGAGACCACTGCAGACAGCACAAGGCCTTATATACTTTCACACACTACAGGAAAGCAAAGTGGATAGATAAACCTGTGTGGTGTCTATGAATGTCATGTGACGATAATTTTGATATGCAGGGGAAAAAAGGACTACGGTCCATCTGGGATATGTGGTGTGTAAGTATGGGAGGTCAGAAACTGTGTGTGTGTGTGTGAGAGAGAGAGAGACGCACAGCATGAATTGGAATCATCCGACAGTACCCAGCCGCTGCCAACACAAACTTGAGCTTGGCTGCTGCCGCGGAGCAATAAGCGCGAGACAGGAAGGCAGTCAGCTCCTTGGCTCAGACCCGGCCTCATTTCCCCTCCCCTCATCCTCACTGCATATTTATCCCACACTGATGGAGTCATGCGTGCCTATATGTCTTCTGCATATTAAAATCTTCACCCCCCACAGACAAGTTGTTCTTTAAGACTTACTCCTCATCCCCACAGAGTGATCTGCAACCTCGCCTGGATTTGTTTGTTCCAGAGTGCAGTTTTGGTTTGGCCTGAGGGTAACGAGGTCTAATTGGCCCCACCGCCCGCCTCGGTTAATTTCAAAGGGTAGTTGTCACTCGCTCGACTGTGAAAGGGAGGGAGCATAGAATAGATGAGCCAATGAGGAGAGGATGAGGTAGTGGCGGACCCTGGGAATGTAAACACAGTAGCCCTACATCAAAGATTGGGGTTGGCATCCACTGCTACACATCCACCCTACTCCCCCTCCCCCCCCCCCCCCCCCCCAGTTTTGGAAAATTGGAGCAGAGTTTATTGGCAGCAAGAAGTACATAAAAATAGAATTGTACCAGTTTTTATATCACATTTATTTGACCTACCTTTGGCAAGATGCGTCTCCACACTTGTTTTTGTCCTCATCTTTGACTCTGCTCTGCTCTGGCCAGTGTTTGAACGTAAACACAGTTAGTGGGGAATATATGCATCAGCACCGATGTACGTTTCTACGGCGCGACTCCCATTTACTTTTTTGCTAATTTAAACCAAAACAATGGTGAAACAAACTCTTCCCTGAATTTATTAAATAACAAAAATGCTGTCCACGTCCAAGTTTAAACCAGGTCTACAGATCAGAACACTGGCATGTAGGAAACGCTCCACTTGCACTCTTAGGACAGGACTAACGTCTAATCTAAAAGTAGTCCGCTGGTCCCAGTCTGTCTGGGCTTCTTTATTCGTGCTCCGAGCTCAGATGCAGGGTGCACTGTTGGTTACACGCTTGGCGAAAGACAAGTGTATCCTTTACTTCACTTTACTCACAGTCCAAACACATTTTCCACACATGCAAATATATTCAAACGCCCCCGTCGCTCACAATGCTCAACACTCAAACCCTATGAATTCCTCTGGCCTGAGCCCTCTTTACTCTGCATTTCGCCAACAGCTGAACAGTCTTGAGCCTAATCACATTGGGCTATTTTTGCTTCTGTTCATTCACAGCAACCGAAACAGTCCTCCGTGCTGTTAACGTGCCACATGCCCGTGGTTGAAAGACACATTTGAGATTAGTCTTTGGTAATGAATACCAGCCGTCCAGTAAAAGCAGGAGTGTAGAGACTTGATTCATTAATAGGTACACAGCCAGACTAGAAACAGCAGTGATGTGGGGATTTATATGCATTAAGTATGTTCGTAACGATTCCTAACACACAGTAAAAGTGAGTTAAAATAATAATAGTATTCACCCTCTTGTCTTAAGTCCCATGATGTAGCTGTAACTCTAGGATTTGAACCCAGGCGATCAAGTGAGATGAAAGTATGCCTCAAGCTAGCCCCCCCCCCACCCCCCCCCCCTCCATCCATTCCCTTCTCCTGTGTTATTCTTCCCCTGACACACAATGCAGGCACAAATTGGCAAGACTGCAAAAGGCGGCTTTTTCTTCTCTCCCAAGTGGAACTAATAACCTTACACAGTGAATTCCCCAGCTGGTACCTTAAGGAGCAACACCAATAATAACATTAATGTTTGGATGTTAGCATATGCCTGACAGTCATTTTCCAGGTATCATTTTGTGTCAGTATGGCTTTCCTCGAGCACCCCAGGATGCAATTTAGCTGTCGGGTTGAAGTGATGATGAGTCTCTTCTCCCAGGCTCTTGTTCCTTTTTACTTGGCACTTTTTCAGTGATTTGGATCATTCACAGAAGGATATGTGTTCCAGCTGTTGTAAAGGTGCTGTGACGTTGAACCTTTGAGTCGCTGTGACTGGTTGCTTTTGATTCAATTCAATTTTATTTATGGTGTTAAATCATAACAGAAGTTATCTCAGGACACTACAGAGTAGGTCTAGAACACACTCTAGATGTTTTTTTGTTATTTTTTTCTGGGAAGTTAAAGAGCGTAAAGTTTGATTGTTGGATAATGTTAATGTTAGACAACTTATCAAAGCTATTTATGTTTAGCTTTCAGCAATGTTAAAGCTGCACTAATCGGGTTTTTTTTTGTCAACAACGGATCACATTTTTCCCACTTATTTCTTATCTTGTTAATTATAAGAGTTCAAAAGTACAACAACACGTTTACTTTAAATGTTGTTTAAATGATATAGAAAATAAGTTCCACATTTCTCTACTGCCCTTTTTATTGTGAACAGCGTGATGCTTCGTTTAGTAAGATAAAAACAGCTATTGATTTTGAAAATATGGATGATGCTCACTGACTCAGACTGAGATGGCTGTTTGCATGTACAACGTATAAATCAGCCAGTTATCTGGGAGAAGAGAAAAAAAGCTCTTTACCAAGATGATTGGTAGATATTTTGTGCGTGATGGTTTGTGTACTGTTTTTTTCCCTACTTCTGTTATTCATGTATTCCTCCACATGATTTGCGTACGCGAGACCGGAAGATAGTGGTGTCTTGTAATCCCATATGGGATGGGCCAAATGTAAAGAATAACTTGATTGTGACACCCATGCATTTGGATGTATGGGGTGGGGTGTGTGTTTGGAGGTTCCCTTCCCACAGGTAGATACCCCTGTATCAGAAGATGGTGTGCTAAGATTATTTAGTCTTTGCAGCTACTTCGAAGTGTTTGCACACTGAGTGTAATTCCCAGAGGCAGGTTCAGTCTTTTCCCGTGTTCGGCGGTGGACTCAAGTTTGATTCTTTCTCTCGAGGCGCCAGCAGTCTCCTACGCTTCCATCTGATGTTTGCCAGAGACATCATGTCAGGTCACATCCAGAGGAGAAACACACACTTTTGACGTTTTTGACATTAATCATCGGCGATTAATCATCTCCCAGAGTGTTCCTCTGCGTTTGATGTGTAGGTTCCCCCGGAGGCCCACACAGACGCATAATCTAAAATCACCTTGAACGTTGTAAACCTGTCAGCTGAACTTTTGGGCTCGTTGCCTCAACCTGTCTCTGTAATAAACATGGCTCCTTTTTTTTTCTTTTTTTACAAAAACCCTGCTATGCTTTATCTCAGCGACATTTTCCTGTTTATCAAGTTTTTCTCATGATACACTCGGACTAATCTAAACTTATCTTGTTGGAAAACATTCCCACCCGTATTGCATCGAATGAATTGGTTGTCTCTCTGTCGTGTTGTGTTAGTTTTTCAAATGTGGGAGAAATAAGTCACTTTTTTCCTATGTGCCACAGGGACTTGTCCAACAACAGCATCGGCTGTCTCAACGTAGACATCTTCAAGGGCCTCACCAGTTTGATCAGACTGTAAGTCGTTAGTACTTTTATGAAAATATATAAATTGTGTTCTACAACAGACATTTATATAATCATGTGTTTGTAATAGACTGGGGTAAATGATCAGTGTTTTTATTTTTATTTTCCTTCCCAGAAACCTTTCCGGGAACATGTTCTCTTCATTGGCTCAGGGGACCTTTGACAGCTTGGTGTCTCTGAAGTCCTTGTAAGTAGGATACGAAGCATGCTGCTGTGCACTTAATATCACATGCAAGCACCGACGTGTGATTGTGATGTCTGTCAGATATGCAAGATGTGTCGTAAGACGTGTGTTTCTATACATCCACAGGGAGTTTCAGACGCCGTACCTGCTGTGTGACTGCAACCTCCTGTGGCTGCTGCGTTGGATCAAAGACAGGAACATCGCGGTCAAGAACACCAAGTGCTCCTTCCCCCAGTCTCTCCAGGGCCAGCTCATTACCTCCATCAGGCCGGAGCTCCTCACCTGCGGTAGAGAGAGAGAGAGAGACACACACACACACACACACACACACACACACACACACACCCGCGCGCTACACAGAAACAAAGATTTGACACCGCAGAAAGGTGTCACCCTAAAATAGTAGCCGTTTTAACCCTGAAACGGAATCATTTGTCATTTCAGTGACACTATCTGATGTGTTATTTGTCCAGTCTCCGACATTTTGAAAGGTTGAAATAAGTCATGTTGAGTTGTGACACAGATTGTAGTCTCTTTTTAAAGCTACATTGTGTAAGAATTTCTCCCATCTAGCGGTGAAATTGTATATGACAACCAACTGAATGTAATTTTCTAGCCCCCCCCCCCCCATTGCGAGTGCGTTATAACTCCTACAGTGGCCAAACCCAAAATTAGCGACAAAACGTCCGTGAGTGTTCCTTCCAGTGTAATAATAGTTTGACGTTATTTTGGAACCATTTCATTGCTAACATCAGCTATCAGGTTCCCAAACATATGCAAGCTAATGTTTGTAACGTATCAGTGCTATCGTTATTCTGTATATTGTACCTCCCTCCCTGGCATACGTCACAGTCAGTGCCACTGAGTGAAAAGCGCGAAATGCGGAGCAGTATAGCCTGTATGTCCCTTACGGGCTACCGTATTTCAAGATGGCGCATGGCTATGGAGCGTCTACCCCAGTTCATGTAAGCGCAAATGTAAAATTTCAAGCCAATGGGAATACTTGGAATTGATGGTTGTGGTCAATATTCATACAAAAGGACAAGTTTGTGAAGGTCAATACAGATTTTGATAATGAACAACTACAAATGTTACACAATGGGGCTTTAAGGTTCTTATTTTGGTATCAGTGAGGCGGCTGGTGTTTGGGAAGCAGGGGCTTGTGCAATGACATGGGAGATAAGAAAAGGCCTGCCCAGGCCAGTGCTGCCTTTTGTACTTGCTCATGTCTTATCAGTTTGGCACTCATCACATTGAGGGATTATGTAATACATGGCACAGATCTCACAGGAGCCGTGACCTGATATGAATGACAAATTACCCAGAATTCAGGGCACTGTTTTTAGTCTCCCTGTGTGCGGAAAGTGCCAAAAGTGAAACAAAAAGGCAGTGTGTCCAGAGCAAATGGAATTGAAAATGATTTGTGACAAATATGAACCAAGTTACAACTGACTACCTGAGTCTCTCGCTAACTTTTGTCTGGTGTCCCCAGATGCTCCACTGGAGCTGCCCTCCTTCCAGCTGACTCCGTCCCAGCGTCAGGTGGTCTTTCAGGGGGACAGCCTGCCCTTCCAGTGTCAGGCCTCCTTCGTGGCCGAGGACATGCAGGTGCTGTGGTACCAGAATGGCCGCATAGTCAAAGCCGACGCCGCCCAAGGCATCTTCATTGAAAAGCGCATGGTGCAGAACTGCTCTCTCATTGCTAGGTATGGAAATATACATTCATGTTTATGCTAACTGAAGGTGGTGCGTGTACTGCCTGTAATCGCTGCAGTTATATGAGGAAAACAAATCATTGACACTATATTGCATGGTACTATCAGCATTCTTTTTTAATTCTATAGTAGGCCTTTAGCTTTTTCACAGCTGGATTTCCCTTCAGGCTCTTTGTGTTCACCATCAGGCTGGCAGTTTGATATCTGCCATGATATCAGATTTTTCTTTTCTTCTGATTTCTCCTTCTTTGTTTCCCATCAGTGCTTTGACCATCTCAAACATCCAGCCCGGTTTTACTGGGAACTGGGAGTGCCGGGTCCGGACAAGCAGAGGCAACACCACCAGGACTGTCCACATCGTGGTGTTGGAGAGTTCTGCTGAGTACTGTGCTCCTGAACGCGTCTCCAACAACAAGGGAGAGTTCAAGTGAGTGCACACCCACACATAAGCAGACACAGAGCTACTCACTTATACTAGTCTCATTAAGAATCGAGTGCACCTCTATCTGATGTAAAAGCCAGATTTGTATTTTAAATTTGATGTGATTAGAGAGCTGTGTTTTGCCTCGGTTCACTGGGTTTAAAAGCTGGTTATTTGGGCTTTAAATGCCTTAATGGGCATTTCGGAAACTAAATTACATAAGCAAACGGTAGCTTTATTTAGAATAATAGGATGGGTTTAATTTGTTCATCTGACCTTGTACTTAGTGGAATTAAATTGAATACGTAAATGTATACACAGATCCACTCTCATAAAGGGACTATTTTACTATTAACCAATATATTTAGAGTGTTACTTGTATAGTATGCTGTCAAGTCAAGCACTGTGGCCCCCCCTTGTGGTTAAACATATGAATTACTTCCAGGCTTGAGCCATCATCATTGCTCATTACTCTGTTGCTATTGATGGCACACATTACAAAAAGTAAGGAGAGAACAAGGACGCTGCATACATCAGTTACTGAGGAACGGAAACAGCAGGACTGTGTTTATTTGGCTCCCTCCAGGTGGCCGCGCACCCTGGCAGGGATCCGAGCCTACCTCCCCTGCAACAGACTGGCGTCCAGCCCCGGCACCTACTCGGGCAGCTCGGGGGAAGAGCAGCGGGCGTGGCGTTACTGTGATCGCAAGGGGCTGTGGGCGGAGGAAGACTACTCCCGCTGCCAGTTCCAGAAAGATGTCACAAGATTTCTATATGTCATCAACCAGGTCTGTATCTGGTTAATAAGACTTCTTAATCACCGTCCTCTCTTACTCAGTGTTTTAATACTGTTGACGCACATTTGTTCTTTGGTTAGTAATGGACGCCTGGTTCCGGTGTAGATGGCGTTCTTCAAAACAACCTGCTGTGTCCAAAATGGGGGGGCAGTAGCTCAGTCCGTAGGGAGTTGGGTTAGGAACCGGTTCAAGTCCCCGTATGGACCAAAGTACAGAGTGTGGACTGGTAGCTGGAGAGGTGCCAGTTCACCTCCTGGGCGCTGCCAATGTGCTCTTGACCGACCCCCCCCCCCCCCCCCCCCCCCCCCCCCAGCTCTCTCTCATCTCTCTATTAGTGTGTTTAGCATGTTTACAAACGTATTCTCTCTGTCTGTCTCTTTGTGCTAGATGCCTCTGAATGAGAGCAACGTGGTGGCCAGGGCTCGCCGCCTGTTGGTGTACACTATCGATGCTGAAAACTTCTCAGACAAGATGGACATCATCTTCGTGGCTGAGATGATTGAGAAGTTTGGCAAGTTTGTTGAGAAGTTTAAAGATGTAAGTACTTTTAGTGGCTGCTCTTATGTCTGAGAACTCATTGACAAGCGTGTGTTCACAGTCGAATGCGATGCACGGTGGATTCCTTTCAAGGACAAATAGATTAATGCTCAACAGCTGTTTGTTGTCATGTTGTTTAATGAGAAAGGATGTCTTGTCACGACTTTCAGCACAGCTGTAGGCCAACAAAAAGAAAAGTTTTCCAAGTAAAGAAGCTCCCAGCGTGTTGTTACTGCCGTAGGCTTGGGGCAATATAGTTTTAAAGCACGTAAAAAGTTTTGTTGGGCAACACCGTGCTTGAAATTTGTTTCACCACTTGGCTATGAGCCGAGTCTCTCCCTCAAGTATGTGTTTAGGACTGTTTGATACAAACAATATTCTGGCTAAACATTTACACATCTTATTTTTCCACTCAAGTAATTTAGAATATAAGCCGTTGAGCTGCTGCTTCATGTAGTAAGTCAACATTTTAGGGTCACAGAAGTTAGAATTACCACTTTTTCCGAGCCTGTGCCATGAATTTTCCTAGCTGTTGCGATGTGAATGCATCAATGTGTGTATTCACTCATGTCAACATTCTTCTGGTCTCCAAGCTGGGTGAGGTGATGGTCAGCATGGCCAGTAACCTGATGCTGGCCGATGAGAGGGTGCTCTGGATGGCTCAGCGTGAAGCCATGGCCTGCTCCCGCATCATCGCCTGCCTCCAGAAGATCGCTGTCTACCGTCTGGCCACGGCACAGGTCTTCTCCCTGGTTAGTCAATAACACTTTGGGCCCTATTTTTTTTGGGCGGTGCAAGGAGCACTGAGATGGTTTAGTATTTTCCTGACCACTCCACACACAAAGGCCCAAGCCGGCAGCTACACTCATTGTGCAAATTAAATAACAACACTACGCCATCTGCCTTTAGCTATAGATTTGTGGCGCTGTATGTTGACTTCACGCCACTCTGCATCATCTAGAAAAAAACATTTGTTGAGCTGCTGTTGTCATGTTTCCCTGTGTTTGGCAAAGCTGTTCCAGAGTGATGAGACCAGTGATTTGACTGGCTGACCGTGTATCTATAAGTCACTCCACCCACTGAAATCTATTCCATGGCTTCACCCAGCCTTTTTGCACTTTGCGCTGCTGCACCTTCATTAACCCAAATAGCAGGTGCGCTTGGAGATGCCCACACAGTCCGTGCGCCCAAGACCTACTGCTTTGCACTTGTGGTTGCACGATTTGAAATAGGACCTCTATGTCATGTTGCACTATAAAAATAAAAATAAAAAATGAATTGAGTAAAACGTCACTATTCCTGTTGTCCTTCCAGACATCCCCCAACATAGCACTGGAGGCTCACGTTGTCAGGCCCAACGACTGGAATGGCATGGCCTGCATGTTGTTCCAGAGGCCCAGCCCAGAGCGCACACCCGGACAGGACCGCCAACTCACCTTCAAATGCAACACAACCAGCTCCTTCTCCAGCATCCTTCACAAGGTCGGCTCCTTTCAGAGATAATTCCCATTTGTCAGCAGGTTGTTTTGGTTTGGATTGCAGCAGGCACATAAAACAAAATCCTCAAATGCTTAACATAAACAAAACAATATATTTATAACATAATGAAATGATTAGATTTTTACTTGAATGCATTTTTGTTGTTGTTGTCCCCACAGAGTACCATTGTGGAGGCTTCCCTGCAGCTACCTCAGTCTCTCTTCAGCCAGGCTGCAGCCCCGGGGCAGGCAGAGGACACGGTCTACAAGCTCCACCTACTGGGCCTCCGCAACGGCAAGTTTTTTCCCTCTACCAGCAACTCCTCCCAACTGGCTGATGGTGGCAAGAGGAGGAGCGTTGCCACCCCTGTCATCATGGCCAAGATAGGTAAGTCATAATGTTTTGGTGTAGTCGTAAGTGTTTTTGTTAGGGCTTTTACAGAGAGGAGAAATCTGAAAATATTCTGGCCCAAAACAGTGACACACAAAGCAACCAAAACTTGACAGCACGACAAGAATCAAATAGCCAAATAGGTGTCATTTCTGATGCTGCCCGCCCCCACCCCCCCGTCTGTGTTTTCCATCAGACGGCATGTCCGTTCGTGTCCTGAGGACGCCCGTTAACATCACGCTGCGGCGGTTCGCCCGTGGCTCAGATGCTGTGTCCGCCTGCTGGAACCTGAGCCTGGTGGGAGGCCACGGAGGATGGCAGAGCGACGGCTGCCGCATCATGGACCATCACGACAACTTCACCACCATATCCTGCAACTCTCTTGGCAACTACGGCCTGCTGATGGTAGGTTGGGTTATTCCTTATGTTCCTTGCATGGCATAGGCAAATTTGGCCATTTGTGTGGGGATGTCTTTCCAGTGATCAACATCAGGAAAGATGGCCTATATCCTGCATTTTTTTTTTTTTTAATCTAAAGCACTTTTTTTTGTTTTATTCTTATTGCCATTGGCACTTTGTAGTTGTCTATAAGCATCATAATTCTCATGTGTCATGCAGGACCTCAGCAGTGTGGAGTATTTATCTCCAAGCATCCAGCCTCTGCACCCAGTCATCTACGCCACTACTATCATCCTACTTATCTGCCTGCTCACCATTATCATCAGCTACATCTACCATCACAGGTAATTCATTTGCTGTAATTCAGGGGTCTTCAATGTTTTTTAGGCCAATGGCCCCTTAACTGAAAGAGAGACGGAGCAGGGACCCCCCCGTACTACACATATTGTATAAAATGAAGGTGCATAATAAACTGGGCCTCCAATAACATGTAGGGTGGTCTTAAGCCTTTATACCTTTTTTGCATAGAATACTAAGCTATTAAAATAGCCTAATAATTGTTTGCATGATTTATAAATAATGTTTATTGTTAAACATACATGTGGCACAGTGAATCCTTAGGATTAACTGTATCTGGATGGCTTTAGTGACTACCTTACCTATAGGCCAGTAAGCAGTGGGGATTTATATTTACTAATATTTTGGATTCATGTTTCAGTTTTGAAAAAAAAAAATAAACCCTGTTAATGATTCCCGTTTGAATTGATTCAACTGTATTTATGTTTGCCTGGGACAAATGCATTTTACCCTCTGTTATTCTTTGACCATCATAATTACGTTACGTATTGTAAAAGTGTCTTTAGAAACCAATAGTCATCCCAAAAACATATTGTCAATATTGCCCAGCCCCCAGTGGGGTAAAGATAAAACTGCCACTATCGAGATCAGTTTCAACATAAACAACCGTCCCTGTTCCGGTAACTAAGAAATGTTTGCTCATCAGATTTTCTTCCATTTTAATACTGTTGTCTCCGTGACCTTAGGTCTGTGCGTGTGAGCCGCAAGTTTTGGCACATGTTGGTCAACCTCTGCTTCCACATCTCCCTCACGTGCGGGGTCTTTGTTGGCGGCATCAATCAAACGCGATATGCAAGCGTGTGCCAAGCAGTGAGTATACCCCACCCGCACACCTCCGACACTCACACACTGCCGTGCTCTCCTGCAAACGTGGTCCTCAGCAGTCAAAAATGAACAAAGGCTTTGGATGTTTGTTTTTTAAAAAAAAAAGGAAAATCTTTTGGAAAAAGTTGCCTTTGGCTTAATTCACTCCACTCATAAAAAACTTGTGGAAACACAGTAAAAGATGCATAAAAAGGCGATTCTGCTGCTCCCTTCATAGTGTGTACTGAGACACATTACTTATTCATTTTTATTACAAAAAATACCTGGATGAAAGATGTTAGCAGGGAGCTTTTTGTTTATTTATGTAATCCCCTCTGGCATAAAGATGCATCTCGCAAGGTGATTTTTCAACTCATGCTGACATACTCAATACAAAATTGCTCAAGGATCATCATGCCATTTAAAATGCTCTTATGCACTGCAATCCATCATTTTTATTCGTATTGGTGAAATTTAACAACAGATGCATTCTGACCTAGGAGATTGATTGTATTTCTTTTGCTGTAGTAAATGTCATGTTTATAGTGGTGCAATCTTTTCTAGGTGGGCATCTTGCTGCACTACTCCACTCTGGCTACCGCTCTGTGGGTGGGTGTGACTGCACGCAACATATACAAACAGGTGACACGCAAGGCCAAACGCTATGAAGAGCTGGACGAACCTCCGCCACCGCCGCGCCCTATGCTGAGGTACGATCCCACCACTCTTGCATCACAACAAATGCGCGGCAAATATCCTAATCAAACGCTACCAAGGGGATGGGATCTAGTGTTGTTGATTATAGCTTTCTCCCAGTCCTAGCTTGCTGCTGTATCTACTTCTCACGTTCTGTAAGGGAAGAAATGAACAAACCAGAGTTTAACTTGTGTCGTGCCATCTGTTTCTTCTGCGAAAGACCTGGATCTGGATAAGCATACAAGATAAGATAAAAGACAAAATCATAGCGGTCTGCTGATATAAACTACACTTAAGTTTCTCACTGTGGGGAATGTTATTTAAGTTTTTGGGAGGATGTTTTTGACATAATCATTTAGTGTGTGATCCCTTTTCTTCATGTACGCACCATCGCCTGTCTTTATTTGTATTAGCAGGCAAGACAGAGCAGGCGGCATTTATATATGTGACCCAGGCTTAAGATGGGAGTATTTTTATACAAATAATGCACCTAGTGCAGGACAAGCTATGTTATTTGATATTTTTTTACCTGATATGCATTTTGTTTAGAAAGAGAAGAGGTGAGTATGTCATTGTCTCTTGTTATAAGTGGTCATGTTTGTTGGTGAAACTGCCACATGGTGTCAGTGTAGATGCTTTAAAAATACCATTGGGCGGGGCGGCCTCTAGCTCACTCAGTAAGAGTGTTCGCCCCATGTTGGCTGAGTCCTGCAGCGGCGCAGGTTCGAATCTGACCTGCTGCCATTTGCTGCGTGTCATCCCCCATCTGTCTCCCCCTTTCATATCTATCCACTGTCCAATAAAGGGAAAAGCCCCAAAAAAAATAATCTTTAAAAAAAAAAAAAAAAAATACCATTGGGCCTCTGTGTCCAGTTCACGCCTGCTTGTCATTCTACAAACAGAAAGACTAAAACAGAACCACCTCTCTGTGCTTTCTACAAAAGGTTCTACTTAATCGGCGGAGGGATACCCATCATTGTCTGCGGGATCACTGCAGCAGCTAACATCAAAAACTACGGCAGCCGGACCAGTGCACTGTAGTAAGTAGTCCCAAGTTCCTATCCCTCAGTATGTGCTCATGGTAATGGCTGTGTCATTTTATCTGGACAACAGCATTTAAAATAGAAGCATCCAAGCCCAGGAGGTCTTTTACATTCTGTCCTCAGGAGGAGTCGGCTTTAGTTATCGACCGGCCAGGCTGCGTTGCTTAAGTAAATAATGGATATTTTTATGCGGGTAGGAAAAGTTTATTCCCTGAAGTTCTGATTATGGAGGCCTATTAATGGTATGTGCATCCAAGCAACAAGCAACTGCTGCCAGTTTACAGCGAGCTCCTCCACCCCCCTTCTACAGTAGCAGCTGTGTAGAGCTGTGCAACGTGGCTGACTAATTGAGAAATCTGGACCCGTATCTGTCTGAAGTCTTTGGAGTTTAATTAATTTCTTGCAAGGAAGATGAATCCAGCCTGTGTTATTAAATGTAATGGGCCACTTACTGTAAAAATGAGATGCAAAAGTTTTTCAAAGAGTCTTTAAGTTTGTGAAGTGTATATATATATATATATATATATATATATATATATATATATATATATATATATATATATATATATATATATATATTTTAAGATGAGAGCATGTGGTATTGTTTTAATGAGCACTGCTGGCTTTTAGGAGGCACTGTATAATTTAAGTTATTGCTAAAAGATTTTGATATAATTGAGGGCGACATCTTCAATAATATTAAAAGCCACATCTATTACCTTGACTGTAAATGAAATGTTTGATTGGTCCTGTCTGTCTCTTCCTCTTCTTCTAGTTGCTGGATGGCATGGGAGCCCAGTATCGGGGCTTTTTATGGCCCAGTGGGATTCATCGTCTTCGTGGACTGCATGTACTTCCTCAGCATCCTGCTCCAGTTGCGCCGCCACCCTGAGCGCCGTTACGAGCTCAAGGAGCCGACCGAAGAGCAGCAGCTTCTGGCTCCAGCCAACATGGAGGCCGGGCCAGATGGTCCCAGCAGCCAGTGCCACCCCCTTACTCTCCAGCTCGAGCCCCACGAGGTGTCGTCCTCCATAGTCTCGGCTCCCCACACTGTGCCCCTGTCGGCCCTGGAGAATGAGCACACCTTCGCTGCTCAGCTGATGGGTGCAGCCGGGGCGCTAGGGCTGTATGCGGCCCTCTGGGTGTTCGGGGCCATGGCTGTGTCACAGGACCACCCCTTTGACTTAGCCTTCACCTGCCTGTTTGGCGTGGCCGCACTGGCACTGGGGACGTTCATGGTGGCGCATCACTGTGTCAACAGGCAGGATATGAGGCGCTATTGGTCCCTGGCCTGTTGCTCTGGGAGACGAGCTTACTCTGCACAGGAGGATGCCCTTCTGCCTCAGCCGGGCGTGGCCATGACATCCACAGCAGGATCTGCAAGCAAGGCAGATGGGGAGTCAACAAGGTGTGGCCAGAGCAGTGCGGACTCTTCTTACACAAATAAGAGCGCCCCAAGCATGCGCAACTCCGCCCACGGCAGCAAGCTGACCAATCTGCACGCAGAGGCAGCCCAGTGTAAGTCCGCCTCGGCACCGGTGACCGCAAACGGCACAGCCGTTTTAGACAACAGCCTGACGGAACATTCACTAGACAATGAAATTAAAATGCACGTAGCGCCAGTTGAGGTGCAGTTCCGCCCGATGAACAACATCAACAATCCGACGGCTGCCACGAACGGACACACGAGCAGGCATCACAAAAACAGAGCACGGGCGCACAGGGCGAGTCGGCTAACGGTGTTGCGGGAGTACGCCTACGACGTCCCCACCAGCGTGGAGGGCAGCGTGCAGAGCGCCCCCCACAGGCGGCACCACCATTATGACGTAGCAGCACGCAATAGCCGACGGGCAGCCTACATGGCCTACAGAGAGCGGCATCAGAGCCAGATGCAGCAGGACAGCAGCGACAGCGCCAGCCTGCCGCGCCGCTCCCGCCACGCAGATAAAGGAAGTGCCAGCACCCTGGGGAATGGGACAGTGGTCACGGAAGAGACTGAGCAGGTGGCTACTGCTGCTGGGTCAAGCTCCAGTAAAGACTCTGGTCCTGTACCGCAGCCCAGCAGCACAGAACTAGAAAGCCAGCCCAAGTCATATGGGCTCAACCTCGTCACTCAAAATGGTGGCACAATAAAAGAAAATGGACAAGCAGTGCCTTTAATTAACACAGAGAGTGCAGCCAGTATAAAGACTGGCTTGTGGAAACATGAAACTACTGTGTAGCGACAGTTTCCGTCCCAAAGACTGCATTCTGATATGTTCTCGCCTTTAAACTGTGAAATGTCTTTTTTTTTTTTTTCTTTTTTTTTTGTCTTCTCGATTGTACATTTATTTTATGTACAACCAAATCATTACTGCCACTGAACTATCTTTTGTAGATATGTTTTTGTAAATGGTCTATTTTTATAACTTGTAATCCCAACTTGAAGAGTTCTGTAACTGCATGGTCTGAGCTGTGGCCCTGTGAGTACCCTTACCCCGGGGATTCATTTCCATTTTCTAGTTTGTCCCAACGATAATAAATCAAAAGTTCCGTTTACCTAATTGCAAGTTTGTATCTTTGTGAGAACACCCACGATCTCCTCTTGGGTCTGTGCAAAAGGTGAGTCAGAGCTGTTTGTTTCCAGGAATTACTCTTGCTGACAATATATGACGTGCTGGTAATTGGCTTTTTCACTGACCCTCAGGTGGCCTCAGGTTCCCCTCCTCACAGCGGAGCAGCACTTTAATTGCAACTGGTTGGTGGCTTTGGGCTCTCTAGGTGTTTTCTCCCTGCCTGCTTGCAGATTTGATGATTGCACAGTACATTCTGGGCTCCTGCTGACTTGATGCCCGGGCTGTGATTGACAGCTGACTCCCAGGACAGCCGCCATGAGAAGAAAGAATAATGAGAGGAGTGCAGCTTCTTCCTCCTTCACCTGAACTGGAGTCCACTCACAGCTTGACATCGCTGTTGGGCAGAGAGCACATAACGGGCACAAAGTATGATTTGACTGCTGAGTATTCTAGAGATGGATTAGTGTGAATGTATCTGGGCCGTTTGATCAGTTCTCTGTATTTGTAGGGTTTAAAGGTAGGGGTGGAAGAAGTATTTAGGTACATTCAATACCAATACAAGTACTAATTCTACAGTGAATTGCCCCCTGTGACTGATTCCATATATTACAGTATTAAATATTGATTAATCGACACAGAAGTGGCATTTTTACTGGTGTATCTGGTCGAAATCAATCTATTTTTAACTACTTGATATCCAGTTAAGTAGTTTAGTTCAGTGGTTTCCAACCTTGGGGTTGGGCCCCTCCAAAGGATCACAAGTAGCATTGCAGCCTTATGTTCACTTACTAAGGAATGTCAAAATATTTCCAGAAACTCCATGCTGCACTGTTGGAGTGAAAATCCTCTCCAATCCGGCAATTACTATTAAAAGTGATATTCGTGTCTTCCCGCAGCGTGCCGCCAACAAATCATCTGCAAATTTTAAAGGTCTTGCCACAAAAGATTCCCCAAATCCTCCACATTTAAAAACTATCTGTAATCAGTGCCTGCTGATGATCCCAGTCGCAGATGAAGCAGAGAGACAGCACAGCTCCGATTTTTCATTAATGGCATATTAATAAAACACATTTCACTCAGGCAAAGATATATTGCCCAGCCAGCTTGGATGTGACACATTATAATAAGACTTTTGAATTATGTAGCGAGCAGTTACGCCTTGATCAGTGGCAGCCATACTGATTCCCTCGAGGCATGAAAGAGTGATCTTCAAATAATTGCCACGGTTCTTTAGCGCCGCCATCTGTTATAAAGTTCATCTAGGGTTGTCAGCGAGGCGGGAATGACAATCGGAGGACGTTTTTGCTGTGTGGGTGGGGTGGGGGGGGGCTCATCAAGGCAAATAAACCGATAGTATCTGCTGCTTGAAGATCACAGGGACACCTTGGGCAGGAATCGATTAATAAATTAAGATAAAAACACATTTAGATCTTTTCTTAGTGTCCTTCAGAAGTCTGTCTGTCAGATCAAACATCCCAGAAATAAGACATCAGAGAATCCTAGTCAAACACCCGAAAGCATCAGTTGCTGATAAAGTCTATTTTCAGATGCAGTGATGATCCCTTTTGTGACGTCTCGCACTCTTTTCCACCCACTTTCCACTTAGTGCGCTCTGTGAAGCATATCTGAGCTCAATTCCTTACCAGGAGGCCCAGGAACGACCAGCGTCAGACAAGTGATGTGGTGTTTACATTTTCCAACCGCTGCTCGTTGCGCCTGGAGGAAGCATCTGGCTCTGTTGTGGGAACTTGCCACTGGAATGAAGATTGATACTTTTCTGAAAGTGAAGCCATCTGACTGTGCTGATTGCAATTATGTGGCTCTGGCTGTCCAGGGGAACCAACATATTTGTTTACCTGCAGTGTGCTAATCAACCCCAAAAACCTCCGAGGTCTGACATATAGATTAAAGCATTAATTAGCATCCAGGGTTTGTGATGATCACTGTCGCTGTCAAGCAGCTGTCTGCTGAGATAATTGGCGAATTCATGTAGTTTGGTAAGGTTTCTGTGGACTTTATTTAAATATTTGCAATAGAGGCAAAGTCCCATCGGTAAGCTATGGTCAGGGCTTTTTCAAATGTTTGCATTTAAGTACTTAGACATTCAACACAGACAGTCACATTGTACTCCACGACTTTCTTTTTGCGAGACGGCTTAGCAGAAATCGATGGTCTTTCGCATTATAGGGATACGCTCACAATAATATGAATTGCTATTTTTTTTCTAATCAGAAAAGTTTCCTACTTGCAGAATAGTATATTAGCACATAATTTCCTCAACCGAAGCCAAAGGTGTGACTGTCTGCAAATTTGCATTTTGTAATGCCAACTTGGTTTTTATACTGATAATGCTGAGGAGGCCTTTTAGGGAAACTAAATTGGAAATAGAAACTTTCGGGGCGCCCGGGTAGCTCACCTGGTTGAGCGCTCGCTCCATGTACAGAGGCTCAGTCCTTGCCGCAGCGGCCGCTGGTTTGATTCTGACCTGCAGCCCTTTGCTGCATGTCATTCCCCGTCTCTCCCCCTGTTTTCATACTCAGCTTTCCTGTCTAATAAAGGCCTAAAATGCTCAAAATATCTTTAAAAATAAATAAATATGTCTGATTGATGGTGATTGGTAAATGTAGATTATTCTAAAGAGAAGGGAGGGGGTTTCAGACTCCAGTCTTTACTTAGTGTTTTCAGAGGGTAAACACTCAAATCCCCCTCTCAGTTTAGCCACTGAACTCGTATTTCTTTTTTTCTTTGTCACTACTGCTGTTGGTCATACTGTGTACTTCAAGTTCAAGCTCACACTTGGCAGTCCCATGACTTCTCAAAGACAAAACCAGAAAGATACAGAGCCCATTACCTTTTTGAATTACACTCTTTGGTAACTGTACATTAATGGGTTCTGAGATCGCCTTTGTGACATTCAGTCTTGTGCCTGAATAAGATGAATGCTTTACCTTTCTTATCTGTCTCATTTCATTCAATCTGATTAAGGTGTCTTGGCAGAAGAGCTGGCTGTAAGTGCCATCTTAAATAATCAGCCTGTCACCGGTTGGAGAATGCAACTCCACATCTCATCCTGTCATATCAGCCAAGACTGCAAAATCAGCTACCATTTCCACCTCATAATTGACTTTTCTCCTATATTGTGGAGTGCCAAAAAGTTCAGCCTTAACCCACAGCAGTTTTCATACTCCTGGAATGTGTGTGCCTGTGATTAAGGTATTATGTTAATTGTTTTAACTGTGTGCTTAGATGAATTGAAGTGACAGAATTGTAAAAAGAATTGTCTCCTCATTAAACAGTGCAGAGACCTTGTGCAAACCAAAATATATCATGATTAGACGTTGGGCACAGTCACAGAGCAGGACAGAAATAGATGCTCATTTGCTAATCTCAAGGGAGGGGGCAGTGCGAGGAGGGGAGGGCTCTGCTACTGGTTTGATTTCATTAGGTGTGTGTGTGTGTGTGTGTGTGTGTGTGTGTGTGTGTGTGTGTGTGTGTGTGTGTGTGTGTGTGTGTGTGTGTGTGTGTGTGTGTGTGTGAGCGTTTTTTTTTTTTTTCAAAGCAATTTTGAAATAACTCCTGCTTTGTATTCAGACAACCTGGACTTTAATTATATGTTAACATAATATGTTATTGTCCACAAGAGTCAAATCAAAGTTCTCGTCAGACCCACCTAAACATGTTGCTGTTTTTAATATTTAAACATAATTCTTCTCCAAATTCTTCGTATAATTGTCAGGAAAAATGAGCTTCTATCACACTCTGTCATTTTCCATCTTGTTTTCACAAAGTCACACACATACTGTATACACACCGCCATATAATGATGACATCAAGCGATCTGCAGAGCTCTCCTCGCCACGCGTTGGCAGACCTGTGCTCTCATTATAACCCTCACACTGCCATCCATCTACTTGTGCCAGTTTGTCTGAGCAGGTTTAGGCTTCATCTTTCTGTCCAGGTGCGTTGTTATTTATAGCCAACTCAAAAAACATATCACTCATTGTTCATGGTGACAGTTGCAGACAGCAGCCCTCTCTCTCTCTCTCTCACCTCGACAATGAAAGGTTGTCTGTTGGAATGCATTGGTCTTCGCTGTGGGGCTTACGATGAGGCTTTAGGCATATGCCTATATAGATAGAGGTTTTCGAATATTGAACGAATGTTAAGCAATTTTCTCTGACTCACGTGTTATTTTGTGCTCTTTAATGATGCCAAAGTGAGATGTTTGATGATCCAAAAACACACCTCGACAACAAAACCTTTGACAATTTGGGAAACACTCTCATTTTCTTTCTGGCAGAGAGTTATATGAGAAGATCGATCATATTTGTCCGTTAAATATAAGCCTAACCAGACGGTTAGCTTAATATAGCACAACTTTAGAAAACAGGAATTAACAACTAACACCTTGTACAATTGTCATGGTTTACACTTCTTTGTAGCCTATAGGTGAAACAGAACATACATAATGTTAATTTGAGGGTTTTAGAAGTGCTGGTATGCAGATTCTGTTCCAGTTGTACTGAGCCAGGCTAGCTGTTTCCCCTGTTTCAAATCTTCACGCTAAGCTAAGCTAAGCTAACCCCCTGCTAACCCGCTGCTAGCTTCATATTCAAACGGACAGATATGAGTGCTGTATGATCTCATCTAACTTTCCACCAGAAAGTGAATAAGTATACTTCCCAAAATGTCAAAAATTTGCTTTAAATTATAAGTAAGTTGATTTAACTGGTGCACAAATCACTATAATAAAAGGAAAAGGAGAGGCTAAGACTGCCCTGCA
This sequence comes from Gymnocephalus cernua, assembly GCA_023631565.1. NCBI lineage: Eukaryota > Metazoa > Chordata > Actinopteri > Perciformes > Percidae > Gymnocephalus > Gymnocephalus cernua. The sequence goes on from CM042445.1 coordinate 12,269,773, forward strand.
AACTGCTAGAATGCCATTTTAAAGTCAGATTATGTAACTTGAAAAAAAAGAAACACCAAATTGTTGCTCTTACAAATGAAAAAGTGTAATTTATAAGCAATAAAACCCTTGCAGAATTTAATATGCTCAGGCCTGTTACTGACCAGTAGCTTACAGGGGCTAATGTTAAGGCCAACATTAAGGGTTTAACAAATTATATTGCCGTGCCTGATATAATCTCAAAATTGTTTTTAATATTTGATTAAACGCTTTGAATAGACAGATGCTTCAGGCAAACTGCAGTTTATATGCAACTTTCACATTGACCAACAATATGTTTATGAATCACTCGGTGTAAAAAGATCCTGAATTCCTTTTTATTCTCATAAATCTGACTGAAATCCATGTCAGGGAAGTGGAACATGTAAGCATCAGGTTCCTACTTTCCCTTTTATCTGCTGCATCTGATTCATGTATATTCCATAAATAAATATATGTCTAAAAATATTCGCTACACCGTGGATCAAAGCTACTCGCTCTAACGTGCACATCACATTTGTTTAAGGAAGAAGCTCTTGTTTTCTCAGCAATTTCCCACAATACCAACTAAGTAAATGACCTGTGTGTGTGTGTGTGTGTGTGTGTGTGTGTGTGTGTGTGTGTGTGTGTGTGTGTGTGTGTTTGACAGTGAGATAGAAAACTTGTGGTATTTTTGGCAGACAGTTAAACAATCCTTCGCAAACTCTCCTTCTATGCTGCCATGAAACAGATGTGCTATGTTGTAAGAATTGTTCTTATCTTTAACATAGCTGACAGTGTTGTCTTGGCTTGACAAGAGGAGGTCAGATTTATTCAGGGTTTATCTTTTCATCGCTGTAGTGGGCTTGTTTGGCTGATCAGCTGATTGCAGTTTGCTTGTGTGCAAGATAGAAGAAGAAAAAAAGAGAATACTGCTCGGTGAACGTGTGTGATTCCTTTAAGTGCTGTGAGTATGTGTGCATTTGTCTGCAGACTTCCACTTCGTCAGGCAGCATCCCAAAGTGATTTGACTTGGCGCAGAATTATGTAAACTGTCTGTGGTGAGATGGGACAATTGAGAGACTTATGATGAAAACACTGTTAAAGATCCCTGGTGGTCCCTGAGCCACACTTTTGGAATTTTAATGTTTTATAGCAGCCTTTGGCATTCCAAACAACCCCCATTGTAACAGAGACACCATTTATGCCAGTGGATGGAAATGCTACGTTGCTTGGAATTTCTGTATGTGTAGAGTGCAGTTCTGAGATGCTGAAGGGTACTGATTTGACCATCTGGTATGAAAAAGTATGTGGACACCACAACATCATAACCTACCCATATGTGATTGTTTAAATATGGATATTAATATGTCTTCCTCACTCTTCTGGGAAGGATTTCTGTAGATTTTCTTTAGAATGAATCTTAGAAAATCATTAAGTTACCAAAAAAATAATCCAGTGGCTCAATTCAGATACTAATCAAACGTAATTAAGGCAGCAACAATGATTATTGTCATTATGATTATGGAATTATTTTTCCAGATATAACGATCATATAGCTAGATCATATAGGCTAGTGGTGGATAATCATTTATAAAACTGAGCAAATATTTTGTAGTTTTCTTCATAAACAAGAAACTATTTTACTTTAACTACTTTACACATTATCTAATTTGTTAATAGTCGAAGTATTGACTAATCGTTTCAGCAGTACATAACATGAAACATTAATAACTAAATGCATGTTTCTAATCTCCAGACAAATAGACCATACAGACACACTATCACCACTAAACACACCGCTAAACACTCACCCACTTATGCGCGCTCCCGCCATCAACCGTGTGTGCACGAGCAGCGTTCCAGTGCACTGCGAAACTTGGGAGTTGAATGAGCAGCAACTAGTACCAGTCGTTTACAAGTCGGCACTGACGAGCTCTTGTGACTGAAACGAGGCTCTTTCGACTAGAAAAAGTCCGCCTTCGGAAGAAAAACTATGGAGAAAAAGAGAGTAGAGACCATTTCTGGCCGGGTGGATGCTGCTGTTTCTTCCCCTGGTAGGACAGTGGTCGCATGCTATCATTTGGCGATTAATTGCTCTTCTGTTCGGTCTTGCATGGAGAAAACGTCAGGCAAAACTCCTAGCATAAGAATTACATATGTTGCCTCTCTTATCGGTCAAAAATATATCCCTGGTCCAATTTTGTGTGATAGGACCACTTCTTAATCAGGCTTGTAATGAATGCAACAACAAATAGGCTACGTTAATTTGATAAAAGTAGAGGTCAACGTGCACAACTTGTTAGCTAAATGATAGCGTTAACGCTGGCTTTAACTTAACCTCGCTTATTTCACACGGTCCTCTTAACGTTCATATTACCTATAGCTACACCAAACATTTGACGTAAGTGATTTCACTCTAGTTAGTAGGCTATTTGTTGAAAGGCAACATTACATTGATTTTTCTTTAATGGAGTTTGGCTTAATTTGTTCTCATTCCAAAGATGTAGCTTGCATGCGTCTGCAACATAAATGTCTTTTTGTTTTTTGGACTTTTGCCTTCTCTTGAAAGGGAGATTATGGCGGGTTGATGGTCTCTTTTGTTTCAACGACTTGGGTCAATTTGTCAGAAATTCAACAGCATTGAGTTTAGTTCTGTTTCTGCAGAATATGCAGGGCATTAACATTGTTTTAATGGTTGGTAAGGTTTAGAAGTCCCTGTTAAAATACAGATAGTTGTTTTCGTGTTTATCTGCCACTGTAGCCCACACTTATGCAGGAAACTTTTGACCCCCCCCATGTGATCATTTAATTTGAGTATATGGGCACACGTGCATTAGTGGGGAAAAAATCGACCATATTGGATTGAGTAGAATAAATGCCCCCCCCCCCCCCCTCTACAGTACTTGGCTGGCATCCAGAATAATCACTCTGTTATAGTCCATAGGTTTCCCCTCAGGCTCCTCATGCCGCTCTGAGCCACAAGAGTACTTAACTGCTTGTCATTTCTGGCTCAGGCTAATGTTTGTTTGCACACCTAATTGACTTCTAATTATCCCTTTGTTAAGAATATACAATACATACCTTCATGATTTGAGTTGAAAGGTATTCCTCTCAAACTTAATACTCCTTCAGCAAATGTTTTCTTCAATAGTTTCCGGAATTTAGGCTAGATTTTTTTGTTTCCCACACATGTGGAATTGGAAACAATATTGTAACTTTGCAACTGCTAAAATAACTGCAATTGAATGGTAAAACTCATGCCAGCTAATGAGAACATGCCGACTTTGACATACAGAAATGCTTCTAAAGGGGCTGAATAATCCAGATTATGGATATGGGTGCAAACAACGTTGTTCAGTTTTTGACCAGACTAAACCATTAGTTGTGATGAAGACGACTGGCGGTTAGCCTGTCTGTTATGTTTAATTTCTCAGTTATAGGACACTGCAGTATTAGAGTGTTAACACTAAGGTTATTTAAGGATATGTATTGCTGTCCTCTGCCCAAAAGTAGCTTATTTTAAAATGTGTGATTTTGACTTATTCTATAAGGTTTGGAGTTTCTCTGGTTTGCCTCCAGCAGCAAGTAACTCATGGTCTCCCTTGCTTGCTCACTCCGAATCAAGTTCTCATTGTCAGGTGTCTTGAATTTCTGTTGGAAGAGAGTCCGTCTAGGGGGCTGGAGATTTGCACTGCGTGTGTTTCTAGCTTATATTTCTCAGTAATCGCTGATTCTTGTAGAGGCACCTATTATGTCACAAACGCAATATTTTTTTCTCAACGCTTCATCCTTTTCTCTTTCCAAACTCTCTAAAGCCCCCACCACTTTGTCCCCAGTGGGCTACCACATTAATTATCCCTTCCCGTGGGAAAACTTAAAACGTAACAATTGCCCACAAAAATGCTACAGCCACCCAGCCATGAGTTGATCCTCCCGTGAGCTGCTTCCTCGGTGCGGTGATTCTCTGCTTCTGTGCCTTGGAGCTCTCTCAGATCACCATTGCAACTTTGGTCGGTGCGTGCCAGCGGCTCCCCTAGACATTTCTCTCCTTTACGTACTGTATGCCTGAGTCTCAGAACATTTATAAAAGAAAAACAGCCCCGTAAGGTTTGTTGCTCAGGATGAGCTACTTTCAGCACCACGGCTAGCTACGTCTTATGTACTGAAATAGCTGAGAACAAGCTGTGTACATTTTGGTCTTTTTGTGATGAATGTCCTCTTTTCCTTTTGTGTCAGTATGAATTATCATAGCTATTCATACCTCTTATTGTATACCCAGGGCTTTGAACAGTGCTAAACAAGATTAAGTAATAAAACATAAACTGTTACCATGAGGCATTACCTTATGGCCGTTGAATCAATGCTTCATTTACTCTTTTGCATTTAATTACTAAGTCCTATGTTTAGCCTGCTCGATGCATAACATTGTCCAACAGAACTAGTTAATAAACTAGAAACGTTGCAGTTTACTGCCAGTCAAGAGACAACTGAAGATATGTGCAAGCATGAGGTGGTGAGATAAAGGTCAGCCACAATACTAATCTGCATATGCATGACTTCACAAATTACACTAAGAACAAAGAGACCTTTCTGAAATAATCAATATTTAGCACTACTGAGTCAGGATTTTATTGTTTGAGCCAGTGAGTTTTGTACTTTGGCTTTGATGCAACCAAGGGCAACAAGCCACTTGCAACATCTATTGTTATCGCAGTCATTTAGTTTAGGAGTAGCCTATAAAGAGTTTGATAGTTACTGCAGCCTGTTCTGATAAAAACAGCCACTTTTGTTATTGAACGTCTGGTTTGGTGGCAGTATTTTTCCCCAGATAAAGCTCACCATATCAAGAACTATAGTTAATGATGTCTGGGATGTTTCAGTGTAGAATGTGTTTGAATCATGTGCAGTCCCTGTGCTAAAAGCCATGCATTTGTTTTGCAGAGGCAAGGAAGGAATCCTAGTGTATTTTGTCCATTCGTAGATGTCAGCTTTGAGCTTTTATGACATTGAGAACTGACCACATGCGGTGTGTGTGTGTGTGTTTTCTCAGCATCTGTCAGCCAGGGGTCCTGAGATCGCACTGAAGCAAAGATACAGATTAAAGAAACTGCTCCAAATCTGTCAGTGTGTGTTAGATTATCAGAGGGAAGTTTGTGACCGTATGCAGCACACACAAGATGTGCTGTTTGATTTGGTATTTGAATACATTACAGTGTGCTTGATGATTTCAGAGTATGAAGGGAAGATTATTCTAATACACTCAGTTAACTTAAGGAGACTCAGAACTGGCTGACATTGTTTTTAAAATACCAATTGACAGCATTATTAGGTGGCTTTGTCTTATTATTATTTTTTTTTTAAATGTGAAAATTCCCAAGGTAACTGTGACTTTATCCAGTCTTGCTTTGTATCTCTTGAAGATTAATCTTTCATGGTTTCACAATAGAAATGTGCAAGGATCACAGATTTTTCAAATCTGTTTGCCTAGTTTTGTATTCACTTCACTCTATGAATAGATTCAAATTGGACAGTTTGACCTATTAAACAGTCAGATTTGGCACATCAGATGGGCTTAATGGCATACCAACTGCCGTTGCCTTCCTGGCATCAAGATGGAACCCAGAAAGAAGTCTTTGTCGTTGCTTTTGTGACAACCTGCGTGCTTCCTCTCTACCTGTCGATACAAAGCCGTTCCTCCTTGGTCAAATCCAGGATTGATTGTACCATGAACTTCACTGCTCGTCTTCTGGGAACCCTCCAGCAGATTTTGTTTGCTTTGGATCCAGCCTTTGTTTTTCCTTTTTTGAGATACTGGGTGGGGAGCATCTGCTTGCATGGACCATCTGTCTTGGGACTCAGGCCAGAGAAGAATGAGGGGAGGAGATGTGGAAAGTAGATGGGATGAGCGAGGATAGGATACAGGGGACAGAGAGGAGGAGGTGGACTAAGACAGTAATGGATAAGCGGAGGGTGACTGAAAATCGTGGAAGGAACATCATTGCTGGGGCAATAACTACAGGGACAGCGGAACATAGTGTTTGTTTAGGATCGCTGACGGCTAAAAGAAGTGAGCCGTCATCCATGTTTATATTTCCGCCCACAGGCTTGTTTGTGCCACAGATTCACTCCATTTGACTTGCCTGGATAGAGTGCCAAACAGCTGATGCCAACAAAAAAGGCAACGCTTGGCCTCAGATTGCAAACATGTCTTCTTTTTTTTTGTATGTACCTTATTGAAGATAAACCGCACACCGCCCAGAAGAATAACAGAAAAAAGAAACTTGGTGGTCTGACATTTCTCACCTTTCTGTCCAGAAATTGAAGTGCTTCATCAAAAAGTCTAAGTCAGTGTAAATATGCCTCATTAACATTTCATTTCTTTTTTCTAAATGTCTTATAGATATTCCAGTATTTCCCCTACGTTGATTTGTACGCGCGCGGCGTGTCAATGTTGATTGTCGGAGAATAGCGCGGACACGCGCTTCACAGGTAGAGCACAAACCCAGCCCCCTGTCTCTATTCACATGGCGGGATTCTTGCCTGCGCGCCACAACACACGCAGCCGAGTTGTGTGTGTGCGCGTTAACGTTACCGCACACACACATCTAAAACACGCGCAGCACCTGACTGGGAACGCTACGGAGGATTACCAACGGCCGCTGGGGGGGCAGATGAACTCATGCTAGTCTCGTTACTGTAAGTAGGTTACGATAAAACCTTCATGAGTAAAAAGTCAATACTTATCAATGCACTCACCTGTATAGACCAACGTAAACATGTAGGAAGAGAGGTTTTAATCTGCTCTGTCTGCTCTCGTCCACCGCGCTGTTTTAGGCAAACTCAGCTCTACTCTGCTCATTTCTACCAACAAGATTAAACCAATAAAGCTGTCGGTTGTAGTCTTAGCTTAGCTTGGCGGGAATCTAGAAATTTGGACAAATTCTTACTGGAGCAGTAAATCTATGGATGTATTATAAGACCAAAACAGATACATGTGGCTACTTAATACGTTACCTTCGCGTTCTTCATGATGTTCTTAAAGATGATGATGATGTTGGTTTTATTATTTTGCAACAGCATCATTTCATTGCAAATGAGGCATACAGTATGAATGCTAGCCTGCTTATCAGTCCATTCATCATTAAAGCGGCTTTTCCATGTCAATTTTCCCTTCAGCCTCTTTGACTGTGACATGTTTACCTGACAACAGCCTTTCTTTCTGCAAGCATTTTCCTGCATACTACAACCATGTTTCCTTAATCACAGACTTTAACAATCACTCAGTGAACTACCTCCTAGTCTGAGATCTTTTTCTAGTTAAAGAGCCAGTTATCATTATGGAGTTTCCATGTTTTTGAGGAGCTTGCTCACACTAATGTACTGTAAAAAATAGCATTAATTCAGTAAGAAAGTGAACATTTTGAACGATAATTTTCTTTGTTTGAAAGTCCGGCCTTGGAGTGTCGTGTGTGTGTGTGGGGGGGAGGGGGGGTTGACATACCTGCCACCACAGCTAAAAAAAATCCTAGGGGAAACACTGTATTCAATGATGTTCTTTGTTGTCATTCCGACAAGTGTCAGTGAAACACATCTATAGTTAGCAGAATTTGCTTATACGTGGTTTCTTGCATTTTGTAAAAGCCAAAGATTTAAAGAAAAAAGCGAAATACAGGCAATGCCTTTTGGATCTTCAAGCAGCTATGAAAAAAGTCAATTTTGGGGTTAAGTAAGCAACTGACATTTCATTACACATCAGTTCAGCATCAGACAGATGATTTACTCTGTATTTATTTGTATTTTACAGGCTGATGTTTAAGCCAGCTCCATAACTTCTTATGATGACCATACATCGCTTGTCGTCTCACACATTCTCTCTCTCTCTCTCTCTCTCTCTCTCTCTCTCTCTCTCTCTCTCTCTCTCTCTCTCTCTCTCTCTCTCTCTCTCTCTCTCTCTCTCTCTCTCTCTCTCTGGACCCACCCTCTCTCTCTCTGGACCCACCCTCTCTCTCTCTGGACCCACCCTCTCTCTCTCTGGACCCACCCTCTCCTTCACTGGCTGTCTTGTCAACCACTGCTACCTTACTGTAAACTATCCTTTAGCAGGACCCTGCACTTCTACAGAAACACTATTTAAAAGATTCTCTGAAAAGCTTAAACTAGATTACAAAAAAGTAAGATGTAGTTCAGCAGAAACTGAGGGTAGTAACCTTTTGGTTTTATTTCTCTGCTCTGTTGGTAACTTGACTTTTACATCTTGTTATTGAGTTTAGCTCTCATTTTGCTTGTCATCTTTGTTCTGTTTTGTTGCTTTGAGATGCTATAGCCTGGGACTTAAAGTCTCACCTGCACAATTAGTAATAATTTGTAGTCACTGCACCTGCTTGAATTAATATCCTTCTACAAATAAGCACAGACACTGCATTACTGTGTGCTGTGCTTTTGAGATCACTTCCAAATTGTGAACTTTGTCACATCTCACTCCCCCACCATTACTCTCCATTATGGCTCATAAAACCTGAACAAAAAAGAATTATGGAACAGACATTAAAGAATGAGCTGTATGTCTGGTAGGATGAGTCTTTCCGAGGAGTCCTTGATGAAATGGTGTCAGAGCTGAACATCATACAGGCCATGTGTGGAGGCAGGCCTGGCATGAGTGGCCAACTGGAGGGTCCGTCTGTCTTTCTTCTCATCCGATTGGGGGGGGGGGGGGGGGGGGGGCTCAAAAGCCTATTCTGGGCATTAGTCCCTCTAAAAGTCCACATCCCACAGGCTATTGCCAGCACCTAATATAAGCTACACAATTAAACATATCTGGCATTCCAATGGAAGCTGATATGACGTGACGCATACAGACATGAGCCATATGAGCCATATGAGTCTATCTTGTTAATTAGGGCAGACCTGAAAATAGATTGGAAATATAACAGCAGTATGCATAGAACAGCACTGATTGTCAATAGGCTTATCGACCACGGCTTAAGTCATTATCAGTGGATGGTTTTTCAATGTTATGTCAACTAACAGTCAACCTTGAGAATCATGGAAGGAATGTGTCTACTACCGTACGGTGGCCGTAGCATCCATGCAATGTGCAAGGCTGACACCAAGTGGTTGGTACACAGAAAATGGTGCCTTGTAGGAAATAATGAGCTTTTCACACACTTTTCATCCAGTCGTTAAGCTTTAAGCCGGCCAGATGTTTATTGTGTAGTTTATTGTTATTGACTTAAATAATGTACCTGTAAAACACACAGAGCAAGTTAGGATGATATCATTGGCGATGAAACGGCTTTTTGCCATTATAGATTAATCTGTCGACCAAAATATTAACAATTTAGAGGCCGGGCACAGTGAATTTTAGCATTTTTGCTTAAAATGATTAATAGATGATTTAATTGTTGTTGATTGACTCATGGAATACTCTACCAATTGTTTCTGCTCTGGCTGCTTTGTCAGATTCAACTTTCTTTTAGATTAAACAAAATATTGTACATCATTTAGTTCAAACCAGGTAATTATATTTAATGTGTCAGTATGGAGAACTTGATATTAATAAACATGGAAGTTAAGATAAAAAAACAAAATGCGTGGCTTATATTTTATGAATCCCATGATGTAGTTAGAAAACAATTTTGGATTTCTTGTCAGTAGTAGATTACTTTTTTAAACTGCCTCTGTCCTCAATACTCGGGACAAGTCTGGCAGGTAACTTTTCCTTTACTCAACATTGGTTATGCGGTGGAAAAATAAAAGTGCCTTGTGTTTGACGAGCTGAAAATGAGAGCATCCCCAGAGAAAATGAAAGTGACCTTACAACATAAAACCTGCTGATAGGCTATATTCCAATGTATGCTTCACTGCCACAATGACACGCATCCTTACACAGAAGGTGCCTCAAATCCCTCTAGGTGCTTGTATAGTCACCAGCGCAGTGTCTCTGTACACGCCGACCGATAAAGAGCCAGTTATCTTCAGATAGCAGGCGCCGCGGCTGAATAATTTATGGAGGCATCCCAACACATTGACTCAGAAAACGACACGCTCACAGAGGGCAGGGAAGTGGTAAAAGGTCCGACGTGTGTCTCTGGAGGTGTGTGTGTGGGTCAGGTTTGAAAGTGTGCTTAATCAAAGATGTGTGCTAGTGTAGTGTCTTATACATACAACTTTCTCTTAGCAGTATGTGCTGTGTGGAGAATTTCTCATATTTTTTTAAATGTTATTTTTTCTTTTCTTTATAACTGGTTGCTACATTGGCCATAATGCCACAATAATGTCAATTTAACAAGCAGAAGAGGGAGCAAGTGTGTGAGAGCGCAGGGAAATGTGAACTGATGGACTGGCCGCACTATTCATTTTCATTATGCTGAGTTGCCTTCTCCCAAGAGCTTTGCCAATTACCCATTTAAAAAGTGCTGAACCCTAATTCGTGCAATAATTAATACTGGTGCAAAATTGAAGCATGATAATTAACAAATGCTGTGATTGACACATAATTGTATCAGCAACATTGTTAGGTGAAGTATCGTAGCCCGTTTTTCATTATCTTGTGTGGCCTTTCGATTGGCCTTCGCAACTGAAGCTGTTGATGTAATGCAATTTGAATAAACCAGTTGCATTCTGGGGCTGCTAACTAGGAGAGAAACGTATCTTCGTGTAAGGTTATATGAAGATGTTATAGACACCTTTCCTCTGTAAATCTGACACTGATCTTGTCTTTCTCAAGGCTAGTATGTGCTCCCTCCTATGAGATTACTCGGGCCAAGAGGTGAACAGCCACCGTTTCCACAAGGACGCCATTATGAAGCTCTCATGTTTCAAAAAGAAAATGGATCCGGGAAATGATGGATACTGAGACTTCGCCAAGATGGAGCCTACATCTCCCGTCTTTAAATACTGCATTGCAGTTTATTTAATCCGCAGGGCTGTTTCCTCTCATGCATTCTGCTAATTTTAGCTGCCACTTTGGAGGACAAGGTCACTGTGGGTGTGTGGGAAATTGGGAAGTGTGTGTCTTGTGTCTGTTGTCTGGCCTGCTGTGACTACCAACTGACCGGCTAACACTGAGCCATAGGGTTTCTGACCACCATGACATTGGAGCTGGGAAGGAAAGTTGGCATTGGAAGCGGTGGCTCATTTTAACCTAGTACAACAGAGGTGTGTGTGTGTGTGTATGTGTGTGTGTGTGTGTGTGTGTGTGTGTGTGTGTGTGTGTGTGTGTGTTAAAGACTGGCAGGGCAGAACAATCTGTGTATTTTCAAGTTATTATTGCAAACTCCTCATGCTAAAGAGTGTAATTGTAGCATGCAACCTATTTATATAGCCTGCATGTGTGCATCAAGGCAAAGAATGAACATAACTCATACATACAACAGATCAAAGGTTTTCCTTCTGTCTAGACATTAAAAACATTTAGCTTCTTTCCACTTCTTTCATTCTACCTTAGCTTCATATCATACACAGGAATTAAAACAGGCGGATTCCCATGTACAGTAGAGTCAAACCTCTGACAATGATTACATGTAGGGCTAAATTCATTTAATTTCCAAAAGATTTAACATATAGGACTTTCCACTTGATTGCTATACCCCTTACCATTGCACTAGACGAGTAGTAAAGGCAGTTAGTAAGCTCTACTTATTTATGTGGTGGAGCTCATTCAAAAAAAAAAACTAAAGAGCTGAATTTATGTTATGTTGCTGATGCTGCCAGGCAGCAACCTTCTTTGCTACAGGTAATGGCTTCTGTAATGAGCTATTGCGTTATCCTTGCAAGGTTTTATGGAAATATAGGGCTTGGTTCAAGTGAGTCTGTTGTCTTTTAATGTGCGTCTTCCATCATGTTATACTGAGACCGCAGGGTTGTTAATATTCATTAAGCTTTTCCAAAATCACCCGCAAAACTGAGACAAAAAGGCTAGAGTCCCAGGAGGCCTTAAAGAGACGGAACATAAATGTATCAGAAGTTCTGCCAGGTACATGGTGCATGTGGCACCCTGGAACATAGGTTAAACAGCAAGCAGGGTTTCCTCCAGTGTATTTCAAGCCTGGTGGCCCACCGGGCCTAAGTTGCCCCCCACCAGGCCTAGGCCACTGGTAATTATTTTTTACTGTATTTTTAAGATGCATTTTAAACTACAGTTACAGTGGGGCAGCTTGGTTGGAAACGTAGATGTAGTCATATTTTCAAATCTCCAGTTAGATTTTGGCACTGACTTGATGTAGGGCCCAATGGAATCTGTCTTAGAGCTTTTGAATTCTCAATTTCGCGATTCCGTCCGGGATTCTTTTATCACAGAAACTACTGGGCTCTAGATTAATGCTGCCATCAGGCTGTGACTCCGGGCCCTCGCTGGAAAAAAGACACTTGTCACCGGGCTATACAACTTTTCTGGGGGAAACCTGGCAAACATGTTAAGTTAAGCCTGTTTCTCTGTGCAGTTGTTTTTTCACATAGAACCGAACTGGTTAAAATGAACATAACTGACGTTATACTTGTCGCTGGAACCCTATGGCTGTAACAAGCGTTAACGTTAGGCTCAACGTGAAAAACAACGGCAGAGAGAAACAGACTTATTTGCAGTTTGGGAGTTCCAGGTGAACTTGTGAAAACCGTTGCCGTAGATGTACGGAACTGCAGTCAAGCAGTCGGAGTGTGCACGGAGATGAGGGGCTTTGCTTACATGTGCATGATGAAATAATGCGTGCAATGTGAAGTTGTTATCAGCAGCATTTCCTTATATTTTTTTTTCTTGATGAACAGCAGCTGTCGGAACCATAGCAGTTCTCATCTCAACCATTTCTTACCCAAGAATAGAGGTCCTAACTGATTTCACATTGCATATCAGCAAATGGCTTCTGACTTAATCATTAGATGCCTTTTGATAGAGAAACAATTAAGATCCACAAGCACACTTAAATCGGTATCACAACACCTAAAAGTCAATATTCAATACTCCCTTTGTTGCATTTGTTAACTCTGTTGTACGACAGCTGATGTTTTGTAAAATGTTATAAGCAGGCTTGCCTGCCAACAGTTGTATCGTCCCTTCAGGATGGGTTTAAGAAGAATTATAATCTGTTGTGTGCTGTGCGTCTTGCTGCTCCTGCCTCAAATGCCACTTCAAACAAGCTTTCCTGTCTGTGCTAGCAACCTTGAACAACAACAACTCTACCAAACTTCACCAAGCTCGCTAAGATCCCTATTGTACATAGATGCCTTGGTCTCTTTGGCTGGTGTATGATTGGTCGGTGGTATCAGTTACCTGACCCTGCGTGTGTGTGTGTGTGTGTGTGTGTGTGTGGAAGGTGCACTGGTATTGATTCTAATTTACTTTTTTAGCCTCTGAGCATAATGGCATAAAAGGCTGATATTTTTGGCAGGCATCGTCTGCCTATCACACTACACTTCATCAGAGAGTGTTTTGTTCTTGGAAGACAACAAGAAGGTTAGTGCCGGTCCTTACACACAGTAGTCTTCCAATGCAGTTTTTGGAGGGGAAATTTCGTATTGCTGAACTTGGTGTATGTTTTCAGGGAGTGGCAAGGTCAGAGCCTTGATGCCAAATACTAACTCTGTACTTACACATTAATATAAAATATAATATAATTTGATACAACTCTAAATCCCTTCCACATGAGCTGGCTGTCTGAATTGATTTCAGAATACTACATTAGGCTACAGCAAATTGTTTCTGACGTAATCGATAGGTGTCTGTGTTAGTGTGCGAGGAATCGTATGTCTCAAACCACTAACGGCAGAGATTCAGCAGCTAATGTATGTGGATTGTATTTCGGTAATTTGTCATGGATTGACTTGAGCTGAACAGATAATTGTAACAGAGTGATTGGATGGGAAGACTTATCCAACGCCCAACAACATTCAGATTTGCATTCTGTTTAAATGGTTTTGAGTTTTGTGCTGCAATGTGCTTAAATAACTGTAAAACTAAACTATAGGGTGTTACAAAAAACTTCAACTTACCATGTTCCTTTACCTGACATCTGAAGAGGCTTTGTAACTTGTAATTGGGATATTACAGGTTAAAAAATAGTCAGTCGTGTCATTCAAATCCGCTCCATGCACTTAAATACAGTAAGTACAATTAAAACACACTGTCATGGAAGACTTGGGTTTTGTGTGATGTTCCTAATGTTGGACTATTCCTGGCCTTGAACCTATTTTACTGGTATTTCTGGTATTATTTCACTTAGTTGATTAATTAAGTTTGAATGCATTAGGCCTATTATTTGGAAATTGGGTAGTACAGAGCTCTTCCAGATACATTCCACCTGCACTTACAGATTTTTTGGCTGCTTGAGGAAAGCATAACTAGCTGTAAAGACAACACATGTTAGCAAACACTTTCCTATTTACACATCCAGCATATGGAGTAAGATGAGCATTCATTTGATGAATGCAAGTGCAATATTCACTCTTCTTTTAGCTGTGATCTGGTCTCTATCTGGGTCTTTCTTTCTGCTGTAGTAAATGCTCCACTATGTTCAGCAGCTTGTCGCTAACTTTGTCTGTCTTTCTGTTTAGTGCTGGACAAGTAGTGTACTTTGGGGTTTTCAGAGATTTTAGCTGAAAACAGCTGTATCTGGAGAGTACACGGCGATTAGATTAAACCAAAACATTGTGCTGAAATGACGGGAACTGCAAAGTTGGGTGATAATTCGCTGCAGGTCCGTTACGATGAGTGAATCCTTTCACATGCAGTACATGGAGTCATTCAGTCAATTCTTATTATCAAAATATTGATTGTAGCATAAACTGTCTTGGGAATCCTGGGATTGACTCAAAAGTCCACTGTACCAACTATTGAAGTTGATCACTAAGTCATTGACTGAGTGGTCCTGAATATCAATAAGCTGCAACGGCTTCTTGAATATAAATTATTCAAAATGTTGGGGACCGAGCATTCAAGCTCTCCCCCCTTAGGATGTGGATGTACCTCAGGATGTGCTCACCTAACAAGTGGTACCACATAATGCATATCATGCCATAACACTGTGACCAATCTGTTGGCTCGTTTCAATCGGGTGTCTCGGCCTGCGGGGAAAGGATGGCTCTATTCCCAGCTCTGTGTCCAGGGCCCCCCCCCCCCCCCCCCCCCCTTTGTCTTCTCAGGTACAGTACAGGACTTGCTCAGCTCATCTCAGGGGAAGCAATTAGATTTAACTATGCTGTCTCCCCTAAAGCATAGACATCTATCACTGCACAACAGTTAATGTTATGCACATTAAAATGTAAGCTTAAGCCCATTTGGCCATAGACCAGGGACAAGTCATTTACATAGGATTGTATGTAAATTAATGACACTGTATGTCGTAGCATAAATGAAAAAATTGCTTTAAGCAGTCCTGACAGAAATTCCACTGCCAATGTATTGTGGAAGACATTACCACTGTGGTAGTAAGTTCTAGGTAGGAAAGTCTATGCTATAATGGCTGTGCTGTGGTATGCATCATCTTCAACCAAACACCTACAAGTACAGAGTTTTGAAAAGAGTTAAAAAATACATAGATATGCCCTCCAGTTAGACTGATCTGCCACATCATTTTTATCTGTAATAACTAGTCTGTATCGACGACGTCTAGACTATGCTGCCGGAGGTGTCCCTCACCTTCTGTTTTTTGTGTGTGTTGGCATACTAAAATCCAGTCAATTCCGGGAAAAATCCTCCATCCATCTTTTTTTTTTTTTTTTAAGTACAATTTTTATCAGACATTCGACAGCCATTTTAATTCCAGAACTCGCCTCCCTACGTGCACATGTTCCAACAAAACAAGTTCCTTCCCGAGGCTATTTTGCAGAGGCACCGTCATTGTTTCCGGCGATTAAATAAAAATAGTAAAGACTATTGTGACTGGTTTAAAGTAATGCCAATAAACCAGAGCACGTTTATCTCCAATCCCAGAATGCTGAGTGGGCCAGCCAGACCCTCCTCCGCAGCGCTGTGGAGGAAGGTCCGGCAATGCAAGACTAGTAATAACAGTGTAAGTGTCTGACATTAATGGCTGACTTGTTAATTAAAATGATGAAAAGAATTTAGCACACACGGAGATCAGAGGTACTGTACAGTACAATGCTCCTGGAACCCCCCCCCCCCCCCCCCCCCCCCTCTCCTCTGATACTTGAATAAAAACACACGCATGGACATCCAACTTGAAGCACAATCCATACTGTCTTCCAGCAGTTCTCTCTCACTTATTCACTCTCTCTGCTTCACAGAGCGGTCCTTGCTCATCCTCCTCATCCTCCTCCTCCCACCCCCTTTTACACTCTGTTGAGCAGCTCAGGAAAGGGAAAGTGTGAAACCTGAGGATCACTTGCAGCCTGAGGAAGCAGAGAGAGCGTGCACATTGTGTTTTATCCTGCAAGGTAAGATTCTGCTCAGAGGGACAATTGATAGCAGTTAGCCCTCGCACTGGACCTCAAATTCTGTGCACTGAAGGATATAAATTTGCCATCTGAGAGCAAACCAAAAGCCCTGCAGTCAGAGCAGCTGATGATCCGTTGAGGTTTGAAACTTTTTGCTCTTGAAATGGGACCTCCAGGGGGGGTTTTGTAATCGTAGAGCGAAATGAGTTAGTGTCGCTAGGTCGTGTTTTATTTAGTAATAATCTAGGATGGTTATCTGGAGACAATCAGTATGTTTGCTGGTTTAATTTGAAAATGTATTATGAGTCAGATTGTAGGCAAAGGATCATTGCAATGTACTTGGTACTGTATATTTTTCTTTTACCACCGCTAGTCCTAAAATAGCTGGATAAATGTCCGTCTTGAAACAGCTCAGGACACATAAAACAAGCATTATCCGGCTCCAAAAGGGCAAGCTGAAATTTCTTGCATTTGATTATGGCCATGCATACCTAGTTGGTATGGTTAGTTTTGCCTGCTGCAGTGGCTGTATTTGTGTTTGAATGTTTACTAAAGGCTGGTAAGGGGTTGTCATTTGAATTATGAGGCTAATAATAATCACCTCTGTGTTACAATTTTAGAATTATATTTACTGTTAAGCCGCAGCCTTTTTAGAAGTACCCAAATAATTAGGCCTGTATCTGTACAGAATTTACTTAAGTTAACTCCTTGCAAATAATGCCACAAACGCACTATATTTGAAAATAGAGAAGTTCCAGCCATGTGTACACCAACCAAGAGGACCCAGTGGAGGGAGGACCTACAGCATTTCCGTAAAGACAGCGGCTTCTCCAAGAAAGTCCTGCTCAACTGCTGCCTGGTGCGACGCATCATCACCTGGGCCTCCCCAAAACAAAAAGGTACAAAAAACACAGATCTTTGGCTACAGATAGCAACTATGCTGTCAGGCCTATAATGAATTATCACATACTCACAGCATTATTTATCACAGAATGCATGACAAAAACAAGTGGAAAATGGCATACACCACACTCATTAAGCAAACAAAAAGTTACCCAAACAAGAGAAAGCTGTTACCAAAACTGGAGAACTAAGTCCTGGAAATATAAGTACAGTGTGCACTTAAAATACTGTAAAAAAAAAAAACTAATCTAATTACACTTTTGAGATTGTATTTAACAGTAATACTATACACTTAACAACTGTACTGTTAACCTGAGTTCTGACTAGACAAAATGGAGCAAAGGCACCTGAGTCCAGAATGTACTCCATGTCCAAAAACCGCTCAGGTTGTCAAAAGCATTTAAAACTCATAATGTGGGATTGCTCCGTTATCCTTTCACCTTTGTTGGAACACCAGAATTTATGATTTTCCTGAAGTGACAAATGATCAGAACGGATTGCACCACCAGTCACGCTAGACAGCTCCAGTGAATTAACTCTCTTTAAACCTAGATCAGTATTGATTACTGCTTGGGTTATATATTCACAAAGGCCACGTAGCCTTATAAAATAGGATTTATAGCTGCATTTTCAGCACAACGTATCAGGCAGTAAAATACAGAGGGGAAACACTTGGCTGTCTCTGGCCAAGGCCTTTACGTCACATTTAGATACATCAGAGCTAGAATTAAGCCCCCTTTCCTCAAATAAGGAAATTATTTAAATGCATTTTTGTCCTAAAACAAGAGCCTTATTGTGAATAGCAGATTTGAGAACTCTATTAAATGTTGAAAAGAAGAATGCCTAATTTTCCTTTTATTTGTGAAATGATTTGTTATTCAATTTCATATTTATGCACAAACTGTAGGTACAGACGTGTTTTGAATAATGAAAATGGGAAGGATCTTTAATGTGGCTTTTTCTGTATTGCTTAGTGATGTATGCACTTCATTTTTCTAAAAGCATTGCTAATGAGAGCAAAGCTTCTTCAGTTTTTTGTTGTATCTTTTTTTAATTTTTTTTATTTGGCTGCAGTAAAAGTTAGGAGATTGCCGTTTTTTCCCCTCATCTATTTTGATTGTTGCTGTTTATTAGTGACACTTGCTCAGTTGCCATTATTGTTTTATAGCTCAGTGATATGTCAAACATTACCATAAAATCTGGAGCTTTTTGTAATTGGCAGGTGTTCTGCATTGATATGGCTTGTCAGATAAATGGCTTGTGTTTTGGGTATGATTTAGGATGCTATTCAACAGTCATGGATGTCTCTGTAGTGACTAAATAACATCTGCAGTGAAGATCTTTCTGCAGGGCAAAAACAACAACAGAAGGACTCTAAAACAGCTGTTTTTCATGAATAAGAGAAGCGAGATTATGCATATTTACCTTTTCTTAGAGAAAGAGAAAACTTTTCTCATTTGGTATTGATTAGATTGGTGTAAAGGGGCAGGTGCTGTTTCTAGATCACATAATCAGTGTAGTCTCTTCTTGTACTTCGGCCTCTCCCCGTTTGTGTGAGTGTTAGCGTGTGCATGTGCACCTGCACAGTTATGATTTGAATCGAGCCCTCTCATAACGTGCGAGCTGGCGGCCACAGCTGGAGCCACACCGGGACCCAGGTGTTTCTGTGAGACACATTTGAAATAGACACAGCATTTGTTTCAACTTTCAATCCTTTCTCTGTTTCATTAGAATGCAGCCTCCATCCCAGGGCAGGCTGCATTTTTTTTAAACCACCTTAGGTTTTCGCTCGAGTTGGCTGAAACAGGAACACAGTGGTACTAAGAAAGAAAATAACTTTTTACAATAACATCGCAGCAATGGAGTTTCCTATTTTTTTTTTAATTTAATTTTGAGCGTTCACTTGCCAATCTGCTGAGCACCGCTGTCACTTTTGGATTTTTCTTTTTCTGATGTCTGAATTTAATACAGACATCAAGAAAACCATGAATTGGAGAGCACACATTTACACAGTTAATAATAATATAACAGCTACATTGGATTTGAAGCCTGCATTCCTACAGTAGCATATGTTTGTCCGTAGGTGTTCTCGTCATCAGCTGGCGTCACACACTAGTATTAATCCCTGTCTTGCCCAGAATTACCTCGCAGCTTGCTATCACACCATATACCTGCCAGCTTGGTTCCTTTCGGATGTTGGAGCAGTCTCCGGAAAATGAGCATGCTCACTAAAGCAGGTCATTCTAGAAATGCATAAGCCTCATCTTGTGTCCACGGGACAGGCTTCTGCTCTGAGAGAACATTCCTGCTGTCTCTGAGGGAAAGGCTCTCCTACCCAAGACCTGACTATAACAATTGACAACTCTGTGGTAGTCCCCACCCAGACTGCTCAAAACCTGGGTATGACACTTGACGACCAACTCTCTTTCACTGCTAACATTACTGCAACCACCCGTTCTTGTCGATACATGCTGCATAACATCAAAAGGATACGTCCCCTTCTAACGCAGAAGGCGGCTCAGGTTCTGGTTCAGGCTCTAGTCATCTCACGTCTAGACTACTGCAACTCCCTCCTGATTGGCTTGCCGGCATGTGCAATCCGACCCCTGCAGCTCATTCAGAACGCAGCAGCACGGCTTGTCTTCAACCTCCCCAAGTTCTCTCACACTACACCGCTCCTCCGCACTCTTCACTGGTTACCAGTTACTGCTCGCATCTGCTTCAAGACGCTAGTACTTACATATAGGGCCACGACTGGATCAGCCCCAGCTTACATCCAGGACATGGTCAAACCATATACCCCAACCCGCCCACTTCGCTCTGCATCAGCCAAACTGCTCGCTGTTCACTGTCCTGGCTCCCAAATGGTGGAACGAGCTCCCCACCAATACCAGGATGGCCGAAAGCCTACACACATTCCGCCGAAGGCTAAAAACACATCTCTTCCGACTACACCTCCGGATAAAAGAAATAAAAAAATAAAAATAAATCTTGAACCTGCACTTTCATGTTTCTTTGTAGCTTTACTTATTTAAAGATATGTACTTGCACTTACTACTTGTTTTCTGGAGTTTGTACCTTCACAGTTGAAAGCACTTAATTGTAAATCGCTTTGGATTAAAGCGTCAGCTAAATGACATGTAATGTAAAATAATGCGTACAGTACTATATGTTCCACAATAGCTGGTAATTTGTTGTAAGTGTTGTAACACAAAATACGTTTTTACTCAATGTGGGGGTCTAAAGCACCACTTTACTGTGCCTATGTATCATATCACTCACATACAACTCTTACATTTTTAAGCTGAGTTTCATTTTCAGTGTATTTAAATGATATGGCAATTTGATGTAGACACATTTCTGGTAGAAATCCATTGCTGTACCTCATGTTTACTGCCAGGAGAGGGCAGCAAGTTACAGAATAAATAAATGACTTAACATAACACACCATTTGCTGCATTCAGTGAAATTTATCAGCAGTGCCTTGAGTGATGTACAAATTTGAATGTAAAATAATTTAAAGTCGATCATTTTATTTGGTTATGTCAATATTACATAGTACATATCACTGAACATGTCTATATACAGTTTGTGTATGTATATGTGTGTGTATATGTATGTATGTATGTATGTATGTATGTATGTATGTATGTATGTATGTATATATATATATATATATATATATATATATATATATATATATATATATATATATATATATATATATATATATATATATATATATATAGCTGCTGCAGTTGTTAACACCCCATCCACCCCCCTCCCAACGAATACATCACATGTCCTCTTAACACTCAGGTAGTGATACTGTCATACATTCTGTGAATGTCTGCACTGCAGTAGTAATTCAGTGGCCTTAAATGCACTCACTATAGCAAACGTATTTCTCTTTGCCACAATACTAAAATATGATGACCAATGTATATGGTCGCCTCATTCTGTTTCTTGACTGAACATTCAAGACATAGTGTAGTTATATCAATGTTCATCAGCAGCAAATAACACTCATGCAGGATTTGACAACTTGTTGTATTTTTCTCTCGTTGCATTAAGAACACTTATATTTTCTGCAGATGACATGATCGACAGCTATCTCTTTGTTTGTTTTACTGTTGAAGAAGTAGTTATTTAATTCTACATGCATGTATTACACCAAAACATTGCTTAATGAAATATCTACAGTGCAGTGCTATTTAATAACCCCCTTAGCCAGTACACCTTTACACACTGGCTTATACTTTCCTCAGATACAGCATGTGCCAGATCAACATACTGTAGCTTTAGACATGCAATCTGGACATGCTGTTTCCCAGTTTCTTCTTATATACTGTATATCTGCTTGCATGCCCCACTGCTCTCCATAGCGTTACCTGGGCAGAACTCCACCTCTATGAGACTGGCTTTCCGAGTCATGTCCTTCAAACAGCGCAGAAATGGCCTGGAAATTGATTTACTTATAGTACTGTTTTGGCCAAGTCAACAGTAATAAATCCTTGTAAGGAAATTGTACATTCCAGGTTGCATGTGTTCCTCAGTCCATTTTTTGTCGTCGGACTACAACCTCTGGCTTTTTAAATTTGACATCCATCGTGATGTATTTGTGATAACTTTGCGTCTAAATCCCTCTGCTTCCCCTCACTGATTTGAATTTAATTGAGAGTTTGCTCGCAGTGTGATACTGCTTCCAACAGTGCGACATCATGATGAGAAACATTGCTAAAAGGACCCTTAAACCTTGAGAAATATACCAGTCACCATTATTCTCTAATTTGGAGAAAATGTTAAGAGAGTCCTGGGGTGTGTGAGGACCTGTGTGTCCTTGATGTGTCCACAATATCCAGTGATTTTGTAGGAGGCAGGTTTTTCTTAATAAAAAAAAAGAGAAAATATGGCCACTAGTATTAGGTCATATGTCTGCTTTCAGTAGAGCAACTTGTTTTTCATTTTAATCTATTTTCCCACTTGGTCAAGAGTGCAGGCCTCTGTAGATCTATGGTGGAAATGGGAAAAGGCAATGATGGATTAGAGGGGAAGTTGAGGCAGCATGTAGCCTCTCGGATCAGAGGAGAGGGGAAAAAGAGTGATTGCCCAGGGACTGCTGTCTGGCTGAGATGCAGACGTGTCCTACTGTTGTCATTCATTTGATTCAATGTTGTGAACATGGTTGCTGGAGAATGTGGGGAAAAGCTCCAACAATGATACCTTACCCTGACATTAATCTTTTTCATAACAGTAGCTAGTACTGGGGACAGCCAGAGAGAAAATATTGCAGGTTGTACAACTGATGCTCTCAGAGATGACGAGAGCAAATTTGTTGAAATGGAGTGGCCAGCGTGTTTAACATCTTTGCATACGTATGAGCTTGCATATATTTCACCTGCAGAGCCTCGGATCTAATAGCAGGTCAGTTCTATTCTGTTGGATACAATGTTTTTTTTATTATACTTCAGAGATATGCCATTAGTGTATTTTAATATATTAAAATTCATGTTTTTTTTTTATTGTAGAAAATAAGTTTATAATCATTGCTTTGTGGAACAGCAGAAAAGCTTTCTGCTGGTCATTGTACGATGCATAATACTCTGGCTAACAATTCTATAAATGGCTCAAATATCACCCAGGCGAAGGACAAACGATTTGAGATGCACTTTCCATTATGTCACACCACAGTGAGCCTGGCGTTCTTTCTCAGACATGGCTATGACCCACGCCCCACTGTTGATAAACGGGGATTAGCAGCTAACAGCCCGGGATTAGTCTGAGAATAGGCGACCCCAGCAAACCACGTTGTTTGTAAAACACCCTAAAGTATCCTGTTGACAGACAACACTCACACTCCATCCTGTTAATTGGATACAGCCAGAGTGATAGAGAAAGACAGCTAACTGAGATGCCGGGTGGTTCAACATGTGACTGTGCGCTGGTCATCGCTGTAACCAAGCCTGGTCCTTGTTCAAGGCTATACCAGGAACTCATTCTACACATCATTAAATATGCATTGGTTGCCACATGCAGGTGTTTTTCCACAGACTTGGTAACTCTTTGTTTCTGAGAGAAAGCCACATGTGAGCATATGGACTGCTTTAGTTCTGAAACAAAAAAACTCTAAACCATAAAATGGTTCCATGACAACTGAGCATATGCCGATAAAGATCATGCTATTGATTTGAAAGCTCTAGAACAGCTACTAAATGGACCTTGTGGTGAGATTGTTGTCTTAGTTAATTATCTTTGGGTTTTGGACAGTGTAATATGTCACCTTTGCTCTTGCGGGGGAAATTTTCTCTATTTCCTCGAATTTTATAGACCAAACAGTTAATTTAAAAAAAAAAAGCTGATGGAAAATAGAAGTTACTTGCAGCTAATAAATCTGATAATCAACAGCAAAGTGTCTTCCAGGTGACCATGTTTCCTATTAAATAGAGTTGGAATGACAGCATTGAGCTGTAAGGGCTCCTATTCTAGATGTAGACCTTAATATTAGTTTTGGAAAAGTTGGTGTGAAGTTGTGAATGTCATTAATCATCAACTGCTTCTGCATGTATTATTCTACACCTGGCTTCCTTCTGTTCCTCAGACATCCTCCTTTGTCCTCTTGTCTGCTGGCGATACAGGCGTTTGCCCGTAACCTACTTCAGTCAAGTGTTTGTATTCTAGCAGCGGCCTGGGCCCTCTATAAATAGGCCCTCCTGATTGATACCCGGTACAGTGAAACCTCGTAAGCCTTTGGCTGCCGCAGGGCAGAAGTGACTTTCTTGTGTCTGTGTCACTCGACTTTAACACACCTGTCCCTGTCACGGTCTAATTTATCTCCCTTGCCTGTTTGTCAGGCAGCATCCAAGCACCAGGCAAATGTTCATTGCCAGGCTTGAAAGACCATGCAAATCCATTCATATCTCCCCTTGAGATAGCTTCTGAAAAGGTGTGATGTATTTAATGTTCAGAAGGATAAGCAGCTCCGACCGATTCTAGTAAGGGATTTCTTGATGTCATTTTAAAGTAACCTGTAACATTTGTACATGCACCTCATCAAAATAACACATTACATGCCTAATCTATAACCAGTTCATTACATTTTTTACCTAGCTACTTCACACACACAGAAAAGGCTCTTTCAAAGAACTGTACCATAAGCAACAGTCGCCAACTACATACATTTAAACTTTAAGTATCTGGAAATCTAAAGAAAGCAGTGTCATAAAGCAGTGTTTTTGTGCTGGTGTAGTGGGTTCCCAATAAAAAAGATTGGAAATGCCAATGGCCAAGGTTTCTATTGCACCTCATTAAAAACCTACGTTACTAGGCAAGTATAGCACAAGGTGTGGGCACTGCCCCAGTTGGCTGCATCAACCTGCCACTGTGAAAAGGAACAGAAAATGGATTGAGGTTCTATTGGGAGCATCCCAGTGAAACTGCCATCCAACAGTGCACATGTCTGCATTGGTCCCAAATGACACTGTGATAAGACTGTTGTCATTTACATGCCATTTTGTGATGCAATATTGCAAGCCAATGGTAAGTTTGGTGCAGTTTGGATAGTTTTTTCGCAAAGATTTCACTGAATAATACATTTTTAAAGGAGTGTGTTTACTCTAGCAATTATACTTGGCAGTTCCTCAGTTTTTCCGTTATAGACTTTAAAATGGCTAGTACTTGTAATGTTCACAACTAGTAATGTTCTATTATAATCAGTTACCATGGTTAACAAGCATCAGAATCCAAATTAAGGGCAATTCTTCTTGGATGAAAGGGAACTCAGTTGGTAAGTGTGAAGGTGCTTAGGGCAACTTAAATAGCTCAAGTTAAACTTGTTAAAGTTCAAATGTGTCTATCAAAGTTGTAATGTGCTCTGTATTCGCTTATGTTAAAGATCCCATATTATGGCTGCTTTTCCACAAGTTAAATAGGTCTACGAGTTCCAGAGAACATGTTTCTGAAGTTATTTGCTGGAAATGGCTTGTAGGGAAAGATTCTTACCTATCTCTATTACCCTCGGTTTCAGTCCCTTTCAGAGTGTGCTGTTTTCTGCTGGTCATTACATATGCATGAGCTGCTGCTCCTTTGCCCACGCCCCACTCATAAACTGTTTTCATGGTAACGGGAGAGTGTAGTAGTAACGTACTAACGTCATCTGCGCATGCGCAAAGGTATCAGGCAGCAGCACAGACCGGAGAAAGTTATGGCGGACATGGCGGCAGAAAGTGCCCATTCCACATCAATGGTTCAACCCTACATGGTTCGACCCTACATGTTCGAACCAGAATCGGATCCTGAAGGAGGGGAGTCTCCTGCAGAACCCGAGACTCTGAGAATTCAGCAGGACGCTTCTGAATGGTTAGTCAAAAAATGACTGTTTTGTTTTTTTAACTTTGATATTAGCTAGTCAGTGGTGTAGCCCCACAAAGGTAGCTAGCTAGTTACTCTAGCTAGCTAGCTAGCTAGTGGCAGGTCAGTAGTAGCCTTGTTAGAAACTATTTATTATTACTTATTTATTAAAGTTATTGAATTTCTATTCACACAATAGTTTTAAGGAAACTAGAATTGTCTTGTTCACAAAATGTGAAGTTATCTGTTGTAGTTTCAAGGTACCAAATTGTCATCCAGATGTATTTGCATAGTAAACCTGATAAAGCCTAGCAATACTGACCAATCACCGTTAGAGCACGCTCGTTCAAATGTAAAACGTGGGTGCTATTATTGGTTGTAATACCAGGTTTGTTATTTCTTTAGATTTATACATACATGCATGACTTTTTTTTTGTATGTCTTTTCTAGGTGCACATGTGGAAATTGTGAAAAAATGCCGTCAGAGCCTGAGAATATATGCTGCCAGGAGGTGCCACAGGTAACATTATCTTACTTACACTTACGTTTGCAATATATGATTGCAGACAACATCCCCACTGA
Organism: Gymnocephalus cernua; assembly: GCA_023631565.1. Classification (NCBI taxonomy): domain Eukaryota; kingdom Metazoa; phylum Chordata; class Actinopteri; order Perciformes; family Percidae; genus Gymnocephalus; species Gymnocephalus cernua. The sequence goes on from CM042445.1 coordinate 12,295,990, forward strand.
AGATACTTACCTTATGTTATGCAAATTAGGTAACAAGACGGCTGCAGCAGCTGGATGAAAGGCCTCCATGCATGATAGACCATCCAGGTTTCCAACCGGTTTGCCTAAATGTGTTCTCACTGCAGAACGCATGCAACATTTACAGGGCTGACTATGGTCCCTTACAGTTACGGGGGATAGAGCAGTGAGTTTTATCTAACCTAAATATAGTCAGCCAATACCACTATTTCAGATCATATTTTTCTTGAACATATAGCCAAGTATTTCCTAAGCAAATACTCTATTACACATAAATTCACATGAAACATTTTACAAATACAATAAACGTTTATTGACCGCTGCCATTAAACATAAATACAGTGTTGAAGGATTCACTGAATCCAAATTAGAGAAATGTGAACACAGACATTATAGAACCTGTTGATCACCAATGTTCATTTTTCTCAGTCGTTACAGGTTTCCAGCCTATAGAAGCTTTGTGAGCTGGTGCTGGGTCTTCCTTGGTCGGAAGATACGGGTAGTGATCCCCTCCTGTGTGGTACTTCGGATCCGACGGGAGTTTTCTGACGCCCAGGGAAGATATGGAGGCTTCAAACCCCCCCTCCCCCCCTTTCATTGAATCTCGAGACGTAGCTGGCGATGACCTCCTCCTTGTCTGGATGCTCATATTGTGAAGACAGGTCCGGGGGGAAGTTTATCTTCAGAATCTCGTCTCTATACGATGATGGGTCGACAAAGACTTTCTCCATGATCAGGTCCATCAGATCATCAACATACCCTGTGACACACACACACACACACACACACACACACACACACACACACACACACACACACACACACACACACACACACACACACTTTACTAGACTGTTCATATGTTGACATTTTGCACTGTATTTTCTCAGGTATTTAAAGTGTTTATATTGTGTGCATTGATAAGTTCCTAATTGTATTTTGAGGTTGTACCAGAATAGGTTTATGCTAGCAGCTAGGCGAGCATTATAATGTGTGTTCCAAAGTGACCACGTTTTATTGTGTTGAAAGTACGACTTTGTTATGTACAATATAAATGTTTATGTGTAAAAAGTTACGGAATGTTGCCTCCGTCTTCACTGGTCTGGCTCTGCACTCTCCCTTCCTGAAACGAGGATCCCCTGATGATGTGGTGGCTTGTCCTCGATCAGCATTCTCATTATAATGCAGTGCAGCCTGGTAGAGTCTTGAGCAGTAAAAAGAAAATCAAACATGAAAACAATTGCAAGAAATGGGCAAATGTTCTCAAAAAGTAAACAGTTTTATTTACCTGCACAGCATTCCCAGATATGGATAGACCACGTTTTTTGGAGCGAACCGTAGGATGACGCTATGAAATGCCTCCAAAGAGGATGTCTGATAGTGGGGACTGAGTTTGGCAACGTCCTTCAGGACAGTCTTTTTGTTAAGCTCCTTTTCCAGGTTGTAGAATGCAGGAGTTCCTGAAAGACAAACACAGTGTATAGTACATCATATCATATTATTGTTGATGACCATAATTGCAGCTAATAAATATAACCAAACCAGTTGAGTGAAACAAACCTGCTGAGAGCCATTTACTCTTGTCCCTTGTTTTTCGGATCGTATGGAGGCATTTTGGGAAGATGGGGTCCTCGTGTGTGAACATCCCGAACATGGTTCAGGAGGGAAGTCCATTTAGCCACTCTCTCCGGCCCCGTTTTGGATGATGCAGCTGTCCAGTAGATGTGGTTTCTGATGGCTGGTATCCGCCTCTTTACTTTATGGCAGTCCTGTTTTTTGCTTATTTTATCCAATTTCTTTGAAAGTCCTACAAATAACAATAAATATTTATTTTTTCAAAAGTTAGCCCAATATGAATGTGTTGCCATGAAGCTTTATGTGTAGACTCGCCAGGTATAGCTAGGCCTACAAGGTGCTTTCTGTATGTAAAAAATCCCACCAATACACTCAGCAAATATTTATGCAATTTCCCCTCACTTGCAACAAAAGGAAATATACCTTTCTCCATGTGCCAGACATCATAGAATTGTGTGATGTTTTCCTCCCTCAGGAATTTCTGAATTTGTGGGTGGCGGTCGGTCACGATGCAATCGATTGTTACACCTTGTGCACCCAACAATGACAGGCTCCTCTTCAGGCCCTCTTTCTCCATGTGTGAGCTCCCACCAACCTCATTGCTCTGTCAAAAAGCACATGTATGGATTCATATTTAAAATGTGTGGCTTTGACAAAATGTATAAGAAAAAGAAAAAAACTGTAAAATGTAATTTGTCCTGCCCACCTGAACCAACTGGAGATCAACAATAGTGTTGGTGTTCAGGTCCATTATGGTATAGCTACCATATTTTGCACAGTGGCCTGTGAAAACATTGTCACAATCTTGTATTGAAGTATGTGGTATGTCTTTATAATGGTCTATTTATTTACAATCAAACATATCCTAGTCTTAGCAGTGCAGTAAATATACCTGGAGAGTCAGCCCTCATGTCGCCACCGAGTATGACTTTCTTATCTTGGCTGAGCTGCTGCAGCATCACCTCCTGCGAATGTTTCCATGTGCGTACTATAGCTGGTTCCACAAACATTCTGGCATGCCGACAGAACGTGTCATACAAAAAACAGGTTTTTACAACATTAAACATATGCCATATACAATAATGGAGCAAGCTATTATTTATTCATTCTTCATTTACCTTTTGAAGTTTGGAGAACGAGGCTCCACTGATGTACACTGCAGCAGAAAGCTGTACGTTCCCAGCTGGTGTATTATCGAGAAGAGGCTGGCTTTTCCAACTTCGAGAATACTCACAGTGGTTGCAAAGCTGTTCCACTGATAAGAATGTCCCAAGCCTTTTGGTTTTTACAAGGCATGCACGCTTGCATATAGCACACACCTCAAACAGCTCCATCAGACAGGTCTCATACACTATGTACTTTGTAATTGCCTGTGAATGCAGCATATCAGGAGGGGGAAACAGTTTCAACAATAAATGAACACTTTCAAAAAATATAGCAGGACTGCTGAAATACACAATATCCGTTTCAGCAAACAAAAGGAAAAATGATGATATACATTTAGACAAAGACATTTCTGTAACTCACGACATGACTGTTGACTCTGTTATATCAGGTTGTGTCCGGCCCTTGAGAAGAAATAATTGAGCGCCCCTCGAGAGGGTCCTCCTCCTCCTCCAGGCAATGTCTCTTAGATGGACGCTTTATGGGTGTTGAGCTTAGACAAGGGAGTGGGACTATGAAGGGATCAGTGGATGTGCCAAAGTCCTTGCAGGACACAGTAACCTGGACAGCTGTAATACAAGTATATTTTCTATGATAAAAAAACAATCTTAGGAGTAAAACATGACAGCACTGTCATAGTATAAATCCAAGCAGTAAAGGCTGCAACAGCTCATTGTAAAACTTGATCAAAAGCAATTTGAAATCTATAAAACTACAAACCTTCACTTTTGTAATGTGAACGAAGAGTCCTAGAAGAGAGCTGTGTGCCAACACTACGTCTTTCAGGGGGCTCGGTCTGGCAGCCGATATCTTTTGTAGCTGGTAATGATGCACTGGCCTATATAAAAAAGAGAAATGCCATCAACTTCATCTTACATTTACATCAAGCAAAAACAGTATCACTAATACATACACTCCAGGAGAAGAAACTCATTACACATAGCTAATGATTTGCTTCAAGTGTAAATTGTGATGTAGCAGTCTCAACCACACACTCGTTTTGCCCTGGACAACGCTGTACTGCTTGACCGACTGAGTCTCCCGGTTTGCAAGTGGACACCATGCTAATTGCTAGAAGCTAGCGATTAGCATTACCTTGTACTATGTGGTAAAACACACGCTAGCTTCTTGGTTAGTTTGGCAAAACACTTTTACTTAGGTTAGTTATTTTGTGTAAAATTGCAAAATGAAGACAGTAAAATATTTCTAGAATTCGACAACTCCCTTGAAAATTAATTTGATGCAAAACAATTTGCAAGATCAGAAATGCAATACGCTGTTTGGATTCTAGGCGAGCTAGCAGCTACTGTAACTTGTGGTGTACCAAAATGGTAGCAGCTTGCTAACCTTTGACGACCAAACTTGTAATATCAACCACACACACACTTGTTTCGCACTGGACTGTTTTGTGCGCAACATATTAGCGGCGGTGTGGGACCAAACAATCTACCGGGAAATGTAATAGACTATCAGCCCGCCGACGGGTAGAGCAGAGGCTGGCAGGCTGCACAGTTTGACTAGCTAGCAGGCAGCGTTGCGGACTAGGCCGCTTGCAATGTTTAGCTAAATATCCTCAGACCGGTAGAACACCGGCCATCACGGCCTCAACAAATACCGGGAAAGTCCCGACTCTCCCGATTGCCACTCTGCCTCTGTTAATTACAGTATGGGAGTATTTTACAAATGCATTACTTTCGAAAGTTACCGTAGCTGGTCAATGGCTTTGCAGGAAAAAACATGCTGACTGCAAACTAACTAGCTAGAAGCTACTGTAATGCTAGCGGTTAGCCACCTCGTTCTCAATGGCAAATTACTGTTACAACACACACAAGTTCACCCTAATGTACAACACAAATTATATATAACTACTTACATGTCCCTCGTCTGCAGGTATTCCACGCAAGGTTGGAATTGCGTCCTCTTTTAGGAAAAGTTTCTTGGCTAATCCTGCCTTGTACTGACCGAAGTTGGAGAAACAGTCAGCCTCAAAGTGGTTAGCACACACCAACAATTTGGGGTGGGGTGTGGTGGGTGGGAATATTCAAATGTTTCGGCTAGTTACGTAAGAAGCAGTGCAGATTTTGAACAGCTCACCCAGAGGCTGAAGGCAGAGGACATTCAGAAACCTGTATCTCACTCAAAACAGCATTGATGGATTTTTTTCCAAGTTTGTATGCTTGTGGAAGCACCAGAGACATAAAATAACACCCCAAAACCCAGAAAAAGTGATTTTTTCATAATATGGGCACTTAAAGATAGTGGCCAAAACCAGTTCTATGGCAGGAAGATATTGGACATTTACATTTTTTGTTAAGTGAGATCATGATGTTAAACGAGCACCAATCATACTATAGTAAAACTTATTTCTGGTGGCTATAATATTGATTCAGTATTTAAATCAGAATAGTCATTTTATGAGAGCGTGATTTAGAGTGTTACTCTAAGTTTGTTTTACCTTGACATCCTCTCAGTTGATAGAGTGTGCTTTGTATTAACCTTTGCCTAAGCTGTAATCGCAGCTCTTTTTTCAAGAATACATATCGATTTGCACTTCAGATTCGGACGAAGATGAATGATTAAATAATGGTAACTTTGCAACCTCATTAGGAAAGCAATGCCAAACCAGGTAATAGAAGAGATACGGTAGGCTGGCCTGAGTTATAGCCTCACTATCTGTCCTGCACTCTGATGTACACACTGATACAAATGGCTGCACTCTGATGTACACACTGATACAAATGGAATTGTTCACTGCTGCTAGACTTCATTGGGAAAAGAAATAGCAAGAGTTGACAAACTGAGCAGGAAAGATTAAGTTGTTATAATGTGAAATGGAAGACTTTTAAAGTCAGAAATGCAGTTAAAATACAAATCATTCTGGGAGTCTTTGAGAGGGTCCTGCCTTCGCAGGGTTTTAATGCTATTGCCATTTGAATACTCTCACATTTTCATGTGCCAATATTAGTGAGCAGGCTTAGATACTGTGGAAGCGGAAGCATCCTCTTTAGCACAGCAATGCAGATTACTGCAGCCAAGAGGGACATCTGTGAGCAGATACATGGTGGAAGGTGAAGAATAGAAGACGGGGAGTGAGACATTTGAGACAATAGAGAAGTCGAGAGAGAAAGGGAAGAGTAATTAGCAGGCGAAACGGTGGAAGGAACCGATAGGGACAGTGCACATACAGGAATAGAGACAGAGACAGATGGCTGAAGGTGGAAGCTCTGTCCGAAATGCCAGAGAAAGTTATATTTTACAGCTTGAATCTGGCAGGCTGCAACAGAATAAAAAACCTGCTCCTGTGACACACAAGCAGAAATCTGTTGAACAGACTGGAGTCTGCTGCAGCTGGACTGTTAAACCTGGACATTTTTGACAGTAACTAACTCACTACAATACCCCTTTTATTAGCGTTTACTGAAACATTAATAACAATACAAAATGAGACCACACTTAATATTTCAGTTCAGGGGTAAATCACCAGAGGCCCCACGATACGATGATATGCAATTTTAAACATATTGCAATATTCTGCGATATATTGCAATTTATTACCTTTTTTCAAATTTTATTAATTATGTCCCCAAATGAAAACTTTGTATCATATACGCTGGCTGTCGCCCCTGCTAACCTCGCCAGAAAAAAACAACTCAGCTGCAACTGATTTTATTATTCTAGTACCAAAAAGTTTGATTTTCATGTTCAATTTACATAATAAAAGATTGATACTTGGCGTCTGTGTATCGATACAGTATTGTTATGGAAAATATTGCAATACTTTGCTATATTGCCCCCCCCCCCCCAATCCCCCACCCCTATTTCAGTTATGTACAGTGTTTATATTACACAAATTACTTAATGAAAGCATAGGCCTGGGCATCAGACCACAATACTTTTTTGGTATAGATCAAAATGTGTCCAGTGTTTGGAAAAGCTAGCCTTGACTGCTTTCTTATATCCATACTCTTCAGCATGCTAACATGCTTACAATGACTATGGTATTGAGATGCTAATTTTGATAAGGTGTAAAGTTTGCCATATTTATCTTAGATTACCGTGTTACATAGTCTAGCTGAGGCTGATGGAAATGCCATTATGCCTAGTTGTGCAGGCATTTGATCATAAAGTATCAGACTAATTCAATTTTTGACCTGATGGTGTGATGATTGAACGTTACTACAATGGGAACATGAATGTCTGTGCCAAATTACATTGCAATCCATCAAGTAGAGGGGAACTTAGGGGATCAACAAAGTCATTAAGATACATCGTCAGTGAACCAAAGTTCTGAAATGTATTCAGTACAACTTTTTTGTGCCGATCCATCCAAGAGATGTTTGATCAGTTTCCCTTGAAACTCTAGCCAAGATCAACCTCAGATAATTACTTTTATTATGCTGTGAAAGAAAGCTCACTTTATCTTTATGTCATAGTGAAGGTCCCTTTCTCACTGTACAACTGGGAATTGGTGTCTTGTTAGTTCCCTGTTAGCATTTACCGCATTCCGAACATTCTTTTTAAAGCTTTAGTGCGTAACGTTTTGATATTAATGAGTGTCCGTTACATTCAAGCCATTGCCAAGTGAGTTGATACAAAGCTTATTAAGACTATGAGCTCCACACAACACTCTCTGTATTTCTCAGTATGGCTATGTTTAGAAAATGATGTCGTCCGGCAGCTTTCGCACGCAGAAACTTGAGTGAAGATAATTACCTCTTCTGAACAGTCCATGTTTTTGTAATCCTCCGTGTCCTCCTTGCATACTAGCAACTGCGTGGAGGAGGAGTGGGGATGGTGCGCCGGCAGTTTTGTTGTCATTACTTAAAATTCCTCATGGGGCGACAGAAACTATACACTTCTAGGGTTTTCTTACTTTCACAGAGAACAAGGTTTGGAATTTCTTACCCATGCAGCTATACATTAAGGGCAACCTCTGTATTTGCTGTTTCACTAATGGCACCACTACCATTTGTTGTCACTTGAGGGGGAAAAACCAGGAGTATCCGTGCTCCCAGTAGACGAGGCCTATCCTTCTTAAGTAACTGTTGCAGTTTGTGCATGTCGGTCTATCGGCAGACGTGTACTGTGCAGAAATTGGGTCAACAAACCACACCAGGCCTCCTGCAAGAAACCAATGAAAATGAGGTCATGGAAAGAGAAGAGGCTCTCAGCTGGCCTGCAGAGCTTTTTAGCATGGCACAATATACGCTTTGTTATGACAGTTAACTCTGTCTTAACACTAACAAGAGTCACTCGCCAGAATAAATTGTCTGCATTAGTCCTTGCTGTGTGTTTGTTTGACATTATGGAACTGCTTAAGTAACCGCACCTATTTTGGAGGAATAGTGCTAGTTCATTACACTCAGACTGGAGTGTACAGGCCTGGATTGGTGCAACATGTTAAGTATCTAAAGTATTTAAGTTTTTAAATTATTAAAAGGACTGTTAGAACATCGAATAGATTTAGTAACATTTACTACATCGTTCATACATTAAAACTCATGCAAACAGTGCTTGTTTACAAAGAAACATGGTCTTTTCCATGAACCACTAGTTGAGGGAATGGGACCTTTTTGTAAAACAGAGGACATTAGCCAGCCACATAATTCCCTTGTGATGCATTTCCTTGTACTTCTAGGAGTGCTTACTGGCAGTCCACTTCTACTGATGAATTTCAAACTTGATGGCCTTCCAATAATTACAGTGGTAATGATCATTTGCACTGCATGGTGGTGGGTGTAATTTGCCTATTCCCATGGCAGAGACTAAGTTGTTTTATTTTCTCATCTTCAAGGCAGTCATTCAGGAAATAGCTTTTTGCAAGGGAGAATGGTGTTGTTCCCCCCTAGTGTTAAAATGGTTCATGTGTAGCTGCAGAGTAAGTGAATTAAAGTTTTTCAGGGAGAAAAGTCCCAGCTTGTGGTGCAGAGTAAGGTAATTCTCCCACAGTAATGGGAGGTTGGTACTTTGATTTGCCCAGTGTGTTGTTTGCTCTGGGCTGGTTAATAATACAGGCGCCCATACGCCAAATCCTAATTGTTCCCTGGGGAGTCTGAATGACTTCACTCGTGATGTAATGGAAACTGTGATTTAAATATTGAGCAAGGTTATTTAATGTTGCACCTACTGTACATTCTGTAGCTGGTCTCCCATTGGATTACTGTAATAATGTGGAACATATTTCTCTTGCATATGCCATTTTGAATGTTTTATGCAGACTGTAAAATAGTTTTTGTATGGTAGGACAATGAGTTCAACGTGGCTGTTAGTCACTGTAAATGAAGTTAGAATATTTACATCAGCTTTAGCTTACATCATCAATACTGCTAATGTAATCCTTAGAACTAATTAGCATCTTGTGTTCCGTAATGAAAATGATTTAAAAGGTTCTGAGATAACAAAAAGAACCCTAATCATCCCCTTAAGATACCTTCTCCCTATTAGAAGGATCTCTAATGAAATAGTTCAATTAGTGCTAGTTCTCTCTCTTGTAGGCTTTTTTTGTAAATACAATTATGTTGTATGTATAATTTAAATAAATCCACCTTTTGAAGCATTTATAAAAATGTTGATAGTATTCACATTTTTAAATTGACTCAATATCTCTTGGACGGTCGCTCCTCTACCTCTGAACTAAAATATACTGTATCTCAGCTATGGGATGGATTGTCATAAAACTTTGTACAGACATTCACTGTCCTCAGAGGGTGAATTGTACCAATGACTTTTCCTGCACGTTGAGGATGACATGGTTGCTTTTTAGTTTAATGACTTGACAGCTACTCGATGGATTGCCATTCAATTTGGTACATATATCCATATTGCCCAGAGGATGAATCCTAATGAATCATTTTTGGAGTTTTCTACAAGAACCACCAGACGGTCAACGTTAGTGATTAAGCCAAACATTACCGCTAAACATCTACACGTTAGCATTGTTGATGTTAGCATTTAGCTCAAAGCACGGCTATATGTTTACAGCCTAGCAAAGCCTCTAACAGGACAGTAGACTCTTAATCTGGTTAAAATTATGAATTGAGAGAGCATCATACAGTACTCTGCAGCTGTTGTGGACCCTGACTTGTCCTGTCAGACAGGGTTCAGTCTTGTTGAGTCTTGGATCTATGTTCTGCTTTGTAATTCTGCCTTCACTTCTTTTTTAAGTGCTCCCTCAGTTGATACAGTCTCTGCATAGTCCATAACAATGGCAGTTAGTGGATCTTTGTGGGTTAGCTATTAATCAGGAAATAAAAAAGCAGCCACACAGCAGTAAACCCAATCTCCCGCCTCATATTGTTTCTCCTCTCCATCAAAGCTCAGGGCTGCCTCTGCCACATTATTGGTGAGCCTGCTAAAGGTGGCCTTGGTGAATTTGCTCCAGCACACCATTGTTAATGATTTAGTGTGTTAGGATTAATGTTCACACTCAATCCAAATGCTCCTGCCATTCTTTGGTTGAGTGATTTCAGGTTTTGTGAGAAGATCTGTTTTTAAGGACTTTACAAAAGGGGGGGGCTCTTTACTGGTACAGTCTTTACTGGAACATTTACTGTACATTGGTATGTGCTGGCTTTTATTATTAACAATGACTCTACCCCCTTATCGGCTCTGCTTAGCCTTGCTTTCACTGCTCCTGAGAGATTTAGGAAAGGTTGATTGGCTCCTACTCAGAAATATTTACATAACCAACTCCCTGATGATTACCATATACAACTAGAGTTTGTTTTGAAAATGTATCAAAGTAACAATATTCTTAAGAGAATGAGATATTAGTGTTTCTCTGAGGAGAAGGTGTTTGATGCCACTGATCTGCATGCAGAGTGGCTGGCCAGCATATCGAGATTGATGCCCTAGAAAATCTGTGATTTTATTCAAAACCCAAGATTTGCATCTAATTTCATACTATCAATTTCGAGCATTTGAAGGCTAGGAATGAAAGTTATGGTGCTCATGTATCACAATGTATCACATTGTCAGTATTGGGAAAAACAAATGCATGTTTTTGTGTCAATATCTTGTAACTCTCGAGCCAGATTCAGGAGTCGGTCAGACATGCCATGAATCTTTCTGACATTGAAAGGATTCTGCAATACAGCATGTTATCCTCCTGCTTATGTCGGAATGTTGTTGTTTTGGCTAATGATAATTTCCACAAAAAAAATTCTAGTTGCTTTGAATTAATCCTTGAAATAAAAATGGAAGTTTTGTTTACTAAAATAGTCTTTTACTAAATGAGAGAACATACTGCAGCTTTAAAATGAATTGTGTTCTTAAAAATATGTCCCATTTGTCACGAAAAAAATTATATATATTCAGCCTATATGTCGTAACTGAAATGGTCTGGCTCAGAGAAGAAGCAAAAATAAATTGATGTTCTGAATCATTACCTTAACATTCAATACTGGACCAACTCTATTTTGAATAGAAGCAACGCTCTACAGTTAAAAAAAAAAAAAAAAAAAAAAAACGTTACTGAAACGCCATCTCCATTTCCTTGGTGCCGTACTTTCCCCCATTCAGTCTCCTCCCAGAATATAGGTTAAGATTCATGATGTTAGTGTGCCATCATATTTAAAGACCTAGGTGGCCTGAGGAACAGTAAATATGGGGAACTGACGCTTTCCAGATCATTATTGTTTTTGCTCTCAGTGAAAACGAACGCTGACCCCTCAATCAATCAAACTGAGTGATGATGTGAGCAGCAGGAGTTCATTACTGTCTCTGAGCATGATGTGTTCATCGCTCAGATACAGTATCCTGTGATTTCGGTCTTCTTTCCTTTATCATTCTTTCTTTTCTGTCTTTACCACCCTTCAGTGTCAGAAATATAATCAGGCAGATGTTAATGTCACAATAAATCCCCAAATGCCCTCAAAATCTAAGGTAGATTGGCAAAATCTGCAACCAAGGATCTGTAACATTAGAAGATGACATTAATCATCTTAGCGCTCTAGGAAGCTTTTACTCTTATCTGTTTGTCTTATATGGAAGCCTCATTCTCATTCTGATTCAGTCTCCTTCCTCTGTGCTGCTGTTATGAAGTCCCTTTCCTTCCAATGTAGCGTACAGGTTATTTAAATAGTTACTCTTTAAAAAGCTTGTGTTTACTTGATGAGAAAACGGATCAAATTAAATTTAAAACAAGAAAGGAAACTGAATCAATATTGCACACTCAATAAAATGTATCAGTTAAACAGGGCAGGAAGAACCAAATAGCAGTCAAACATGCTTGCATATTTCCTTGGTTAGCTCAAATATGAATGACTTTCCCAATTAAATGTACATGCACAAAAAAGCTTGAACTATGGGCACTGTCATTGAATTGAGATAAATCAAAATACAGGTTTGAATGTGATGGTTGAAACATTTGACTCAAATGTGAGTGTGAATGGATATGGACTCATTACATTACATGCCTGTGTATGTGACAGTTTACTGGCCTGTTTAACTGTTAATGGATTTGTAATACCTATTTACTCTTCAGTGCTGTTTCTGTGCTGGGGAATCTGCTAAAGTGCCAGTTGGGACTTGAAACTCTATTTCTTTCTTGTAATAACTAAGAACAAATAAAGATTGCAATTTAGGGAGGCAGATTATTTTATTGATTCATTAATATTAAATGAAGTAAATTTGAGAAGCTCGAACAAGAGAATGCTTGGCATTTTATCTTATAATATGGCTGAAACGATTAATCGATTATAAACAATAGTTGTTGAGATCAATTAATGGATGAATTGACTAATTGTTTCAGCTCTAGTGGACTTTGTTTCGGTCCTGTCAATTTGCATTCCGCTAATTGTTTTATAATGTGGAAGTTTATAATGTGGAGTTCCTGGTGGATGAAATGGGCCCTGGCGACTTGGGACACACACCAACATGTAGATCACGAAAAGTAGAATAAAGCTGCATCCATTTTTCTCTGGAACTGTAAGTGCTAACAAGACACCTCATCAGTGCTCACCAATACTAAACGCTGCTCTCTATTGTGTGAAACACTTTCAAGCATTAGCATCACTATCAGTGATGTTCTCAGTCAGGTCACCTGCATGCATTATCAAGCTCCAGGGACCCCATGCATTAACCTCACATTATAATGTAGACAGGTTTACCTGCTCTGCTAACATATGTAGGCAGAGCTGTCTTTGGTTCAGAGCCAGAGGTGACTAGCTGCTTCAATGACCCTGCTTGAGTCTCACCAGGCTTTGCCTCTGGTCAAAATGAAGGTAACGTTGGTGCAAATCAGATGTTTTCCTTTCTGTATCACACAGATTGCATTTTTAATGATGGTATGAAGTAAGAACACCACATTGGGTCATTTTCAAATCCAATTTGATCCTCTTTTACTTGTGGTCACAAATCTGATACATCAGTAATCTAAAAAGTCTCATTAGAATTCATAGAACTTTTATACCCCTCCGGGGCTCTTATAATCCCACAGTGGCAGCCTATTATACACACTGTTGGTAGTAGTGACCATAGAGGGCATTGTTTAAATGAGGGATAATGAGGTGTTGGACCTCATAAGGACTTAGAGAAATGCTTCAAGCTAAATGCATAATCATCATAACCGGTCTGTGTTGAAAGTATATCGAAATAAATGGCGAAACTGGCTAAAGGACTACAGGTGAATGTTGCTGCATTGTCAATGCAAACCTAAGAGCCTTGGGCATCGGTTCAGACATCTCAAGGATTTAACAAAAGAAGCATTTGTGGTTCATTTTGGGCATGTAACCTTTTTTAGATTGGTATTACATATTGGCTACACTGACCGAAATCAAACTGTGCGTAACAGAAAGATATCAGATCTCAACAATCACAATTGAGTTGAGGCTTGAGTGGAAGCAGCTTTTGTCAGCAGGCATTCATACAAGACCTAATGGCCCTTGAAAAAGAGCTGAGAGTTAATTTAACCATTTCAGAGCCTGCAATTGAAATGCAATCGGGAAGAAGTAAAGCATTCATCTTTGAAGTGGATCTGGGCCAAGCTTATTCTGTTAGGTGCTAAAGTTTCTCAGAAAAAAAAATAGTTCGCCTATAGGGGCCCCTTCTCAGCTGTAAGTGAATGGACATACAAAGCGAGTCAGCCTTATCACTTGTCTTGTTCGAGAGCCTTCATCTCCACAAATAGCCCCAGCAAGACACCGGAGTGTAGATAAAACGTTGCCTGTGCATCCGAGGAGTAATGACAGAGATATACAATGCTGTGTTCTCACCGGGAGGAAAGTGAGATTGCATTTCAGGTTTGTGCTGTTACAAGTATCACATCAGCAGATTTATAATAAAGGGGTTTATATCAGTTTTCCGTGATGACCTTTTGAAAATGCCTGATTCTAAAGAATGGTAATGAATGCCAATGAAGAGTAGGGCATCCTGATAATCATTTAGACAGAGCGCAATTTCAAACCTGCCATATGTTCAGTATGACGATCCATTATTCTGTTGCAAGGCAGAGTATTCTGCCAGACTATCTGAGTGGTCCGTAAAGTGCATACAGAGCAGGAAAATGGATTTGAATGTGAGGAGGCATCCCATATGCTTTTCAGCAGTGCCCTAAGGGAACAATTGTGCTAACATTAGTACACTGATGTCATAAGCAATTCATTACTGTCCTCAGATATCGACCTGGCTCTTATCTGCACTGACATCCTGCGTTGTCACAGCTACCTACCGCTAATGTTATGATTCAGAAAAGCACTAAATGGTTTTACTTGGCTCAAGATGGATCTTACCACCAACGCTTCCTTCAAATAACGCTGATGGCCTCTTTCATCACTTTAGGACACGTTTCATTGGGTTATCAGGGTTTGAAGGTGACATGTGGAACATGGAAGAGTTCTGCTTTCATATATGCTTCATGCACTGTACTATACATATACAATGGCAAGTCTGAATTTCACAATATAGTATCGTCGCTAAAATATCTGAACATGTTAAGTAGTTTATTATTCATTTGTAGTATTTATTAGCAAATTAAAGGGACTTTTCCTCCCAGCACTTCAACTCCATTAATCCTTTAATGATTCTTCTGCTTTTAAATTAAGCATCAATATTAATATTGGCCTAGTTTATATGTACGTTTCCTCTGCACTATTGACTCGGGCTCCTTTAAGAGTTGATGCCATCTTTCATTTTTCCAGTATTTATTTATGTATATCCTGCATTTGTATTCAAATTGAATTCATGTATTAAAAACCATATATTATCTAAAATTGAAACAATTATTCGATAGAAAGTTAATCAACAACTTTATTAAACCCAAAGTGACGAACATCTGCTGGTCTCAGATCCTTAAATATTAGCTGTTTTTTTGCCATACATATTAGCGCTATATCATATCATGGGCGTTCTTTCACTACTTAAGGATATTTTATAGCAAGGCAGCTTTTTTTTGTGCAGCACATTTCAGCAACAGGGCAATTCGAAGGGCTTTAGATAAAACATTAAAGAGCAGTTAAAAACAATTAAAAATATAAAAACAGATCAAATGCGATAATAAAAGTTAGTGCAGTATAAGAAATTAACAATTATTTAAAGAAAGGCAGCATGAAAAAGGTCTTCTGCCTTGATTTAGTAAAAAAAAAATCTTTACCAGCTCTATTTTCTTTTTCATTTGTACATCTAAAGAAGTGTGATTTACATTAATTAAAAATACATGAACATGGTAATACTTCCTTAGGCAAAGCACAAGCTTTTGTCTTTCTGCTGAGTTAGTCTTGGTCAGCAAGGAGAAACGGTTATCTATCACTGATCATTGATTGGTTGTTGGTACTTATATTGTTTGAAGCCCAGACAGGCTTAAATAACAATCCTACTTTCCTTTAATGCGAGTCCAGCCTTCACCTTAATTCCCAGAATGCTAACTTGATCTGCGAAGAAGATGCAGCGTTAATCTTGCATTTGATGAAGCACTTTATCATCACTAGGGTCAAAGATCCCCTCAGACGCTGTTGTTCTTGTTGTTTTTTCTTCCTAATATGCTCTTAACAAATCAGGTAACCTTTTTCCTAATGACAGCTTAGCAAAATCAATCAACCTTTTTTTTCCTAATGACAGCATCTGTGTGCATTATCTCTCCAAAGAGGTTGCTATAGCAGCCATTTGGCTTGATAGCTTTAGAGCGTCATGCAGCTCCTGAGGCAGGGCTCGTCTCTTTGTTCTCTTTTGGTTGCACAATCCAGACCCACTGTTTAAAGCCAGTTGGTCTAGAAAACCTTTACTATTAGATTTCTGACATTACGAAACAAACAATTCTTTAGATGACTTGTGAGCCTTTTTAAGACTTTGGCAGTGCTATCATGCCTTTTAGCAACATTCTAAACCATATGTAGGGAAAAAAGAGAGCTGCACTGCACTCATCCCTGATTTTTATTTGGTATACCCTGACAGAAACTATGAGCCAGACATAAATAAGAAACCCCACAGCTTACTCATTTCTTTTTAACTTTTTTACTTCTCCCACTTTTGAAGCGATATGGATTCAGAGATCACTGCACAAGCACATTCTGTCCATTTTCCCAGATTCATTTTATTATTTTGCTCTATGACTGTCTACCTCTGCTGTGAGAATGTCCCATTTTAATGTCATTGTGTAAGTTTGGCAATGATGCATCATATTACCACCTTACCATCTTTGAGGCTCATGAAATTGTATTCAGTAAGCAATTCTGGGCAGAGAGCCCGGACTTAACTCTTGTCTCTGAAATTGAATGCATCACCCTTAGTCTACAATATATCTACGGTTTCCAGTTATTTTTTCCCAGTCTTGAAATCAACTGCAGTAGGAATGTCTCTGAGGATTTATTCCTTCATAGAACGGTAAACAAAACTGACACTGCAGTTTTAGTATTATAGCGTGGTGACTCATGGTGAGGAGATTTTTTTATTGGATGTTTTCCTTGAAGGAAACTGTGGTGCTTGGTTGTTGGACCAATGCTCATTTGCACATTGGCTTTTGTGAATATCAGTGTTTTGCTTTTATTATGAATGCAAGATTAACTGTTCTCTAGATTGCAGTCATGTTTTTGACAAAGGTGAACTTTGCTGTTGTAAGTATTTTTAATGGGCACTGAAACAAATAGTCAGTGTTTTGATTTCAGTGTCATGAATGTTATAGAATAGGGTTTTTGACTGTTGGTTGGACACAAGGAGACATCTGAAGATCTAGGGAATTAAAGGGATACGCCACCGTTTGTTGAAATAGGGCTTATCATGGTCTCCCCTAGCTGTAGCTAGGTGGGCCAATGCATTTTTTGTCTCGGTGCATGTAATTAGGTGGGTTTTTTTTGTCTTTTGTTGGCTCACTTTTACTCACAACATGCTAACTGGCAACATAGGATTTCATTCACTACGCTAAGCTAACTAGCGCGGCGGCGCTGCTAAACAACTGGACTAAAACAATGCATGCACAAAAAATGCATTGGCCCACCTATCTACAGCTAGGGGAGACCGTGATAAGCCCCATTTCAACAAACGGTGGTGTATCCCTTTATAAAAAAAAAAAAAAAAAAAAAAAAAAGACATTTGATTGACCAAACAATGAATTGATTAATCGTGAAAATAATCAGCAGATTAATCTATAATAGAAAATGATTGTTAGTTTGAAGCCTAGTTATGTTTCACACTTTCACAGGATATTATACTGTAGCATATTAACATATGGAAGATGTGTTTAGTTCTTTAGCAAAGTAAGTGTTGAGTAGGTCTCCACTCACGTGTAGAAACCAACAACATAAACTTCACATTCACTAGATCTTAGCTCACAAGATCACTTGTAATCTCCTCCAAGTGTGTAGAGAGTTAGAAAAACATAACAGAGTGGGTTACATCAGCTTTATGGTGTGCATCCACTCATACCTTGACTTCTGTTCCCGTACTGTGCTAATGGCGCATTGACATTTTCCTTGTTTTCTAAAACTCAGCCAAGCTGGCTGTTGGTACCAAATACTGCTCATCTCTGTGCATGCTGGCGTTCAGCGATATGTTCAGCTACTGGAGGACATTACGCTTAGTGCTTGTCTAACGAGCCTGCAGATACTGTGCCTGCAGGGTTTGACAAGGAAGACTTTTGTAGCTGTGCTCTTAATGAGTTTTCTTGTGTTGTGTATTTCATGGAAATAACAGTTTAATCGTCTCCATTCATTTTTCATATCCGCTACTCCCATGGAGCAAATAGCAGAAGTGTTATTTGATGGGAAACTAATAAATATGAAATGGAAGCAATCTCCCCAAAATAAAACACATTTAATAATTCACAACTAAATTGTAGTGGTTGATCAATGAGAGTGAATAAAACATTTGCCTTACATGCACTTAATACCTGCCCAAGCAATTCATTAGGGACAAGAAACTCCTCAAAATCTGCACATTTGAATCATTTAGAAGTATACTTTTGGAGTCTGATATGTGTGAGCAAGGTTGTGGATGGCCAGTTGACAACAGTGTCCTGCTCCACCCCCAACAACTTTTAGAACATTCTTCTGGATATTGTCAAGCAGGTTAAGGCGAATAGGTGGAGCACTTATCCAACGCAGTGAAGCACACTCCACTGCAGACGGGTGCTTTATAGATTGTGGGCTCAGCTCTTAAAGTTCAGTTTAGTGGCCAAGTTCCCTGAAGCTCCCAGATTCTGACCTGCCCTGATAAAGATGTATCACACACTTTGATTTTAAAGAGTCAAAGCGTTTGTGTAAATTTCTGATTTCCATCTTGCGGTTTGTTTATTTAACGGCAGACACTTGACTGCTGTTAAGCATGCATACATTTTGCAGAGCAAATCTATGGTAGTAAATTGTGCCCCAATGTTTGATGACAAGCTGCTCTCTGCAGTTTTACAGTCACTCAAGCTGCTTTCACACAGGAAGGGGAAAAAAAGCTCTCGGTGGTAATAATGGCTCTCACCCCCGGGCACCTGCAGTTACTGTTTTCTAGATGGATCAATATATCTGTCAACTTCTCCCTGAGTGGAGCCTATTTCATGTCTCTCCTGTCACTGCTGCAGGGTGCAACATGAAAGAGCTCATGTTTCATCAAAGTCTGGAAGGAAAGAAAAGTTTATTTGGGAATTTGTATTCTAGATAACAGGGTAGGCTTCAGAGAGGTTGTAAGGCCAAATCTATATTTTCAATATTATGTGGTGCAATACTTCTATTCATTCAAATCATTCTGTGTCAAGGCTTCAATTACTTACATAATACTTTGATGCTTTAGTAGCTACACTTTAGATTGCTCTGTTTTGTTCAAATGAGTGTCTGTTTGACTGGAGAATCATAGTTTATAGACATTACAAGTATTCCTTCTTAATCGACACAACATTTAATACATTCTGGAGTTGGAGTTTGTGCCTTTTACACAGACCTTCTGAAAGTATAAACCCCCTTTGTTCTGCAGATATCTTTTGTACGTTTTTTTGTCTTTAAACATACCCACACATCTCTCAAGTGTTTGCGTTGACCCCAGCCTCCATAGCACTTTTTGTTTTTGCCTTGACCATACTACTCATTAAGGTAAACATAACTCATGTTGAGAGATTTTCCTGACTGTATATGGACTTGGAATGAGGTGATTTTTTTCCACACATCACACTCAACATGGGGGTGGGGAAGCCTTGAGAGTGTAGACTTGTGAAATATGTCTTTTAGTGAAATGCTGTACAGTTCACCTGAATGATGTTGTAGTGTACGGTCAGTGTTTGTTTGCCAATCACTCATGTGAGCAGCAGACTTTTCACCTCAGAAATAGTGAGGTGGGAAATGTCATTGCACTCAGTTTG
This sequence comes from Gymnocephalus cernua, assembly GCA_023631565.1. Lineage (NCBI taxonomy): Eukaryota > Metazoa > Chordata > Actinopteri > Perciformes > Percidae > Gymnocephalus > Gymnocephalus cernua. Next base: position 12,315,515 of record CM042445.1, read on the forward strand.
TCATAGACAGTTGGGTGAAAATATTCGGTAATATAATGTAGCTGCTCCCATGCTGTATGGAAATCACTTCAGCGGCGTGTTTGTTTATCAGAAACATGGATGGAAATGGAAACCAGGGGCTAGATGACAGGTGATGGAGTGGAACACATGTTACAATTAAGTGTTATCAGGGAGTCAGTGGGGGTGGGGGGTGTGTATGCACACAAACACACTCAGGGAGTGCACGGGTGTCCTGGTTGTTTGTTGGTTTGTAAAGCTGTCTGGAGCAACTGTTGCAGCCATACCCTTTGAAGAAATAGGTTAAGGTTAACATATGATTATGGCTTAAGAAGATTCACAAAAATATATTTTTAAAGAAAGCCATTTGTTATGCCCCTCCCCTTAACAGAAATTGACCAATCATAGCTTAGCAACAAACTCGTATGGCTATCTTTAGAAAATTGTCTTCCGGCGACTTTCACGCGCAGAAACTCGAGTGAAGATAATGTCCTCTTCTGAAGAGTCCACGTTTTTTTTAATCCTCCGTGTTCTCCTTGGTTACAAGCAACTGCGTGGAGGAGGGGGTGGTGCACAATCACGGAAGGTTTGCGTCATGTGCATGTGCCGACAGTGTTGTTGTCATACAGAAACTATGCACTATAGCTTTAAAGCTTCTCTTATAACACTGTACTGTATGTAAGACCAGGGATAACTTGCTCTAACCTGCAGTACAAAATAATTCAGCTCCTTTATTTCTGTATCTTCTGCATGCATCAGCAATTGGTTATGATGCAAACTTTTTGCCTGGGTGTTAAAAAGGCCAACCCCACTTGGACTTGTCCACCCCCTCTCTAAAAGTGGTACATTCTGCACCCTGTTTTGAGAGTTCAACTAGTTAGTCTAATTAAGCCCAGCAGGTGTTAATGCCTGTATATAGCCTTCAAGTGCTAATTCATGACCATTTCACGGGGTTGTTTCAAAAGGAGTCAGCTAGACACTGAGTTTTCAACCAACTCATGAAGCTATAGATAATTAGTTAGTTAGTGATAAAATATGCTAGTGACAGTTGTCATTTTAGCCAGATAAATCAACAGTTGGCAGCTATGAGTGAAAAGCCTGCTTTTGCCAATGGTCAATTAAACAAGCAACTCTTCGTATGTGAAGAACTGCAAAACAACTTTAAAAGTCATTGTCTATTTAAATGTGTCTGTCATGTCCCCTGCCAAAGTCTATGAAAGCAAGTCATCTCTGAAAAGGCACTGCTACGCCCCACAGGTAGCTTGTAAATTATTCACCTCATTGAGACACTGTACTAGTTCTCTGTGCTGCTCTGACCCAGTAAGACGTTTTACACAATACTTCAAGTCCTTGAAATCTTTATTTCTTTCAAGGCACACTTTTTATTCCTGCTTGTACTGGCATAACATGCCTACAAGAACTCCAAGGTCAGAGTCTTCAAAAACTCTACACAGAGCAGAATTCACCGAAATAGACCTGCCTTTCTGTAAAGTGACCTGTGGACTATCAACTCGGTTTCAGAGCACATTTAAGCCCAATCTGATTTTATATCCGCGCCTGTCAGCCTGATGGACGTGCAATATGAGAAAATGTGAACACATCAGTTTTTTTTAAAGCACATTCACTGCAGTAGTAGTAGAGCGGAGCAAGTTTAAGGTTTGAGTTAATGACAGGCGTTTCAGATGGGAGAGCTTGGCATTGATAGATGAGTGCAATTGAGTGTGCACTAATTAGTGGAGACAATGATGCTCTTGGTTGGTCCTAATGTCATCACAGACGCTGGCAGTAGCCTTCATTATTAGTACTGACCATGCCATTCGGTTGGAGGAAATCTCACTAACTTGGGCGCCACAGTTTTCGACCCTTCTTTTTCTTCTTGACTTTTCATTTTTTGCAGTATTTGTCACTCCCTCAACCACTTTCCTCTCAAGCGCCCATGATGCACCATTAACATCGTCCATTACTGTCACTCATTGTTTTAACCTTCAATTACACATGATGCAGCAGGCCCATAATGTACTGTCATTGCTAATTTATTGGACACTTTCCCCTTAATGCTGCTTATTTCTCTCTCTTCCTCCTCCTCCTTTGCTTTTGCTTTCTCTCTCTCCTCTTCTTCTCCTCCTCCCACTACTAGTCCTTTCGAGCCAATCAGGCCACACCTCCCATGGCAACCGTCAGTGAGTGTAAAACATCCACAGATGGTGCTGAGTAAAACGAGCAGCAGGCACACTACGAGATCAAGTGTAGGAGTGTGTGTTTGTGTGTCTGAGAGAGACAGATACAGGGAGACTCATTGGATGACCACTGTTTTGTGAAGCCAATAGTATCCTCTAGTAACACAGAAAAAAAGAGCAGCGCGTTTTCTCAGAGGAGTTGCAGGAAAAGTCTGAGAGAAGAGAAGGAGTGAGTGTTGGAGGAAGAAAAAAAGAGACTGAGACAAGCCTCCCACCTTCACCAGAGAGCAGGAGGTAAACCGCCGGTAAGCAATTACTAATGACCTGACAAAAAAAACGCGGAGCCGCGCATCAGAGTGGCCCGGACACACATACACACACAGCCACACACACATGCAAGACAAGCCCCCCTTACTGCTCTCCACTCCCTCATGATCGTCTCTCCCGCCACACGCAGACACAAGGGCCACGCTGACACATCCAAGGGAGTGGAGGAGTGAAGAGGACACTTGCCGCAGGACTTTGTCAAAGTAGAAGTCTTCCTTGGATTGTTTTTTGTTTGTTTTTTTACTCTGAAGCCAGAAATCCTACTTTTGTGCTGACCTTTCCACGTACTCCTCCCCCCCCTCACCCCTGTCAGGAGCAAAGATGAGCTGCAGGAAAAGGTGCAAGCGGGAGATCTTCAAGTTCGCACAGTACCTGTACAGACTTGTCACGGGCACGCTCAACACCGGTAAGGCTCCTGGTGGACTTTGAGAGACGGATTTGTCCCGTGTTTCCATTCGCAGTGATTCTCTAAAATCTGCAGAGATTTTTGCGTTATCCTCTTGGCAGTTTGGTCAAACTTCTCCGCTTGATTCACATTTTAAATCCAATTAGCTCATTACAAAAGGTTTGACACATGGGGATGTAATATCAATGCCTCACAGTGTACATTAATGCCTGCAAACCCTGCTAGAGCATTGTGAGGATTTCCAGAGTGGGCTTGAATTCATTACCTACTCTGCATCATAATCTGTGTAAGTGTGTGTGCATGTGTAAGTGTGTAAGGACATATGTAATGTATTTTAGCATTTAACAAACTCATTGGGTCTGTAAGCTCAGTTTTGCAGTCATCATGCTTCTAGCACCTTAATAATGTTGACCATCATAGATTTCTGATCTTAGTTATTAAGTATATATTAAGTATATAGTAAAAAACACAACGGTGATGTGGAGCAGTATGCTGATGCTGCATTCTTCTTCAATCATCCCCAGAAGCAAAAGTTGTTGCGTACTTTGTACTCATTATTCATTGGTATTTCTGCAACTGTATCATGCTGCAAAGCGTAAAGATTTTGGTTTCCCTTTTGGTTCTGCGTGCACATACACCAAGAGTTGTTCTAATAAGAAACAATGAATGGTATTAACAAGATTAAATCTCAGATTATAGTGGATCACCAGCAGATTACTTCATGAAAAGTTCAGTATAGGATTAAGGTTAGCAGCAGTAGCATACACTGGTATCTGGCACATATTAGTGCATCAAACTGGTGCTAAGGTTTATTTACATTATTTTCATTACTGTAAATAACTGTGTTGCCATTGCTTATCCTTTATTGCTTCTTGTTTCGTTCTTGCATCAACTGAGCTTAGCTGTCGAGTAAATTGTTGATTATCACGCTGCATGGCTGAGATGGTTTTAATCCCCAGAGAGGTACTACGTGAACTGCTAATGAATTCGAACATGCTTCTGAACATGTGAGACTTGCAATATTTTTTTGTAGCAGTCGCCCCTTGTTAATTGTTGTATTGCAAAAAAATGCATTCATTTAAAAAAGGTGGACGTTTCCCATACAGTAGAGGATATTTGCATACAGCCGTGGCCTACTTTCTACCTTCTCCTTGACCTTAGAGACAAAGAGAACAAGTGGGGAGGATGGGAGGCAGCTATAGAGGAGTCTCTCCGTCAAGGGGCTGCCCTATTAAAAGTGTAGGTGGCTGTAGCTATCCAGTCATGCCAATAAATATAGGCACGTGGGAGACACCAAGCACGGAGAATTCCATCTACTGTATCTGCCCAAAGGAGTAGGCTGTTGGTTTCCATAGATACCAGCAGGTCGTTAGGTCACATTGCAATTCCCACTTGGTGATAACATTACGAGAACATATTGGGTAGTAATTTGCTTTAGTGTCCTCATAGGTTTGGTTAATAAAAATGTGCCATTGCTTTTTCTTTTGCTGCACTGTAGGCTACCGTGTTTGTTTGGGTGCAAAATTGTGGTCTTTAATGTCAGTGTTAGTACTTATTAACCCCCTAAGGCAGACAATGTCATATATGAAAGCAAACTACATGTTTTATGTCAAATTCAATATCTCATATACTCAATTCATGTATCGCATATACTAAGCATGCAACAAATGAGCCAACATAATGATATACCAGTGCAAATGTAATAAATAATGTGTAGATTCTCATTTTTACATTTGGATATTATTGGATATTGTAAGGCGTGTTCCCAGGGGGCATTGAGGATGCATCATTAGGGCCCGAGCGCCGACAGCGGCGAAGGCCCTATTGGAATTGAAGGAATTATTATTATTATTATTATTATTCCTCCGCGCAATGAATTGCCTTTTTGAGGGGCTTATCATATTCAAAAACTCACCAAATTTGGCGGTCGCGTCCATTCTGGTGAAAAATTACGTATTTTAAGGGTTTCTGGAATAGGCGCACAAAAATGGCTCGCTAGCGCCCCCTACAAAGTCAAAAAAATTGAGCCCCTGCAGTGCGTTTAACGTAGACTCACGACACTTGGTACACATATGTAGCATGTGAAGACGTACATAAAAGGTCATTGGAGCCATACCTGAAACCCAACAGGAAGTCCGCCATCTTGAGTTGAATGTTCGAAATTAGTGCGATTTTGGCCATTTCCATATGTCGTACTTTAACGAACTCCTCCTAGAGATTTCATCCGATCAACTTCAAATTTGGTCTGTGCCCTCTTAAGACATGATAGATGAAAAGTTGTAAAAAGAAAAACTTTTGATCATAGGGCATGGCCGTGGCGGGGCGGCCATTTTGTGCGTTTCGCCATCGAAACAGGAAGTGGCTGTAACTCAAGTGTCCATTGTCCAATTGGCTCGAAACTTTTCACGATTCATAATAGTCCAACCCTGAGGACATATACGGTCCGATATTTACTCAATGTTATAGCGCCCCCTAGTGGCAGCAGGAAGTAGGCCTAAAAGTCAAGGTGCTATACTTTAACGAACTCCTCCTAGAGATTTCATCCGATGGACTTCAAATTTGGTCTGTACCATCACAACACCTTTCCGATGAAAAGTTGTTAAAAGAAAAACTTTTCGTCAGACGGCGTGGGCGTGGCGTGGCGGCCATTTTGAGCATCCTTCGATGAACAAAGAAGTTGTTGTAACTTTGGTGTACGTTGTCATATCTGACCGAAACTTCTCACATTTAACAAGGGTCCAGGCCTGAGGACACCTACAGGCCAAAATTGACATTTTGTCATAGCGCCCCCCGCTGGCAACACGAAATCTGCCTTATATGACAAACATCATCCGATTTACATGAAACTTATAATGTGTGGTCTATATGTGATACTGAGCCGCCCCATATACTTTAACCACGCCCACGTACGCAGGCCACGCCCCCTTTCGTAATATTTGAACTGTTTAAGGTACACCCTTGTGTGAGGTATCTTTGAACTCAGCAGAGAGTTCCTTCTTCATTGGTGATGGTTTTGCCCGCCCCCTATGCTTAAGCCACGCCCCCTTTCATAACTGGTGACGCATTTAAGGTACACTATTGTGTAAGGTATCATTGAACTCAGCAGAGAGTTCCTTCTTCATTGGTGATGGTGTGACCCGCCCCCTATGCTTTGGCCACGCCTCCTTTCATAACTGCTGACCCATTTAAGGTACACTATTGTGTAAGGTATCATTGAACTCAGCAGAGAGTTCCTTCTTCATTGGAGATAGTTTGACCCGCCCCCTATGCTTTGGACACGCCCCCTTTCACAAATAATGAACTGTACGACATTGAGTCTTGAGTGAGGTATCTTTGAACTCGTCAGGGAGTTCCCTTTTCATTGGCGACGATTTGCAACGTCTGAGTGCCGCGCAGATGCACGGTCGCAAGAAGCGGCGTCCGCCACTAACCCCGACGCGCGCAGAGGAGCGAGGGCCCGTCCATCGCTGCTTGCAGCTTTAATTATTATTAGGGCCCGAGCGCCGACAGCGGCGAAGGCCCTATTGGAATTGAAGGAATTATTATTATTATTCTTCCGCGCAATGAATTGCCTTTTTGAGGGGCTTATCATATTCAAAAACTCACCAAATTTGGCGGTCGCGTCAAGTCTGGTGAAAAATTACGTATTTTATGGGTTTCGGGAATAGGCGCACAAATAGCTCGCTAGCGCCCCCTACAAAGTTAAACAAATTTAGCCCCTGCAGTACGTTTAACGTAGACTCACGAAACTTGGTACACTTATGTAGCATGTCAAGACGTACAGAAAACGTCATTGGAGCCATACCCTAAACCCAACAGGAAGTCCGCCATTTTGAATTGAAAGTTCGAAATTAGTGCGATTTTGCCCATTTCCACATGTCGTACTTTAACGAACTCCTCCTAGAGATTTCATCCGATCAACTTCAAATTTGGTCTGTGCCATCTTAAGACGTTAATGATGAAAAGTTGTAAAAAGAAAAACTTTTGATCATAGGGCATGGCCGTGGCGGGGCGGCCATTTTGTGCGCCATCGAAACAGGAAGTTGGTGTAACTCAAGTGTCCATTGTCCAATTGGCTCGAAACTTTTCACGATTCATAATAGTCCAACCCTGAGGACATATAAGGTCCGATATTTACTCAATGTCATAGCGCCCCCTAGTGGCAACAGGAAGTAGGCCAACAAGTCAAGGTGCTATACTTTAACGAACTCCTCCTAGAGATTTCATCCGATGGACTTCAAATTTGGTCTGTACCATCACAACACCTTTCCGATGAAAAGTTGTTAAAAGAAAAACTTTTCGTCTGACGGCGTGGGCGTGGCGTGGCGGCCATTTTGAGCATCCTTTGATGAACAAAGAAGTTGTTGTAACTTTAGTGTACGTTGTCATATCTGCCCGAAACTTCTCACGTTTAACAAGGGTCAAGTTTGGTGAAAAATTACGTATTTTAAGGGTTTCGGGAATAGGCGCACAAAAATGGCTCGCTAGCGCCCCCTACAAAGTCAAAAAAATTGAGCCCCTGCAGTGCGTTTAACGGAGACTCACGAAACTTGGTACACATATGTAGCATGTAAAGACGTACATAAAACGTCATTGGAGCCATACCTGAAACCCAACAGGAAGTCCGCCATCTTGAATTGAATGTTCGAAATTAGTGCGATTTTGGCCATTTCCACGTCGTACTTTAACGAACTCCTCCTAGAGATTTCATCCGATCAACTTCAAATTTGGTCTGTGCCATCTTAAGACGTTAAAGATGAAAAGTTGTTAAAAGAAAAACTTTTGATCATAGGGCATGGCCGTGGCGGGGCGGCCATTTTGTGCGTTTCGCCATCGAAACAGGAAGTTGGTGTAACTCAAGTGTCCATTGTCCAATTGGCTCGAAACTTTTCACGATTCATAATAGTCCAACCCTGAGGACATGTAAGGGCCGATATTTACTCAATGTCATAGCGCCCCCTAGTGGCAGCAGGAAGTAGGCCTAAAAGTCAAGGTGCTATACTTTAACGAACTCCTCCTAGAGATTTCATCAGATGGACTTCAAATTTGGTCTGTACCATCACAACACCTTTCCAATGAAAAGTTGTTAAAAGAAAAACTTTTCGTCAGACGGCGTGGGCGTGGCGGCCATTTTGAGCATCCTTCGATGAACAAAGAAGTTGTTATAACTTTAGTGTACGTTGTCATATCTGCCCGAAACTTCTCACGTTTAACAAGGGTCCAGGCCTGAGGACCCCTACAGGCCAAAATTGACATTTCGTCATAGCGCCCCCCGCTGGCAACACGAAATCTGCCTTATATGACAAACATCATCCGATTTACATGAAACTTATAATGTGTGGTCTATATGTGATACTGAGCCGCCCCATATACTTTAACCACGCCCACTTACTCAGGCCACGCCTCCTTTCGTAATATTTGAACTGTTTAAGGTACACCCTTGTGTGAGGTATCATTGAACTCAGCAGAGAGTTCCTTCTTAAGCCACGCCCCCTTTCATAACTGGTGACCCATTTAAGGTACACTATTGTGTAAGGTATCATTGAACTCAGCAGAGAGTTCCTTCTTCATTGGTGATGGTTTGACCCGCCCCCTATGCTTTGGCCACGCCCCCTTTCACAAATAATGAACTGTACGACATTGAGTCTTGTGTGAGGTATCGTTGAACTCGTCAGGGAGTTCCCTTTTCATTGGCGACAATTTTGAACATCTGATTGCCGCGCAGATGCACGGACGCAAGGAGTGGCGTCCGCCCCTGACCCAGACACGCGCAGAGGCGCGAGGGCCCGTCCATCGCTGCTTGCAGCTTTAATTTTATATTGTTTTTTTTAGATTTGATGTTACTTATCAATGGGGAAATGGACAGCCAATATATAACCCTAACCTGATACAAGCAGGAGGGCCTTGCATGTGTGTATTGCAGGCAGAGCTGCAGGTTATTCAGGCAGCCCTGGATGTGTAAATGAGTGTGGTTTGGGCTCAGGATGTCTCATAGTGGACAGGAAATGCATTGGAGATGGCACAAGTAACTTTTTGGATATCAACAAAAACAACATCTAAATAGTTTATTTATGTTAGTTATAGTTTGCCACCAAAATCAGAATCTTCAATACAAACGTAAAATCTGTCCTTCTATATGGCTGTGAAACCTGGAAAACCACCAAATCAATCGATAATGAGATACTGAGGAATTGGTGGCCCAACAAGATATCAAATGTAGACCTGTGGAGACGCATGAACCAGGAGCAAATCCACATTGAAATCAAATCCAGAAAGTGGGGAGTCATACACTTAGGAAGTATCCAAGGAACCTAGCAAGACAAGCTCTGGAGTATAATCCCCAAGGCAAGAGGAAGCTAGGGAGACCTAAATCCAACTGGAGGCGGTCCACGCTTGATGAACTGACCAAGACGGGGACCTCCTGGCAAGAAGTAAAAACCTTAGCCCAGAGGAGAGTGAGGTGGAGATCCATGGTGGGCGCCCTATGCTCCCCAGGGGGCCAAGAGGATTAAATGAAAATTAAATGATATAGTTTACCCACAAGACTCGGTTGAACACTTTTCAAAAGTCAAAAGTCTTGTTCATATTTTTAGTTTTTGTAATTTCAAAACATTTCTGTGTGATTGAATTTCCGTTTAGTTTTTTTTCTTTTGTCTTTATAGTCAATGTATAGTCATAATTTATAAATTCATGTGATATCCCTGCAGCATGCATATCTTGATAGCCCAGGTTGTCCTGGAACAAATGTCTATCACTTGATTGTGCGTTACAGGGTAGAGGTTGATAAAAGCATTATTACACAAGAAACACAGGCGACCCAATGGCTTAGGCCCCAGAGGTTTTAATATTGATCATGTTAATATATGGCTGGACATATTTCCCTGTGGACAAAGCCCAATTACTGTGCGAGTGCTGAGTTAGAGAAACAAGTCTTTTTTATTGACAACATTGTCTGAGGAATATTAGCTTGGTTGCTATTAATTAGCCTCAGGACAGAAAAAAAATTAAACCGGCTAAACTATATACTTTTTTTGGAAGTCATAAGAGGATGTTCGCAAAAGACACGTTTGACCAGCCTCTCAACATATAAAATAAATAATGTTGGTGTATAAAACCTTGGTAAAACCTATGTTTTGTACAACTGTAACCAAAATAATAGAGAAAGACATTAAACATATTCATTTCCGAAACCTATTTTCTTAGTCATTCATTAGATAATTTCCCCTTGAGTGGATCCATTTATCTATAAACAACAGTATATGAACTTATCGTACACAGCCTGTGCTGCCGATGAATATAAATGGAGTTTGACCACAGCAAGGCTGGCTCTCCCATATTTGCATAACCTGGGGAACAGAATGATAGATGGAGTCAGTTAGCAGATCATGGGATTTTAATTGAGAGAGTCATTGTCCTAGAACAGCATCACAGCCATTGCTTTATTGATCAAGGCCAGCAAAAATACATAGTGTAAGGTAGAGGGTAATGTGAATGATGTACCCGAACAGGCCAGGACAGATTGAGCTGTACATCACATCAATAATATGAATGATTTCTGTCTGCACAGGCCTTTCGTCAGAATAGATTTATGGACAAGAAGTATGGAAAATGGCCACTTTTGACCATATTATCCTTGTATACACAGTAATATTTCTAGCACTGATGTGAAGTTATAATCCGAAGGCAATTTATTTGATAGCTTCAGTGAGCACAGGATATAATTGATTGTTGTGTACAGCAATTGTTATAGAGATACAGTGGAAACAGTACAGTAGGCCACCGTTTGTATTCATGCCACCAATGCTGCCTAGTAGGCCTTGAAGAGGGGACATATATCACAGATGTACATTCTTCCAGGTTATAAATCCAAGCAGCAGTGTCAGCGCATATTTAATACATTGGAAAAGCAGGGACTTGTTTTTTGCTCACATCAGGGGAAATCTTCATCTATTCCAACATCGTTAAACACAGCCTGTGTGACAGATGAGCAGGGAGAGCTACCAGTCCACCAGAGTATCCATCAGGATCATTTCAACGTCCTAAAGCTGGGTGATTTATGCTGCTCACTTCTAAGTGACACTTTTTCAATGTCTATTCATTATGTAGTCAATACCCTTGGTTGTGCAGCGAGATGGTTTTAAACATGTATTTTCCACCGGGCATCTCATCTTCTGTAATGCATGCTTTTTTATCATCAGGACAGACATCCCAGCGCTCACTTTTTAAAACAAGACTGGTAAACGTTTGCCTGGTTGCTTGGAACTTTCTTTTTTGCTGTCAAAGCCTTGATGAGCTTTTCAGCATTTTAACCTGCTTGTATTGATTTTAAGATGGATTCAGCTTGTCAATGCAGTATTTTTCCTCCTCCGTTGTAATGAATATTTCCTTGGCCGTGTTTTTCGCAATGGAACAATGCGGAACAACTGTAATGTCTCTGAACTTTTAAATGATTACATATCGGGTGCGCAGAGATGCAGTAAATGCCAAACAAGCATTTCTTTCCTCCCTCTCAAGATGTTTCATTTTTATTGCAAAAATAACTAAATGCAATGCAAATGATGCCAGTTTACCACAAGTTTTTGTTTTATGGAATTTTGTATATTCAGTTATAGTGATATTATCTGAAAATATCTCCCTTGGACTGACAGCTTAGTTAGAAAGCTTGTCTGTGTCAGAACTGCAGTGGCAACAGGGCAAGCAGAGAGACACCTTCATTCTTTCATCTGGAATTTTTGCCAGCTTTTCTTTAGCACTCATAGTTCATCTTAGAGATATTATTGTCCCAGCTTGTCCTGGGTCAGCCCAGGGTCTACTTCCAAAACATTCCAGTTCACCCCCAATGGGACTTCTACTGCTTAGGATAATTTGTGTAATATTTATTTTCAATTATTAAGCATGTTTTAGGCTTCTGTAGTTCAACAGTAATTATAAGTTGAAAGAGTTGTCTTATCTTGTGCCAAAGAAACATAAAATGTACTGCTGCAAGGAAAAAAGTCTGTTCTTTGTGAGTTAAGATGTGGAGCTACTCATCCAATCCATGGCTACGAGATAATGCTGTCAAAAATGCACTCTGTGACTTTTCAGCATGCACTTGGGAGCACGTGTGGGGGCATGCACAATGACGCGAGGACCCGTCTTTGTTTCCTTCTCTTTGGTTTCCTGATGGCTATTAGCAGGTCATGTTCCACCTGTCCAATGAGAACAGCACGTTCAAAGCCCATAATCCCTGACCAAACACTGAATATTTGATACCCACAGGTAGGTTCACATCTGTGTTACGGTGTCCCCAGTCTGAATTACACCGCTTGTTTTACTGTATCGGCTGTGGTTTAGAGTAGACAGTGTAGTTGTAATGTATAGTGTAGAGACAATATACTGTACACTGATAAAATATTGCAAATGCAGACATTTATTACAAGCTATCGTTTGAAGTCCATAGCTGGTTTGCTAAAAGAAACATAACTTTTGGTTTGTGGATTAACTAACAGCCTTTGTGCCACTTCTCTAATCATTTGCCAAAGGTTATGGAACACTGCTACAGAGCTCACTGAAACATCAAAGTGGAACACAATGACCAAGGGAGCATTTTAATGTATTGTAATTTAAATTTTTGGTCTGTAGCTCGTTTCTAGCTTTTTTTTCCCCCTTAAATTTAACACAATGTCCAGAAAGCACAAAGCAGTATTCTTTCTGCAGCAGAACATTCCTCCCATGATGTTTGGAGAGGCAACACTAACAGATGGCTAACCATGTTGCATAATGTTTCCTTTCACACCCAGTGAACTAATATGGCATCTGCTTGATTCACCTGACAAACATCAAACTTCAGACCGTGATACACACAGATGTCTATGTTCATACAGTGCAAGACTTAATTGCCATGACATGCACCAAAGGCCACGGTCGGTCTCGAACCCGGGCCACTGCAGTGAGGACTAAGCCTTGGCACCAGGTGAGCTACCAGGGCGCCCCTCTTGCACTCACTTGAAGCAACAGATTAGGATGTTGTAGCGATCCAGAACATCAAAGCAGCTCCCCCAAGCCTCTTACATAATGGAAAAAGAAGAACAAGTATCAGTGTCATTTAGTAACGGCTTTCTTTTAACAGTTCCCCATGACCCCTCTCCCAAGGTTCACTGCCTTTGGCAAGGGCAGAAAGAAGACATTTGCCTGTGATATCTGTATCCATATCAGCTTCCTGGCAGGCCCAGTTCGCTGTCTCTTTGTTTCACAGCATCCCGTGCCGTCTTCTGGTTTCTGGTTTCTGCTGCTGTGTTGCCGTCCAACACTAAAACAGCACAGATTCTTTGGCTAGTTGGGGCAGTGCACACAGTGCTTGCCTACATCGCGAGCATTATCAGAACTGGCAGTTGATGTCGTACAGTAGCTAAACCCCCGGCTGATCCACTCAGATCCCCATTTGCCTGACTGAAAAGGAGTGACGGTCTGTCGAGGCCTGTGTAAGTACTGCAAGACAATCTGGCCCAGCGTAAAAGAGGATAGGGAGAATGTGCTCACTGTAGTGGAAAATGAACGTCACCACGTAGTTCGGTCTACAACTCAGAGTGGAAATATTATTTAACCTTTCTAGTGTTGAGGTCAAGATTCGTTGGTTTCAAATGAATTCTGTGTGAATTATACTGTAGAAGTTAAAGAAGCCCTTCATCATTTCTGCTCTAAAGAAGTCCCCCAAAAACCAATGTCAATGCAGTCATTTCATCACTTTTTCTGCTCTGGTTGCAGAGAAACTGCTCGGTCACTGACCATCCCTGCAATTCTGTACCTTGTTATTAATTACTAGATGTAAAATGAATAATTGGGTAATGATGAGCTTGTCATAGAAATGTGACATGCATAGTTGAATAGAGTGATTCAAGCTTTATATTTCAGAGGACTCTAGTCAGAATGTTAGTGTACTGTAGGCCCTCAAATCTTCACTCCAACAGACTCCATTACTGAGATGAATGTGTTTGAACCCAATTGAAGGGACATTTAAGCGTTATAGATTGGAGCTTCAGCGGGTACACTGACACATGAGCGATCACTTTTGCGTCACCACCACAAACAACATCCACCAATCTCTTTAAGTTGCCTGGATTTGATTTCCCCTCGTTTTCCTACATTTGCATTCAACATTGGCCTGTGGTTATCCCATGCCACTATCCATTTAAATTCACCCTCGCTAGCCCATGTAATCAGATTTCCCATTTGTTCTAATGTTTGTAAACGAGGGTCCTTCTGAGTGGAAAGAATAGGGGGGGTTATTTTTTAGTTGGGTGAGCATGGCTGAGTTACGAAGCTGCTGTGTACCAGGTATTGCTACGTTGAATCCAGCAGGAAATTTCACCTCCATGAGTTGGTAGGGTTAATAAACAAAAAGACCTGAATCATTGAAAACAGTTTCATGGAGTTAGATATTAATCAGAAGAAAGAGGCAACCTCAGCGGACCGAAGCTAAACTGGCAAAACAAGACTGTGCCCTTAAAGATCGCAGAGCATTAAGGGGAGTTTTAATTTGTTTGGTTTGGATTTGGTTTCTTTGCTCATTGTTGTTATCACCTCAGAGAATTGTTTTATGTATCACCCCAGTGCTTTTGCTATCTGCTCCGACTCTCCCTCCAGTGATCGTTATTGTTAACTCAAATTAAAAAGTTTCCCCCCTCTGCTATCACCCTTTCCTTCGTTGCTCTTTCTCTGTCCTATCCTCCAGTTTTACATCCCCCTCTCTCCTCTCTGACTCAACAATATCTTGTCTCTCACACTGTTCATCACCTAATTTTAAGGTCCCGTCGAGGCTCTTTGTTTCAAATGCTGCCTACTGTCAGTTGCCCTGGCTGTGTTTGCACAAAAAGGGAACCCTCTGCCCCAGACGCTCTGTGATACGACAGACAATGTCCTCTCCACGCTCCGTTAGCTGGCAATTACTGGGACTGCAGCCCTGCTCCTGCTCCCTGCCAACAAAAGGACAATCCATACACCTTTGAGGGTCAGAGTGAAGAGGTAAACAAACTTGGTATCAATAATATGCTCTTAGGTAATCACACACTTCACCAACCATTGTTGGTAATGTCCAAGAAAGTGCTGAAAGTAAAAGTAGAAGCTCTTGTATCGAACACATCATGTTTTATTGAGAGACCTGTCTTGCTGCAATCCCATAGGAATCTGAGCTTTTTTATTGGTTTTTTTCTTTTTCATAATTCATTTTCCTCAAGCGCTGTGTGGATCCACTGATGAAAAGGGCTGTTCTCAAATGGTTTCCATGTCTTCTTTGATTGGTTCGAGATTGAAATTTCAAACAGATCATTCTCCCTCACAGGAAACGGAGGCTTACAGTACATAAAATGTCAGGCGGCTGGATAAACTGAGGCAATAAAAAAAGTGGAGGCAGGATGTAAACGGCACGCTATTCCCACAGCCTGAGGTTTGTGGAGTAAATGTATTGGCGCTTTTTCTGTATGACTCAGGGCCAAAGATGTGGTCAGGATGTGTTCTGGTCTAACGGTTGTTGGTGTTCAGTGCTTTTCAGAAGTTTTGGACATTGTATTCATAATCTTGTAAAGAACCTATTATTTCTGGGGAGTATTTGTAACAGGGACCGAGTTAATAAAGTGCACTGTATTATGAAAACAAAAAGTGTATGTCAGCATCGTTCATCAAGGCAGTACACTACGTAAACAGTGTTTACTTCTTAATTACACCCTGTTAGCTTCTGTCACTGAGGACCAGGTTTGTTTCTCACATCGTTGTCTTAACACACACACACACACACACACACACACACACACACACACACACACACACACACACACACACACACACACACACACACACACACACACACACTGCATACAGTCCCATGGAGAGATGTGCAGCTTGCAGTCCTTGCTGTTAGATATACCACAGTGCTATCATAATCTGAGGCACTGCAGTGTGAAATAGCTGCAGTATGGCATCAGTGTTGCATGTTCATTGTCGAAATGATAGATTTCAGTCATGAATTGTGTGCACTTATCATTTTTTGTACAATTCAAAGTTTGAGTAGCCTGTATGGTCTTATCTGCTTCAGAGGTCAAGCTGAGAAAATGGAGTTGCTGCATAATGGTTTTCGGTTTGTCCATGGACCAAGCTCAGGTTTGTGGGCGTTGCAGGGTGCAGAGGATGAAGTGCTGTTGTGTGACCAGAATGTCGCTGCCCATCCTCAGCACTCAATCCATATATAGTTTAAGCTCCAAGTCAAGGACACTACAGCCTAGCCACACAGTTCAGCCTGGTCTATGGGAATCATGGCCAAGATTAAGCCCAGATACATTTTCCCCATCAACTCCCCACACGTCTGTTGTAAACTGGTGTAATCAGTCACTCTCTTTGGCGCAGCTCGCCATGGACGGCCATGCAGAAAATGGAGCTCCATCTCCATCATTCTGCAGACAGATCCATCCTTGGCACCATTACTTACGTTGCTCCGTGTCAACACCAGGCAGGTGTAAACAAGAGGGATTTTGTCAGTCTAACATTACTGTTGAAGCATAACAAAGGAGCTCAAAATGTCCATTTAAAGGCACACATTCATTGATAAATTAGATGGAGCAAGCCTAATGTGTTGCAGTGTAACTTTTGTCTGCTTCATTAGTACTTGTAAGGTGGGTGTAGTGTCAGTATGTTAGCATGTGTGTGTGCATGTATGTGTGTCTGAATTTGAGAGCACTGTAAACACATTGGCAACACTTTCTATGAAGCCTATATAATGCATTATGACCACATTTATTACGAGTTTATAATCTGCTTATGGTGATGTATAAGTATATTTATAAGCACTCATGAATAGTCATGCTTTATATCTATAATCATAAAACATAGCACAAGCATTTTTATAATGATTTATAAGTATCATAATATGCTATAATTGCTGTTCCCTTGTGTTTATAATGCATTATAAACACATTTATAATTAGTTTATAATCTTCTTATAGCGATGTACAAGTATAGTTGTTAGCACTTGTGTCAGACCATTGTGAGAATGAATCGATTAACATACAGTGTTCCACTTTTGAAATTGTAATCCCTTTCATCGGCCAAGCTCCAACTAGGCTACACTAAATCCTACATTCCCCATAATGCAACTAAATAGGATTCTCTGACTGATAAATGACCACTTGATAAGATTCCATACACCAAGCTTATAGTGTAGCTTTTTCTGTCAAATGTATAAAGTCCCAAGCCTAACTCAAGGTGACCATGGTGATACCCTATGACATCATCAGGGTTATTGACGAAGCTCCTCCAGAGACACAAATTAAGTACTAAACTTCTACGGTGGAGTTTGAGAAATGTCTGGCTGCACAGCATGAGTTTATAGTGACTGGCCCAGTTATATTTAAGGGGTTGAAAAGGGATGTTTTCATCAGGCTTCCTTTTCTCTAACATTTTGTACTGAATGCTCTGTAGTGAGAGAGCTTGTAAAAGCCAACTTTCTGTTACTGTATCTCTTATTTTTAGTTGAACTACTTTATTTTCCTCCTTTCTTTTAGCTATTTTAAAAGGAAATGAACCATTTGCCTGAGAGCTGTGATTCATTAAATCCCTTCATATCCAGTTACACCCCTCAGAATAAGCATTTGGATGCTTCTAATCATCACATTCTAGAGCGGTCTCCCTCCCCTGCATGCCTCTCTAAATTAAATCCTAGTTTGGATAATTAAATTATATTCCAAAGGATCTGACCTTGAAATAAAACGCCACACATGTTGCATCTTAAGTTATTTTGTCTATAAAGCTATCTTGAATCTGTGCGGGGTTAGACAGGAGAATACATTTAAAATCCTTGTGTGGTTAAGTTCAGAAACCATGATGGATAAGTTAGATCAATTATGCTAATTTACGACTTTATAGACCACCGATAGTGTCTTTTGGAATGATTTGTGGCCGATTCCAATCAGTTCTTTCTGCTACAATTTTACTTGCACAGAGTACAGTACAGATCACACTGTGGAACTGGTTAAGACAGGTTGCTGAGCTGTTTCCTCTAGGAATGACACTGCAAAACACCTCGAACGGATTAAATGGTTGCAGCTCAACGTGTAAATGTAGCAAAGAGTAGAGGAAGTGATGTATGACACCCCAAGCAACAGAGCATCCTCCGAGGAAACAAGGTGTCATTTAGAATTTCTCTTCAGTCTCCTGCATTTTCCACGCACCATCGAAACTGTCGCAAATTCAATTTAAATGAAAAGCAACGGAGGGAAAGGTATTTGTTTGCCATTCACAGTACTGCATCCTCACCAGTCACTGAGCTTCGCCAATACGGCTCCACAGAGCACACTGACCATTCTATTACCTCTGACAGGCTGCTCGATACATTAGATTTGTACTTAATAAGGATGGATCACCCTTTTGCGCTTGTCCCTCCTTTCAGGTTCTTCGCTTTATTTTTTTCCTCCTGCTGTCCTTTTTCTTCTCTTCTGTAATTTAACTGTATCCCCAAATGAAATCTGTGCCTTTTTCTCTGATCTGTAGTGTAACTTATTGGAACAGATCTACACTTACATGGCACTGTCGAATAGTAAAACTGTATTGTTGTGGTCGAATTAACGATTTATCATCCAGATAAAGGGTTGGTTAGATTCAATGATGGCGTAAATTTGATCGATGGATTTGTAAATTGAATAGGTCACATGCTCTTTCCATAATGATTTCGACCCTCTTTTGAAGGGGAAACTCTCATTTGGATGCAAAGCTACAGGTTTTCAACCCAACAAAAGGGCAAAAGCAAGCGGTTATGATTTATTTTGTATCTCTCATTGGCAGTTACAGTATTGTTGAGAATGTTGCCAGCCTGCTCTAACCAGGTCACGTCAGGCCAAACTCTGGTCTATCAAGTCTGACAGCTTAACGCCAGTGCAAACAGGTAGATATGTGTGGCTTAGTCTGTGACAATAACTGCAATGGAGTCTTGCTGTGGTTGTACCGTAGTCTGACTATCTATCACCAGACCAAGCTCAATCTTTTAAGATTGAACATTAGTCTGGGGAGTCTGCTCTGTATTTTCTACTGCACAAGAGGCGTGATCAACGGGCCTAGTTCAAATGACGCTGTACGCAATTGGATAGTCCTTCAACCAATCAGATCAACGATCCGGGTGACGTAGCAGCGACAGCGGCATCAACGGGTTGCTGCTGCCGTGGAGTGCTGCGCTTCGGTGGCCGGCTTGTTGAATGTAAACAAAAAGCTGCTTGGTCGCTTCTCTGTCGTCATCATGTTAATCCCGTTAATAGCGCGCCAGGTGGATAAGCCAGTTTGTGATTGGTTCCCGAAAATTTGTAACAATTTTTACAGGTTTCCAGCGTGAGCTGCAGGGTGAAATCAAATCGCCAGCAGATCGGGCTAGTTGTACCGGGCTTTCAGGCGAAAAATATATTAGAAGTGTGATCCCGTATCAGTGAGACAATGAAATGCAATCCAGCAAGGCCAGTTTGAGTAATAGATCCTTGAGTTTTAAGATTAATCAGATGCCAAAACACAATGCACAACGGTTTATAATACCATGATGAAAGTTTTTACAACTCGGGAAAGTTATCACAGCAGTAGGGTGTTCATTAAAACAAGGCAAACAGAATATACACAGCCAAACACAATGTGGTAGCAGACATGGTCTTTTGCATGATTCTTCTCTTGTTCAGTCTGGGGATTCCTGTCTTGTCGTTCAGTTATAATCTCTTACAAACAACAAAAACAGCTTCCTGTTTGTGGGGAAGAGAGTATAATCTGAGCTCTGCTAGAGTAAATAGAGTGGAGTCAGTGGAGCGGAGATGGAAATGCTGAGGGGGTAAAGAGAGATGCAGACAAAGCAATATTTGCTTCCTGTATTTCCATTCTTGTCCTTTGTGAAATATATCACTTGATGCCGGGGAATGAGCCAGAAAAACGATTCTCTAAAGTGGCAGTTTCACTGGAGAAGCCAACCATTCCTCCATGCCAATGCCAACGTTAAGAGAAGAAAGTAACCACACAAAAAAAACAATAATAAATGTTTAGCTCTTTAAACTGCATCTCTTGACAATTTGACAAAAAACAAGAAATATCCATATTTAATGAAAATTACACCTTAAAACAGCCACAGTAAGAAAATTTATTTTGGAGCCCTGTATGTGTACGTGTAGTCTTGCACACACACATGATCAAATGAAATCAAGAGATGCAATCTTAAATATAATGTTGTGAAGATTTGACATAGGCTCAGCTTCTGCAGACACATGGAAATAAATAAATAAATAAGTACGGTCACATTACAGTCCCAGATTTGTGTGGTTGATGCTTTGATGCACCATTTGCAGTGCTTCGTTGGAATGTAAATAGTTCCTGAGTGTCCCCATCTTGAGATTGAACTGTTTATCTACTGAGGCAGAAGATGAGTTTGAACTCTGCCTCTGCAATTTTGCAACTCTGCCTCTGCTTTGGCATAAACAGGCCTTCGGGGTCAGTTCAGTTTTGCTTTATAATCATTTTATGTGACTGACTACTCACTACTCAACATCACAGTTGAAGACTAATGAAATATTGCCCTATATATTGCCCTATGTTGTATCATAGAACAATCTTTTGGCCCATCCACTGCATGAAAAGAGTAAAATCATTAAGAGGAAACTGTCTCATACAACAGACCTTTGGACTTTTTCACACTTTTTCCTACCACAAACTTTACATTTTACTGATCTGGATACACACAGTGTTCAAAATGCACCACCCACCATCCAAATGCTGGTAAAATATGCAAGTGGCTGGTAGATTTGCTTCACTCACCAGCCCAAAAAACAATGGTTATCTTTTGAGTGGCTGCTGACATTTCAACATTCACTAATTATTTGGCTGGTGGATGAAAAATGTTAAACCCTGCACACACACTTGTGTATATGCTGCAGCTCTAGGCCAGTAAACAACCAAAAGTGTGGTTGAATTTGAACAGGAAACTTTAATTATTTCCACCTCCAGTCTGTAAGGGTCCTATTTTAACGATCTAAGCGCACGGCGTGAAGCGCCTGTTGCAGGTGCATTTAAGCGAATCCACATTTATTAGTTTAACGGCGGAAAAAAGGGTCCGTGCGCCAGGAGCATGGTTCAAAAGGGTTGTACTTAGTGTCTTATTATTAATTCATAGGTGTGTTTTGGGCGTAACATGCAATAAACTAATCTCCCAACCAATCTCCCATTCCCATAAAAGCCAGGCACGTTTGTACCTTGGCGCATTGCTATTATGATGGTGGATTTGCACCGTAATATTTTTAATTTTTAATCATTAGCATGTTTGTGTCCACGCGCTGTGCACGAGCCTAGGCACATTTTACTAATGCGCTGTTAAAATAACAATGAAATGCTGCGATATTGACTTTAGACTAGGTTTTTGTTGGTCAATGGTGCAATTACTTTTCGTTGCCTCAAGATGGCAATACACCAAGAATGCACCTGAACACACCTCCCAGTAAGACCAGCATGCACAGATGGGTGCAGGTGCATTTGCTATTTATACGACGTGGGAGCTGGACAGCAAGTTGACAACTGCGTCGGTCTTAAACTGGCAAAGAGACTTGCATCAGGCTTTGCGCTGCGGTGGGCAAAGATAGCGCCCTGAAAGTGAAATTCTGCTGACTTTCACAAGTCTCACATGTTCCCAAATTCCCTTCTTTTCATGCAGCATTCATTAAAGGATCAAAGTGTGATAGTTGGATGGTATCACGTAGCTAATAATTAACTTTGAGAGTTAACTTTGGCTTTAGTCAGATAAAAGTATTGTGAAAATGATTATTGTATACTCTCACCATTTGAAATGAACTTGTGAACATACTGTAAGTAGGGCGATGTGGAGAAAATCAGATATCATGATATTATTGACCAAATACCTTGGTCGATATTGCAACAATATTGTAGGTTTGACAATTGGCGCTTTAACAACATATTTTAACTAGATGTTAGATAAATAATCATCTATAATGTGGATATAATGACTAAGTGGTTAAAGGCAAATAATAGAACAGTCTTGTAAGTTAAGAAAATTGCTTAACTTTACTGTAATGCAGCCTGGAAAAGACAACACTTACTACATATATAACGATATCACGATATCCAAAATCTAAGATGAAATATACTCTCATATCACAATATCGACATAATGTCAATATTTTTCCCAGCCCTAACTATAAGTAAATACTATCTTAACTCCTGTTTAAATATCACATTATTGTTTAGGCAATGCTTGATTATAAGTTACAGTAACTTAATTGCAAAGTGAGCTTCTTTGACCTGGGTTCAAAACTGCATTTTCCACCATGTTTTGAACCAAAAAAGCCAACCTTTCACTGGTTTCATTCACTAAGACATTTGGAAAGAGGGAGTAGTCATCGTGCAAACTCCATCACACAACCATCAAGCGGACAGTTAATGGCTGCGTACATGCATCAGGCATAATGAAATAATACAGAAGATAAATGTGCTTGATGTTGTTTTGTTGTATTATAGAAAATGAATGAGACGCCTTATTAACTGCATTATTATTCCGGATACTCACCAGTGCAAGTAGTGCCCATAGTAGCATGTCTGGATTTCCTGATTGGCCTCACATAAAATATATATAACCCCTGGTTTGATCTCGGAGAGAGGCCAACATGTGGTCCACTGGGTTGTTTGTATGCTGCCATTAAAGAGAAATTTAAGACATTTGAATTGGGCTTGAGCAGTGTGATATCAACCAAGTGTATTCCTCATTACTATCACATCACAGCATGTAGTTTTACCCATCTATCTTTGAGATTACATTTCACTTTCTATGCAATGTATTATAACTTCCCCTTTTTTGAATATAGAACAGCCTGCTGGGGGCAACTTTATAACAAATGTCTAAATTGTAGAGTATTGCATGCATTTATGCATGTGTCTGCTATGCAAGCATTCGCTCTCACTGTAACGATATTAGTATTAGGATTGTATTATATCCATGTTTTATTGTATTGTGAAATACTTAATTGTGTAAGGTAGAATTTTAATTCAGTCAGATTAGCATACTTGTCCACTTTTAACTTCTCCTACATCAGATTGCCCTTTATGAATTTTTATTAGAGTTCTGCTTTAACTTTTCATTAGCTTTCTGATTTACAGTCTGTCACTTTACTTAGGCTGTCTGATGAGCTATGACTTCCTATGTAAAGGGCAAATATGGAGAGCCAGTGTTCTCTCAGTGGCTGCAATTGAAGCAGTGTACTCCACAATGCGCTGATGGAAAGTGCCATCAAAGACAAGACAAGCCTCTCTGGGAGGCTGATATTGTCTGTCATGCAGGGGTGGTGTGGGGTTTCAGTGTGGTACAGTAGGCGGCTACCTTTCTCTGCCGTGCTTCACACTGCTATTGTCTGTGTAATCAGACACTCATGGGTTTTGATAAGGTATTATGGAAAGGATTAGTTGCAAGCAACCGGTTGTTCTTAAATCTCTGTTATTACCTGATTTAAAACCACATCACATACTCCTACCAGACATAGATTTGGAGCTCAGCAAAGTATTAAATATAGCCTACTGGAATAAGAGACCTCAATTGAATTTAGCTTATTGCAGATTTTGCTTAAATGCCATTTCCTGGTTTTAAAGACTGTTATATATTTCAGTCACTATTTTTCTGAACTGATAAACTAAACTGGTTTACCTGCATAATTGATTATATTGGCCCCAACAAGCTTGAAACACAAAACTGACATATCAGTATATAAAGTTGATATGGTTTTCGAAATGTGTTAGCAAGCAGATGCCACATCAATCAAACATGGAGCAACATTAGCATTCATTAAAAGTCACATTCATGACCACCTGGTGAATGTGGTAATTCTAATATCCATGCTCCCTTTAGCTCTGTTTGGATCTCTAGTAATTCCTGATTAAGGAAACTGGTTGTATAACCAACGCACTAATCTGAAAGACCCTAAAAAGCTTTGTAGAGCTGAGAGGAAGTGTAGATTTTGGTCATAATTCTCTGTTGGTTCGTCACTTCGATTATTGCACATTGAAACGGCCAACTGAAATGAACACACAACATAATTACAATATGCATCATACATTACTGCACTACACGTAGTTCATTATTTCTCTCTCTGAGCAATTGCTTGGATAAACATTTTCGAAAACAAAAACAAAAGTGCCAAAATACCTTCACATTTTCAATTTCAAGATAACAGTCCTGTGGTAGTTCTCTGGAAAGTGCACATTTTGAGCTTCAAACTTTTGTGCATAGGTATATTGCACATCGACATAGGTAAGACACTTGATCCAATGTGTGTTTTTTGAGCAGTGGCAAATGGTATGGTACAGAAATTGAGATTATTAAAATGAAATAATCCTCATGATTCACCAGACCAAAGGATGCAGAACATTTGAGGCCTTGGAAGAAGTGTGTCCTAACATGTCACCTTGAGAAAGCCATGGGTGTGAGCAGGGTGTGATTTGCCGGAGTGGATGCGTGGGATTTCTGGTCTATATGTCCCTGCTTCAGGCAAGCAAACCAAGCAATTGCTTGGGGCCCCGAGCTGGCCTGGGGCCCCAAGACAACGACTGATTAAGAAGAAAATGCAACGACAAACTGTGAGCGCCCCTTTGATAGTCAATGCAGTAAAGTGCAATGACACTGTTATCGGGATCCCCCTCAAGGGGCCCCTCTCGTGATCTCCGCTGCCGGCAAAATACAAAACCTCCTCGGTCGGCAGTCATCATGAAGCGGAATTATGCTTCAGGAAGCCAGAAAAGGAAGAAGAGAAAGGAAGAGGAGGATAAGAAAGTACAAGATAGTGGTAAGTGATAAATTACACTGGATAAAATAGCTCTACTTGTCTTGGTGTAATTTTGCAGCAGGTAGGCTAGCAAAAATATGGTTGTTAGCTAACGTTACCTGTAACCTGCCTGACGGCAAATGCTGCTTGTAACGAACAGTTAGTGCAACTTTTTTTTCGAATGGACGGAATATGGTTACATACTACTGTAATATGTTTTTTAACGGGATAAGGAAGACGCAGATCTGTTCCAGAATCACTGTTTATCATATTTAATGACATGACATTGCTATAGCTTTGTAATAGTTTTGATGAAAGTGGCATAACGTTAGCATGCTATACTAACTATTCCACCGTGATAATCTATTTACCAAATGGGGGTTAGGAAAACCACACAATATATTCCGTGCATCAAACATTAGCTTGGGATGTTTTTAAGCATTAGTAACCCTTAACAAAGTGTTAGGAATATCTGGTCCGTCTATCTATGTAATGTTTATAGATGTTTTAAAAATGGTTTCTTAAAGGTTTACAAAAAATGTTTAATCATTACCCGATACCATATATTATATGATAGATATAATGTGTGTTACAATAAACTGTTAATTTACAGCACTACAAATAATTAGTAAACATTTAATTATAATTTCATTGTTTAACAGTAAAAAGACTGTTTGCTAACAGTTAAATGACAATTAACTAAAGATTAATTAACTATCAATTTACCATCTATTAATGATTGTTATTATAAAGTGTTACCATCTTTTCTTTCTCCCTCAAGGTGCTTTGCTTTACTAAGGATACCTCCACTGATGAAGGTAGAGGGAATTTCTCTCACTAAGCTGAGCTGTTAATAGTGACCTCTTTCAATATGCTAACAGTGAAATGGTAAAACGTACTTCACAGGTAATTTCAGATTTTTGTTTTTCAATTATTTCCCCAGCTACACCATCAACTTCATCCTCAACACCAACAGATGCATCACTTCTCAGTGCTGATGTTTCCTCTATAGCACAAGGTACCCCCACAAGCTCTATAATTATAGCTGATATCCTGCACAGCCCAGAGTTTAAACTGATAAGTGTGTGCTGTCATATTGTTAGAAAAAAACAGTACAAATCACTATTGAATTCCCACCAAACTGTGTAAATACAAGTCACTTTTGCCCATGGACATTTCAGAATTTTTAATATACAGTAGTGCCTGTCAAATTTCTAGGTACACAGTTTATGCAACAGCAGTTTATGCACTGTAAACCTTTTCTTTATAAAGTGTTGGTGAACTTAAACTTTATGGCTATGCTGTGGTTCCTGTAGGCTTTGCATGCGTGCGGGGCAGGGCGGGGGGTTGGGGGGGCCTCCGTGTCCATTTTGCTTGGGGCCCCCAATTTCCTTCAAACGGCCCTGCCCTGCCTCTGCTGAATTGTTTTTTTTTATCCCCAGTGGGCACAAAATGTATCTCCCCCTCAAAGTGATCATACTTCACCAGTAGCCTAGACCATATTTTAATTATATACCTAAAATAAAAGTATTTTAAACTAAGTAAAGCGCTGTACATAACGTGAACAGTCTAGTGCCATAGAATGGAAAAAATCCGAGCGGCAGTGGCTGGTTGTATTTAGCTGCTACAGAGCTCCGTGACCAGCAGCAGTTGTTTAGTCGCCAATAGGTGACTGTGAGCCGGCTACAGGCACCACCAGATGACGGTCCTTTCAGGGGCCATGTTAGTTGAGTTAAGCCAGAAAAAGTGAGCGTCATGCGGCGCTGAAAGTTAAGTTTACGCACCAAAACCACTCGTTTTTTAAAAGATCGGATTTGGATTAAAACACTCCCGAGTAACGAAAGAGCGTTTCCTGGGTAAAAATATTTTGTTTTCGCTGCATATAGTGAACTCCTTGGTTTTATGTTGACACCACGTTGTACAGTATTTCATTTCGAGATTTTCATTGGATATTGAAGTGCTTAAGTATTTTGGCATGGCTGGCCGAGTAGTATATCCATGGTAGTGGAAGGGGGATTTAGTTCTTGCATGTTTTCTTTGGTTGTGCACGATCAAAAAACCTCTGCTTTCTTTAAAAATCGCACCCTGAGTGAGAGTAATTAGGTTCCCTTGTTAAAAGTCCACCCTTGTAGCTGATACCAGAGGTTGAATGTTCTTTGGTCTGCGTCTATTGGTTGTTCTCTTTCTCTGAAAATCTTGCCTCATCTCTTCCAGTATCTGCACCTAGTTTGTGGAAGTGATGGCGTCAAGCTGTGTGATAAAAATGATAGGACCTCCAGGTTCATGTTTAATGGAGGTCCCCATTACACATGAAAAATGGGCCTTGTTCTGTAATGGCTGGCTAAATCCAGAGCCTGGAGCAACCACAGTGAAAATGCTCCAAAGAGGGAGGACACAGTAGAGCCTATGATTTTTCCGCTAAAGATGCTATGTGATATCTTGTATAGAGGTTGTCCGAGAATGTCTTTGTCAGAAGAACACATTAACAGCATGTCAATTTGTACTGCAGAAAGATGCCGACGGCACGTGTGAAATTCCATTTAGCCTGACACAGATGGGCTTGTTGTAGATCGTTCATGGTGACGGTGAAAGGATAGTATCGGCATATTGAATGATGAGGATCTATTGACGTTTGTTTTCTGAGTGTTCAAACTGCAAATCTACCTTTTTAATGTGTTTGACTGTGCTATAAAATATATGTGTGTCAAACATTTGAAACTCACATTCCCAGCTGCAAAATGAATTTACCTGATGATATAAGAGAGAGAAAAAAAAAACTGTGTCCCCGTGAAGCTGGGTGAGTCACATCTGAACTACTATGCTCTGAAGCAACAACCGCCAGCTACGCTACAAACTCAAACAAAGGGTACCTCATTATCGATCGCCAGTGTTGCGGTGCCCAGTAGCACACACACTCTTCAGCACGCAAACTCATACAAACAGACTGGGGGGAGCACTTGACACGTCACAAGGAGATCACATTACCCGTCAGTCTCCTTTCTTGCCACACACTAAGTTCTGAGCCCCAGCCCTCAAGTGACAACCAGACAAATTGGTCTTGAAGAAGCCTCAAGGCAATCAGAGCAGAGCACTCACCGACAATTACTTGTCCTTTAACAAAATGATCAATGTGCTCAGCAAATCTGACTGTAGCAAGCTGGGACATGCTATAGACTCTCTGTTTGGGTGAGTAAATCTCTGGAATAATGGAAAAGAGAGGGGTTCAAAAGGTAAACTTTTGATACGAACAGGCAGTCAGTGCCGTCATCTTTAAAATGTTCCTCATGTTAAGTGCACGGAAACTGCATCTTATGTTTCATTTTCCCCCTTTTTAACCAAAAACTGCAGAAATTAGGGTATAGCAGTTCCTTATTCAGTTGACTAGCAAAAAAAAATCCAAAAAGGAACACCAATTACATGCATTACGATAAGCGGATTAGCTGAATTTAGGCTGTTAGACAATTAAAGTGCATCCTAAATGTATTTTTAGTCCCATAATGACCCAGACAGGAGTAAAAGAAATGTTTGTTGCTGTAGCTTGGCTATGTAGTCACCTCACGTGCTGCGGCTCTGTGGTACTGTTTTATAACCCTTACGTGAGTATAACCTGCTGATTGCCCCCGCTTTGCAAGTCTGATCAGTCAACCATACCGTTATAATAGGCTATCAAAATAAGTGATTAAAGGGCACTGAAAGTTGACTTATATTGATATCCATTTGTGTAAACCTAAAGGACATAAAAGTTTGTTGACTCTCCAATCTCCCCATATGCAGGGTGTTTCTTCCCTCCCAGAACTGCAAGGTTGTGTTTTTCCCATAGCAGGTGGTCACTGAGGCTTTATAGCGCCTGTCACTGGGATTGTGAGTGGGCTCATGTCACTTTGGCAGGGCTGCTGCTCGTGGCGGTGCATCTGCTTTGACAGAACACTGAAAAACTACTTTTCATTTCAAGGGGACTTGAGCATGTGTGGGCTGTCACAATGCATCTGCCTGGCATCATCAGCGCAGAAAATGCTTTTATAGAAAGATACAATGATAGTGAACGACTAAATGCAATACTTTCTCATTAATATAAAGAAATGTTGGTATTTTTGTAAAATCAGTCATTACATCGTATAAAAATCACTGTAAGTCTGGTTAGTTTCCTCCTTTTGCATTTAAAATTAAACCCAGACCCAACTATTTATTTGGTAGATTTATGTCTTGACAGTAGCTCTGCTGTTCTCTTATTGATGACCTCAGCATAACCACTAACACAGAGCCCAACACATAGACACGCATGCAGATCACACAGGCTTCATGTTCACTGTCAAGACACTTGTTTTCTCATTGTTATTTCATATTTTGTCTTCCTGTTTTGTAAAAACGAACACAATGGGGAAACTTGGCCTTCACCTTTTTGCACCTGCTCTTTACAGCTTCAGCTATGAATCACAGGTTTGTGTTGTGCCAGGATTTTATTGGGTTTAAATTCAATTCCCCACTTCTGGCAAATTGAGGAATGGGAATAATTTATGTGGAAGCCATATCTGAGAGCCTGAGTAAAAGGGATGGTGGTGCTGGCTGATCTTAAAGCTTTACAATTCTTCAGGCGATAAAGGAGAGGATTTCAGAGGTGGATTTCAGAGGTGGAATTGTGAAATAGGTTGGCTCTGCTGAAACTCAGCTGCATAAAGTGAAGTTAAATGTGATGAATTGGTCATTTTCAACATGCAAATTAATTTACTAGAGACAGAGATACTTTCTCAATGATTTAAAAGAATATATTATTCTCAATTGAAGTACATTGGTTGATTGAATGTCATGATAAAAAAGGGTCAAAATTCATGCAACCTTCTTACAGCTGTTATTGGGATTTGTGTGCAGTTGCTCAGCCGCAAACAAAGCTGCTCTCAGAGATCCTCTCTGTATTATGCTGTACGCACACAGATACAAATATTTCTTTCTACTCCTTCCTTCTACTACTTCTTTCTACAGTACTAACACTATTCCTTGTTAACACATTCCAGCGTGCTAATTGAAAAGTTGTACTCTCAAACACCTGGTGCATATTGTTCCATAAGCTTAAAATCCTTGCCATCATGCCGAATTGCACAGACATGAACTATATATGTTCTATTCTTACACATTCTCAGGTGAATTTGGTCATTTTGTGTTACTGCGCTGTGAAGATGGGAAATTAAATTCATCGATTGCCTATTTGACCCCGAGCCCAGAAACAAGGCAGCGCCATGACGCCACGGACTATGAAACAGGATTTTATGACGCCTGGCGAGCCTGCCCTGTTTGATGCAGACTTTGACCTTTTCAGCGCTGTTTCAGCAAAGGCAGGCGATTGAGAGATTTTGAGATGTTTATCACAGTTAAGAATAGGAGTTGCTGTAATGCTTTATGGATGTCAGGACGGCTATGGTATAACATGAATGCAGCTGGTAGGGATTTAGAGCTTTCCTCAAGGATAATTCAGCAATGCAGACACCTGCCATGGCAGGGACTCGTCCATTTGGAGGGCTTTCTACAAATGGCTGCAATATACCAAAAGAGCATTTATCGAACTTGTGAAAATTCAAACAGCTGTTGAGCTGCTGGCAGTTGTGCTGAGAGCAAATTTCCCTTTACTCACTGTGACTTGAGGTTTGTGTTTCTTTTTTCTGACACCCCACACTAGGGCTGCACCATGTATCGTTTTTTATCGTCATCACAATATTAACTGGCGCAATAAACATATCGCCAAAGGCTGCAACATTTAGCGAAAGACAAAATCACTGCACTTTAAAATGTAACGGTCGTTCTTTTTTTAGTGGTGCCTGTTATATTCAATTCAGTGTTCAATTTGTTCAGTAAAAGAATGTTGGAAATGATTTCCTTTTATTCGTTTTAAATTCACCAAGCAATGTGTTGTATTTTAGCAGAATACTGAAAGCAGCAGAAATGCAGAACTCAGTGCACTTTAGTATCTCTTTATTTATCGCAAGTAATATTGTTATTGCGATATTCATAAACGTTATCGCATATTTTCCTCATCGTGCAGGCCTACCCCACACCAGATTGGTGATTTAAGTATGAAATATGAGGAGACACTGTCTGGGTTATAAGCTTGTGCGCTCATGTACTGTAAATACGTCAAATTCCCTCACAAGTTCAGCATGAGTACCTCAATGTAATTCATCCTGGAAATGAGCAGAGGAAAGAGAAACACATTGCACAAAGAAAAGTTACATTGTAAGATTGTTTCAAACTGTTTTTTTGGCATCATGATTATTAACACAGTTGTCCCTCATACCTGCTACCCTGAACTCAGACACGCAGTTTCTTTCTTGTGTCCAAACCTTGGTTGGTCCCTCTCCCTCTGATCATTCCTGGAGTGCAGAGCAGATGACTGGCTGTGAGCTCGGGCCATGGCAGAGGCTAATAGTGCTCCACCAGAGATGGATGACATGGTGCAGCAGGCCCTAACTGCATTAAAAGACCTAAAAGACCACCATTTCTCTCTTCCCTAGAGCACATACAAATCTGAGCTCTGGGTGGAAAACTCATCTTGGCTTGGTGTGTATTCGTGGGTGTAAGTGGTGTTCCTCGACATCAGCATGTGTGCATTTGTGTGGTTGCACAACGCCGCGGGAAATTTTGCCTAACTAAACTTTCCTGTTCCCTGAGAATTAACGTCTTAACACTTGAGTGCCGTTTGCTTGTATCGCTGGGACAAATGCATGCTCAACAGCTCTCATTGCAATTTGAGGTGGCCTCACATTAAAACTGCAATGAGGCTTGCAAACCTGCAGAGTGAGTTACTTGTTAATTGACTCCTGCAAACAGCGTAATTGAAATTAGCAATATAATTGCAGAGAAACGGGTGTGTGTGTGTGTGTGTGTGTGTGTGTGTGTCTTGTAGTTTGTGTCTGGTACTTCTGCATGTTTTTGCAGTCCCTTTGCTTCTCTGCAGTCTGTTGCATCGCCATATAGTTGTTTTGTGTCTCTTTGGAGTTATTTTGTGTCTCTTTGGAGTCATTTTAAGTCTTTTGAAATGAAATTCTGTAGGTGAAGCAGAATTCCTGCAGCTGAAATTCTGTGTTTAGTTCATGCTGGAGATGAAGAGAGGCTGTCTGTCTGCATGCTGTTTTTTGATTTTTTTTTTTAAATGTAATGTTACTGTGGCCTCAGTATGCTGTGCAGCTGTGAAGGTGAAACATAAAAACTAATATTAGATCGGATTTGGTTGGCAGATACTTCATATTAAAAGACACGACCAAGGCAATCCTGCTTTTAACCAAGCTCTCTGACTTTTGAACGAGAAGTGTTTACATTGACTTTAAATAGAGGTTCTGGTCAAAGGGGCCCCTGGGCCTGTGCCCAGTAGGTCCCTAAAGTAGTCCATGCATTGACTCGCACAAATTTGCAACCCTTGTCCTTTTTATATTCACTCTTACCACATGCTCCCTCACACGCACATATGGATTGTCAATGAGCTGTGACTGCATCACTTAAAACGGAGCCTAACTCATAATATGCCTTTAACAATCACTGCTGCCAGCATCAATATGGCAACACTGTTGTCTCTTCTTCAAATTATTTCTGCACCATTAACTGCCATCCCTCATCCCTCAGGGGAACATTCAGTGTTTATGTTAACATTATATTGAGCTAAAACGTCTCAGGAAGGCGTACTCTGTTAGAGCTTACTGTAGTATTTACCATGCAATGCATAAGTCAGACCGATATTTCTGCAAATTAACTCCATGTTATTTGTATGAATAGGAGCTCAACTTTGTTTTGTTAGGTACACCACAGGTTCACTATATTGTGGAGGTGGATTTAAAGGCTTTAGAGTTCTATTGACTTTGTCTATGGCAGATGAGGTAAACGTGTAGAGTAGCAGTGACACAGCAGATGATTGCTGTGTGATTAATTCATTGATTTGTGCCCTCAGTTATGCATGGCTTAAATTGTATGGCATGCTCACATAGGTGGTTTACCTACTGGATCATCTTACACACCATAGTGATGTCCGAGGTGTTGTAACTAAATCAAGCATAATAAAAAGTAATTGGATTTTCATCCTTTCGTGGTTGCCTTAAAGCCTAAAATGCATACACTAAATTTCTGTTGTACATCTCTCTCATTACATAAACTGTCTTCTATTTGTCCTCTTGTATTTTCCCTTAAGTAGCTTTAAGGTTGTAAATCCCATCTTATTCCATTCTGTCTGACCGTATGCTATTCTTTATCTACTTGTTTCAACTCTTCATTGAAGCTGCAGCTCGCATCATTTTTATGCATATGTCTCCAGAGTTCAGTCTAACACATTTGGTATCTTTGGGATCTCCATCAAAATGTAAAAGAAGCTCTGTGGGCTTCAACAGTGTTTGGCTACACAGCTTGAGTTTGTATAACCTTGTTTCTTAACTTCAGGTTGATGAACCTCAAGCGATGGCAAGATTTGAAGTTTACGGTTGATGCAAGTGAAATAGCACATCTCTGTTGCACCACATAGTTTATTTTTTTAATTTGTCAATCTTCTTGCCTGCTTTATTTTTGTGAAATACTGGATACCTTGACTCTTATGGCATCTAAAAATAATTCAAATGAAGCTATCGCTATGGCTGGATTTCGAATTTCAGTACCTTTTTGGTACCAACCGAAATGTGATAGTTGTGTCAATTTTAGGATTTATTTTTTGTTTTTTGCCCTCTCCACATCCACTTCCACCAGTGCTGAGATATCGACCGTGTATTTGGTAGAACATTGTCTTTCCTTTGGTTCAGCATGTGAAGAGAAACCAACCGCATTAATCACAGCTTTTGTTCCCCGCTGTCGGTGCGAAGTATGTGCAACTGAATTAGCCTGACAGGATACAGTCTGTACTGGAGCATTCACTTGGAAGACAATTTGTGGCCAGCAGTGTTCAGCCTTTGTTTCTGTCATTGCAGAATAGGCACATTAGTGCCATGACAATTAGAACTTAAAGGCATTAGAAACTTTATTATATAGAATTACAGGGGTGCAGTCTTCCAGCATGCATAATATACTGTAGTCTTAGAGCCCTGCATGGAAGTGCATGCATGAGTTGAACACTTTGCGTGAGGTTGGTTGATACTTTAGACAGCTTGTAGGTTGTACATATTGATTGGCTTCTAGTTACAGATCAAAGATGCAACCACAGACAATTCACAAGCAGGAGCACGTATTTTAATGCAAGCAGACTTTAGTGATTTGGGCATGAGACATGCTGTAGACACAATCTTGTACCCACTCCTAATCTACAAGGAGAAGCTGTTGGCTCGAGATCAGATTTTAAATTGGATAGTAAACACATCTATTCAAGAAATGCTCATCTAATCTCATTGACACTGCTGCTATTAACATAGCAGATAAGACTAATAATAAAGTAAATCAACAGTTTTCACCAAGCATCATCACCACTTTTGTCAGCCCCTGAAAGTCTAAATGCTGGCATAACACGATGAAACGCATGCTGCATCTTCCCAGCACTGACACGTAATCTGCCCTTGATGTGAAAAAGAAGTGATAATTCAGTGTTAGCATAGCCGCTGGCACAGATAGCGTTTGGTTTGTGTGAGAAGATGGCTTGCAGCATGTCTCGCCATTTACCCAGGGGAAAGAGTTTCCCCTCCACTCCACTCTGGTTTATTGAAAGATGATTGGGGGAGGGGGCTTGAGTGACGCCAAAGTGTTGGCGTCATTGACACGGTTAGTGTTTCAGTTGTCACTGTTGGTGATGAGCTGTCACCAGAAGCCAGCCAAATCAGACAGTTGATGAATCTGTCATTCATGGTACTGTTTGTGAGCCTGGCAGAGCCGATCAGGGTTTGTCCATCCAAGGGTACACAATAGCATTTCTCAGCTGGTATTTGAACTTGCCTTTAAATGGTACAGTACAAACACCAGTGTGCACACAAGGACATACACTCATACAGCAAGCAAGCCATTCCTACTTGATATATTAAAAGCATCGCCTATTACTGCATTGACTTACATTTCCATGCCAGACTGCCACATACAAAACTTAGTTGGCCATGAGTAGACTGTAGACACCATAAAGGGATATAGCTAATGTACACAAAGACAGCACATTGCATGGGTGCTTTTACAGGTGGAATAGTACTAGGACTACTACTAGTTGCGTGCTTGCATTACGGCAAGATAAGATAAACTTTATTGTTCCATTATGTGGAAAATGTTGCTTGGGTCAACCCCCATGCCAAGATGCTAGATACCAGTCTATGTTTTCAATCAATCAGACCAAAAAGAAATCAAATCTTATTTGTCATTTTTTTGGCTTGCTTTTTTGTTGCCTATTGGAACACAAGTAGCATAAAAGCCTCATTTGAAATTATTTATGTGCAGGGACCACTGCTGTGCTCACTCCCCGTCATGACCTCACTCTCAGGATCAATCCCCACCCTCTCAGCTGAGAGATATGTGACTGAAACAAAGTAAGCCGGTTAAACTATGCATATTTAATAATGCGTTTTAGAGCTGAGTATAATGTCTTGTGCAGAGAACTAAACTGTCTCAAGTACAGTGTGTGTATAGTTTGTTGAATGATAAATCTACAGTACACAATATTGCTAAAATTAAGTGGAATGAGAAATAATGTTTATTGCTGTTGGGATTTAGGAGCGCTCATGTTCAAAGGAGCATTAAATTATGTTTTCATCTAGCATCTGAATTGCTTACTTAGCAACATTTGTTCCCCCAAATAACTGCAGCACATGCTGTACCACGGAGGTTTTATTGGGTTCATCCTCACCTCAGGATGAGTTTTATAGGTTTTCTTTTTTATTTGGAGATGAATCTGGTGATAGGAGTTATGATTCAGTGAGTGAACACTGCTCATTACCCTGCTGAAATGCAATATCCACTGTGTTAAGAAGTGATGAAGGGTTTTGGTTAGGGTAAACAAAACCAGAATTTTAATGTCCTTCCGACCATCTGTGCAGCTTTCCTCATTTGTCATTTTGATTCTGATACATTTTGGCTTGACCTGATAGGTTTCACACTCGATTGCATAGAAAAGCACCATTGCAGAGCCATTGTAATTTCCTTTTGGTCGATTTGGACACTTTTTGTTGCCACTGCACGGCTCGGTGAACACTGATCCCTGACAGTGGGCTCAGTGACACACAGGCAGCAGCTACGTGTCAGGGTGTAATAAAAGAATGTCACACAGGCCGAGCCTACCGAGCGCACAATGGCAACAGGTGGGGCTGTGCTAGTGGCAGATCAACTCAAGCAGGTGCTATTGAGACCCATGCCCAACTGTAACTGCTTGGCCGGTGGCCATTCTGGACAGCCATATCTAACCACTGGTGCAGGATTCAAGATGGTTCAAAATCTGTATGTTGTCTCTTATCTACTGCAGTTATTAGTTTCCAGTGGTTTTTCTGCAATACTGAATGTGCTTCATGGTGCGTCAGAACAACTTGATTGTGACTCTGGCCAGCTCTTCTGCTTTAATTATGGCTTGAGGAAAGTTCTATCCTTGGATACGTCACTAATTGTGGTGCTGAGTCATACACGTTTCTGTTACCAGACAGGAATCCTTCAAAGAAAAGGGGGAAGAAAATGAAGAAAACGGTGTAGCACACATACACTAGTATAGACAAGGGAGTAGTCATTTGTGTCTTATTAACCAATGGCGCACATCAAAACCCTGCAAAATCAAGCTTGCCAAGGCTTCTTTGTTATTTATTGTAGATGTCCTTAAACAGCAGCGCTACCTCGTTGGACATTGTGGGCAAGAAATATTTTAATAGCTAAGATATAGTGCCTAACATAGTGGATTCACTGGAGTTCAGTAAACATAAAAGTGGCCGAGCTGCCCGGCTTGGCCGAGTTTCTGAAATTAGGCTTTTGTTTTTGTGCCACCATTTGAAGCGAAATAACCTTTTCACTGGAACATATGTGTGTGATTGATAGCAGTTGGATTCAGTGCACACTATGAGGGCCGATGCCCACTGATTCGGACCATGTGGGCAGGTAGTGTAGACCCAATGTATCACTGCAGCAACATATTCTGGTTTAACTGGTCTCAGGATGATAGTAGAGTTGCTTTGCAGATGGAGGTGTAGAAGATATTTGTGAGAGAAGACATGTTGTTGACTGCGCAGTAAAAATAAAGCGCTGAGTGTGAATACACTGACAGGCATTTTTATTGTTGCATCATTACTTTGATTGTTGGTTTGCCGCCCAGCCATCCGCCATATACGACTCATGTATGACTCATGTATGTATGTATGTATGTATGTATGTATGTATACACGACTATACTGCACAGAGAAGCTTGCATTTGGAAAAACGCTCACTCATCATTCCCTACTGCTGCAGCATGGTTTTGAAAATATGCATCATGACATCTTCTGCACCCACTGTGTGTCTTATGTCCTCTAAAGACCATTCTTAATTGATCCTTAATTAGGAACAGCAGGTTGCAGATTCTTTCCAAAATAGGCATCTGGATGTTGAGCCTTTCTTGGCACTTGTTTTAGACAGGCAAGTGAGTCTTAAAAACTGCATTTATGCCTGTTGTTGAGGTTTTACAATGATCAGGGGCTGCTTTTCTGCACATCCCTTAATAGCATTTAAAAAAGTGCTTATAGCATAATGGAGGATAACCACAAAGCCATTATTCTGTTTTTTTCCAATATGCTGAGGCAGACAATACCATTTCCTGTATTGCTGCTTTCAGTATCTTTCTTCCTACGTAGGGAAATTGTGCCCTATTCATTAACAATTTTCACATTATGTCTCATGTTGATGACTTGCCACTGAACAGGCCTAATGTGAACCATTCTCCTACACTCTTTTGCTTTTCATTTCCTCTTTAAACAGTGCTGCTTTGCTTGCAGTTCTTAGAGATACTCAAGAAAATGTAGCTGGGTAGCAGCCCAGAGTTGTCCTCAACTCAAACAAACAGGATCATCACTTCCTTGTGTGACGTGTGTTTTTGCATTTGGATTCCATCACAAAGCTGACAGGAAAATTCTAATGAACTGTACATTAGGAACGTAAAGATTTATAGTTTGTTTTAGAAAGAATACTAACACCTTACAGTGTGCTTTTGGCAGGCCGTGTATTATGTCATGGAAAAAAAGAAGCATGTCTGCTCTCTGTTATTTACATTATTCTTTTTCTCAAGGGCCCCTAATCTTTGTTATAAAATCTATGTCACATGTGATGGTCTTGATGTATGTACTGTTTAGATGAGAAACATGGAATCATAGCATGCATGCTTTGAGCGAGATAACATGAGATTGTTGTTGAGTAAACAGCATAAAATTGAAGTTGATATCTTTCCCAGATATGTATTTCTAATATGAGATGTAGAAGGCTGTTGTATTGCTACTTTGGTTTTTCAAGTTAAATCAATTGCTCCCTCTTCTGTCCAAAACATGGCATCTCCATTTCATACTCACTAGTTGCTGTAATTAAAATGCAAACAAAAACACACCTAACATGGAAAATATTTTTTTCTTCTTTTTCGCATGGAATAATACAATAAAAGGTTGTACTATGCAAGCCACATCACAGATGGCTTAAAAATGTGTGGCATTTAGTCACAGATTGCATCCAAGTGTACTCTCATAGCGATAATATGTCCTATGTCTATGGTCAATGGTCAACAGTGCTGAGTGCCATTTTCTTTTGAACTAGTCAGATGACCACAGCAAAACAGTTCAATGTCTATTCTACTCTCATTCTATTTCTATGGCTGTAGCCATTGACTAAGGCGCAGGTTTACATGCTGCACACCAGAACCATAATCACACTGGTGCAGATAATCATAGATCACAATTGTACAGTAGTGCGCCGATTGTATGTAAAGAGAGAGGCATGTACACTTTAATACCTACAACTAGAAGCTTCTAACTTGTTAATCATTTTTTGATTGCTATAACTTCTTGCCATACGCGTAGCACTTTGACAGCAGTAACCGGCAAAAGTCAGCTGTTTAATTATTTGTCTGGTTTATAAGTCCACATTTTTTCTTTCCTTCTTGTTTTTTTTCTAGTTTGAATTAAGGGAGGATCCTTAATTCAAACTATATTAAATGAAGGGTCCTCCCTTAATTAAACTAGAAAGAATTCAACGAGGAAGCATGCAGGGTATGCCAGGAGTTGCTTGAAGGCAGCATAATCTGGCCATCACTGTTATACTGTCCTTGCAATAAGTTGCTTATCTTCAAAGCTTGACAGTTAGCTAACAGTGTAAAGTCTTCCAAAAAAAAGCATAACATTTCTTGGGATTCGATGAAGACACTTTAATTTCCTTATTTCTTTTTACTGTACAACTGTAACAAAGCACAAAAGACAAACATAAATGAGAATACACCAATACAGATACCAAAAGTATAGTGCAAGACCACAACTAATAGCAAGAGAAAATGCTGAGTCATAACTAAAAGCTATGCTAGCTATCACATAAGTAATTGTACATTAGAAAACCCCAATAAAACAAAGATACAACAAGTAATAAATGCAATACTTATGGGTGGGGAGCTCCTCCCGTCAGGCTTTCTCCAGACTACTCTAAAAGCACTGACGGAGCATTGGGATACAGTAACTTATGTTGTCATGCAGAGAGATAAGCTTGAAGCTCCCATGCTTGAAGCACCAAATGTGGATTTTTTTATGGTTGGTTATTTATTAATTTATATTATTTATTGACAACATCACATTGGTAGATTTACATTGATTGCTCACTGATTAGATATGGCTGTACAATTGTTTGTTTGACTGATAAACTGCTTGTCCTGTCTGTCATATATACTTAAAGTCAGCAGTGCGTGGAAACACCATCATGTTGAGATTCTTTTAAAATGCAAAAGCTGACAGAGATACACACTTCATTGTTCTGCTGCCACTTAGTGGACAGTATAAATACTGTTCCTCTAGAGATGAAACTAATCATCCCTGTGGAGAAACCGGGCATTGCAGAAACAAATCCTATATTCATAGCTTTATATTAATATACATAGCCGAAAAATAAATATGACAAATATATAGTATACCAGTAAAATTAAACATTCACAATATAAAAGAGGTGAAACTTCTAACGATCAGTGCTCACATTATGAAAATAACGTCAGGAAAAAAGGAAAACATGTGCTCCTGGATATGCAGAATGTACAGAAATATAGTGAGACTCAGTAGAGGAAAAACATGAAATGTACTGTTAATAATAATATGCACATTATTTCCAGATTTGGACAGATATACTGTAACAGACAGTAGCCTATATAAGGTGCATGTGTATTCTTATCTCAACTAACTTAATGATTAATTACCATGCTAAATATAGTGGTTAGGCCATCATAAATAAAAGTGTGTACAGATACAGTGTGTACTTTTTTAGATGAAGAGAATGCAAATTGTAAATGTAGTGCAAAAAGCAATTCAGTTTTGAACTGAATTGATTGATTATTTACAGTATTAATAATTCTGTTGACGTTGATTATTTTTTGCTCTTCATTTGTTTGCTGGTTTCACTTGCTAAAAACATTTGTGATAAGTATGTACCTGGGGTTTGATTAGAATATGTTCGAATTAGGTAGGGCTGCAGCTATCGATTCTTTTTGTAATCGATTAATCTAGCACTTAATCGATCGATTAATCGGATATTTAATTTTTTTTGCGTTTTTAAACAACCAAAACAAATAATGCATAACGAAAATGATGTGGCTGTAAAATGATCAAGCATTTGGCTTTTATTTCTCAAAAGAACAGAGGTATTTATTCCTACTCCAACATTTGGCAGTTTAATTAAGTTTCATGCTGTAATATAGCCCTGACATCAAAGTAAATATCTGTTTTATGTACATTTCTACACCTGCAGCATTTACCATTAGGCTACTAACAAATAATATATCATTTCGGGGGTGAGCCTATTTTCTATGGTAACCTAGCAACCTGTGTGTGTGTGTGTGTGTGTGTGTGTGTGTGTGTGTGTGTGTGTGTGTGTGTGTGTGTGTGAAGGGTTTCTTTTTTTAGGCTATACTCTCTTGGAATTGAACGTAAGTTTCCTACTTAAAAACATCAAAGCTAAACAT
This sequence comes from Gymnocephalus cernua, assembly GCA_023631565.1. NCBI lineage: Eukaryota > Metazoa > Chordata > Actinopteri > Perciformes > Percidae > Gymnocephalus > Gymnocephalus cernua. Next base: position 12,356,288 of record CM042445.1, read on the forward strand.
CATATCTAGTCAAACCGCATCACGACATCGCTACAAATACAGTATGCGATTTTAAAATCATCGGCTGCTTAGGCTAGGTTACCTTGTTTCAGCGACGCTTGGTGAAACGGTGAGGAGCGGATGTTTTCGGTTCAGATGCTGAATCATTGAAGTCGTACTGCTGTGGTCTGCCAGGTCTACTTTGCTGTAGACACATTGCACCTTGTTCTCTTCCTTTTTTAGTATGTAATGATCCCAAACTTTAGACATTCTCTGCCGTTTCTGGACACCTTTACTCTACGCGCTAGTGGTGTGCTTCCTGAACAACGGTCCGTGTGGAACAATCAGATCCCTGCGCGTATAGTGCGCGTCATAGGAATTTAACGAGGCTTCGAGGCAGAGTTCTTGCCTCCAGGAATATTTGTAATCGAGTTATTCGAGTAACTTGATAAATCGTTTCAGCCCTAGAAATAGGCATCACGTGTCACATGCCACATTTTTTAATGCATTTCAAGTTTCTAATGTAAATCAAGAGCTTCAGATGAGCGTCTTTGTAAACAATGTGTGTCCATTTACAGGCGTCCTGTGTTCACTGCTGCTAGAATTAAACTCACTGTTTAAATCATGGATCTGACAGATGCATCTAGTGTAGGGCTGACCCGAATGCTTTGAGCTTCGACCGTTGCTTTGGTAATCAACTTCTTTAAGAATCGCCCCCTTGCATTAAAGCCCCAGTGTGTGAGAATTGCTCCCATCTATCGGTGAAATTGTATATGACAACCAACTGAATTTCACTTTGTAGCCCCCACCATTCCGAGTGCGTTATAACTCCTACGGTGGCCGAACCCGAAATTAGCGACAACCGTCCGTGAGTGTTCCTTCCAGTGTAATAATAGTTTGACGTTATTTTGGTACCATTTCATTGCTAACATCAGCTATCAGGTTCCCAAACATATGCAAGCTAATGTTAGTAAAGTATCAGTGCTATTGTTATTCTGTATATTGTACAAGATTAATAGTGTAAGGCGATGTTTACAGCGTAGGAGAGAAGCAACGGAGGTTTGTGTTTTTAATATATTTCTCTGAGCAGCGTGAACAATGTCAATGAAACTGAAATGATCTCTTAGTATCTCCATCGTTTCCACGCAGCTGTTCTAGCTGTAGCTAGTCTGTGTTACAACTGCATGATGTGAGTTGTCTGCCAGGGAAATCACGGCACATATGATTACGTTTATGTTACAAGGTAGACAATCCTTTTTCATCATTGACGCGAGGAAAAGTATCCTAGACGTCGTTCTAGCGTTATGCACAACCATGCTATAGTTAGCCAAGCAAGTAGCAACTATAAAACTTTTACACAAAAAGGCAGAATTACCTGTTGAGAAGAAAGCAGGCAACTTCGGTGTCCCTTTTAAAATCCTTGCTCCTCATCAGCTCTTTGCATGTTGGAAAAGCCACACCAATATTAACTTTGGTCGCGTTGCTTTGCCTGTCACGTTGTCATTTTAATTTCCTCTGCAATTCAGTTACATGTCCTCGATAATAGACGCAACAGGCTTTCAAATCTGCCGGCGGTGAGTTACAAGTAATCTTCTCCCCCTCCCTCCCTGGCATACGTCACAGTCAGTGCCACTGAGTGAAAAGCGCAAAATGCGGAGCAGTATAGCCTGTATGTCCTTACGGGCTACCGTAGTTCAAGATGGCGCATGACTATGGAGCGTCTACCCCAGTTCATGTAAGCGCAAATGTAAAATGTCTTGGAAAATACTTGGAATTGATGGTTGTGGTCAATATTCATAAAAAAGGACAAGTTTGTGAAGGGCAATACAGATTTTGATAATAAACAACTACAAATGTTACACACTGGGGCTTTAAGGAATAGTAATTTACCATTATTCATTATGCATCAAATGTAATTATTATAGCACTGTTGGTTGTGTGTGCGCCAAGGGGTGTATGTGTTGCGCGTGTGGTGCTGAAACAGAACATGTCACTTAGTTCCGTTTCTTGCCTGCTTGCTTTTCGTGGTTGATTAGTTCCAAATATATTTAGGCTCTGCTACGGTCTTATGTGAGTGCTCTCATTAAAGGGGAACTTTTCACCACCTGCTGTTTCACTTCAGCACAGGCACTACATTCATATGAACGGCTCCACTCCGTGCCGCCGCCGACCGTAGCTCCTCGCTCACCGCCGGAAAAAGTTCTCGAGACCCGGTCGTCTCATGTCATTAACCCCCAGCCCTAATCTAGTGAGTATGTAATACTGTTGATGCAATCATGTTGTGGTAAATTGTACTTTGGCTTGAGAATAAAAGATCTTGCAGGGCTTCTCAGGTGCTTGAAGTAGCTTTCATTCCCTGCACTTTGTACTCTTTTCCACATGTTACTCTGGTAAGAAAGTGGGCAAAAGCTTTATAAAATGTTTGTTTTAAGAGTATCACTTATGTCCTACACAAACCACTTGCTTTGGTCTTCAACTAGAGCCACCTCTCTGCATCTAAACCATGTCTGAATTACTTTAAGTTAGCTTTGGCTCCTACACTCTCCTTATCCATCAACTGCTGTTCACAAGCTTCCTGTGGCGATGGCTCGTCTACATTTCCATTTGCCTTTGCACACCGTTAGTTCAAAAGACAGTAGGGACAACTACCCATCTATGGCTCCCCAGTCTGAGTCACACACGCACACTAAAAGCCTTTTTATGAAGTGCTTTATATGGCATCACATTGATTAACAGCAAAAAGAGGAGGATGAAAGGTTATATAGTGTGGAAGGGAAAAAAGGATTGAAGCCACCCACTTAGGATAATTGACAGACATCTCAAGTATGTAGGTGATCTGTGGGCAGCAAAGCACCTACATGCTTGAGGTGTACAAGCATTTACATTTCCAAGCAGATGTTTACGTGATGTGTCAAACATTAGTCCTTGAAATGAACACGCCTAATTGTTATTGGAGATGTTATTGGTGTATGATGATATTGGTGTTCTCTATGCACTTACATTCAACTTCATTTCAATTTTAAAACACTTGAGCTGCCATTGCAATTTCTTTCTGAAATCCCATATAGTTAATCAGTATGTTTTCCTGAAGTGGTGTGGAATAAGCCTCGGTATGTGTGGAGATGGTTTACCCCAGAGACATTTGATTATTCCACTCTATTCTCTGGAGTGCCTAATTTAATGAAAAGGCATTACTGCTCAAACTTAATTATGCTACCTTTTGAAAAGCCATGCTCAGCTGATTTGGACCGATTCTCAAACTGGGGCTACAGCTTAAGAGGTCATGCTAAGTGGCTATGCTGTTTTCACCTTCTCACATTGTAACTTTTGTACAGTTTACAACTTGTTTTAAGTTGGATCTCTCACTGGGATTCCCATTCATATGCCTGGATGAGGTCATTTATACGATCTGTTGTGTTGATGGTGCTTTACACGTTCAGAACCTGCTAAACATCAGAATGTTGACTTTGTCATCGTGAGCATGTTAGCATGCTGACGTTAGCATTTAGCACCAAGTGTTGCTGTGCCTAAGTACAGCTTCACAGAGCTTCTTTCTGTCTTTTTGTAGTCATGTTCTGTCTTTGTAGTCATCTTGCGTGTCTTTGTAGCCATTTTGTCTTTCCCAGACTGCCCTTTCCCCTCTTACCTGCAGGTGTCGCTGTTAAGGCATTTTAATCAGAATCTCAATAATGGATTTTTGGATTATAGATAGAAAAATTAATTTTATAAATGATACTGACATTTTACGATGGTTTATAACAACCAAATGCTCTTTTTTATCCATCTTGCCTTTCAAAAATAGAGGAGGAGCAACCTCTACAGACCAGCCTCCTCTAGGCTGTAGCCATAGTTTTGTACAGCCTGTGAAATGACCTTGTTTTTTGTAAATCCCTATTGATCTTTAAATCAACACAGGTACCAGATACAGCTAGAAAGCAGCAGTTTGCAGGCAAGGAATGTCTTTTTTTTTTTCAAGGTTGTTGTTATAATGCAGGCGTCATGCAGAAGTTATCGCACCCATTGCTGCTCAGACTTTTAGGAGAACCCAATTACAAAAGGAAAAAAGGGTGCACATTGGTAATAGGTAAAGGTCCTTGAGCTGAATGGCCGCGGCCACTCATTTGTGTGAGTGTGTGTGTGTGTTTGTTTACATCATTTATGTATGTGTACAGTTGACAGAGTCTGCCCTACAGGATGTGTCTTGCCTGCCGTCGGACAAACGTAAGACTCCTCAGAGCAACAAAGTACACGTGACCGTCGGGAAGCGAGTTAATAGAGTGGGTGCAAATTGATACTTAATCAGTGATTGGTTTTGGACTGCCATCACAGTTCATGAAATGAATTGTGCGTGGTTGGCACAGTTAGTGGAAGTATTTTTCATTCCATTTCCTCTTTTGATGTATCAGCCAAGCATTTCTGTGGTATTTCCCCCCTCTCAGACCAAAGGATGGAAAGGGAAAAGATCGGGGCCTTCAGATTATTCTGACTTCCAGACCTTCCCCATAATCCGGAGGATATTCCCTCAAAGTCAGTCTAAATCTGCTAAATAAGCAGTGGCAGGATCAACTCTGAAGATACAATCACTTTTTTTTCTGGGTTTTATTATGGGATGGGAAATAACTTTGACATGGAGGCAGGAGATTTTGTCCAAAGTTATGATGACTGAATCAGTATTGCAAGAACATATTCTTTCTCACTTAAAATAAAATGTTGATGGATTTTTCCGGAGGGTGTAGGGATCAAACTCATTCCTCTTATTATTTATTGTTTATTTTCCATTGGCTATGTACTTTGTATATGACTGGCATAACTTACACTCTAAATCAGACGGATTCCTTTATTGAGTTAAACTGAAATGTATTTTGGGACTCTCACAGAAAACCTGTTTCAAAATAATTAAAGTAATTTAATTTCATCATTATCTGGGGATTTAAAAATATGTTTCCATTAGAGTAGATGGATAAATCATTTAGATATTACAACAGGAATGTTCCTCTTTCATTAATCTGTTTATAGAGTCAGCATTAGTAGGTAAAAGAGACGCTCACTGAAGATGCTCACCAGTGATTGCTTCTACATAATTTAAATATTTACACCAGCCACTGGCAGCCTGAGTTATTCCCGTCTGTCGTGGATACAGCATGGTTGTCTCCTTCTGTCCCCAGCAGGAGATGCAGTTAAAAGGCAGCAAGTAAGGAATAATTATCTCTCCAGCAGTAGCTCTCTCGCCTTGCTCCAATCTCTCCCTCCCAGTGTGGGGAGAGATCCGCTGAAAAGGGCGCCAGTACCACCCTCCCCAGTATGTCAGTGGCTCCCTTTCCGAGCGCTCACTTAATCTAGGTGCTCAACTGGTACAAAGTAGCCTTTCAGAGCAGAGCTCCGCTAGCACACTCTCACCTCAGAGCGGGAAAACAGGGGAAGGGAGAGGGCTGTGGAACGTGCGCGTCAAAATTCAAAACTCAACAGAGGCACGCATGTTTTACTCCCACTCGTATTGCTTTTTGTGCTGCCCACCTAGCCGAAGTGAATATAAAGGGAAGTTTGGATCACAGACTTCATTTTACATTTTCTGCTTCCCAGCATCTCTTTATTTGTTTTTTCTATCTCAAGCCATCCTAGTGTGGGAGTGAAAGCGTGTGAGCAGGACTTCCAGATCACTAAGCGAGAAAGTCTGGAGGGCATCATGGGAGCTTTAATGGTCATCTTCTCTGTTCAGCCGAGACAAAGACGCAAGACTACTGGTAGGCTTGATGGGAACGGGAGATAGTTTAATTTGATACATTTTTCACGAGTTGGCAGCTGAACTAATTGTCTAAGAAGAAAAGTAATTGTTTGTTTAAAACGATGTGTGGTCTTTCTTTATGTTGTGCTTCAGCCAGGGGAATTATTGTTCAATTCTCACACAGATGAATTGTTCTTTCTGTGTTTTAGAATGTCTTACATCAATCTCTGTTTGTGTTTTTGGATTAAAGCGTCCAGAAAGTTCCCCATTAATCTGCTGTTTTCTCTATAATCCCTTCTAAATTCATGTTGCCACACCAGCAGTCCATGAAATTGACTCGCAATCGGCCACCTTTTCAGTCTCAATTCCCCAAACTTGGTTGACTTTTTCCATTTGCTATGCTCAATATTGATTTTACAGTGGCAGCGCTCACTCGCAGCATGCCACATCGACTCTCTGCCAACGCAGTCGCACAAACTTATGTTACATCTCTGTCTGCCTGCAATAATGGGCTGATCAGCATCACTGTCACAGCTTGTCACTGTAACAAAAGACGTGGAAATCCCTCCTTTATTAGAGAACAATGACATATTTAGTGGGTGGCCAGTGGACCATAACAGTTTGAGGTTATATTTAGTGGTGTAGTGGGAGACGGACAGAATGGATGACACTTAACCATTTACTTACAGTAAGTCATATTTCACTGGGCAGAGAGAGCTTGAAAGCAAAATGAATGAGGGTCTCTTTGTAACTCGCTCAAGCAATAGATCACAGAGCGGGCAGTTGTGTGCACTGTAAGCACATTTCACAGGGACCTAGAAAGGAGAACATTGAAACCAGATGCACACAGTAGGTCATTAACATGTACTGTAACATATTGTCATGATTAATTGGAGATGGACCTATTCATTTTTCAGTTAATACCGTGCAGGTAAAGGGAAATGGTGAAACAGATTGTATGTAGGACATGTAGGAAAAGTAGGACAACACAGCAGTTGGTTGATGATTGCCCAAGAAAACAAGTACTGTAGCTACGCCTGTCATGTGTTTTTCTTTTTAAGTTTACAGTAATAAGAGTGGGAGATGAACCATCAAAAGTCATAGTCCTTTTTGAAAATAATATTTGTAGTGCAAAGAAGACAAAAGCAGTCTTTTCTAGCAGGTGACATTGGATTACAGCAGCTGTTGCTAGCAGATTTGAGCTAATAAGCTAGCATTAGCGCAATTAGTTGGTTGTCTTTCAAATGAGAATCCTCTCAAATATCAGACTGCTATTTCATTTCAACATAACCCTGTTTGCAAGATGTTAGAGTTACAGTCTATTGTTTGTATTTTCAAGTATTTTTCACTTTTAACGTTGGAAGAGAAAAAGCATTTAGGATGAAGACTAACCATTGTGTTTGGCGAGTGTTGAGTCTTTAGGTGGCTAAAGAAAGGCCCCTTGGCCTTGGGCAAATCGCTGGGTTAGGTAACTTCTGGAGCCCAGCAGGCTATCCCATGCACACGGCTTCAGCATTTTAAGAAATCCAAAACTTGCCGTTCCTAGTTACAGTTGCTAAGCTATGATTGGACAGTTGCTTCACGGGAGAGGGGTTTAGTGAAAGCTCAATTAGCTGATTAACTGGTTAGTTATAAGATGTCTGTGGATTAATCAACAGACAATTAAGTCACTTATCAAGATAACGCCAAACATTTGCTTGTTCCAGTTTCTCAAATATAAACAATTTTGTAAGGTGAATATCTTTGAGTTATGAACTGCGATTTGAAGATGTCACTTTGGGATCCTGGAAATTTCTCAAGTTTTGTTGAATAAACAATCATTTAATTGAGGAAAGTATCCAAAAATGTATTGATAATGAAAATAATTGTGAGCAGAGCCCTATTAGTAGTTGCATTCGTACGTCCTCGAAGGTCTAATTAAATGAGTTTATTATGAAAATAAAGCTGTGTTTTTTTTCTTCAAGTTCCTTCCAGATAATCATGTACATGTCACATGCAGATTCACACTGTCGTGCTCTTTAGATAAAGGCCAAAATAAGAAAACATGCACTATCTGAGAGACCTTAGTGCTACTCCACTACCCACTCTAATGCCGTCCATTAATTTTCATAGCTGTACTCATTTACATGACAAGAGATGATGGTCCTCCAATAGCACCCATAGGATCTTTGCCCTCCAACTCCTTTTCAAACTCGCCCGGCTCAGCTTTGAGTGTTCCAAATGTCCCAAGGATAAGAGATGTGTCAGCCTCATTATGTTGGCACTCGCTGATATTTTCGCCATGTCCTGATTTTGGTCAATATTATTTTAAATGTCTCGTTTGTGTTGTCGGGAGCTGTTATGAGTAGAGTTTGTGTGGGAGTGAGATAGGTACACTCAGTACTAGAGCTGTTCTAATGGAATCAGCAAAGCATTAACTATGACTCAGGCTACCAGCTGGTAAATGAATGCTGATGCTGTTTTTGATGCCTTTCAATCATTGAAAAGAGTACAAAACCTTGATGAAATAGTTGCCTGATTTCCAGAATTAAAAGCACTATTGGTTATTGTCACTAAGCGGAACTAATAAGTCTGGCTGGGACTCACCAGAGGCCCCACGATACGATATTATCACGATACGATATTATCACGATACGATATTATCACGATACGATATTATCATGATACAATATTATCACGATACGATATTATCACGATACAATACTTGTGTCATGATACAGTATTATCGCGATACTTTCACAATACAATATTATCACAATGCTTATGTCACGATACAGTATTATCACAATGCCATTTTATCACGATAGTTATGTCACTATACTTAACAGTCCCTCCAGAGTTTTTTTGTGATTGTTGCGGGCAAAAATCCTTGATTATGCGGCACGTTTTCCCCCCATGGCAACGGGAAAATGGCTGCTCTTGTGTGAAGTAAATGTAACATTTTTCAACTTTCTGCTAAGATATATGTGACTTTTTTTGCAGCGGAATATTTTGCGCGGAAATCGGCAATTTATGCGGCAAAAGCGCGGCGTATTTGAAAAAATGCCCCCCCGCATAAATATGCGGACTTTGGCTGATTATGCATTGAATTGTGCGATCGCATAATTGCGTGTTTCTGGAGGGACTGACTTAATATGATTTAAAACATAATGCAATTTTCTGTGATATATTGCAATTTATTATCTTTTTTTCCAACTTCAAATTATGTCCTCAAAGAAAAACTTTGACTGACATACTGACGATATCTGTTTTATCTAAGATACGTTTCTTTTTGTTGCTGCTAAATATATATATATATATATATATATATATATATATATATATATATATATATATATATATAATTTTCGATATATCTGTATCGATACAGTATTGTCACGTAAAATATTGCAATACAGTGCTGTATCAAATCTTTCTTACTAAAAGGTAATGCAAGTTGAGATACACTGAGGGTTGTGTTTTCTTGAGCTAATTCCTCGTGACATTAACACAAGGGGTGATGGAGATGTCCAGTGTGTTTCTTGTTGCTGTCTCATTCAGGCCTTCTGGCGTTTACCGGACAGAGTGGAGACCTCGGCCGACCACAGGGAGAGCAGCTGTCATTTTTCAGGGTAGCCATGCCACCAATTGCCATGCTCGCTCAACGCCAAATCTGATCGCATGAAAAACACATTCAAAACTGACATCCATCCATATGCTTTAAATACACAATCTCTGAGCTTTAGTTGTACTAGCTGAGTATAATAGCTGCAAATAAATGTGTTTAAACCAAAGTCAACTTTCTCTGAAGACTGTAGCACCATCTTGTAAACGGGTTTAATTAACACCATCCTTCGACAAAATCTTTGACTGATGCTTGTCTTCTTTAGTCTGATAGTTTTCACTGTATGAACTGTATTCATAGAAAGTCTCTTTGTCAAAGGCACATAATTACTGTTAAAATTAACCATATGCCCAAACCACTTTGAATTGATCTCATTCAAATTTATTCAACCCATCTGTCACATGTAGCATTTTTCACAGAACTACTCATCTTGTTCAGAAGTGTTCCGGGTGGATGTTACAATGTGACAGAGAGATTTGAGAGAACATTTGGTATGCATGTAGTTCTTTTAGCACTCTCATCTCACCTCAGGTGCAAGTCTATTGATTCATATCACATTATGAACTATTATCCAATGAGAAGTTCTCTAAGGATTCTGGTAAATGTCCAGTGGTCATTAATATAGGGTACATGGTGTCCAGAATGTAATTGTCCTTTATGAATTACTCTGAGCTGATTTAGACTGCAGAGCAGCACTTTGTCAAAGACCAGTCTTCCACATTCCAACGTGCTCCTGATATAAGGCTTAACATTTTAAAAAGGCACGTGGCCGATTATCTCCCAACAGTTGAAAGATATGTTATTGAATTTATTACATGGTGTGTAAAAGACTTCAGATATCCATATATGATATGCAAATGTAAAAGGCTACTCTTACATGCAGAGATGAGGAGGGGGTCACCTTACAGCTCCCACTTCCCTTTGGGTTTCTTTTTTCCTCTTTATCAGCAGCATGTGATCACAGGCCTCTTCAAAGTCACTGTGTCATTATACTGTGCAGTTTTTTCAGTTCTCCAAATTAGCATTTAAATTGAAAAAGAGAAGCCGCATCAGTTGACTTTTGTGCTGTAAGCTTGTTTTGGGTTTCCCTTCATTGCATGGCACTCAGTGCAGCAGTTTGTTCTGTGAAATGAATCACTGTGTTCCCACAGGGCACGGTGACCAGCATTAGGAGGGCTCACTTAGAAGTGGATTAATGTCCAGCATCCTGCTCAGAGAAGCTCCGCAGGTGCAGGGAAGTGGGCTTAGCCATGTACAGACGGTGATATGGTTTACAGTGGGTCATGACAGCGCATACTGACATCTGCAGAGCAGACACAGTACTTTGCATCAACCCAGGGTGCAGCCCTAGTTCGCTTTCACATGTTTTTTTCAGTAAATATTTAAGTAAATAGTTGTTGTTACACAACTTATGGCCAATATTGATGCACTAATAATGAAAACAATAGTTTCAGATGTAGTTGTATTTGCAGTAGTTATCTGCTCTCTACTTGCATTGGAGCAGTTTACAAGTTTTGAAGTGTTGATTCTTGCAATTTCCACTTGATGGCAGCAAAATCAAACAAGCTAGCTTCTTGCAGTAAGAAGAGGTGAGAGAGACAGTAGCACATTTGAATGGCTGATTGGGTGAAATGCAATGCATTTAAAGCCAGCATTGCAATTATGAACATTTTACTGTCTTCCACAAATTTATATTACCTTCACATTTTATGTTATATTCTATTTCTATATTTTAACTTGCACTATTGCATGTCTTATGTATTAGATTCTCATTTAATTTTTCACTTGTGATTTTCTTTTTATACAAACTGAAGTAGCATTGTTGGAGGAAGCCTGAGACCCAACATTTTCATTGGCAAAGACGGCTTCTGTAATTGTTGTAAATTTGACAGTAAATAACTTGAAAACTTGTAGGAAGCAGGATAATAAATTAGGGTCCTGTCAAGTTGTCATTTATCAAACCTTATTAACATTCTTTCAGATTATTTGAGACACTTATTTAGCAAGATGTACTCTTCATGTAAGACCTGTCTTTTATAGCAGAATGCTGAATGGCCTTTAATATTGTTTTTCTATTAAATCAAAGTGTGTGTAGAACATAACCTAATACGATAGGCTATAAAATCAAATTGCCTATTGTATTAGGTTATGTTCTCTTTCCAAGAACATGTCTTACACAACAAACGTGACTGCAAACGCATTGCACCACGATCTATTAGTGGGAATTTAACAAGATCAGATCACCCAGATCACATTCATTTGCAATTAATCGTATCATTTGAAGGTTACAGGCCAGTGGGGCCTTCTTATGTAATTTCTCCAAACAAATGGAGGACGTTAATTTGTTTTAACACATATTGCAGTACAGTGCTTTGACTGGAGATGGGAATTCAATTTTAACTTAGTTTTAGTAAACAGATTTTCCCTCCCATTGTGTTTATTAATTTACATTAAGAGAAGGTTTTACCTGCAGGCCTACCAATCGCATTGCAGTGACTTTGATTTAAATAGGCCTAAATATAGGGAGGAGGAGGGCTGTTGAGATGGCTTATCCCTTATTGTGAATACCTGTTAAGGAATTTTACACAACTAGAAACTTCTAGTTAATTTCATTCTTTATGCTTATAGTGCAGATACTATAGATGGCCAGCACTGGCCATTTAGTGTAATGAAGACAAGCAAGCCTTGAAAATCAGAGTACTGAATTATGTAAAGAAAAGAATTGTTTTCAGCTGCAGGTTGAGTTTTAGTGAATCGATAAGTTGAATATATTAGAGGGTAAGGCTGACAATACTCTTTTTCTCTTCTTACTCTTTTTTTATTATTGTCAACGCATGAAAAGTATCTCAGTACTTTCCTACTTACCCAGTTTGTCGATGGCTCTCAGCCCTAATTAATTCCAAAGATATAGATCTTACAATTGGACCATAATGAAGGGTGAATAATTCCATATAACAGCTGGGCACTGTAGTTTTTAGCGAATGTTACTCAAACAGGAAGAAATAGTGCATTTGGATTGATAAAAATCGGTGCTCTTGTGAGTATTTACAGCAACAGGTTGGTGTATGTGGCATTGAGTCAAAAGGACTACAATGCTCATGTTCATTGTTTTGTAGGAACATGTCACCCAGTGCAACAGTGTGGATTATTTTAATAGTTTTTGGGCAACAGAGGAATAATGTATATCACTGCACAGCGATATCACTGGTAACACAGGCTCTACTTGTTAGTAAGATAAATGTATTGTTGTTGTTTGGTCGTTTTAATGGGATCTGCTCACAATATAACAAGAAAATATAACAGTCTTTGAAAAGAACAGAAGTCATCTAGGGACAATCAGCAGAAGCAAAATGAAAGCCAGTTTTGTTTTCAAATATCAATATGTTCAAATATGTATCAACCCTTAGGTACTTAACATTGTTTGTGTTTGATCATAATCATCATAATCATCACAATTCCCAGGGGGTGTCGATGATTCAACAACTTATTTTAATTTTGGACTGATACGCTGTTCAAGTGACACTCGTATAACCCAGTGTTTTCATTATGATGCAGCAGTTTGTCAGTTAGCAGGTGCTGCAGACGTTCTCTGCCACCCACGGTACAGTGCATGCTTCCAGCTTTAACCAGCTCACCACAATGCTCCGCACTGGCAATTACCTTCATCACCAATCACACACTGATTGATACAGCATACTGTGTGCTGATGATCTGCACAGACCTTGATTATTTTCATTACCATTTAGCCATGGGCCTTGATTACACCCTATGCAAAGTGAGGTGACTGGAGAGCAGATGTTAGAAAGCGCAGGAAGTTGTTTTTTTAGATTAGGTCATGTTTTGATTTTAGTGTAGATTAGAAACACATCTCAGAAAAAAAGTCAAATGAAAACACCTGGAAGTTATTTTCCCCTAGCTACTCTACATCTTTTGCTTGCAAGACGTCTATCACACCTCCATGTCACCTTTACAACCCGTGTTCTCTTGGAGCTTCCTACGCAGTTGCCTGCCCTGTCATGTCCACAGACAGCACACACACACTCTCTCTCTCTCTTGGGGCTTGGGAGCTATAATTGGCTCTTGCTCAGCTGCCACAAATAAGGAAAAGTAACTGATAGTGGGATAAATGAGCTGCCCAATAGCATGCATAGCACAGAGGTTGTTTCCATGGCAAATCACTGTCCTAACAAATGCCTTTTGAACATCCTTTGAGGTGATGGGCTGTGAAGATGAATGGATCATCTTCCTATGTTTTCTTACTATGCTGTGGTGGATATTGCTCTCCATGAAATATTTAGCCTTTTTCATTTTGAAAATGTAATAAAACCTCAAGCTACTTTCATCTGCTTTTGGCAGCCAAAAGCAAATCCAGGTCACACTGTAAAACATGGAAGTGTCTGTTTTAGTATAGGATGCGATGCTGTGAAGTGAAATGAATGAATTTCCTGAATTTGAGATGTAAACTGAAGACTGTATCTGTGAAATCTGATCATTTTATATATAATATACCCTATCATGTTTAATACTGGATATTGAAAAATTCAAAACAAATTATTATCATTATTATCAACTTGAGACATTCAGGAGACAACAGATGAATTCCTTTCTTTTGGGTCCAGCAGCCACCTGCTGCTGACGACTGGCTCAAATAAGAAAAAAGTGTTGCACACTCTGGCTCTATATACATATACATATCTGTATTTATTCTGACGACGTTACGGCCCTCAGGCCTTCTTCAAATCAGCAATCCAATTGTGTGTCAGTTTTTTCTTATTTTCAAGTCTACCTCTAGTGATCAGCCCCTCACTACAACCGTGGTGTGTCCTTTCCTCTGTGCCATGTTGTCTCTTCTCTGACCTCTACCTTTCAGGTTGTGTGCTTTATTTTAAGTCAAGGTGATGGTGAGGTCCCATGGTGTTATTTCAGTCACTATCAGTCAAATAACTACAGCAATTGTCTATGATTTGTCACTGTTTAGACATAAAAGCTGTGTTTGTGATAAGCTGTGTGCTCAACCTGTCTTTTGTTCTCTTGGGACCATAGAGATGATATGGGGGTTCTTTTTTTATAACAGGATGTCAGTCTTTTATCTGAAAAGTATTTTACAACTAGATAGATTTTTGGTTTTAGTATGGAAAACTAAACCAATGATGAGGATGATATAGTATATTGTGTGAAATAAAATGGTCACTGATTTGTTTTAACATCATGGCTAAAATGTCTAAAATCTCTCTATAAGTTACCACTACTTAAACATCTAATTTATATTTATTGTGACCTCTAACACAGGTATTTATAATTCATAATTATACTACTGTAATTATACTCTTTATAATGCATACTTTTTTAATAAAAGCATGCTTATTGGAGAAGTAGTGGCCTATTTGCCCTAATCAGTGTTAGAGCTGAATGTGATGGTTTATTATCATCAGACTAGGAAAGGCAGAATAAAACTATACGGAAAGACCAGACTAGAATTAAATAAAGATGAATTCATATATCAAGAAATAGATATTCATTTGAAAAAGTTTTGTCTAGTTAATAAGATTAAGAGTCTCCAGCCATGCTTTGTAGCTCTGTAATGCTGTGAGCTAAATGCTAATGTCAGCACGTGCACATGCTTACAATGATAAATGCTAACATGCTGATTACCATGTTCACCATATTTTAGCCTGTAAGCATACTAACATTTGATGATATACAAACGTGAGTGTGTTGGTGAATAATAATTTTCTGTCGAGCACCCTTCCTGTGGTGAACAAGAAAATAAATCCTGTTTTTGGTGCTTTTGACCTTTGGCACATACCTGAACCCAAACAGTACTCCATATGCCACAGCAACTGGTGGATCACCACCATCTTTCATTTTCTCTCTCTTTTTTTATATGAAGTGTCCATCATATCTCTTCCTCTTTGACAAAATGATCAGGTACATTTCTCCTCTTCCCTCTTGTGTCCTTGCCTCTTATTTCCATTCTCTCCTCACACCTCCTCGTCTTTATCCTTGCCTATCTGTCTCCCCCCTCCTTCTTCTCTCTTCCACACACTTCTTCTCCCTCTCCCTCCCTCCCTGGTCTGTTATCAGACCTAGAGATGCCGGGCTTTTAAGTGGAGTTTAATGGCCTGCAGACAGTGTTGCACGCTGAGCTCTGGGCAGGCTGTGACCCGTCCGACATGTTGATGAACTCGGAGGGAATAGAAATGATTGCTGTGCTGGTGGTTGTGGTCCTCTTTGTTAAGGTGCTGGAGCGGTTTGGTTTGTTAGCAGCAGGCTATGACGGTAAGGAAACGGCAAACTCCTTTCGTGTTTTTTTCCCCCTCTTCTCGTAATCAACCACGTGTTGTCTAACACAATACAGTGTAGTTTGTTGGGACTGTATACAGACTGTGAGTTTGTCTGAAGCATCTGCAGTGGTTAAATATGTGTAAAGACAAAGTGCCTCTCAATATGTTTAGTCGTGATTCAGGGCTTCCATCTGTTGCTCTCATCTATGTCCTTGTGTGACTCCTTTTTTTTAAATATCCTGAAAAGATACATTATGCCACTTGGCATTAAAAAGGTTGTCAAAATGTCAGAGCGTTTTCTAGTTGGACCTTCTTATGTGAACGTTTTGGCCTCGTGCAAATAAGTCTTCAGTGGTGTGTTATTCCCGTTGTACGGTCAACTTTCAGTCTGTCACTCATCACATGAAGCCTCTGCAGCTGTGCTTCATGCCATTTTAATAAGTTGTATCTCTGCATGATTCACCTGACTTTGCTGCTAATTGGCTTAACAGTCATGATGACTCATGGGGGCCAAATACAATAACCTGACATTACACTTTTAATACTTTGTTTTTGACTTTTCACTGTACCTCAATATCATCTCAAGCTTTCATTTGACATCAGATCGTCTTTGTAGCATCTTGAAACTTTGCTTCCACTTTGACGGTTACTTTATTACATTTGAATTGTATTAGATTAAACGTGAGAGCTTGCGTCATCTGTGGATTGGCTAACTTGTTTGTCCAAATGAGAGTGAGACATTTGAGGACTGAATGTAATTCTGCAGCATGCTGGAACCTTGATGTTAACCGGTTAGAGCTGGACATTGCCATGATGGCATTTGCTTTTTCTTCAGAATGAAAGGGTGAATTTAAAATGAGATTATGTAATATGTTGCTCCTTCAGAAATTATCTTTGTGAAACTGGAGTGTTAATGAGCAAGTTGTAAAGGAAGAGTGAGGATGTTTGTCTCGTTTTAGTGATGAAAAGTTGGCACAAAGTTATGTCACTCTTGAGTGGTAATGCAGTGATTTGCGTTCACGTAAATGCTGCATTGACAGCAGTCAATGTACCTACTATGTACCTTTTCCCTCTTCGGTCCCCCTACTGGTTGTCTCATTAGAACTACAGCTTGTAGTTCCAATGAGACAACCTGTAGGGGGAAAAAGTTACATAGTTGCCTTTTAATGTGAAACAGGACCTCTGCTTCTTGATTAAACTATTGGTTTCTGTTTTGGTTTTTACCTTCTTTTCCATGTTTTCCATGTAGCTTAGTCGAGAGAACAATGGTTGAACCTAGGCCCACTGGAGATGCCATACGATAAGATTGTTATCCTCAAAAGTGTGAATCTAATATTGAGTCTTCAGGTCTCTCTGGTACTGAAGACCACCTGTTATTTATATGCTCTACTTACTGTAGGCTGCCAAGCGTCATGCCTTATGGCTGGGCTTTCATAAGTGAGACGCAAACAAACATCTTCGACCAGCTAGCGTATAAGTTGTTTAAATCATTTAGAATTGAAATATTTGCTCTTTTTACTTGTATTTCTAATAGTTAATCAACGTAAGTAGTTATGAGTTTTTTTCTTATCTTTTTTTTTACTGTAGTGATGTCATTCTGTTTTCTTGGTGTAATATCCAAAACACTGTTTTCATGTGAGCGTCCACTTAAACAAACAGCAACAATCACATTCACACATGGAATTGTGAAAATCCCACTAAAGCTGCTTAAGCAGTTGGTTTGTGGTGGTGGTCTGAAATACCTGAATCCATACATACTTTTGAATAATGAATGATGTTTTGAAAGATTATAGATTTCAGCTTTGAAAAAAAATATATTGTAGTTCAATAGATACAAATGAGTTACAATGCCAAATGACTCGTGATAAAATATTCTTGATTAAATCCTTAATTGCCCTTACAATACATTAAACACATTCTAAATGATTTCTGACATTTGGGAATTTTGCCTATTAATTTTTAAATATAATCACCATTTTGATTAAACATACAGACTATTTAATACATGAATATGTAATGTGCTTATATGAATTATTGATCAATTTTAACTGAAACTATTAATATACTCTAAAGATTACCCCATTTTAGCTTAGGACATTGTGTTTTTCTGCTTATAGTGGGGTTTTGCCTTGCCTAACTGTGCCTACAGTACCCAGGATCCATTGTGAGCACTGCACTTGAAACTGTAAAGCATGTAGCAAGAGCAATGACAACGTTTAAGATTTTAGGTGTTAATATTAAATCAAAAATATTCAAATTGAGTCTGATCAGTGGTTTTGATAAGTAGTACAGTATGTAGGATGAGTGCCTATTCAGAGGTCCAACTGAACTTGAGATGCTTTTATTGTTTATTAATGAAAATAGATCTTACCAAAAACTAATCACAAAAGCAAAGATTACAAACTGTATAGGGCTTCTCATTACTTTGTAGTACTCTCCCACTTGATGGCTTATGGTTAAAAATAGACTTGCAACACAGCCAGACACAAATGGCTCTTTTCACTCTCCGTGCCTCTCTTTAGTGCGTGGCAGTGGTGCGCCACCAGCGTGTGGGAAGAGCAGCTAGAGCAGCCTTTGATATGGCAGTTTATGCAAATGATTCCCCTGCTGAAGGTGTTCATCAGCCAGGAAGGGATGTAACACATGTCTCCAATTACAAATGGACAAAACCAGTACTGTACAGATTGTTTCTTTGACTGAAAATTAAATTAAATTAAAGGGGGAGGGGAATTATTTCTTTTATCACTTTCAGCAAATATTTGGGTAGAACAGAACAATGCTTGCATCCAACTGTCAAAAGCAGTGCACTCTCCATGCCACCAGCATTACTTGTCATCCTATACTGGGCCCCATATTGTGTGTTGCATTTGTAGAGCTACAGTATATGTTAAGACTGCAACACGTTCTCCGCCCATTGTTATAGGTTTTCTTCTAAATCCTTGCTGACACGACTGGGCTGTGTTTAGGGATCAGGCTATACGTTCTGTGTGCCTTTGACTCACTAAGGATGTATTTTTCTCAAGCAGCGTGTAGTACATTGGTGTGATACAAGGCTGCGATTCAACATGGCAAGTAGTATTGCGTTACTAAGTAGAGAACTGTAAGTGAACAAGAATATGCATGGATCCAGACTGCTCATTGAGACATATGAGCTGAATTGAGCAAAGGCCTGAGCTGTGCACGGCTTCAACAAATACTCTCAATTTCCACATTGCTGTTAATCACAAAAAACACAGCAAAGTTTGGATATTATATATAATGGTGATAATATTTGCTAAGAAGATTGCTTTATGCATGTGGGTGCTTTATGACACACGAGAAAAGAGACACATACAGTACTATAGCTGAAAGAAATCACATGAAGGGGCTTTATCTTGGGCATGCCAATTGCCATGACATGGCTTTAAGACATGTTTTGATGGTGTGTGTTTTCTTTTATTGCATCCTGTTACTATAGTAATACTATATGATAGTTTTGTGAGCCAGAGAATCTGCCAAAATTATAAAACGCAAAGGCTAGGAGCCCAAACATTGATATATCTTCTATTATTTGCACAAACAATACCAGCAAGAGCAGAGTTTCAGAGTACATTACTATCACTATAATCACTATATCACTATAAGCCCATAAGTATATTATGTGTGCTGTTCTTTAAGCTAAAGGGCTGGTTTTTAAGTTGGGAATGAAGAATATAAAAAATATGATATTTTGATTCTTGGTAGCAGTGCTGCCCAGAAAACATTTGCAAACATTCTCTTTCATTGAAGTACATCAGAGTTAGCAGATGTGCCAGCAGAGGGAACCAAAGTGCCCTGTCAGTCTCAACCAGTCACAGCAGCTGCTACTCTGGTATTGAAGTGGGGAGCTAATATAAGCCACGCCGCGGGGGGGGGGGGTTCCCCCCCACTTTTCATTTATACATACAGTGTATATATATTTAACAATTACTAATAGCATGAAAAAATTTAAAAACGAAATAAACAGTTCTGTGCAGATACATCATTCACATGTGCAAAATCCTGCAAATAGTTTTGTGTGAGTGGAGGAGTAAATGAGGCAGGTCAAAAGCTCAATCTCTGCTCAGCACAGTCAAAAGTGGCACGACCCTTCCTAATTGCATGCTTTTTAATAAATATCATTGTAAAGTGTGACTGATGCACCCTTGTGATCTTGCTCTGATCTTTGACATGCTTTCAAAGGCCTTTTCTTACTTTGGAGGTTATAGCCTGATTTATGGTTCTGCGTTGAATCTACACCATAGGTATGTCCGTACGCGTAGATACGGACCCTACACTGTATCCTACGTCGTAGCCTGACGTCGTGTAACTCAAAAATGTAACTCTTGTCACAGTGACACAGACCGCAACAACTGTGATTGGTCCGCTCGGCCGTAGCTTGGTAGTGTCTTATTTCCTCCTACTCATTTCCGGGTGCTCCTTCACCGTGAACAACATGAAATCGAGGAGAGGGTTAACTTTTCCTGCTACATGGAAATACTTGTTTCTCTGTCTCCAGCGCTGGAGTCGGTACTCGCTCCGGAGCTAATCCCCGACTCACTTTTACTGGCCTCACCACACTCTGTCCACACGCACACACACACACACACACACACACACACACACACACACACACACACACACACACACACACACTACGTACCGGTTATGCTATTAGAGATACACTCGAGCGACGCAGACACACCAGCGCACAAGTATAAATCTTCACAACAGCGTAGGCCTACTACTAACAATCTGCCTTAAAGATGACATAGCCTGCCACAGTACAAAAAGGTTAAAGCTCATTTGGAAAACGTTCCAACATTACAGGAATGATGTGACAGTTACAGTGAGTCATTACTGTCTAAAATCCAGAAATAGGAAGGTGTCAGGGAAGCCAGTAGTTGAATAGAGCAATCTTGGCACCGTTCTTTTATGGAATAGAATGTCCATTTATCTCTTGAGTTAGAAATCAAACCCATCTGTCTCTTTTTTAATAGTTGTACTATAATTCCTATTCATGTTACAGCTAATGTGCTCTTTATTGTCTTCTTTTGACACTCTAAACAAATTAGTTGGATATTATCCACTGAAGGAATATTAAAAACTCCACAATTTATTGTACATTTTGATATTAGCCTGGAGTCTCAGACAGGTATTACAGGCGTACTGTTGTGCCTCATAGCTTTCCACTGAATTAAAGCGTGTTAGTGGTGTTTACACAGGCATTAGCCATACTCTATCATCAATCACAGCAGTGATCAGGGAGCTACTAGTGACTGATTTTCAGAATCCACACGTACGGTGCTGTAATTAGTTTCAGGCTCTCTCTGCAGGCTGGCTTGTGAAAGGGCAGATTGTTTTCTGCCTTGATTGAAAAACACTTGAGTTGGAAGTAAAGTAAAGCCACACACTTTAGTAAGGTTTTTTTTTAAAGCCACTGAATCAGCTAATTCAAAAATGTACTAACTTTATATCATCCCTGAAATGAACTCTTCAAACCAAAAGCGAGCTGGTTTAAATCAGTTGTTTCTGTGATCTCTCCTTGTTTCTGCTGGCTTGGAAATGCTCTCCAAACGTTCCATCTCTTTTAGCATGAGCTCTTTTGATTGCAGTTAGGATTTGTGAGTTACAAATCTGTTTTACAACCCTTTGATTGGTCCAAATAGCAATAGCTTTTTGGGCAATTTGTTAGCAGAGAAATATGCAATGCAGAAAGCAAGACCTTAAAGCTGCAACCTTTGTCTGTCCTCTAAAATCAATCATAAAACCTAGTTGTTTTTCTCTAACTCCATGTGCTATACTTGCACTTACTGTTGGAGTAAAATGTAACTTTTTGTAAATGCATGCATTTATGGGAACCGTAATACAAATCTTCTTTTTTTGTTAACACTGACATTCGCTACAATCAAATTATATTGCCATTTATTATGCATAGAATATAATTAAATGAGTGTCTCGGGAACGTGTTTGGGCGTTTGCTTCACACATATGTGAAAGCATAGTACCAAGCATGAGCTCATGGAAAAATGTAGACTTTTACTTGTGGTGTTCTATCAGTTTCTGCATTTGTGCACAATTCTCACACTTTCTTTTGACACCTCCCAATATAACCCTGATTGTGTGCCACACCAACATATGGTGCTATTAATTGTTGCAAGGTTTAACTGCCCCCACTGCTATTACTTAGTACTGCTATTATGCTATAGATTCAGTATTTTCATGATGAATAATGTTTGGAAAGGCTTAATTGTATTATATGACATTGGAATATTGCATTGTCTATAAAGGACAATGACTGTATATCAAATTGCATTATATCTGGAATAACAAACATCAGAGTTTGGTTTTCTAAAATTACTAACCCGAAGGAACTGGGAGGCTTATCCCTTCCCAACCTACAACTCTGCTATTGGTCCGCTCAACTTAAAATGATGACGAATTGGTTTAAAAATAGGCACAACTCTTTATGGATTGGTCTAGAGTCTCTAGCATGTTATCCTAGGAGGCTTGAATTTCTCCCCTTTATCAACAATTATAGATTAGATGAATGCTCTCAACAGTAATTGAATTAGTTACAACACACTACAGGTTTGGAAGGATGTGAGAAAATATTTAAATATTGCCTCTTCTATTTCTGTACTACTGATCTTTTGGTGCAGATTCGGTCTGTTGGATGGGCTTCCAAAGGCCTATCAGATCCTACAGGTTTTGGCTATTGATTTCTGATTCTGTAAAGTCATTGAAGCAAATTAGAACTGATTTTTGACATTCCCCAGAAGGGATGTGACCTCAATCATAAGAGACTTTGGAGACCGTTGCATTCCTCCTAACAGAGACTCTTGACTTGCTTGTCTTTGGTTTAATCTGTAACCTGTACAATCCTTTCAGTTTAATTTGTATTCATTGCACCACGCCTGTCTGTTTGGGGTGGGATATATATATTCAGGAAAATATATATATTTACAGAAGAAAATTATATAATTTTTCTTTTGTTGATGTTTCCTAAATTCAAAAATCAACCAAAATTACAGTCCTGTTCATTTATATATGCTTCGAATTCAATGAAATTGCTATAACTAACAAACTTCCATTACCTCTGACACAGGGCTTAACACATTTAAATGTATCATCTTTATTAATTATTCTTCATAATATTGCTAAGTCTCTCATGGTGGGGTATTTGTTTTTGTAATGTATCTGTTTCTCTTTAGGGTCTTTAAAAGTTGGACTTTATTCTACTGCCTGCTCTGCTGCTAAGTGATATCTGATCCGCATCATAGATCTCTGAACAAAATTACTCCAATAAATTATTGTCTCTGAGATAAAATAAGGTTATTGCAGGGGATGTCTCCAAACAATTAACTAGACATGAAGCGGTATTGAAAACTGGAATATTTAGTAGTGGGAGATTATTAACACCGAATCCAAAGCTTGCCTTAGGAAGTCCCTCTGCATCGAATTATAAACTTTACCGTTTACCCTTGCTTGAAGGGTAAAAGCAAATAGTTTTCATTCTTTTCTCATTGTGAATCAAGGTCCAATAAAGTGAATGGTTATGTTTGCACCATAGCATATAGTAATGTCAATTTTAGATCTGAGATTACATTTCATCACCATTTAAAATCAAGATTATGGCAAGTCAAAAGTCTGATTGTGTTCAGGGTGTTGCTTTAATGGATATGCTGCACCTTTCTACTAATTGATAGAAAATGTAAATGTACAATTCTCCCATAACAGGATATAAGATTCACCAAGACTTACCTGTGTCTTGTGCAATTAATCTATTAAAGATACCCTGATACCCAAATTCATGATTCCTTTAAGATCTAACCACCTGTATTGATTTCCTCTCAGCAATGTTTCTTGCTGATGGTCTATGCTCGTTGTATCTCATGCTCTGGACAGTGGCTCCAGCCGACCTGTACTCTGGCTGCCATTTTATGTCTCCCTTGTCTTTTCTCCTTTTTACTGCTCCTGCTAATGCATATTCCCGTTGACCTTTGCACTTGAAGTTTAGTTTGACTGGCATTTTGCTGCTGAAGAATAGCGCGCCGTAAATCAAATGACAGGCAGGCCGTGCAAAGGCAATCCGTGTCCTGCTCTTTGCCGCTACATGTTGTCCACAGTGAGCTGTCAGATAGCCGTGTCACAGCTAATATGGAGGAGAAAAGCAGGTCAATGCTATCAGCTCCAGCACACTGCCCTACGCTTTGTGGGACTGTCCATTTGCAGACAATGCCATTGACGTTTCCCTTTTACAGTTGAACTAATCATCTGGAATGAATTGGGATGTTGATAAAAATCTAGTGGGCTTGTTGTAGAGAGAAGGCTGGCATATCTTGTGAAAATGAATGGAATTTAGGGCTGGGTGCTATATCGACTTTTTAAGGTATATTGATATATTTTCAAACCAGAATTGAGATGAGACAATACCATTTTTATTGATATAGTTTGATGTTGCGTTACATAATAAATGTCTTCCGTAAAGCTGTGCCTGTGTTTGCATCTCTCCTTTCACACTCTTTGGGCAACCACTCGCTCACAGGCTCTCCTGAAACATGGAGGAAGACACAGCGCTGGCCCACACTGCTGACATTTGCCTACATTTTTATTTGTTCTTTGCACAGCTGTATATTTTGTCAAGCAGGAGGGGGATAATTGTACAATTGTTTCCGCTGGTTACGTTTTGTTGTTTATTTCAGATACATTTTCGTTGACATGTGTTGCAGCTGCATGTTTTCAAACGGGGAAGGAAACCCTGTCTTTGCATTTATTTTGATCACAGTCTGTTTTAATAAAAGTGCTTGTGACATGTGGCTTTGACTTAAAACAGAACATTCAGCCCACTTTGTCGCCATTCAGCCGAAAAATACCGAGATATAATTTTTGGTCCATATCGCCCAGCCCATTCACTAAGGGAGGCTAACATTTCTTTAAAAAAAAAAACATACTGGACATTCACTGTAATTTACCCAACACACAGCACAAGCCAAATGCATTTTGTCAAATCATTTTAAGTGTACATCCTGAATTGGCCCATTGCTTTTGCAATTTTGCAACTTGCAAATGGGTGAACTCGACTGGATAAACAGACTCGGGTGGGAAAATGATCAGCACAGAGAGGGCAAACTCATGTTTACAGTACTACCCATCTGACCCAGAATGATAAGACTACAAATACATATTTCTAATAATCTTTGATAACATTCAATGGACTGAATGAAAGTTGCCATTTGAAGTAGAAAGAGTTGAGTAATGCTCTCTTTCCCTTTGATGATTTGGGTTGGGGGTTGGGTTTTCTGAGTATATAGAGGTTGAAGGATCAAAAATAGCAAATTCCTGTAAATGCATGCATGCACACACACCTGGAAGAGTGATGCTGTGTTCTCCAGAGTCCACAAAGTGAGTCCACAATATCAGAGTCACCCCGTGGCACTCCATGGTTGATTGCACATGTGGCTTCACTGAGGGTTGCCCCGGTTCACAGCTTATAATTGCCTTCCCCTTCACAGGTGCCGCTTCAGTAAATATGACAGCCTCATTTTAATGTGCCTTGGAAAAAACATCCCAAACACTAATGCTGCTTTGCATGCCTGAGCAAATCGCCGCAGGTGTCGCCTAATTATATCACCCACTTGTACCCTAAGCTGATCTGTAAACAGCGGGGTGATCTCATCTTCGCCTCTTCTCCCATCCACCGATCGGCGTCGCTTTGATTGATGACGGTTGCATCGAAGCCGGCTTCCCTCTCTTGGTCCACTGGTGCCTCAAAGAAAGATAACACATCCAAAACTTAATGGAGAATTTGGTCTCGAGGATTGTTTAGTAAGCGGCATTTGTCGCTGTGTGAAAAAAAAAAAAACTCAAAATCCAGAGGTTGTTGCATTCTCAGGAAAAGACTCATTTAAATTACCCCCGCACCTGTGGTGTTCAATTTTCTTTTATCACAGTTTACTGTTCTAAACTATTTACCTAATAGTCTAAGCAGTTTGAAAGACAATTCTTCCTTGCCATTTCCAACAGTGCTGTGATAATGGTAAGGATTTTAGGCTTGTTTGCATGTGATGAATTGATGTTAGTTAGTTAGTGTTTCCTTTCTCTATATATTGTATTTAACATAACCCCCGTTGGTGAGAGTGACTCATTGACGTCAGCTTGGTGTCCTCTGTGTCCATTCTGCCCAGACAAGAAACGATAAGATCCCTCTCTTGCGAATACTGAGGGTGGAAAGTGACAAGACAGGTGGCAGCGATGAGTGAAAAATATGTAATCTTTCCCAAGATCAATGTCTATCAGTCTACAGTGGCATATGAACAAAAAGGCTGCAGGTTTGTCTGTCAGACTTATCCTGTTCATTACACCGATAAGGACTACAGAGATGGCGACATGCCAGACCTCAGCGCAGCTTGACATTTCAGACTCGGATCACTTAGAGATGCCGTCCCCCAGAGGTTACGGAGGATGGACGAGGTCTGTGTGAAACCTTTCTCTGAAAACATTGACATGTGGTGATATGGGTGGTAAAATCCGTTAAATGGTTAATTTTTCAAATGATTAACATATACCAATTAGTGTTTTTAAAAGGCATATATCTCTGTTTTATGATTTAGGTGAGATTAAAGAAGTCCATTTTGTGTCCTCATTTTCAAATGAGTTCTTCTAGTAGGAAGATTATATACAACTTGAGTTGTATTTCAGGAAGGGAACCCTTTTGTGGCCGATTGTTTTTGTACTTTAGAAATTGGGACAGGAGACTTTGTTTTTGCAATGTAATGTTATGTGTACGATGTTATGTTCTTGCCTGACAGATGTTTCACCAGTACAAAGTCATCAGATCAGTGCAACCTTGAGTCATCAATGTTCTAAATAGCCCTTCACACAACCTCATTCAAGGGCTTTTTTTCCCCTTTATCTTAATTTGAATGAAGATAAAACGGAGTGTATTATTTTCAGTAATTCAGGCACGCAAAATGGTCCAGATGTGAGTTTGGGAGCTCTGGCGTCTCACACTAAGTTAGCTGTCAAAAATGTGGGGGTTACTTTTGATTGCAGCGTGAAATTTGACCCTACATTGGCTCCCTGTGCGTTTTAGAATAGATTTTTAAGATTTTATTGTTTGTTTTCAAGGCCTTAAATGGCCTGGCTCCTGAGTATTTGTCTGAAATTTTAACTTTGCGGGAGCATAACCGGTCATTGCGGTCTTCAGATCAGCGGGTTTTAGAAGTGCCACGGTCACGGTGTAAACGTTGGGGTGATCAGGCTTTTGCAGTTGCTGCCCCGAGACTCTGGAACAAGTTACCCCCTGATATTCACACTATAACAGATGTAGCTCTTTTTAGGTCAAAACTCAAAACTCATCTGTTTAGATTGGCTTTTAATACGTAGCAGTGGTGTGACAATTTCTTCCTCCTGTTTCTATGTAACCTTTTCTGATTTTACTGTTTTCTATGTTCATGTTATTGTATGATATGTTTGTTTTGGCACTTTGGATACCTGCTGGTTGCTGTATAGTGCTATATAAATACATTTTGATTGATTGATTGATTAAATCTTTGTTTCACATCATAGCAATGTCAACACTTGACAGCTTCCATTTCCTTTTTCCAATATAAATACAAAACCATTCTTGCAATTTTAATCTTCAAAACATAATAGCCCTGTTAAGTCCATAAAAGCTGAATTTTTGCATCCTGTATCTGTCCAAACTGCCATGCTGTAACAGTCTTAGAATCGTGATTGTCCAGAATTTGTGTGACATTAATGGAGAAAGATGTGGGGTGTAATATTTACCTGTCAGCAGCGTTGATAGAATCATGGCTCCTGTAATAGTTGAACGGGTGCTCCGTAGCACAAACATTACACTCTACTTTTTCTCTCATATAGCTCACCCTCTCACCACCACCCTCATTGCATCAATAATTTATTGGGGGGGATATAGTATCTCTGTGCTGGAGAAAGGTTATGATTGGTCAATCACTCCTACATGTTTTATCAACCAATCAGTCTACCAGGAACTTTATGGAGAGCCATGCCATGGCAGAGTAAGGCCAGAGGCAATGCATCCCTCCGGCTTTCGGAAACTTGGCTGCATTCAGGAATCTGTTCATGTGGCTTGATTGGCTATGTGATGTGACCGTGGCTTCACTGATGTAGTGCCAGTGGCCACATGTTAGCAGCACTTCTGTGAGCTGAGTGTTACAGCCCAGGAGTTAATGAAGCATCCAACATTTAGGTCAGCTTACACTCAATATACTACACTGTACATGACAGCTGGATGATGCTCTGAACCGATATACTTAACAGAGTGCAGATTTAAAGAGATCCTAACTCTTCAGAATTAATGATTATTTATCTATCACAAGGAGTTTAGCTTGCAATAACTTTTGGCCACTTGGGGGCAGCAAAAACGAGCTGTAAACACAATGCTAACATATTATCATCTTTAAAGTTGATGTGTTAGCATACGTATTTACACATCCTGCAGACAGAGCAACATTAACATTCATTTGGAGTTATCTTGCTGGCCCCTTGATGAATTACTGTTTTGCTCTCTAACTCTGTAGAAAAATGTCTGGCTGTGCTTCTAAATGCTCCACTATGTTCTCAAACTAGTTGCTGACTGTCTGTTTTTAGTGTTGGACAAGTAGTGTTTAGTGGGGTCAGGCATTATCCTGGAAATGTAGTTCAGTTGAACCAGGCTAATAGTGGTATAATCCGGAAATATTTGTTTCCGGGCTGATAGACAACATAATCTATCTGCTAATGTGAACCGATTACAATGGAAGGTCCATTAATAGTGGCAACTTGGACAAAGAACAAATTTAGCTCTGCAGTCACTCTTTACTGGAACAAGCTAATTGTCCAAACAGGAAGCATACGTCACTACATTGTTGTCTGGAAAAAGCACATTTTTCTCTAATTCAATTTCAAGAACATCACACACACACACACAGTAGTAGATAGTTTACGAAGTTTCATAAAGTGTAATAGCTTCTTACATGTGATGTGATCAATAAACATGTTTTTTTTCCCCTTTTTATTCTTTATATCTAGCTTCGGTTGACTGTCATCATCCGATTTGCACTGTACATTCATACAATCACTTTGATTTTGTTGTAGTTTAGGTAAGACCCAGAAGTATGTGCTTCCATTCAGAGGAATTGGCACCCTTCTCTAACTGCAGTGAGAGACACACTAGTTTGAGGAGCACACACACTGGACTGCTTTGGAATGCACATATGTTGTTGATGAATGCAATTTAGTGTTGACCTATCAACATGCAGATACCCCCTTAAAGAATAGAATACATCTTTATGACACACACACACACACACACACACACACACACACACACACACACACACACACACACACACACACACACACACACACACACACACACACTTAAAGTGTCCATGTAGTCTTATTGTAAGTGTGTATCTTTCACTTTCTATGGATAAGACTCACATACCAATGACTCTTCACATGGCCAGGGGGCATCCAGATTAAGTAGGATCCATCTGCTCAATATTATTTTCTTTTTCAAACGTCATCACGCTAAACTATTTACAAAGATGTATTTATTTGTTTTTGAAACAGGATTACATCCCTCATTTTCCATTGTGTGTTCTTCCGAAAAGAGCAGCAGCAGATGGACTAAATGTAAATGCATGCATGTGAGTTTTTCCATCACTGAAATACGCTGCATAGAGCAATTGAGTAAGAGGTGATTTACTGTTTTTGTTATGGCGCTAAAATAATACACTGCCGTGATGATTGTAGTTAAGGTGGCTTTGTGCATTTGCATGAAAGATATACAGCTGACTTTATTGTAGATGGAATACAAAAAAAACTGTGGCTCAGAATAGTCAATTTTAGTTCTAAAAAACTGTTTAGAAATGCAAATGTTCAAAAGATTCATGAGCTTTTCATAGCTTTGTTTTGGATGTTTTGAACATAAATGATATTTCTTGTAAATAAATTCAGTTATTTCAGACACTGTTTTCTATATACTGTGTAGAAATAAATCATATGGTGGTGGATGATAATGCCTATGACTGCACAGGGGCAGTAGATGGTGGTGTCTTCACTCATTTTCTGCCAACACTGACTGCATGAATCACCCTCACTCTCTCTCTCTCATACACACACTCACACTTTGTTTGGTCCCTTTAAGTGTCCACTACATCTCAGTGGAATCACTCCTTTTGAAAACAAGCAGTTACATTTTATTGAAGTGGTGTGGATCAATATTTCCCCTCTTACTCTTTCATCAGTGTATGTAAAGACACATATTGACTCCCCCTATTCCCCCTTACCCATCAAACCCTCCTATAGCCAGCTTTGGGGGACTGGACAAGGCACAATTCACACTCACATATGTGGACATTTTCTGAAATGTTCCCTTTAGTTGCCAATAAAGTATGTATTCTTTTTTTTCGTTATTCTGTTTTTTTCACTGTTGTATGTGTGGATTGTATGCTTTTGAGTTTTCTCACAGCTTTAAGCCTTTAAAAAACTTCTATTTGTTAATACGAGTTAGATTTCCAGAAGCCTCTTTTCACAGTATAGTTTGAAGCATTATTTTTTCTTTGATTAAAGTAGATTATTATTATTATTATTATTATTATTATTATTATTATTATTATTATTATTATTATTATTATTATTATAAGAAAGCTATAGTTTTGGCTGTCCATAATGCTTTTCTGAATGGAATTATCTCCCACTCTTGTTTTTTTTTTCATCATCTTCAACTTTAATCCTTTGCATAGCCTGGAAATAGTGGAATATTCATGATTTAGTATGACTAAAATGTAACGTCTAAACATAGACATATAAAACACATAATAATTCAAAACTGCCGTACTATCAAAATCCATAACCTGTTCTGTCAATCAGTGCTGTATTTGCATGTTAGGATTTGTTTCTAGTATGTTTGAAGTTAATGTGAACATATATAGCTCATGAGGTTGTGCATCTTCCACTGTAGCACCACACCTCCCCTCTGCCTCGGTCTCATCCCCCCCTCCCTCCCTCACTCATATCCACTCCCTCTCATCTTCCCTCCCTTTACTTTGCAGTGAGGCAGTCAGTGCGCTTGAAAGAGCGAGAGAGAGCCCCAAACTGTCAGAGAAGAGCAGAGTTTACTGTGCCTGCTTTTCCACTGCTTTCACATCTCTTCATTTGCGAGGAGAGGAAAGAAAACGAAGGAAGGATTGAGATCAGCTTGTGTGGACTTTATTCCTTTTTGAGTCAGCTTTTCTTAATTCTCAGTGACCCCCTTGAGATCAGAGAAATCCTTAATGACTTCAGGCTCCTCACAAACCTGAGGGCAATATTTCTTGCTCTGAAGCTCATCCCATTTTAACCTTACCCAGACTGGATTTAGGGAGTGAGCGGGCAGTAGGCGGGTGCCAGGAGGCGCCCGGCCCGTGTGTGTGGGCCGGTGTAGCGCTGGAGTGGGTGCAGGGGAACTGGAGCGCAGGGCCGGGTGGCAGCACTGGTCCTGGTCCTGGCGGTGTTCCCGAGGTCGAGGAGGCCGGCTCGGGCTCCGGGTTCGGGTCTGGGAATGGTGGCGCAGAGTGGACCGAGGGTGGAGCAATGCTGAGTGCAATCTGGGAGACAGAGGGGCTGCAGACGGTGGGCATTGTTGTGCTGGTGTTTGCGTCAATCAAGCTGCTGCACCTCCTGGGGCTCATCAGCTTCTCAGAGGGTAAGACACGGAGGGAGATTGAGGGAGAGACGGACAGACATATATGAGGAGAAGGATGGCACAGAAATAGAGAAATTATAGCTGAAATAAATAAAAAATTGCTCACTGATAGAATGTGTTGTGAAAATGTCTTATGCATTTTCATTCAGTCATTTTCCATGCCACATCAGAGTTACTCGTTGGTTGCTAGAACTCCTTTGGAACATACTTGAAGTTTCTAAGACAGCCAGTTGAAAACGTGACATGTAATGGAGGTCACCATACCAAAGCAGGACCCAGTGACTTAGAAAAAACAAATGGACTGTCTTATCTTACGAGCTGAAGTTATGAAAACAGAATGTGTGACATACGTCTGTGTGAGCTTGTGATGTGACTGGAGGGAGGAAGATATGGAGCAGGAAAGATGTGTCATTTCAGAAAAGATTGAAAAGCTTGACAAGCAAATTCTGATGTCTTTATTGGACAGGGAAACTGTGAAATAATAATTTTTGCTTGGTTTGTGGGGTGGTTTCCCTGTTTTTGTGTATATAGTTCATAAATGTGTGTACATGCATGTTAATAAGCTCAAAATGCAATCAAATTACAACTCTGTCGTGTGTATGCATCTCATTGTGCACTCAAACATGGTATACTATACAGGCAGAGAAAGCCTTACTAAGCAGGCCTAAATGAACTGTTCAGGTTGGACCTACTGCAGTTGCCTCATTAAATAAAGTAGAACAGCATAGTAAGCAGTTTGAGCTCAAAACCAGCGCATCCATCAGACTGCTGTTTAGTTGAAAGCTTATTTTCTAATTAGGATAATTAATCAGAAGTCTCAAACTGTTTGCATATTTAGGGATACAATAAGAAAAGTGCTAATGTGTAATAGTGGGTAGCTGGAAAAAGCTGACCTGACCTGAGACAAGTGTTTAGATGGAGCACGGTGTGTTAGCGTCTGTGTATTGGCTGTGTTATTTTAAAGGCACATGGGAACAGTGTTTTCATTAGGGGGATCTGTGAAGCTCATGCTCAGCAGTTTACATGCTTAACTAAACAGCGGCGAATAGAAACTTGCTTTCAACTCGCTCTGCATTAATAGATGCAGCTGACATGACATTGATTATTTTCCATAGTGAGATGATCAAGCTGTCGAGCACCATTTCCCTGATGGTGTGATCTGTATTTCACGAAGGTGTCTCGGAGTGTAATTACTTACAGAATATCTGCTGTCTGAGCCTTTGTTACCTGACGAGCGGTCAATACAGGTATTGACGCTGTGCTGAAGTCATGTTCAGGAGAGGAAGGGGGGCAAGGAATATCAAAGGGAAGGGTGGTGGTGGGCAGTTGAAAAAAAAATCTTGAAAGCATATTAAAACTGGCATTCACAGCTGTGGGTAATTTGGGGACTTAAAATCATGTGAGCTGGATAAGCTCCAGCAGCCGAAGACCACACCGGGTGCCATATGTCAGCTAAGAACAGGAAACTGAGGCGACAATTGCAACAGGCTCTCAAAATTGGACGATAAAAGATTGGAAAAATTTAGCTTGGTCTAATGAGTCTTAATTTCTGATGCGACATTCAGATGATCAGTCAGAATTTGGCACAAACAACATGAAAGCATGGATCCATCATGCCTTGTATAAACAGTTCAGGCTGCTGCCGGTGGTGTAATGGTGTGGGGGATATTTTCTTTCATTTTCTTTCTGTTACAGCCTAAATAAGTATTGCTTCTGATTATGTCCATCCCTTTATGACCACGGTGTAGCCATCTTCTAATTGCTACTTCCAGCTGGATAATGCGGCATTTCACAGACTGGTTTCTTGAACGTGACATTGACTTTACTGTACAAACGGCTTCCACAGCCACCAAATCTCAATCCAATAGAGCACCTTTGGGAGATTCACATCATGGTTGCACCGTGACGCTTATGTCACAATATGGACCAAAGTCTCTGAGTAATGTTCCCAGCAACTTGTTGATTCCATGCCACAAAGAATTAAGGCAGTTCTGAAAGCAAAAGTGTCTGTCACAAATACTGTAATAAAAACCCAGCAGTCACAGTAATTACCTTTTGTTTACATTTTAGTAACACTAATCCCCTTTTGCAGCTGTCACCTTCTGCAATAACTAAAAATGTTTGTTTTTCACCTTGTTGTTTTTTATAAAACCTCTCGGGAGCGTGCACGCTCTGCTTAACATTCATACAGTCAGACATGTTCACAGCTGGGAGCTGCTCAGTACGATCACATCCCTCTACTGCCGGCCACCTGAGCAGCTCCACTGAGGCGTCTGGGGAATAAAAGGTCTTGCTTCAAAAGCCTCTGTGTTTTAAAGGCCTTTTAGGACTTTTTTTTCCGCTGGGCTTCATATCTGAAATGGCAACTTTCCAATTGAAGGAGATAATGCAAGCTGAGAGCGTGCTCTGGATGTATTTTACACTGTCCCACTCTTTACTGTAGCATCAGCTGGCAGCAAAGAGAAACTGCAAGCTTTGAGATCAAGTCGTAGTAGACAACTCATTGCTAGTGGAGGGGTTCTGGCTCGCAGGGACACTCTAAAAACGTATACTGCAAATTGTAAGGACTTCAGAGCTGGAAAATAAATCTTTATGAACAGCCTCTCCCTGCCACTGGCATGCTTCCATGTTGGAGTAATATAACATGCTCATTCCATCAGCCAATACACAATCACCAGAGCATCCTACTGTGAATATGAGCAGCGTATGGGTATCCGCTCAACGTTTAATTATGAATATAGCTTTACTGATGTGTGCCTGTATTCCTGCCAACTATCCCAATGCTAGCATTCACTGCAGCTGGCTAAGTGTTGGCTTAACATGGCTAGTAAAATACAGTATTTGAGCCCACTTGTTAGAAATTATATATCTTGTAGAAATTTCTAGTCTGATTTGCTTGGATGCATTGCGCCATAACAAGAAACAAATTTCTATTACACACACACACACACACACACACACACACACACCCTGATCCTTTTCACACATGCAAAGTGCTGAGCAAAGCCTCATAGGGTGCATACTAATCAGTGTGTCACACAATGATAAATAATTCTCTGGTTCAGCCGTACGCAGCAACACCCCCAACCCCATACCCCCTCAATCACACGCACAAGTACACCATTAACCGAACAGGGATGGAACGCTGTGTCAATTGTGACCCGCTGTCTGCAATTATCGTGCGGGAGCGCAGAGAGTGTCTTAGTGCTGATATCCATCTAACAAAGTTCTTGTGTTCTCGGTGTCCTTGATGGGGATTTATGGCCTGGCAGTGGAATGAGTTGGTGTCAGCACTGACCTGGGCTGGTTCAGCTGTTGGTGTCTTTTTTTTTTAAACTTACATTCTCTAAGTTGAACCACTGAATGTATTGGAAGTATATGCAGAGACACCTACAGGTAAACCCAGGGCCCTCATGTGAGGAGGGCCCACAAAGATGCTAGAATGAATAGCTGTGGATACAGGGAAGGGCCCATAGAAAATGTCTTTCTATAGGGCCCAGAATTACGCCCTTAGATATAACGCTGGCCCTACAGTTATGTTTTAGAGATTAAGGCAGATGGTGTTAGTCATAGTGGTCTTTATGTCTTCATTTCTTGTACAGATATTTATGGTGTTTAAAGTAGGCCGCCAGTGCAGTGGGCGATTTTAACACTGTAAAATGTTGAAGTGTGTTCTTAATTTTATTAAGTGCATAAGTGTTCACATTTCCAGCACCCACTGGTTTATGGGTGTGGTATAAACTGCACTGCATCTTTATGGGATTGTTTTCTTTGTTGAGTCGCACATCCATCATCAAAGTTGACTCGGCAGAAGTGTTTTGCATCTTTTTCATTATTTCAGATTGTGGCATTTAAGAGCTGTTCAGCTAATTTAATTGGCAATGTTCACTGGGGAAATAAATCAAAATATTACTAAAGAAAGTAAGTAGGATTTCAAAGATTAAAATATGGAAAAAATACTTGAGTTACACAGCTTTGCTGCTTGAATATAATTGTTTCTCCATGGACCGATCCATTTAAAGGACAACAACCAACTGGCCCCTTTGGCTATTTTCCATGATGCCTATTGAGAGCGGTGACATGATTGACTTAACCTTTGCCTGAGCTTCCTAAATTATAGGTCCCTCTGGTGTCTTTGGAGGAAAGAAGGGCCCAGCAGATGAGCTTATTGAATGTAAGAGTACTCTGTCAATTTGAGTCGGAACGGCAAGGACAAGTATCGCTCAAGCAATCAATGTTGATGAAAACATCACAGATAATACATTCTGATAGGAGGAGGATGATAGGCTTCTTAGCCAAGGATTTGATATGGATGACTGCAGTGCCTAAAGGCTCCCTGTGTAGAGGAGCTGGAGGCAGATTGTATTCTTAAAGATTTATTTAATTAAATGACCTGTGCGGCATAACAGCGCAGGGATGCAGTATAATGTGCATTGTATGTAACGCACCAGCTTGCGATATCCTTGGTTAATAAACGTGAATACATATATATATATATATATATATATATATATATATATATATATATATATATATATATATATATATATATATATATATATATATATATATATATATATATACACAGTATGCCATTGTGATGTGAACTACAACGCTATTTTACGATGCAGATTGTGAAGGTTTTATTAAAGGAAAATGTTGCATATAAGCTTAAGTATTGTGATAAAAGCTTCCTTTTGTGAAAAACTATTTCATAAACCTTGAGCTATCTCTAGTGCTTTGATGCTGCACTTTTTTCAATCAAGGTTACTCAACCAGTATACTTATTCAGCATGTTCGTGACTTTAATTAGCAAACAAAATGAATAATCATGTTGCCACATGAATGCAGCAACAAATTTTTCTATAATTAAACCAAGGACATAGATTCTAATGCATAATGCAGTAGTTCTTTGTTAGCAATATTTCTAATTGCAACCTTTTTCTTTTGCTGGGTTAAGCATGAACAACGCTTTATAGTGCCTTCTAGTTTCAATAGATGAGAAAAAAAAAGTTGTTGGAGTGTTTCTTTTGTGAAGTCTGCATATTGTCGTCCTTGTTCAGATTGATCTGCTTTGTTTTGGATTCTACCCAGACTGCAAGAGCTCATTCATTCCAACTGCTGATTGAGGATAACATTTCTGATGAAAATAAAGTGGTGGAAACAGTCTGGTCTCTCTGCAAACTTCGTCAGTGCTAATGCAAAAAGAACTGGGACACTGGGATGGAAAGTGCAGATATGTACTGATAGTGAACCTCTCTCATTACCAGTGAGTTCTATAGAATATGGAAAACATTAACTGCATAGAGCTAAGTTTTAATTTGCACTGAGTCTGATAAAATATCATATATCATCAGCAGCTGTGAAGCCAGCCAGTCCTAACACAAAAAAATAATATAACTTTTCTAAATATTCAGAGGACATCTACATTGGTAAGTAAACAATAAATAACAAATGATACAAGAAAGTCCATAAACATCATGAACACGGATCACTTTACTTGTTTTAGTGAAATTGGCTGGTGTTGCACACCATAAATCACAAAACTGGCTAGCACCTTTGCATCCCAGTTGTGAGTAAAAGCCTCATTGTTGTAGCAGTTATGAAGTTAGAAGGTAAAAAGGTAATTAACACTCCACGCCAATTTAGCTTTACTGGGGGATTTTCATGAGGAGTTTTTCCACAGTCTCAAATCTCAACAGATGCCATATTGCCTCAGTTTTGAGATGTTTGTCTTTGGCTGAGCTACAGTACATAGAGAAAAATATATTTTAGTTCAAAAGTGTTGTTTTGGGATCTCAGGCTGTTCATGTGAAATATAAATGGTATATTGTGTCCCTTGTCCCAACCTTATAATCTTCAAAATGATTGGAATAGAAATGCCAGAGTACCTTTCCCTTTAATGCCTTTAATGCTGGACCATGGTTTTGTGTGTGACAGACTATTATTGAAATACTTCCAAGTGACTAATGATTGCAATTAAAAGCATACACTGCTCTTTCCCCCAGATTCCAATAAATGCCTCAGCCCTCTGATGGTGTGTCATTATGGCCAGTGTGAGAGCATGTTCTCCCTCATAAAGAACCTTGACATTCAGTCCCCAGCTGACGGGAGCAGTCAGTGCAGTCAGTCACACTCAGTTCAGAAAAGCAAATGACAGCATTTTAGTTGACATCCAGACACTGGCATTTCATATACTCAATATTTCTCTAGATGTTGCTGTCTGGATGTTGCTATGTGTATATATGTATGTTAGTGTACTGGCTGTGAAAACAAATATCCCTAAATCTAAATTGGCTTGTTTAAACTGATTATAGCTGTAAGTGCATGATCTAAACCACACTGTAGCAAATTGCACTAATGGTAGAAAGTGATGGCTATGTGTTCTTTTTGCCAGTAAAGAGCTACTGTAGTTTGTGCTATGTTGCCTTCTGTCTTGCAATAGCTAACCTGAGGGGAATAATCAAGGCTTCAGTCCATTTGGCTGTGTACACAGGTCTATTCCCAGTCTGCTTGGACTGTATCTGCCTTTTATTATTGGCAATGAAGCACAAAACTTGATATCCTGTCAGAGGATAATTTATATCTCAGCAGAAAGATTTAAAATGCAAAACAGTGTTTTTTATTCAGGACTATTGGACTTGGTGGTGTTGGTCTTTGTGGACTAAATAATGTGTCAAACTGGCTTTGGTTTTAAGAGAGGCCATGCAGTGATCCTGCCTTCCTTTCTCTTTTTCCATAAGTCGATTTCACAGCCATTTTTCCTGCCTGCCAAAAGGAACTGGAGGCTGTTTTATTAAATAACCTCAATGACATATCACTCTCGACCGACTCCAATCTTTGGGCTTATTTGTATTTGGGCACACCAAATGAGAACAAATGGCAGATCTGTATCCACCTCCCTCATAGTCCATGTGATTTATTTGATATAAAATGAGCTTTTCTCATTACACAGTGGGGACTGTGTTTGAATTACTTTTCTTTTATTGACTTAGATCTACAGATCTAACACTTGCAAAAGCAGAAGTGGAATCAGCAGATGTCCTCTGTTGGCAGCTCTGGTATTCTGGATGTCGGCAATAATTTGTTTTGGAGCATCAGAAAGCGTTTGTTGCTGGGCACCTGGTTAGCTCACCTGGTAGAACGGGCGCCCATATTTAGAGGATTACTCCTCGATGCAGCGGCCATGGGTGCGACTTCGTCCTGCAGCCCTTTGAAGCATGTCATTCCCCTTCTCTCAACCCCTTCCAATTCTAAGCAGTCCTATCCAAATAAAGTCCTAAAATGCCCAAAAAATGTATTTGGTGCTACGTTGGGAAAATCGTGTCACCCGAAGAAAGGCAAAGTCGGCCATTGCAAAGGAGCAAGACTTTTGATCTTTTGTCCTGTGTTATTGTTGCACTAACATTCACCTTTTTACAGTTCACTCATTTGATATCAGTTTGCATATTTCTATTGGGATTATTATTGTGAAGGAAGTCGAAGTTTGCAGATTTCTATTGGGGTTATTATTCTGAAGGAAGTCGAAGGGTGTAAACAGACAAGTGTCTTCTCCAGTGCACATGGCATTAGCAGCTTTTTTCAACATGCTTCTGTGTTGGTTCACAATATCCCACCAGATCCCACCCACCTCCAATTATTTTCTACTGTACATATACAGTGAAAGTTTATAACAGAGACAGAGTTGCAGAGTGTGTATATCCAAAATGTGCCATTCCAGTAAAGCACAGTAAAAGCATTCCTTCAGGTATTATACTCATTAATGCAACCTAATTATTTTGCATCATACTACATTATTTACAGTAGTAAATAGCCACACAATACTGCCAATTTAGTATTCTGCTGGGAGATAACTCATGCCAGTAGTGTTGGTGCAAGATTGATATCACACTTGCCTTTTTATTTTTTTTCGGGAAACATGCCAGCATGGATAAAATCTACCACTGGCCAGGCTGCCAGACGCTGCTCATCTGCCGTCCTTCTTTCTGTCTCGCTGGGTGTAATTTCAGTTGATCGCTAGCTGCAAAGTGTCTGTCACATTTGTCCCCGTTTCATTTAAAAACAACATGCAGCCTTGGGACTTAAACACTGGAATGATAAATATGTGGCTTAAGTGGAATCACCTATACCCCTGGCTCTTGCATATTGACTTAGATTTCATTTCATATGTGTAATTGACCACATGGCAATATGACTTTCTGTAAATGCTCCATGTGTAGGCTACACTGTTACTAATACAGAATTGACCTTCAGAATGATGGCGTAGGTTAAACTCAAAATCGAAAGAGGTATTGACCAGCCTGCACTGCCTGTCGCCAAACATTAGCTTCCACCAACATATCATGCAATTCAACATGCAGGTTTTACAGCTACTATTATGAATTTTGACTGGTAGGGAACTCCTCATGGAATAAGATATTCTCTTTTGGTCCAGTTTGAGATTCAGCATCCTGGTACATTCCCAAAATGCAGCAATGAATTACTTCTGAACTAGGAACCAGTTTGAACGTCAACCAAAGAGTCAAATTAAGATGCGGAAAGACGGGAGAGCAGCAATGGTGTCCACTGCAAGATGCAATCACTCACACAAGGGACTTGAAATGTCCCAGAAAATGACTACTGATTATAATGTGCTTAAAGCAATGTTAATCTCAAACTGAAGCCCAATAATTTCATTTCCAATTTAAATTCTCCTGAGATATTGAATACTCATATCAGCTTAAAACCTGAAAGTAACTTTATGATATTGTCCAACTAATGCTGCTGTGGTCTGCCATTGCAATTATCCCTACCTGTTTTGTGACTGTTTACATACTTTGCCCTTAAATGGACAGCAGTAGACACAGTGCAGCCTTGTGATGAACTTGGTACTCTAAGATCGGTGGTTGATTGTCCTGTGTTGTTTTGCCAGGACTTGGAGCAGGCTATATTAGGAGTGAGCTCACGTTGAGATAAGATCAGTATTGAGTTTGTTTCAGGTGTTAAGTTTGTGAGGACGGAGTGCCATCAACAGTGGGAGCTTATTGATGGGAGGCCTGACAGTAGTTGTGTCAGTTTAAGGGAAGAAATCTGATTTGTGTTAGTTTCATTTGACAGTTCGGGATGTTCTCATCAGTCAGCCACAAATCAGGTTATCACTGATTTACTGCCTCTAGGAACAGCTTATTTATTTGACACATGCAACAATGTTACATTAATATGTAACATTGTTGCATGTGTCAAATAAATAATGGTCGGTGGAGCAGGTCTGTGAGGTAGGAAGGAGCCCGGTTATGGAGGGCTTTAAACTGGATGCTTAGGAGAACAGGGAGCCAGTGGAGGAGGATGGTGGTCATGTGGTCACTGATACTGATGTGTTGATCTGTCTAGATTTTATTTATTCATGTACTATACATTTAGAACTGTATATACATACATCTGTTAATCATTTATGATCACAAAGATTACTAATGATGAGATTTTTACTAAACCTATCACTGGATCTTTTCACTGTTAAAGTTTAAGTAGTTCGGTTAACTAAGCTACATTTCCTTTGGAAGAAGGATAGATTGATGCTATCAATAAATTACCTTGTGACAAAGTGTTAGTGTGTCTTTGAGGATATTGGTATTCACTAAAAAGAAAATGACGGGAGGGTACTTGGGGAATGTTTTCAAATCAAAAAGGAACCAGGCTTTAGCCGTTTTAATATTTTGAAAGGGTTTTCACATTGTCTTTGTTAAACAGGCCTTTCTGGACTAAGCGTTAAGTGAAACCAAGAGAGGTCACTGAGACTCATCCAATTAGACTAAGGCCACTATCAGATAAAGTGTGTTTGCAGGTTGCAAAACACAAGGCGCATGCACTGCCTTTCTTGTTGAAGACCAGAGTAGTTGCGTTTTTTTTGTAATTCTCGCTAGGCAACCATCAAATCACCCGTCCTTGGTCAACCATTATTTTGCTGTGGAGTTAAATGACGTTGAGCGTTTTTTTCCGCCCCGAGTTAAAGATTTTTCTACTCAAGGCTTTCAAGGCAAGCGATGTGCTCAGCAATGCAAAAGCAGTGAGGAATACGCTTCACTCTCAATGAAAACAATGATGCTCCAGGCTGCTAAAACACACTCTATCTGATCAGGGCCTACTGTAAGTCAGCCATCAACTGTAACTCAGAGCCACTGTCAAAGATATTCAGACCACTACTAAAGTTGGATTGGCTCACATGTTGGGTGCTGCCGCCTGTAACACTATCATCTAAGCTGTCAGAAGATAAGTTGTGCTCGGTTAGGGTCATGGCCTACTTTGGTGAGCCCCGCCTTCTTGGCGCCACAGTGCTAAAGGGGCAGCCAGGAGCTGGTGCTAAATTGTATAAGTTAAGACCTTGTCTCAGACACACACAGGAACACACAGAAGCTCTTAAAGACACATGGTGCTAGTATCACACACTGCACTATTTAAGTCTGATAACAATGGCGGAAAAAGCTTATAATAACTAAGCAAGAGAGGAAATAAAATACATGGTCTGATGAATGTTATCAATGCCTGAAATGAAAAACTATCTTGGCCAATTTCACACGGATTAAATCTCGACTTCCCCCATTATAGATCCATTTAATAATTTTAATTTAATTCACACACCCATTTGGACCCCCAGGCCAACATTTGCTTCTGTGTAGCACTTGCTGTACATACATCCTCCTCCTCCACCACATCAAAGAAGCATCAAGCTTATCAGCACTGTCCATCAAACTGCACGCTTCAGCACAATAATTGACCCAAGATTTATTGATATCAAGCAGCCATTTGTCATTAACTGAAGACAGTGTAGTTTGTCATACATAGATTTATCAAATATTCATTAGCCATTCTTTTTCGGTCCATGGATCCCGTTGATTTAGGGCTAGTGATGTTTTACCCTCCAGCTTGACTTTACCTTTGATATAAATGACTATTGAATCACAAATCCTGAGGGATTGTAGCAGTTGAACTATCATTTTGGGGGTTAATATTCTCACATAAATATTTTTGCGGCTTTGCCGGATCATTGATGAAGAATATACTGTGCAATAGACCATTTTATGGCTATATTCTACAAAACTGATTACGCTATGTCCCGTTGTAATTATATTTTCTTTATGCATTGTTCATTGTTTATAACCCTTATAAGGCATTCCATCTCATTCTCTTGTATTGCTGCAGGCTAAAATGGCAGCTTTGTTACTGAGAGACGGCTATGAATTACCTTTCTGATGAGCTGCACAGTCAGCTGTAACTTGCCATTATAGCAGCAGGCTGAGGTCAGGTTTGTTCTTTCAAGAAAGGCAAAAGTATGGCATGGCTTCATGTGTGTGCACGTAATGACCGAATCACTAAAATGTTTAGACTGCAAAATCCTCCAATTTTGCTTGATATACTTGATTCTTCAGGACAACAACACCCATTTATGTTTGTTTTTTCTTAACCAGCAAAATGGTAACCTTTGACCTTTGTGGGTAAGGGCACCAGAGCACAGCACAAGCAGCTCTCTACATTATCACACTTGAGCGTCAGATCCGTTCTGCCAACAAACTGAAAGGGCAAACATTAATCAGACAGCCATGCATGCTCTTTTCCTGCTTGATTAAGCGCCATGTCACTCCTGCTCTGCTTTATTCAACTTCAGAGATCTTTTTTTTTTATTGCCTTCATGTTCGTTCAGCTTTTCACCAGAAGTCATGCTTTCAATTGTATTAGTGGTTGCACAGATGGTCTGCACAACATCCCAAATGCACTCATTGTTCAAGTGCTAAAGAATATACTAAAGTCCAGCACATTGTCCTTGAGTTTCACGCTAGAAACGATGTTTCTATGTACAGTAATGTTTCCAAATAAAGCCAGATTGCTGTCAAGACCAATATCACTTGGTAACAAAAGCAACATCTGTCTAGTTAAAGCTCAGTGAAGGCACTTAGAAGTCTCCTCCCCACTTAGGAAGGAAGGTGTGTGTCAGGGAGCAGGTAACAAGAACAGATGAGAGTTGAACTTTG
This sequence comes from Gymnocephalus cernua, assembly GCA_023631565.1. Taxonomy (NCBI): domain Eukaryota; kingdom Metazoa; phylum Chordata; class Actinopteri; order Perciformes; family Percidae; genus Gymnocephalus; species Gymnocephalus cernua. The sequence continues at coordinate 12,399,594 of CM042445.1, forward strand.
TCTCTTCATCCTCTAAATCTCAATGTTATTTTGTCATTATAGAGTGCAATCTGAGCTGGTCTTGAGCTGACAGCAGGACTTATTAGAATCAACAGTAACTTTTATAGAGAGCTTTGTCATGCACCGTAATGTTGGTTATTGTGTACATTGTGACAGATCTGAGCCAAGAGCTTTTCCATCTGCTATGTGTCTGTGCTGTGTTTAACTCTGCACACCGTCACGGTAAAAAGACTGGGACCAGATGAGGTTTTTCTCTTTGCAACCTTTCTGTCAGAGGTCCTTGCCAGCTTGGTTACAAAGTGTTTGGCAATATTTTGAAAGCTTGTTTTAATTCACGTTTGGTCAAGCTTTCTCAAACTTAGCCATTTCTGCTGAGCATTTTAATCATCAGGTCACATTTTATTTGGTCTATGGGTATATGACCAAATACTAGGGCAAAACAATCAAAATGTTGTCAAAATCGCAATATGGCCTACTGTAATATTCAAATTGCAGGAGACACAATATTTGTTAAAGGCGAAATTTGTGTCAAAATACCTTTTTAGATTGTCGTGCTGCAGAGATGACCTGGCCAACACATCATATTCTACAGACTTATGAAAACATCTTTGTTTGGGACAGAGTTCTGCAAAAATCACACCATAATCATTTGTTTTTCAATGATAATGATGTAGAAGTTATCATTCCCTATAATATCGCAGATGATATCGCAATAGCTATATCAGTAAAAAATTAGATTTTTTTTTCTAAATCTTAATTTCTAAGCCCTACCAAATGTCTGCGAAACTAATGACATCCCCATCAACTTGAGCTGTACATGCTATTTAGCAAATGCTAACATGCTAAACTAAGATAGCGAACATGAGTATGTTAGCATGCTGGCATCAGCATTTTGCTCAAGTAGGCCGCTCACATGGTTGCAGACTCTTGCTATTTTATTTATAGATCCATTTGTTTGTTGACTTTTTTATCTAATAGGATAATCAGCCAATATTTGCAGCCATGGTGCATGCCTTAATGATCTGTGTGAACTCACTGTATTTAGTGTAGTGCACTTTGTGGTAGACTGGCCTACACTCACACCACAACAACCTTTGTCAGGTATTGTTTTTCTCTTGCCCAGTAGTTAAACACCGAGTCATTCACCTGCTCACAGCCAATTTTCCACTGGACCTCCATGATGTTGTCAGACCGGGTTGCAGATTTATGATGTCATTTTCACAGCCTCGATTCAATGATGTAGTTATTACCACTACATCTGTTTTATAGCCCAGGTTTATAGAGGCCTATTACTACTCCCAGCTGCCATCTTGATGTTAAGATGACTAGCTCTACTCTGCTACTCTTTTATTACTTTTACCTGCAATTGAAATTAAGTGTCGCTGTAATTGACGAATGGTTTGCAGCGCTCAAGAGTTCGTCCTAACCTCCACTGCTGCTATCTCTCTACCTCACACTAAATTCGCTAAGTCAGAATAGCCCGGACCGGAAAGGGAAATACCTTCATAGTGGTACAGCATAGAACATTAGAGGGGTTTTTTTTCTGTGTATTGTGGTTATCAATTCAAACCTTGTATAGACCACTTTAGTTTATTTATCATGTACCAAACTGCTTTCGGTAAACGGACAAAAGGGAAAGATTGTGCCAAGGAGAATGCTGGGCTATGTGTGAAAACAGTTGATACCTCACGAGATGTCGTATTACACCCTGACCTATAATGCGCTAGGAAACTTGTTTAATAAGTAATGTAACCCAGTGAACTAGTTGCTCGTGACTTGCCAGAATACTTGCAGTGATGCATTGAATCCCTTGCTCCTGTGACACTGTGAATTTCCCCGTTTTGGGATTAATAAAGGATTTTGAATCTTTGAACTTGCAGTGATGCCTTGAACTGCTACAGGTTTACATGTAGATACACACAGATGGAACAGCAGCTTACAGCACATATACCGCAGATGTTGTAACCATTCAAGTTCTTTACAAACCAGATTTGTGTGCTTGTGTTCAGGATTCTGTGCTTGTTAAATTTACTTCTGGTACATCTCATTATATAATCAAAACAATCATGTTTAAGTCTGTCAAATTTAAAAGGTCATCTCTTGCTGCCTTTTGGAGCTGCGGCTTTAAACTAATATGGTGCAAAAATACTGTGTTGTTGTCCTGAAGAACCAACTATGAGGATGCCTTATGTCTATATGCACTGAAATAGACCCTCACCTCTTGCATGTCCAGTTTCCGAGAATGTACTGAGGCTGCTAGTTGCCTGGGTAACTGCAAGACCTAATGCTGTATTTCCCAGGATACCCTCAGATTGTCCACAAGCGCGGGGTGAGAGCTCGACTCATGAGGCTCTTTCCATGCTCCACAGCCAAAAAGCCATCCTCCAGTAATCAAAGCAAGTGGCTCTTCCAAGGCTCTCTGTCTCTCTCTGTGATGAGGTTTTTGCTTTTGTTGTGTTGTCTAAGATGCTTTTCCTTTCCGGATTCGGGCGCCACACACTCAATGTAGGCTTTAGTCACAAATGATTGCTCGAGCTGGGGCTACAGTACAACACTCCTTTTTAGGAATCTTTTTTTTTTTTTTTACCATTTCAAATAGAACATTTTAGTTTTACAGTTGAATAAGTAAAACAATTTGTGATTTCTAGTGATATTTATATGCATATTAAAAACAATCTAAAAACTTGATTTTCAACATAAATTCTGTTACAATTGAAAGAATATATATATATATATATATATATATATATATATATATATATATATATATATAATTTCCAGAATATCTAATTATTACACAGTTGTACGTCTACAAATTCTGGACTAATTTGATGATGAGAATGAGATTAAGCAGCTATTTTATTTCCTAATCAGTTACCATCACCTATGAATACAAAGCATTAGCTCCATAGCAGCAGGTTAATTGTGGTCGGTGAGAAGCCGTGGCCTTTTGGGCTTTGGGCCACACTAGTACCCTTGGAGCTAATGAGGCATTTAGACACTGTCACACTCAGGTATATGAAAGGCCCTGCGCCAACAAGACAAGTCAAACGCAGTGCTGCGAGGACAGTGCAGTCGGTGACAGGGCCCAGACAGCATCTGCCATCATTACAGGCCCATTAAAAAGTTTCACAGGGTTCATGAAGAGGCATCCTGCCACGAGAACTTTGTTCAAGGGCCTCAATAACACTAATTATCTCTGCTGTTGTGTTTGGTATAGAGAAGAAAAGGGTATAACAAGGAGAAAGAGGGCTTCCAAATGGATTTTTTTTTGTCAAGAAGACAAAATGCCAAAATGGGACATTTTGGATATAAAAGATGCAAACATCTAGGTTTATTTGCTTACTTTTGCTGATATTTGGCAGTGTATTGGGATATCTCAAATTCTAGCATCAAACATTGCTAATTTGCAACGACTCAGCAGCATCTGTTCACATCTGACTGTCTTCCTCCTCTCCAGACAGCGTTGAAGATGAGCTTGAACTGTCTACAGTCCGCCATCGCCCCGAGGGCCTGGAGCAACTGGAAGCCCAGACAAGTTTCTCCCGAAAGGAGCTACAGATCCTTTACCGCGGCTTCAAGAATGTAAGCACCATGCATGCATGTACAGCTCAGTGGGCTTTGTTCTCTCTTGTGCATCTCTCTGTCTCTTTGACAAAAAAAAAAACAATTTGATTTTTTTCTGTATTTGACAGCGGTGTTAAAGTTTCAACAGTTCCACTTCCTTCTAGTTCTCATCACTATTCTGCATCCATTCAATACTAATATTAATAATAATCAAGCATCTGATGAATGCTATTTTGCCGACTCATCTACATTGTGCACTAAATGTTGTCGTGCCCACTTGTGTTTGTCATACAAAATTTAACTTTCTCTACGTTGTTCACTGTGCCAATGATAATTGGGTCATATCGCCAACACATTGTGGGAGATTATCAATAAGTAATCAGGTCAAAGTCCTCCAGAGCAGCCCATATCAAACCACCTCACTTCATTGTCACCTCTGATGTGAGGCGTAATGAGATGACCCAGAATTAACTCAACCCAAATTGTCTGGCAATGAAAGAGAGGAGTACTGTGATAGAGAAATTCCCATGGGGCTTCAGTTTCCTGTTGAGGCTGCACTGTGCTCCAGCCAAGTCCCTGCAAAGCCTGCCCATTAGTCCTCTTCCACTTGAGACAGCATAAGAGGTAAGAAGTGTACTAATGAGGCCTTTAATTTGTGCCGCACACTCTGCCTGAATTCCCCTAATGCTGAGGGAGAGAATCTTGCATATGTTTATAGACACCATCCCTGGGGTTTTTTTTTTACATTACTGATTTTTGCATTTTATATTTAGCCATGCGATTCAATCCCACTGGAGGGATGGCAATGTCAGTCAGTCGGATGGTCGGCCTGTCGGTCCACCACTTTGTTTAACCTTAACCAGTGAAATATCTTTTCTCTACATCTTTTCTCTCACCATGAGGTTGAGTAAAATCTATTGACAACTATTGAATAGATTGTCATGAAATTTGGTGCAAACATTTCACTTTCCTTCACAGGGAATAGTAATCGCTTTTGGTAATCCCCATGATTTTTCATCTAGCACCACCAGGTGAAATTGTTCCAATTCTTTAATTTACGACCAAATATCTGCAAAACTAATGACATTCCCATCATCCTCAGCAGTACTCTCTCTACTACTACTACTCTGTGTTTAGTGCTAATTGACCATTGTTAGCATGTTAACACACTTAACTGTTGTTCTCTCTGCTTAAGTACAGAGCTGCTGTAGACTCTTTAGAATTATTACATTGCAGATTACAGTTATTTTTTTGCTGATGATATAGACCTTTTTTTATTCAAAGCTACGCATCACTGCAGATATTGTTGTGGCAGAAGTCCAAAAAACACCAAGACAAAGAGTCATGGCACTTAAATTACAGCTCCTACATAGATTTTGTCCATCACTAAGTCCAAAGTGTAGCTCATTTTTTTAACTGTCAGGCTCAAACAGCTCATCTGTCTTGCCCCGACCCGGTGACATTGGCAGAGCTTTTAAGGCCAGCCGGTCTAATAGAAGCTGGCATGGTTCCCATGATGAGATATTTGGCCTTTTGTTCTTGTTGTCCAGGGTTTCGAAAGCAAATCAAATGCCTGTGGGTGAGAGGATGAGGTCATTTGTCTTGACAACAAACTTTACGAGTCACTCACTTGTAGCGCAGATGGTCAAAGGTGGAGCTTTGTCTTAGATCCAGCAATATGTCTAGCAGGGACCAAAACAAGACCTCTGGGTCTTGCTCTTAAGGTGGAATTTTAACAAAGCTCACCTTAAAGGTATGACAGAATCCATTGTTTCATAAATCCCTTGACCTCAGACTACAGGAAATAACACAACATTGTCCTCACGTCTGGCTAAATCTGCTGGGCTTTCACAGTTCACAGTCCAGGGCACTGCCTCAGGCATCAGATTAAGATCTCAGTTTCTATTCCATCAGTGATGATGCCTTTGTTCACAGGGTTATTTCATTCCCCACACCGCTTACTACGCTTCGCTTCACAAGTCTCGGAAAGGAATTTCATGCCTGGCCAGTTTTGCATTTCACAGATTGTATTTGTGATTTTATTATCACGGATGAGCTAATTTTACAAGCATATCAAATTAATACAAATACTTTTTCTGACCTCTCACTTCATCTAATGTGTTCGGCAGTGAACAATGTGTAAAATGCAACATGAAATGGCAAATGAAAAATGACACCCTCACTTGTTATCATTGCACACAACATACTACTTATATTATTCTAATTGCTCTTTGCCCATCATTTTAGTTTTGATTTAATATACAGATGGAAAAACTCCAATAAAGAAATGAGAGATAAGATATCGAAAGAAACAACTATAAGTGCACCTTGACCATAACCTTGCATTTTAAGAAATGTATGTTTGTAGGTGGAGGGGAGCTAAATTCCTTTAATTATAAATGTAAAATATCCTAATGCAAATGATATTATGTCCTGTAATGGGGTCGTTTATTCAGCTATCAGCGCGGCACTGATTAAAAGATAAGAAGTTCAATATTAATGACTCATGTAAAGAGCAATGTGTGAATGAGGTCCTGACCTTTAGCTTTGCAACATCAAAGTTTATCTTGGGACCTTAAGGGAGTTCAGGCATCAAGTGAGTGTAGCTATTTCACTGAACTTTAAATTGAATTGCAGAGGCACTGTGTTGTATGTAATGATTATCAGATAACACACTGGCTTCATTCTCAATCGAAAAACTGCCTCCCTCGCCAATGTCCTCATGAGGCTGAAAGGAGCTGATAAAATGCGATCAGATGAATTCCGCCTTCAGTGTGAGACGCGGTACAACAATCACAAAGTTTACTAAACTTTCATTTTCCTTCAGGTTTGTGAGGATGAGTTAGCAAGGTTAGAAGAAGCTGACTTGGAACACAGCCATTTGTATATCACTGTCCCACTTAATATGTGTGTTATTAGTGTTGGCAGCTATAATTGCCCATCTGTGTACAAACACACACACACACACACACACACACACACACACACACACACACACACACACACACACAGAGTGCACAGATGTGAAATTACATGTTTGAAAAATCTCCCCCTCCTCATTTTAAGTACTTAATTGCATGACATTTCCTTGCACTTCTCAACAAAAGGTTGATTGTTGACAACCCATTTGCTGCAATGTTTGGGAACATAAACAATGCTTTAATTAACCGAAGCTCTACTAAACAACAAAGAAAAAGCCTACTGTCTGTGTCAAATGTACAAAGATGCTGTGGAGCGTCTTTGCTTTTAGATTAGATATGTTTGTTTTCTTCCAGTGCTGAACATCTCTGCAGTCTTTGCTGGAAAATATTAAAATAGTTTAGTAAACTGAGAAATGTTGGAAAAATACTCGTATTCGCTTTCTTGAGTTAGATGAGAAGACTGATACCACTCTAGTATCTGTCTGTTAAATAGGAAGTTACAGCCAGGAGAATGTTAACTTAGCTTAGCATACAGCGGAGACTCCAGAAAGTAACTGTTAAGAAACAGATCAGCATGTTCTACACTCTAAACTAAGATGGTGAATGATGCTAATTAGCAAATGTTAGCATGCTCACATGTTAAACATTATAACTGCAAAACATCAGCATGTTACAATTGTCATTGTGAGCATGTTAGCATGCTGATGTTGGCGTTTAGCTCAAAACACAGCTGCGTGTACAGCCTCGCGGGCCTGTAGACTTGTTCACTGTTGGACACAGCCAGGTTAGCTGTTTCCCCCTGCTTCAAGTCTTTATGAAATGCTAAGCTAAGCTAACTGTCTCCTCGCTGTCATTTCATATTTTCTGCACAGACATAAGAGTGGTATCAATCTTCTTATCTAACTATTGGCAAGAAAGCAAAATGTTGACCTTATCCCTCAAAATGTTTTTGAACTTGCTCCTTTTTTTTTGCACAATGATATTCCTCAAAAAGATAAAATCATGAATTTCAGCTTGAATAGTTTCCTTAATCTGTGCCACAATCGCCAATATAAATCCAATACTACTCAGCCTGTCCACCATGGAGAGTAATTCTCCAGTATATGCTAGTTTAATGTGAACAGCACCACATACTCTCAGGCTTCATTGAATCGGGTTGCAGACTGCCAAACTAAAATAGGCAGACAGACTTGTTCCCATTCTGTCTATACAACTCCCCCAAAATTCTTGACCTCATCTCACCCCACAAGATATGCAACTGGGTCTGTGAGACAACAGAAGAAGAGCGTCACGGGATTCATGCAGACAACCTCAAAGCATCCTCTTAGCTTGAAACACAAGGAGCCCTTTTGATGCGAGACATCTTTATATTTTCACCCCCACAGTTCTGTTTCCTAACGTGGCTGATCAAACATGGTCACAGGAAGGAGGAAACCCAGTGTTCCATGTGATTTTTTTTTTACTAGCTTGTTCACACTGAAAAATAGTTTGTCAGTTTTTTAAACAAAAGTAAAATAGATTTTAAATCCAAACATTTCATTCTCAGATTAAGAAATAGAAAATGCAGAAGTGTACATGTATATTTCCCCTATTCTTTTATTTATTTTCTAGCTGTTTTCTCAGGAAACTGTATCAGAGAGGGGTTAAAGTTATCATATTCATCCCATACAGTCTGTTCCTTATCTTTGATTTTTCTATAACAACTTCCACTATGGCCGTTGTTTATTTTCCTGTATAGAAAACCCGGTTTGTGCCTCCCGGTTTGGAAATTGTCTATATAGGGTGAGCATTTCCGCAGTTCCAAAGATTCAATATCCTGCCGCAGTGTGCAGCCTCACATCAAGCAGAAATTGAAGATGCAAAACGGGCTGCCTTTATCACCACACTGCTAAGCAAGGTCATCCACTGAGTCTTTGCTTGGCCCTTTTCCTTTAAAGGGAGACAAAAGCAAACATCTTGGAGGTGTTATGTAAGAGTCTTCAGTCTTTTCTACTGAATGCTACCAAACAACCACAGGTGGGTGACACTGAATGACTGTGGACAAGATATCTATTGAGGCTTGGAGGGTTTGCAGTTTGAATACCACCAAATTGAACATGAGACTGTATCATCTACAGCAGGGGTCTCAAACTGTGGGTCAGGCTGGGCCGCATCAAGTGTTCCACAAAAGTATTTTTTGATTGCTTTCTAGAATAAATCTTGTTGCCTCAATAGGCATTTCTTTAAGATTGGCGACCCGGGGGTTTCTCTCTCATCTCCCTGGTATTTTGTATACTCCTCAGCATGTCTAGTTGAGTAATGACATCTGATGTTATATTCCTTGTACACCTCAACTTTCTCTGTGCACATGAGACACGTAGGGGTCACCCTGTGCTCGACAAAAAAATATTCCATCTCCCACTTTCCCTGAAATTGCCTGTGCTCGTCGCCAACCTTTCTCTTCATAGCACGTTTTGAGAGAGACATGGCTGGAACTGGGTGATGGCATACATTTCCCGTCACTCCGGAACACGTTTCAACCAAGTGACTAACGTTGATACTTCCCCAGGTACTTCGCGGTACTACTTGGCTAGCTTGACTAACCCTAACCGTTGACAACAAACGCCGCCGGAAGCTGTCATGAGATTATCTGTGGTAGCCCTTAAAGGTGCTCTAAGCGATGTTGGGTGACGTTACTTCTTGTTGACGTTCAAAGTATTTTCAAACCAAAGGGGGCTAGCTCGCCCCTCCCTCCTCATCCCGTCCCCTCCCCCTCCCTTCCGTGCTTCAGCGCACTAACCCCCCCAACCCCCACCCCCAAATCCTTCTTGTCGATTATTGGCTGGAACGTTTGTTGTGTTTTTGTGGCCCATGTTGGGCCAGTTTGTTTTTGTTGCCGTTTGTGAAGCCTGGGCTGTCTACAGAGACCGTTTTTTTTTTACAGTGTGTTCAGGGGACAGGCAGCTCTCGGATAGTGCGGAGATGTTTGCTGTATGTGACAAAAAATGTTGTAGCCTAAAAAACGCGGGACATCGCTTAGAGCACCTTTAAGTGATAACAAAATTAAATAAAAGCATTGCAAGTGCGGCACACGCAACAACTCAGCAAAAAGGTGCTTTTCAGAAGAATGCGCGGGCCGCACTAACACTAAATTTTGATGTCAAGTAGGGGGCCACAAAATATCATCCCACGGGCCTCAATTTGCCTCCGGGCCGCAAGTTTGAGAGCCATGATCTACAGTATTAAATGCTGTCGGTCTGAGAAACTGTCAAGGTTTAGTAAGAAAAATTAAATAATTTTTCCTTAATGAAATAAAATGTTGCCCTTCTAACTGCATCTTACCTCAACAGACAGTCAAATAAAATGATCCAGAGATTAGCACTTGGTTTGAAGTGAAAGAGTCATTTAACATCAAACTGAAAGACAGTGTTTCACTGCCCCTTTTCTGGTGGATAATTTCAGGTCTGTTGCACCCAACAGTGATGTCACAGTGTACTTCACACACTTGTACACTTAGACTACATCAGAAGTACTTAGGGTTCAACAGTAAGGATTGCCCGATGCAAGTTAAACGCCACTTCCGGCTAGTTAATATAACAACCCACTTGCCCGTTCGGACATCATAGTATCATAATCATTTCATCATCATCGAGAAATGATGATGCATTTGATTTTTTTTTTTTTTTTTTCAAAAGAAATGTACACTTTTTTTACTTTTTTTTAAAAAACGTTTTTGTTTACATTTCAGAAGCTTGTTTGCGTTTTTTAAAACTTTTGTTTTTTTCAAACTTATTTCCCACTGTTTTTCCTCTGAATTATTTGTATAGGGGACAGTAAATAATTGGGTTAGGTTTAACCACTAGAGGTTAGCAAAAACAAGATTTTCAGCTGTTAAGTTGCTCTTTAAATATTAAATATTGTTATCTAATTTAATAATTTTTACATTTTTCCTTAGGTAATGTTTGGCCACATGGGAAGGCTGGCTTTATTTTATCCTCTTGCCTGTTAAATGTTTAAAATCCTCTTTAGAAATGTTTAACGGCATATAAAACTAATTCGTCTGATATGGTTTTTCCAAAAGGTACAAAAGAAAAGTTTAAAAATGTATTAAAATCATCTCTACTCCTTCCCCCTCATTAAAAAAATCAGTCTATGAATATGCAATTATTGTTCATTTTAAAAGTTGAACCATTGGATGCAAGACTCCTTTGACACTGAAAAAGGACATTTCAGGGAAGTGTGTGTACTGGAGCTTTCAAGTTTCAGTAACACTTGTGCAAGTTGTACTGTATATTGGACCATGATTGGCACTTCTTAAACTCAGATTTCAGGCAAGGACTTTAATATAGGAAGGAGTCTTTAATATAGATGCTGAATGACATGTGCAATTCCATTTTGTCTTCCAGGAATGCCCCAGTGGAGTCGTCAACGAAGAAACTTTTAAAGACATCTACGCACAGTTCTTCCCACAAGGAGGTGTGTGGCATGTGAGCCTGCTGGTTTGTTTTTGCAGCTTGTGTTGCTGCTTTTTATCTCCTCTGTGTGCTGGACTGACACAAATTGCTTTTCAATCGTGTTTAGAAAAATTGCACCAAGTCCCAGAGTACTTTTAAGTTAAAACTTCTATCGAAGGAAATGTGTGAGAGAGAGGGGAAGAATGAGAAAGTAGTTTTTATTTACGCAGGCCGGAGTTGCTCACTACTTGCTCTCTTCATTATGCAAAAGATTCTACCCGAGGAACAAGAGAGAAAACATTAGGAGGCTTTGATATAGATGTTCAGAAAGAAGAAAGGCAGACAAGTATATATAATGGCTCACCTCACAGGGGACAGTGGTAAAACTCTTCGTTCTTCTCTCTCATCATGACCGATAACGCATTCTGATTCTAAGAAGTTTGTGGTGGAAGTTTTTCTCTTAGCAGCAGGGTTTAGTAAATATCAATGATAAGAATGAAAACGAATAGAGACTGTTTGAGAATTAAACCAAAGTCTGGTCTTTGAGCATTTATTATATTTTGCAAAATAGAGGAACACAGTTTCAAGAGGTACACGCAGCACAACTGAAACAGTATTTCTGCCTTCTAGATAAAACATTACACATTATATAGGAAACAAACAGAACATCGTTAGAGCCGGCCCCTCTCCTACATCCTTGGTGCTGAGTTTTTGGTCACATACCATAAACAATTAAAGTTAGTTTACATTCCTCCTCTGCTATGTTCTAATCTTTAGCCAAAACACCTCTTTTTCTTGGAGACAGAAAGAAGCGTAGTTTCTCGCTGTCGTAAGCAGTCATCGGCCTTCCTCACTTGTTATCTAAGAACAAGGATAACAACTTGAGAAAGCTTCAGGCTAGTTAGAGCAATATCATTTCTACTAGGCTAAAGTTGAGGGCTGCTACTTTAGGAGTCCACAGAGAGAGAGAAAACAACCAGGATCTTATGGAGGTTGAAAACAATCTTTAAAGTAATGGTTAAAATAAGATTTGCCATCACAAGTTCTCCAGAAAAGCTACGAAACTTTGAACCATTGTCACTTGTTTGCAGTAGGTGTTTCTGCTGGTGTTGATGAGCTGTAATCACCGCAGAGGGTTATTTGATTTAATACTTTTTTTTTCTCCCCATAGATGCTTCAACATACGCGCATTTCCTGTTCAATGCATTTGACACAGATCACAATGGCTCTGTGAGTTTTGAGGTAAGACAAGTAATGTCATATTCCTATTCCTAAAGAATCAATGAGTAGTATACTGTATGTGTGTGTTGAGAATGTCACCAATCGTAAAAGTCTTGTCCGTCACTGAAATTTGCTACAAAACTACATCAAACTAAACACGGAATTAGACTGTGGCATTATGTAACCCGCAACCCCAATCATTTTAAATTAGCCCAAGTAAGTCTACTTGAGATGCTATCAACACGTGATAAATATTTATGATGGGCATATATTTGCTTATTAGGACAGAAAAGATGTCATTATGCCAAACCAAGCTAATGTGCAGTGACTTCAGTTCAAAAGTATGGGGAGTCCCTGAGGGCCAACACAGATTATGAGACAGTTAATAACTTGAATAACAAGGAATTTTGATTTATAGCGTCTGTACTCCATGCTGTTTCATCATTTGCCTCTAATTAATACCTGACATAATATTCTTGCAGAAATGTTGATGCATGAAATCAGCTGAAATACTACCTACATGTAATGTGCATGGTGAATATTTTTGTTTTTGTTTATCTCATAGGTTTTTGAGTACTTGTTTACAAAAAGCCATTTTTTTAAATGTGTATATTTTATACAATTCTCAGAGAAGCTTGTTTTCACTGCAGGATTTTGTTATGGGCCTTTCTATCCTTCTGCGAGGCACAATCCAGGAAAAACTCAACTGGGCTTTCAACCTGTATGATATCAATAAAGACGGATATATCACTAAAGAGGTATGTCCCAACACTGAATCACTGAATAACCTAAATATTCACCTGTTATTTGAACTAGATTTCAAGGCGAGAGTTTTTGTTAATGGCCTGTTCACCCAAATTACGAAAAAAAAAAAAACATTGTCTGGCTAACGTCAGGATGCTAACATGCTCACAATGAAGATGCTTACATGTTGATGTTTAATGGGTGTCAAGTCTTTACTATGTTCACCATCACAGTTTCTTAGTTTAGCTTGTTAGCATGCTAACATTAGATTAATTACACGAAACACAAAGTACAGGCGGGTGGCGATGTAATTGGTTTTGCAGGTATTTGGTTATAAATGACAATAGAAGTTTTGACCTGATGATGGCCCTGGGTGGTAAGTCAGGGGATCACCAAAGTTATTACAATTCCTCCTGAGGTGGACTAGCCTAGAAACCAGACAAATCTGCAAGCTCGCGTTCTATTTGCTCTGGCAGATACTGAACATAGAACATAGTTACCCAACGTATTGGGCACACTGCGTCCAGCGCCCCAGGATCATGAAACTCAGATCAAACTGTCCAATTATGTGGTTTATTGTACTCGCTTCAAATGTTTGGCTGTAATTTGAGAAAGTTTGTGACCAGGCAGCCATATTTTTTTTTTCCTGCTTAAAAATGGACCAAGCAATTGCCCCCGCTTGCATGTGTTGCTCCGAGCTAAGTCTTCCGTTGCTCTGATAGGTTGTGGATCTTTTCAGTTGCGTCCGGAGGCATTTTGGTCGCCACCGTTGATAACACTCTTGGGTATTGGAAATTTTACTCAAAACCACAAATGTGCTCGATGAGATGTCCGAAAATAATCAAACTCATTGGGATTCATCCTCCTAGGATCATGAATGTCTGCACATCAATTCATGGCAATCCATTTTTGTTGCTGTATGTTATATTTGTATTGATCTTGTGTATTTGTCACTGCTGTGAAGCCAATTGCCCCTCTGGGGACAAATAGAGTTCTACTTGACTTGATCAAATACTAGTTGAGCTATATCTGTCAGGTGCAAAGTTGTGGACTTGTCATCCCTGGAGCCTAAAAAGTCGACAGTGTCCTTGTTACTCTGGATGACCCACAAACTTTACCATCAACAGCTTTCATAGAGACTATTTCTTTCAGCAGAAGTAGTTCCAATAAAAAAAACATCGACAGTAAGGTCTGTGGATTAGCCAGAGGAACGGGAACATTGCCTCTTTTCACTTTCCAAATGTCATTTTTCAAATCTTTGAACACCACAAATGGAATTACATTCACCTTTTCAATTGAGTTGAAGTAGCAGCAGAAATATCTAAAGCTCAAAATCTCAGGCAAATTGGTCATTTGGGAGAACTGACTCTTTTCTGTGTCGCAGGAAATGCTAGACATCATGAAAGCCATCTACGACATGATGGGAAAGTGCACATACCCTGTCCTCAGAGAGGAGACGCCTCGTCAGCATGTAGAAGTATTCTTTCAGGCAAGTCTGTCGTTGGCAACGCTCGCTGCACCGTAAATGTCAGTCACAGTATAGAGGCCGCTTTTCATCTTTCCTTGTCTCCGTCTCCAACAGAAGATGGATAAGAATAAAGACGGAGTGGTAACCATCGACGAGTTTATCGACTGCTGCCAAAATGTAAGCTGGATATCCCGACACATCTCTTTCACTACTGTTGGCACACTTGCGTTTTTCTCATTACGTTGTTTCTATTTGTGCGCAGGATGAAAACATCATGCGATCAATGCACCTCTTTGAAAATGTTCTTTAACTTTTGGCTGACTGCGGAGGCTTTGGAAGAGAACATCATCTTTAGCTTGGCCCAATAACTGACATGGACTCATACTGTGTACAATGTGCTATGCAGACTTTTGATCATAGATAAAAAAAAATATTGTTCATTACTGTGGGCTGCAAGTAGAAGTAGGAAGTATGGTGCGAACACTCTGGAATGAGTTGCATTTTGACAATTTTATTGAATAAAAACTTTATTAGATAAGGAAATAAAAATAAAAGAGGAAAAAAGTGAAAAACATCTTAACTTCAAGGTGTCCACCATTAGTCTCTGTAGTGTCTTTCTATTCCGCAAACTGCGTTAGCCTCTGACCTGATATACACAAAAAGAGATTTGCGTTGAAGGGGTTTTAGATCTCTGCAGCCTTGACTTTTATTTACTGCCAAGTGGATTCACTGTGAATTTTTACAGCATTAAAAACAAAACAGAACAAAATACCTGAGGTAACTTCACAGCCCTCTGAGTTTTTACATTCCAGACTGGCTCTCAATTCCAGAGTGTTCTTACCCCGACTTAGTTTACCCATTGTGAATAGTCTTTTCTTTTGCTCTTTCAAGGAAGCATTGAGAAAAAAAGAAAACATACATTGTACCATTTTTAAAGTGTATATACTATAGACATACAGCATTAGATAAAAAACTCTATGAGAAACTTTTCAACTTTGTTCATGTTTACTTGCCAACTAGAATGAGACAACACAAGGATTGTATTGATGTCAAAATCGGACCATAATATCAATGGTTTGTCTACAGAAGCACACAGGTAGCTATGTTTCCCATGAGTATAGAATTAGACGACGATATCATTTGTCATAAGATCGTTGCTGCTTTCAGTGCATTTCATTTAACTGTATGTATATTTCCTGTAAAGTAAACCATCTATCAATATTGGGTTTTTTTAAGCACTGTTTAGAAGTTTACACGAAGAGCAGTGTTTGAGGTTATTTATATGGTATTATGGTCATTGTACAAAAGATTGTTGGTTGTACAGTATTAAATGAAAGTTTGCTCTCGGGTGAATTTCAGGTCTTTAGATTTGTTCATATAATTCACTGTTTTTATTCAGAAAGGGCAGTGGGGTTTGGTGGTTGATGCAAAACTAACTTTGTATTATACACACTTTTGGGGGGGGGGGGGGGGGGGGGGGTTGTCGGCTAATACGCTTTCTGCGGTTTTCCTCCTCCTCGCCCTGTGGTCCAGCTGCCCTCACCTATTCAGCCTGATCGGTTCCTGCTGCCTGTGATTAAAGCATTGCTTGGCCCCAAATGTGAGCAAACACAAGGCATGCTGGGTAGAATGTCACCAACTGACTTCCTGTTGCTCGTTGGAAACTACTGGAGAAGTGTCTGGACATTATGTAAGTGAGTTACTGAGTGTTTCAATCTGACTTTTTCTTCTTCTTTTTCAAAATGATTTGGATATTGGATACAGGAAGTAGCCATCAAACCAGCGGAATTCGGATATACACTTGAGAATTGGTTGATGTTTGGGGAATTCATTGACAGTTTATCATGTTGTTTTTCATTCAAAGTGTCCATACAGTATTTTCCTACACTGTATAGTCACAAACATAAAACATTATCCTCAGTGAGGCATGTTGGCCATCCATTAGTTTAGTAAAGAAAATAGCACATTTTTCTCAATTGTGTTATTGGAGATGTGTATATTTCCATCAAGAAAATGCCATTTTTCCTGTGATTTGTGTTTGTGTGCCTTACTGTTTGTAAAAATGTGATATGTTTATTTGGTTGGCAACTCCGGAAGTATAATTATGAAAAGTAACTGCTTAAATGGAGGGGAAACAAATGTTTGCAACCTTACCCACTTCTGAATATATCTACAATATATCCCAGTGGATGTTCTTTCTGAAAATAATATAACATTTCTACATTTCTTCTGTAAATAATATCCAAAGTCAGCTATCTCTGACAAAAGTGAAAAAAATAAACTATACACCTTAAACTTTCAAATATGTGTTAAATTACTTAATACACTTAAGTAACAATTTAAATCTGTAGAATATTGCATGTTTGCACATGGTTATCAAAATCACGTCAGTGTGCTATAATAGTGGCATATCAAATTCTTCAGATTTTGTATTTGGTAAACATCAGAGAGGGAAATGTTTTATAGTACTGACGTGGTCTGTACCCATTAATAGTACTTTCTAAAATCCACATTATTGGATGAGTTGCATACAGGGCCACACGGAATTTGCCGACGCAGTATTCTGCTGAGTTTTTTGCAGATTTAAAAAAATAAATTATTAATCACAGAATTTTAAGGCATCTCCGCCACGAGCAGAAAAACAGTCCGCTAGATTCCGCAGATTTTCATTCTGGATCACTGCCGAAAACTGTAAAATAAAATATATATATATATATATACATTAACACATTTTATTCTGTCTGTAATTTTGGAGAGTACATACACTTAAATTCAGAACAATTAAAGTTCTAGCTTTGCAAATGTTACATGACATTTATTGTAATATATCATGGTGCATGCTTTATAAACTAGATTAGCAGATCACATTGTGGATCAAAAAGCATATTATTCTAAATTGTCTCTGACTGAAGAACAATCATCTGACTCCCCCTCATGGTGGCGAGAGGATAACACGCACTAGGACAAAAATACTATTTACCAACTGGATTTAATCTCATGAAATATGAAACAAAATGAATATTGTTTGATGTGTGTATATTGCTTTTAGTGTTCATTTTCAACTGTGTCCTTGTACTTGAATTTTCATTTTTTTTTTTTATTGTAAACTATCCAAAATTGAATCTTGGATACTGTAAAGTAGATTTAATGACGAAGATGACCACCGATCAGCAGACTGAATGCGCACATTTTGATAAGGGTTACCTTAGGTACAGTACTGTAGTTCTGGCTTGCAAGGAAGTATGTCAGTTACATTTTACATTGAATATATTTTCTTCGAAAACAACATATGTATGAGGTTTTTCTGTGTTGAATATTTAGACAAATATATTCACACTTGTAGATCAATTCTTTGATGAATTTTCTGTACTGTACAAAGGCTAAAAGAATAGAGCAACAATAGTAATGTCAAGAATTTAATTCAGACAAAATTTTCTAAGGGTTTGGAATAAAATATACATGGCACACAACGCCCGTGAATGTCCATAAGGCAACTCAAAAAACAACCGTCCATCTTTCCAGTTCAATTGAAATCACTTCTTTAAATATTAAGGTACTCAAATTACCTGAGATAAGTTTGCATACAAACCAAAACGATTGAAATAGACCTATAGGACATATACTTTAACATATGTTTCTAAAGCTATCATATGAACTTAAGGCAAATGGTCATAGTTTGAAAACATAGGTTGTGTATTTCATGTACAAAAAGACTTTTTGTAGGCCACACATAGACAAAATCGTACAATATTTATCAAATGCATACATGAATTACACTATAAAGACAAGCAATGCAATACAGTATGATGCTATTGCTGTACTCAAGACTGAAATGTTACATATCATTACAGACAATTTTGCAGATTATAGTTAGTGTAACAAGATTTTACTGAATTTGGCTTCTTTAACACTAAAAAATCTGATAAAAACTTTGATCCAATAGTAACTGATGATTTTAATTGTTCTGCACAAGTCAGATTTGTCAGTTGGCACCTTTTATTTCCATTATAATATGGCATTGTTGGAGGTGGCTGAAAGTGTTTCTCAAAATGAATCCCAACAAGAACAGATCATTATTATTTTTCATGTTAGATTGTTGTATGACATTTGTAGGGAAAAGCTTGATATTTGGCCCCTAAACTTCCCTTTGATGCCTCTCAGCACCGTAGGCAATCCAGTCCCTTAATCATCCCTTTTTTAGTTCCAATTCTGACTTGTGCAGTGTAGGAAAAGTGTGTCATTTTCCATCAGGACACAGGATTTTGTCCTTCTCTATGTAGAGCAACAGCTGTGTTCAGTTCATTGACATCTCAGAACACCAAAAAGTTTTTTTGCGTCACTGCACACTGTGAAGACCAAGTCTCTGCTATAAATGGTCAAAGAATTTGAATTTTTGTTGTTGTTGGTGGGGGCATGTGTGAATCGAATGTTTTGAATCACTCATGGTGTAATGACAGGAATAATTTTCAGTCCTGGCAACAGCGGCATTGTTTCTGCTAAATTATGAAAAACCTTGGTACTGTGGATACACTACTTGCGTGTAGGTTTAGGACATTTTCCACAGGACAGCAAAAGTGTGTACAAATGTAGAACCCTTTTTATAAGTCATTTAAATATTGTAAAATGTATTTGTGCATTCATTGTTAAAAAAAGAAATTAAGATTTGAAAATGAGTTACTGAGACTCCTTACATATTCAGTTTGTATGGGAGAAAGTCGTGTATAACAAAGACTGGCTAACTTTACTGGATTTTAAAGTGAACATCTACAGTATTGACCACAAATAACCCCTTGTCTTGATCCTGTAAATCTACAAAATAAAATGCAAAACTCAGTTGACTGCACTGTGGAGATATATGGTGTATTGCTTGCGCTCATAGGCGTACCATTATACCATAATGCATTTCAGCCTTAGACACTGATGTCATTCCAGTCTCCACAGTCCATCACACAAAGTATCTGCAGAAAATGCTGGATGTGTTGTTCATGTTTTACTTGGAAGTTCCTCAAGGGACAAGTGGTTATTTGAAGATCCTACTGTGTGTACACTAACGTGTGACAAAAGCTTTGTTGGAAAGGCAGCTTTTGACTCTCAAGAATAAATCTCAAAAGGCTCTCCCTGGTTTCTTTCTGTCTTTGTAAAACACTTTAAACGTTTATTTCTGTGGACTGTCCTTAGGATTTAAATGGAGCCAACTGAGACTGACCCTGTAAGGTTTGTGCATGGTCCATTAGATGCCGTGCTTCTCACAGGCAGGTCAGGAAAGGGAACACTGAGGCCGAGCGTTTAGAGGGAGGGGGGGGGGGGGGGGTTAAGTGAGCAGCTGCCTGATCTCTCGATGAACGTAGCAAAGGAAGTCCATGTAGGAAGCTCCGCCGTGCAGGCCTTTATCCTCCACCAGGAACTGACGGAACAACATCTCTGGTTTGTCCTTCTGCCTCACGATTTGGAGCTGAGAAGGACAGGGGGGGGGGGGGGGGGGATCAGCAAAGTAGGATCAGTTTGCAGTTCAAATGCAGGTAACTAGAACTCACACACATACCAGCCTGTCTTTTACGTGCATGTTGGCCTTTGTACTTCAAAATGTACTCAACTTGCCACAGATACATTGTTGACATGTGACTAAGGGTTGTTCAGATTTTACGTGTAACATGTTAGTGGCTTGTTTAAATAGCAAAATGACAGCAAAAAAATATGAAATGAGGCTGTTGAAGCAGTTGTGGGGAAAAGTATTTACTAAATCCACTAGAGGGAGGCAGAGTTAATTAAAAGCTGCATTGGCAGTTAGCTTCAATTTGTTCTACCCTGTGTTACTTCAACGGAAATGTTTTCTCTAGTATTAATTAGTTTTTTTTTTTTTTTTTTTTAAGAAAATGCTTGCTTTTTTTTCAAACAAAGGTTTTGGGGAGCATGTTTCTGCTCTGCGTATCTTACCTTCATAGAGTTCGACCTTTTTTCAATCAGGCCACTGATGATGGATCGGACCTTGATTGACAATGGGTTGTCCAGTTCTGGCAGCGCACACTGAAACAAACAATTTGAAGGTTGGTTAAGTCTAAAATAAGGTTTAATAAGTCAACTATTGATTTGAGGATGGGAAGCACAGAGCAGCTAA
The DNA here is from genome assembly GCA_023631565.1 of Gymnocephalus cernua. NCBI lineage: Eukaryota > Metazoa > Chordata > Actinopteri > Perciformes > Percidae > Gymnocephalus > Gymnocephalus cernua. Next base: position 12,420,063 of record CM042445.1, read on the forward strand.
TTAATACTAATACTTTTAATGTTTGCTCTGCTTCCTTCTCCTTAGTACCAGTACCACATGTTGTCGGAGCTCTGCCTTAAAAATAAATGTCCATCTTTGAACTTTGCGTATGTTTTTAATTACAGTATTGTTGACTCAGTTTAGCTCATTTTATAGGTTAAACTTGTCGAGTTAAACTACGAGTTTGAAGTATCAAATTATTGATATTGGATCAAATCAAGACACCAAAGAGGTGAGAAGAACACATACTGTTTTATTTGGGTCATAAATATGTGCAGGTAGAAGTGATATTAAATGAATTCTGACCATGTTTCCTTGCAGGTGGGCAAGGGAGGGCAGGTTAAAGATGCTCTGGATGAGGTCTGGAGGGCTCGCTTGGCCCAGCCACAGGAACATGGACTGGCCATTCTCCAGCAGGAACATGCCAGAGTCTGTCAGACGCTCCTCCGAGCAGCGCACTGGAGCAGGCGGAGCCTCGCTGCTGACGTCCATGTTGTGCTGAGAAAGAATAACAAACTTGTGAGATTACAACGTTGTCTGAAATTAGATAAATACACACATTCCCTTCTATACGCAAAGTGTACAAAATATTTGTCCCGTACCAGTGGGGTGAGACGTGGGTAGAGCAGCAGCTGTGTGTCCTCCACCCCCATGCCCATGATGGCCAGCCTTTGGTGCGCTCTGTCATCTGTTGAGAGCTCGGTGCTGCCGACCAAGGGAGCAGTTTTCATAAGGCTGTTGATGTAGACCGGGAACACCTTCATGGCATCTGGCAGGATCAGCTACAGTACACATGGACACGGGCATAAAATCATTTCTGAGAGATGGATGTATGATCAAATCTTTAAAGTCACACAATATATTGTATTACATATGCTATGCACATCTTAGGAGTTCTTTGTATCTTAAAATCAAAGCCTAAATGCAACACATTGTATTCCAGGCGCTGTCCTACACTGACCTGGCTGGCAGCAGAGGGGCTGGCACAGTTCTTCCTGTAGCAGGCCAGCATGTGGGCCGTCTGGTTGACCAGGACCTCCCTCACATTCTTTAGAGGCTGGTTCAATATGGCACGGCAAGCTGAGTGGGCATGAGAAAAGGTTAGTCGAAAAACAAGAGAGGAGGAGAGGAACAGACGGGCCTAACTTTCAACAAAGGATAAGTAGGGGAGTGAAACGCAAAGGATGAATGATGACAAAAATCAGGCAGGGGGAAGAGAGAGCATACAAGGGAGCTGAAGAGTAGCTGGACCGATGAAGAAGGCAACGGAAGGTCAGTAATTCAGCTGTACTTAAGGCTCACTATGTGAAGATTACAGAAAGGCTCAGTGTCATCTGTACTTTATGTGAAACATGTGGTCCTCGTTTCCATAATCATTCTTCTTTTACTGATAAGTCTGTGAGTATTACTAGATTCTCAAGTGATGCATGGGGTAAATTCAACAAAGGTCAGGACGATACTGCAGTACATCAGCAGGGTACGTCTGCACTACAGTAACCCCCCCCCCCCAAATAAAGAAAGCTGACTGGATGGAATAACTCCCTCGTGCAATAATGCACTGCTCATAGATCATGGGAGGAAAACTACATTTTTGGTTTTGCATTTGGCTTTAAGTGCAAACTTTAAATTGAAGATAAAATGAAGCCGTTAAGTGTGGGTGAGATCTTGGACTGTTACCTGATTTGGAGAAAAAGTTGACGAGTGAGTCAGTCTCACAGCTCTTGAACAGCTCCGACAACTGCAAGCTGCAGTTCAGACTGAGGTTGTGGATGCGGAGACGTCGCTGCCCATTGATGGTGGTGTACAGCAAGGCACACTGGGAAACGCAATCCAAACACAAGTTAGGACCAAACATCAAGGGTTTAACTCCTGACAAAACAGCATACGTGGAATTTTTTCCCCCTTAAAACAAGGCACGTTTTAAAAAGGCACATACCTGCATGAGTGCCCCAGTCTCCTCACTGAGCGCGTCGTCGTGCTTGAACTCTACGGTTATAGCCTTGTCACAATCCACAGCTGCCATCTCTACATCTGTGGTGTTGTTCATATGGATGGCACCAAAGAATTCGGTGGCTCTGAAACCTGAGGATAGACATACACAGAAGTGTAAATTACTGGGAGGTAACTCTTGTGTGATACATCTGTACATACCAAGTGCAAAAGCTTTCCTTACCTGTACTTGTACGAACACGCATGATGGCATCAAATCCAATGCTCTTCCGCACGTCTTTTCTCAGGTCTCTCAGGAAATGCTCCCCATCAGCCTCCACCTGACGACATCAGAGTACATTTGAGTCAGCAGCAAATATTGTATGTTCCTAAGCTTTAACCAGCAGATGGCAGTATTGTCACAATTTGGTCCCACGCCAACGACAGTCTGTGGCTCGTCATTGTACATTAACACAAGTCATTTAGTCTGGTACCATGATTTACTGAAATGTCCGTTTGGGCCAAAGTTAACAATAAATAGAATGTTTGTACCACACTAAATTAGATTATTTTTGAATAAGTAAAAAAAAAATGCTTTACTGTTGTGTGTTACATGCCTACATTGTGCGGTTATATTAAACTTGTTTATTATAGATTTTGTCCATGTATGTTAAACTGCATTGACTTGCCTTTGTGTGTGGTGTGTTTGTACAGTTTGGAACAATTTCCCACACTTGCACCATTCCTATGGGACAGGTCTGTAATAGACTCTGGGTACTGCGCCAAAGCCATTATGTGGATATAACCAGCTTTTATAAGGTTTCAAATGCCTTCGCCTTCTATGACTTCCTAGTGTAATGGCAAGAAATAAAAACTGATTTGTTTTGCAACACTATCCATATGCTTTAGGTATGATGCTTGCAGCATCTTCCTGTGTGTTTTTAGTTGCCTGAACATACTGTAAACCGGTATGCCTGCCCAATGTTGTACCTGGAAGTTGTTGTACTTGTAGACGGAGCCTCCGGTGTGCGAGGGCACGTCAGCCATGGTTGCTATGTCCATGTACTGGTTGGGAAAGAGGAAGAGATCCACACAGCAGCCCTGTGCCACACAGTCCTTAGACAGCTGCTCATACACTCCTTTCTGAGGCTGGAACAGAGTCTAAGGAAAACACAGAGAATTGAATTTGGAGTCAGCAGTTCCCAATAGTAGTTTCTAATTTCAAATTGAGCTTAAAGGTAACATCCAACTGACTCCAACCATGCAGATGAGTTGCTATGCTTACTGGCACTGTGCTTTTACTCAATCTACAACTGCCAGCAGTCTGTATTTGGAGTTCAGAATATGCTGTTTGATATACGTTCACAACAAGATACTCACTTTCTCCTTTTCAGTGTTGACCAGCTTTTTGTCATCCCTGTTCTTCAGTTTGCCAGGAGCCTCAGCCGTGGGCATGGAAGAGTGGAAGATGAAGAGCTTTCCACTACATTCTGCTGCCTGGAGGTGGGAGAATAATGAGAGAGAATAAATGTATCATAAAGAAGATGTTCATGTTCCTTGTGTAATGTTGTTTGTGGCTTAAGAATGAAACCATGAGGTCATGGGGTGCAAAATTCCACTTCTGCAGAGGATCATATTCTCCTAATAATAATAAGCTTTATGTACAAAATACTCCTGTGTTGCAAAATCAACTGATAAAGATAAAGATAAAGAACCCAAAATATGAACATGAACAAATGAATTAGTCACAGGCTCTTTGTTGTTGTGTAATGCCACAACTGCTTCCAATTAAAAGCTGTGTGTGAACTTTTCCTTTACTGTGTGCCAAAACTCTGACCTCATAGTACAGCGAAGGCTTGTTGGACTTGAAAGTAAACACAAAACATATCAGGAAGAGAAAAAAAAAGAGGTCAACGCCAAAGTACGTCTGAAATGTTTAGACAAATTGAAAAATGATTGTAATAAAAGAAGCTGGTGTGACTTGTCAAACGGGACGCTTCAAACTGTGCTAATGGCGTCTGATTTTTCACTTCCTAAAGACAAAAGTCTAAAGCAGCCATGCGTGATTCAGGGACGTTGCAGTAGGCCTCTAGTCTCCCACTTCATGTTGACAGTTGTCACGCTGTGACTAACCTTGAATGCCTCCACACCGGCCTGGATGACAGGAACAAAGACTGTTTCACTCTCGTTGGTGTCTGCAAACATATCAGGGATTTGGTCCAGGAGGCTGGAGAGGAGAGGGACAGGATCATGTCATGTTGTTCTCACTGCCTTGTTAAATGCCTTCACATGTTTGAAATGTATCCAAGTAAAACACTCATTAGTCCCCTATTTTGTTTTTCTCATGCATTGTTTTTTCTTTTAAAAAAAAACAAACCTGAAGCCATGTTGATCCTTATTCCAAACTAAACAGTTTCCCATCTAGTGAATTTTTTTTGTTTAGCTGGATTAAACTCCAGAAAATTCTTGAGATAAGCATGGGGCATCCAAGATAAACAGTTATTCCACAAATTACTGTAAAACGTTGTGTCTTACTTGTAGATAACAGCCCTCGAGTCCTGATAGTTGACGAGGAAGCCATCAAGCAGCGGTACAAACATCTCCGCTGTGTCTGAAACCACCATCATCTGAGGCTGGGCCAAAGCGCTCTTCACGTTGTAGAAGTGGAGGACCTTGTTGTAGGTGACAAAGCCCACCTTAATGGCAGAGCTCTCCATACCTTCCTCACTGGTGAGAGAGAGGGAGAGAACAAGCCTTAGTGAATTCCAGGATGTCTGCCTGTGGGCAGTGCATAAATGTGGCAGCTGCCATGTTTACAAGAACCTGCTGTCAACATGCAGTCATTGCTGAGATCCTAACTGCTTTCAGTACCTTTTTGTCTATTTCTACTGCCATAAGGTCCCTGTTCTATAAACTACTAAAGCAAACATGCTGTTACCTAAATAACATAATGAAATTAGCACTTTCATAATGCAAAGAAAACACAAAAACCTGGTTTATCTTTGGGATGGCCAAATCTCTCAAGCACTACTTCACCAAATAAAATGGCCATTTCCCAACCATGTGAAACTGACAAGTATAAACATGCACCCAGGAGTGGAATAACATCCAATATGGACATGTTTATTAATGTTTAATGTCTCAAGTGGTAATCCAAAGAGAGAGGGAGGAAATAGCTGTTACAGGTTTACAAAATCTGAGTAAATGTTGTTGGGTGAAGAAAACAACTAAACCCATTTACTTGTGAGTCATGCCTGCTATTTCATTTTTTCTCAATCTCTTTTTCTCAGTATTACAATCAAATTGCTCCTAGATTCACTTTCAGAAAAGAGGGTAACACGTCTGTATTTTCATTATAGTTTCCGAGGAGGTTTTCTGGAAAGAACTATGATACATATTGGCACTACTTATGTATCTGCTTCATATATACCAAAGTAAATATTACTATTTATTATTCGTAAAATGTCATTGTATAGTTGCCAAATTTCAGGGTTTTGCAGATGGATCTGACTGCACTGACTAAAAGACTTTCTATGTTAAAGATAATAATCAGTTAGAATGAATTAATTGTGAAAGTGTAACAACTGAGCACTGACTGTTTTCCCTTTTAATTAGTACCAAATTACAGAGTCCTTCCCTGGAAACTTTGCAGGACATTATTAAGAAGTTACTGACCTATAAAAAAATAGCGTTACCAAAACATGTCTTTTGACTGTAAGATAAGTGCCAGTAAAAGGAATAAAGACATGAAAACCCCTGACATTAACCAGAACACTCTGAATTGGGGCGTGGTAGCTATCTTGAACCCATACATCAAAACCTTTCACCATCATAGTCATTTAAAAGCATTCTTTACCGTCACTACCATCTGCAGTTTGTAGGTCTCTCTTCTTAAATCATGCAGACACACTAAGGAACACGTAATATGGCTTAAAACAATTGCAAAACCCTTTAAAGTATATATGCCACTGGTCAACTACAAGCCCGCAGCTTTTCTATGAGCATTAGCCACAGGCGCTGTGTTGACCAGTTTATTTTGGTATTTCTTATACCAGACAGTGATTAAAAAGTACCAGTGATGATTAAAAAAAAGTCCATGTCTACATCTGCTTTACTTAAACTGGGCTCTATCTCGAGTGAATTAAATTGCATTTTGGCAAATACTGCACAATTACATGAACTATATAAAAATGCAGGGTGTCCTAATGCTTTGATTTAGGGCCTGTAAAAACAAAAGTCAGGCTTCAAACACAGCTGAAGAGTCTTATCTGGAGTACACTTAAGTGTTTTAAGGGTGATGTCATGGCAGCAGACAAATGTGGATGTATTGCTGCTGGCACTAATGAAGTGGAGCGAAGAAAAAGTTTATTTTAGGAGTAACCAGGTGAAGTACATCATCCTCTCCTCTGCAATAAATCAAAAACTTACTTCCGGGGTAATGCTTGCCACAAAACCAGCGTTTTCTGTATGACAAAGCTTTTTGTTTTTGTTTTGGATTCCATTCAGAGATGAGAGCCTGCGCTATAATGTTGTCCATTTTTGGCAGCTCTCCCTAATCGATACCCACCATCTGCAAAAATGTATGCAAGAATTTTCAGCTGATGAAAACAAATAGTTGGCTTGGTGTTTACGACTTGAGGGAAGTCCTTTTTCGGCAAGGCATATGTTGGATGTGAACTATATTAGTGGACAGTAGTCTCTTGCACTGGGCTCTACAAGTCGGTATAGAACCTAATGTAGCAGATGATACATATTTCATTCCTACCTGTACTGTGTGTGTGTGTGTGTGTGTGTGTGTGTGTGTGTGTGTGTGTGTGTGTGTGTGTGTGTGTGTGTGTGTGTGTGTGTGTGTGTGTGTGTGTGTGTGTGTGTGTGTGTGTGTGTGTGTGTGTGTGTGTGTACCTGGGCAGATTCTCCAGTAGAGTCTTCAGCTCATCACATATCAGTTTGACCAGTCCACTTTTAACGTTGTTATAGGACACGTCAATCATGAAGATGTAGGCGGGAGGATTCGGAGGCTTGTTGTTCTGTGTGAGAAGAAGGCAGCAGGTGTAATAAATCAGTTGCTATATTTTAAAATCTTTCCAAGCTAACATGGCTTCACAGGCATGCAGCATAAAATACCTGATTTTAAAAGGAAATGAGAAAAAAATATTCCCTGTGTTAAACTTAAGCTCTTGAATAAACTAGTCATGACCAAACAAAGTATTCCCCTTTTCAGTCCTGCATTGTCTAATTTAAATTAGAAATTCTTAATCATACAATACCAACAGAGGCCCAAAAACCTGGGGCCTACCCCTTATTCCTTCCACCTTACTAGTTCTCAAATTCCAGAGATTTGGTTTCCGTTAGTGCTTGCATATAACTTGGGGTAGCTGTGAGGAGACCATGACAGTTATGCATTCCTAAATGGAGGGCAATGGAGTGTGTGTGAAGGGGATTGTCGGAAAGACGTTGTTATGTTTCCACAGTTACAACCCATGACAAGACAATCACCTTTTGTTTAATAGCAGCTACAGGGGCTGTTTATAAGTCTTAATAAACAGAGCAAAAGTAGGCCAGTGGAGTGATTCAGCTTTGCCAGCCTTCTCTGTTGTTCTCAGCAGCCACAGCCTCCATGGGGACAAGCACTCAAATGGTATCGCTGTCTTTCTAGTGTCTGCAAAACCACTGAGCTAAACGCTGCCTGTCCTGCCTTAGGTTGTGATAATCAGCTTATGATGAATCATGTAAAGGGTCCTTCAGAAAAAGCAAGTCTTTCATCTATGCATTAAATCTGCTTTAAACCAGTAAGTGCTTGTCTCTATTGATCAACTTAATCCACTCTTCGTGATGTGTATTGAATAGTAGTCGACAGATCTTAAGTAGTTGTCCTGTACCTTGCAGTAATCCATGGTGGCTACAAACTCGTAGGATCCCAGGGACAGCTCAGGCCTCTCGTACAAGTCCATCCTCTGGCCCATGTGGTTGAGATGTTGGAAATAGAAGACTGGCACTAGGGTAAGACAAAGAAATCTAGTTGATTATAGAACTGTGCACAATGTATTAATGGTTTAAGGTTGACCTGTTCTTTGAATTAAATTAAAGACATTTCCTTCTTTTATTTCAAAAGTTGACGCAATGTATCTATTTTTGGCATTGTACTGTACCTTCATTGACACAGTTGCAGAAACCGCACTGGTAGCGACGCCCCCCTTCGATAAACTGCATGTACGGACACATGTAGGCCTTGCATCGATTGCATCGGATTGGGCCTGTCTCACCATGGTTCACAACATAGAGTGGAGTCTACACAACGACACACACAAAAAGACATTATAGTCAAGATTTCAACAGCTAAATTAAATTAGGCCCTTATTTTTATTTCTGTTGCTTAAAAGGAGGTTGATAACCGTAACGGCTAAAAGGTAAGGATTAAGGTTTATTTCTTTTTATTGTAAAATCATTTCCTTTGACGTTTTCTCTGTTTTAGCAAGGCAATATGTACTGTACTTGGACCATACTCTTGTGCATAATGTACTGTACACCGGTGTAAATTCTGCTCAGTCTGAAGCATCATTAATCCCATGGCACCCAAACAATACACAGTGCACTTTTCATACAACAACATTCGTCTTACGTAGAATATAAAAGCTGAGCATGAAGCTGTTTACACACACGACAGCACTGCTACTGAGTACCGTATGCAGGCCTGCAGATGACGGAGACTGTAGTCTTACACTGTTTATTTAAGACTCTATGCAGGCTAAATTGAAAACTTCAAATGAACTCAACTAAAATAAAACAGAAGCAAGTAGGTTTATTATTAGACTGGAGACTTCACGTTGGAGTGTGAAAGTGTTTACATTATCTCAGTGCAGAGAACAAAACAATGCATACAGCATCCAAGCACAACAGCATTGCCCTTTTAAGATACAAGCTTAGAGCCATGGATATAAAACGTACATGTTTTATATCTATGCTTACAGCATTGAGTAAGTTTTACTATTTTGGTAAAATTGTAGTGTGAATGTGCTCCATGACGCACTATGGAATCAAATCAGAGAGTGTAAAATACTCAAGCTTGATTCCTTTTGTAAACCTACTTTCTTCACCATTGGTCTCTGTAGATCTGACATTAGCTAATTAGCTGAAAGCCAGATGAGAGAAAGCTAACATTGCCTAAAAAGGCCAATGGGACAAAGCGAGTGGTGGGGGGGAAATATCTACAGCAGGATTCTTGGACCACATATGATCCAAAAGGAGGTCACTTACAGGACAACTTGACTTTTATAATACACAGAGACATCTATCAAAGTAAAAATACATTTGGTGGTTAAATACTCTACTGTCCCAAACTTTAAAAATAAAAGCAGATGTACCAGTCTCTGTCCTACAAGTAAATGCCACAGTAGGAAATCATAAACAAAACCATGTATCTCAATTAAAGGGACTGTACTTGATATTTGGAAAAAAGAGGTTTGCCTCCACATGGCTCTCACAGACCGTTCCCCAATTCCTCAGATACCGGTGCTTTGTCGCGGCCAACGGTGTCTGATACCAACACACAAGGCACTCACATGCACTACCATGCACAGTGAGACCGGCTACCAAAACAAAGAACACAGAAGCTCTGATTACAACACACACAGAGGGAGTGTATAGTGTTTATTCTCTGCTCAGGACGCCATTACTCACTATATCTTTACATAGAACAAACTGCTATGTTAATGTTCTGAATATCGAGTGCAGCCCCTTTAAGGCCCAAACTACCTGTAACAGCTAGATTAATTAGAATAGTTTTTATGTGAGATTCAAATAGAAGAATATAACAATATCCTCCATGGAAATGCAATCATTTTGTGTTACTACTGCACATATTCACATACACGTGTACTCGTAGGTTTCATTAGTCACAAATATATTGTCTATCAATTCATCATTCCCTGCGAGAGTTGGACAGTTGGAATCTATTCAGTCTTTCTCTCTTTTTTTGGTTTATCTTAGCAGGTTATTATGTATTATTCATATTATTTAAACTTTCGTTTTTAGATGAGGGCAACTGGCTTTAAGTTATAAGTAAAACCACGGCTTACCTCATTCTTTTGCAAACTGGCAAAGGGCTTAATGATGGACGCCAGGGGCACTTGGCACTGTTTGGCCAGATCGGCGGTGCAGGGTAGGGAGTAGGTGGTGCAGCGTATGAACCTGGGACTGGCATTGCCTAGGATTAGCAAAAACAAGGGTCGATGATGTCGATATTATGACAGAACACATTTCTGTTATCGCTCTTTGGACAGTAAATCTCCATGTTTAATTTAAGATTACCAGAAATAGTCAATAATTCAAATTCTCAAAGAAATGTTTACATTTTGAGCAAAAGCCTATACATTATAAAAGTGCTTACTACAAATAACACAGACAAGATTACTGAACATGCTCAACATGAAGAAGTACACATAGAACTGTTAAAAAAAAACGTTTTGATCTTCTTTCCAAAATGAAAGAAACAAAATAGTTTTAATGGGGATAACTGGATGCTCACCTACAGTTGCTACAGATTTACTACAAATATTTTGAGCATGGATAGAGGTGTAAATGTTATTATGATGAGTTACCTTGGTCCTGTACTGTGAAGTCGGTGGTAACCAGAGGTGGAACCTGTCCTCTGATGTTTGTTTTGTAGACCTTTCCCCCTTGTTTTCCTTGGTCATCCTCAATGACTTGAGTCTACAGCAGACAAGTTATGCATTACAATACAATCTGATTCCTCTAGAGTTGTTAGGTACACAACATATTACAACGGATACTTCATATTAACTACATGGCAAACAAATTATGCAATGTTCATCAAGTTTATGGTTGCTTTTGCTTGAGTATATGCCCAAATATGAAATGTGAATACTCAGTAATGTTAACAAAAGCTTTCCCAGACGCCTTTTGATGAATTAATAACCTGCTGTTTCAAGACCAAAAATGTGGAATGCCATATGTGGTGTGTTGGTATGTGAACGTATGAAGTCTCAGGAGGATTAGTCGTCTACTCACTATGCTGGGGATAGAGTCAGGGTCTAGTTTCTTCTGAGGTGGTCCCGCCAGTCCACCTGGTGCTCCAGGGAAGGCTCCTGGCATGCCTGGCTGGGGCCCAGCCATGTTTCCCCCAAACTGACCTGTGCATAAAAACAGGATATACTGGCTATTAAATGATATTTATTTGCTACAGTGTAGAATTGTGTGCAGCACAGCTCTGTTTTGATGACTAAATGTAAGCTGTAAAGTAAGTTCTGATTTGATAGCTCCAATACTAGCAATGAGAAAACACTGTTTTGATGTTTATGAAAAGGATCAAGCTTGATAACTCTTCTGCCAGACTCTTCTGTATTACAGAACTATTTTTTGAGACATTTTTAGGCCTTTAATTCCACAGGACAGATGAAGACATGAAAGGGGAGAGAGAGGGGGGATGACATGCAGCAAAGGGCCGCAGCCGAACCCACGGCCGCTAAGTCGAGGAGTAAACCTCTATATATGTGTGCTTGCTCTACCAACTGAGCTAACCCGGCCACATTACAGAACTATTTGAACAGACAAAATAGTTATGACACAGAGCAACATCAGAGGAGATTCAAGTTATCAAAGACACACTGCAAGAAAAGATTAAACATTTTCTGTTGTGAATGTGTTTCTGTTATGGTTTAAAATACTAACTGCCCCAATTTGTTGTTAATTTCTGTCTGTCAAGCAGCTGATTTCTCTGACCACAGAATCTGTACGCTGAGGTGATGACCATGTATCAGTATCACTACTAGTAAGTAACTGATACAATGTTATGTCAAAAAAATTGTAATAACCCTTTAAGAATACTTCTTTTGACTGGTGTGATCTCAACCTTTTTTGGTTTACAGTGTCACAGTTACCTGCTTGCTGCTGGTATCCTGGTGGACCAGCAGGCTGATTGAAACCTCCGGGGCCTGGAGCAGGTGGCCCAGGGAAAGGTCTACCCATGCCTGCCATTGGTGGGCCTGACATCGATGGACCTGCCATTGGTTGGCCTGACATAGGTGGGCCTGCCATTGGTGGGCCTGCCATCGGTGGGCCTGTCATTGGTTGGCCTGCCATTTGCATGTTTCCTGGGAGTGACTGTGGTGGAGACATCTGGGGGGACATGTGGGGGGACATGTGGGGTGACTGCGGGCCTGGAGGCATCTGTGGCTGGCCCATTGCTGAAGGAGGGGGTGTTTGGAAAGGCTGCTGGGCTACAGAGTTTGTTGGAGGAGGAGGGCTCTGCATGGGACCTGAGGCTACACAATTGCGGTAAGAAGTGAAATGAAGCAATACAATCTGGTGAGTATACTTGCTGTCATTTTTCTAATCCCTGTCTCATCCTGACTACTGAAATACTATAATCAATAAAGCATATTACTTGGTTGCTCTATTTTGTTTGATGTTATTTATATATGTCACTCTCTGCTGTATGATCTGTAACGAGAATAAATCAGTAAATCGCAGACTAACCGTAGTTGCCGAAGTTCATAGCACTCATCTGATTGGTGAGCTGCTGCGTTGAAGGCGGGGCTGGAGAGGCCATGCTGTTGTATTGGGACTGTAGAGGTTGTCCATAAGAAGCAGAAACAGCTGGTGGAGCAGGGTATCTGAGGAATATAAGAACACTTATTAATATAGTGTTGTCTCACGATGCACAGTATACTAAAAAGCTGTTTTTAACTTGCGGTATACTATGACATTTTGCTAACATGGTCTGAATAGATCTGTTGCTTCTAATTAGAAGATTAAAAAAACATTTTTTACTTGGACAATCACAAAGTTTAACAATGAATTGCTAAGAAAACAATAGTGGCCCGCTATGGTTCATCACCTGTAGATATGTTTTTTCATCTGTTTCAACTGCAATACTTGCACATTCTTACTTTACTTTTGTTGATTTCAGAGAGAAAATCTGACATGCAAAACAGTTGCTGTTTAGTGAAAATTGTTACCTTTGATGATGTGCACCATTCTGATGGACATTTGGATTGTACTGACTGGGCCCTGGGGGTGGAGGCATACCGGCAGCAGAGGAAACTGGTGATTTCATTATACCTGCAGTGAGTAACGGACACCATGTGTACAGTATATGTGTATAGTCCTCACTGTATCAGAGGTAAATCCATTCTAGCTCCAAATATTTGATACAGTATATCCAGCAAAGTACAGCTTGTCAAAACATCTGAACATGACTTTTTTTTTGTTTCTAGACTTTTTCACTGTAAATATGTAAGTGAGCTTAGTGTTCTTAGAGGGTCAGAGTTTGGTCATCAATGTGGACATGTGCAAACTGAGACTGCTTTTTAAAGGAATGCTACACACAGCTAAGTGCTCGAACAGATCTCTTTGCCTGAAATAACTGATCCAAACAGAAACCTGGTTCCAGTGCTGTCCATTGTCCTTGTCAAGAAAGCATGACAGTTTCTTGTATGTTGTCTTTGACCTTCTTTAACAAAGACTTTTAGTATGTCAGTAGTTCTACTGAGAGTCTAGGGACTTGTTTGTCCTTCATTTATACAGAACGTGCTCCAATGTGCTGCAACATTTAAATTAAAGCCAATACATTTAGTGTATGTTGCTTGTGCTGCTGGTTGCTACAATTGATATAATTCAAGAATGAATGAGGTGATCATGCTAGGTAGTAAAATTGGACTTGTTAAATAAAAGCCTACACACCACCCATGTTATTTGGGAATCAATCCAAATACAAGAGTAGAAGTCCTTTACCTGTTGGTGGACCGGTGAATGCCTGGGGCGGTCCCCCATAGTGCCCATAGAGGGGCTGTGCAGGACCAGTTCCAAATCCACCTTGGTAGCCCCCCATCCCTACCTGGGCTTGGGAGTATGGGGGTGCAGCAACATAACCCTGTTGACTCATTTTGAAGGGATGTTACTGTCTTCTCATCCCCGGATGAATGAGTTTTGACAACCTGTTAAGTTGAAACAGTGACATTTTAAGTTTGCATGATGTATACATGGAATTTAGTGTTTCCACCTATTATTGACAAATACTAGAAATCAATGAAGCTTTTTTTTAGGTAGTACGTTGTAAATGTAAACAAATAAGAAACAAACATTTAAACGACACTTCCTGGTGACAGTCTTCCAATATCTGGACAGTTTGCTTCCACCCTATTGAATCTAGACCTATTTCTCTTCTTTTATTTCTTTTCTTTTTACAGCATTTTAAAAAGCCACACCAACAACAATTGATATTTGACCTCATGCAATCATCAACACTCGTGTAACTTAACATGGACTTTTGACATTGCTTATTGAGAGATAAGGAGCCTTACCTTGCTAATATTATCTTCAAGTGACGTTACTTGTCCATTTCTGTTTTGCTGTCAGAGCTACTACCTCGCATTTGTACAATTCCGGAAATATAAATATCCATATATGCTGTCAGTAAAAAGGCCATTTAAAGAACACTTGCCAATTGCACCTTTCCACAATAAAAGGTCTAAAAGCAATGGGCCTGTAGACCTGTTCAGGGTGTCAAACCTTTTAAAACAAGTTGAACTTTGGCACAGCTGGGTCAACAAAAAAATAACAGCTGCGTACTGAAATATCCACGATAACTCTTTATTACTACATAATAAATCGATATAACACATTGGAGCCAAACCAAAAGCATGAAGAACAACAAATAACCGTGGTTAATTGTTCAGTTCAATAGTTAACGTGTCTGCCACTTCCGAGAATTGCCACGTCAAAGACCGTTATGGCTAAAGACACGAGCATCCCAGCCTTCCTTCAATTCGCATCCAGCTGAACGGACACACATATTGCCCTCTGTGTAGTACGTTAGTACCATTGGCTATAACATATAACATCTTATCGAAAGAGCGCATTAACATGACAGCACAGCACCCCATCTCGTCCAGTGATCATTACATATTGATAGAAAACATCTTGCTAGCTACGCGGAAATTACTACAAAGTTTTCCTTTGCACCAGAAGCGCATTCATTTTGAACATAAATACCTTGAAATAAAGGATTATACGAAATATAAATACACATGTGTATTGACTACATGTGTAAATATTGTAGTGGTGGTATTTACCTGAATATTAGGCAGAGTCCTCTTTACTGTATATTGCCCTCAGTGAAAGCAGAGTGCCACGTCAAACTCTAGCAAAGCGCCGGTCGCTACAGCTACGTTAGTAACGCGACGAAATCCACATCCACCAGTGTCTACAAAGAGGAAAAGACTCAACGTTTCCGGTTGTACATTTCAAAATAAAATACGTTATTAAGAATAAACGTTCTTTTACGACATTAATGAAACAAACACAATTCTCGTTTCTAAAACTTATTTTTTTACAGCCTAGTAAAACAATGTTGACGTTCTGTAAAGCGAAATGTTTTTTAAACGTTACGTTATGCTTTTATGTTGAAAAGTAAACAGTTGAACTTCTGGCTTTGGTCGATGTGTTTTTGGCTAACATGAGAGGGCCGTGAGTCGGTCGTGTCTAGTGGTGTACGCATGCGTGAAAGAAAGGGAACCCATACACGTCAGCACCAATTTTATACAGTCTAACTGGATGCATGCGTTCATCATTATCTGAGCACGAACAACAGCTAAAAAATACACCCTAGCGAGACTAAATTTTAACATATGGATGATGACAACTGAAGAAAATTATTTTTAATTTTCGTAAATGTATTGATTAAGCAAATGATAGGCAAGTTAGGGCCACAAAACATATATAGAATCAGAAATCACGGTTTATTGTCAAGTATGCTTGCACATAGAAGGAATTTGACATGGTGATGATTTTGTGCATAACAGTAAACACAGTGCAAAAGTAATAAAATAAGAACAATTACAATAGAACATTATTTAATGATATAACATAATGTTATATAATATAATGTTTTATGTCTGTCACACGTTGGAGTCATTTACATTCTATTAAATAAAATGTCTTAGGGGGTGGTTGGGTAATTCAAACCCAAGACCTCTTAAACCTTATGGCCCTTTATCGACGAAGAAATGTCATTGCAGACATTATACAGCCAAAACACTCAGATAATGGAGATAATAAACCATTTTTTGGTGCAATAGCCAGAAAATAGGATGGGATCGCACAAACCGATGCAGAATAATACACAATATTCTTACGTTGCTGTAAGAGGGAATTGAACACCACCTGTCTGTGATTTATCATTTGAAATATTATATCAAAATGTATAGCTATTTTCTGCAGAAGTTGGATGACATTTAGTTTTTTTTTTTTTTTTAAGTATCACGTAGCAGTTCTTCCATGTTTATTAGGACGCCATAGCCATGCGTGATGTTAGGCAGAGTGTAAAAATACAAATCCAAGCGCTCATCCTGGCAAACCACCAGTTGCAGGCGGGTCCATGCGCCGTGACGTTTCTTGAGCGGGCTGGACTCAGGGAGAACTCAGATGATGGGGATTATACAGCGGTGTGTGGTGGAGGTGCTGCTGGTCCGGTTGACAGCTCAATGATCGCGCTGTGGAGGTTTGGCTGAGGAGCTGTGCGCAGCATGGGCACCGGGGATTACATCTGCGTTACGCTGCGTGGTGGTGCACCCTGGGGATTCACCCTAAGAGAGGGAGAGGGGGACACCTATAGACATTTCTTAGTTTCCCAGGTATCTTTATATCTCTCTATGTCTTTGTCTGTCTGGTAGGTGTTCAATATATTGTTAACACTGAGGAATTTATTTGAGATAGCAGGACTTTTGTTATTGTAAAGTCATCTGAGAACCTTGGATTCCCACTGCAAAAGTGATCAAACAAAACGTATAGGGAGGATCCTATACATTAAGTAGCCTACATATATGGTATCAGTTTTAATTGAGTTGTGTTGAGTTCAGTGTGGAAAAAAGTGTGTTGAAACCCTGGTGGGAGAGAATTCTTTCACTGCATTTTTGTGTGCCTTGGCTGTGTTTTGGTGCAAGATTCCTCTGGACCCTTATATGGTCAAGGCCAAGAGAGTGTGAAGCCTAGGGCAGTGTGATCTGTTATCACTCACAAAGAGTTCAGCAAGAAAGCAGAGCATTATTCGGATGAGTAGCCAACCTGAAAGGTGAAGAATATGTGCGTTATGCGGTAATGCCAATGCAAACAAACAAACAAAAAAAGTCTGCTAAAACTAAGCTGATGTCACTGTCAAAAAAACATTCAAATAGACCTTGTTGCAAGAAAGGAGGTTAGGCAAATTGTAGGTCATGCTATAACTAATTTGGCTACATGGTATTTGGTTAGCCTGATAGTGTGATCATAAACTTTATAGGTAACAGCAGAGGATGTCATCCTCCTTCGGATGATGCCACTTGTCTTATGATTCAGACATTCCATTACATATTGCAAGGACATGACACAGCATTTTAAGGCAGTAGATGGATGCTATTGTTGATGGCATTAGGCTATTATTTGCATGTCAGTGCTTCATACTTTTACCCATCTGTCACAGCTTACGTCTTGCAATGTGCAACTGTTTATAACTTTAAATTACAATTCAGTTCTTTAACTAGTCATCTGTCTGAATTGATTTAGCTCCTTATGAAACACTGTTAATTCCTATATGCCTAAGTATATTCATTGATTTAATATGCTGTAGGTCTTTTCTAGACAATAGTATCTTCCATGGTATATTTATTCTATGCATAATATATTGTATGAGTGTGGATCATCAAATAAACTCCAAATAGTTAGGGTTACATTCAGAGGTTTTATTGCACCTTGCTCTAATAAAAATGTCAAATAAATTAAAATGTCACAAATAAAAATGTCAAAGTAATGCAGAAATACAGACAGCTGATTCAAGATTACTTTTAGATATTTTGCTGTGATGTAAATGGACAGTAGAGGAAAAGCCAGGTGCTTTTACTTTGAAGAGCTGCTGAGACTATATATGGTATAACAGCAACAAGTGTTTAAGCTGTACTGATCCCTCATCAACTTGTCGTCGATGTAGTGAACATGTAAATGTTTTTCTTAAGCTGCATTCCTGCGACATCAAAGCTCCACCAGGAGAGAGCACTCTGAATGAATCAATAGATCATTCTAATGACAGATGCTTAACACATTTCAAACGATCAAAGCTACAATTCTGATGTTCATTTGTGACTTTTTTGTGATTTATCGTATGAATATAGATAGTATTTCCAAGTTTGCTGGCATGAAATAGTCTCTTCTAATTGAGTGGATACACTTCCACTGACGCTTCAAATTGGCTCATAAACATCTGGTTAGTTGATTTTAAGCGACTGAAAAAGGCATTATTATCATTGTTGCTGGCACTTAGTGAGTGGCTTTCATCAGAATAACAGCATTTAATGAATGATAATTGTTATATGGTAAAAAAGTTGTATTGAATTAAATAAACAAAAGGACATGAAGACAAAATCTGCAGGCTGCAGACAACTTCAAGATCCAATCAAAATCGTTACACAAACTCCACAAGAATTTGTACACACAAAATTAGCAGCAACGGTGAGGTTGAGTTAGCAAAACAGCGTTGATAGTCACTGACTTATTCCCCATATTGGGTAATGCCCCCTACTTCTAATGTTTCAGTTTAAATTTTCTCTTGAAACCTTACTGTCTCATTTTAGACTTAATGTGGTGTTTAGATACTCTAGCCTCAAAGAGTGTTGTGAATACACTGCATTTAAGTGTTGGCTTATTAAAGTGAAGTAGCTACATTATGCTTATGTCTCAGTTTAGGGCATCCAGGGGATTTAGTCCACCTCATCTGGAAGGCATAAATCTAAACATACCTCCAAACTTTTCTTGTGGGAAGGACAGAGAGCCAAATCTTTTAGTTAAGTCAAAAAAGCAAACATACCAAGATCATGACAAGTATACCCTTTTAGGCTCCCCTGTGTCTGATAAAATTTGTCTTTTTCAAAGCTTCTGTTGAATGTAGTGGAAACTGTGTTTTGTTTCCTGGGAGAAAGTGATTGTTCAGAGTACTGACAGGCAGTACAGTGTAAGGGCACGGGGTATCCACTCTTAAAAGGTTCTTTCCATATAAGGGAGGCAGTATTTTTCTTCTTCTTCGGAGTCCTGGTCTGAGTATAAAGTGGATGAGGTCACTTTATTTTTTAAAGCTACAGAAACTTCATAATACAAGATTTTACAAGTTGTGACCCACAAATACACCAACGCGCTTGAGAAAAACGTGGAACAATTTACATCTGATGACATTACATTGTAATGCTCGTTTTAAATGCCTTAGCAAAAGTGAAAACTTAGATTTAATATGTAATAGAAATTCCCCCCCAAATAATGCTTAAATCCTACCAACCTGAACAGGACATTTTGGCCTCCTAATTACTAAGGTATGCCATTTTGGTATGTGGAATGTCAACATCCATCAGATTAGTTATGGAACACTGAATGACAAAGCAAATGTAATGTTAATGCAAGTTTGAGACTTCTGAGATAGTCTATACTAATGTATACAATGTCATCCCTGTTCCATTTCATTATATTTATAGCTTGTAATAAAAGTCCTCTTCCTCTGCCTGGGCTATCTTGCCCTGTACATAGCAAAGGGGGCTCTTGTTGCCAATTTGTCAGTCCTAATAGTGCACCATAGGAATCTTATTAGGTTGCCAAGTAATCAGCGACATGCCATCGCTTCATTCATTCAGTGCTGTTTTTCCAGAGTAAACAAAGTGCTTCACGACGCTTTCCTTTACTGGAGTTTTTGGCATTGTGTTTTCAGCAAAACATCCACATCCTAGTCTTGGGAGAAATCAGTGACCTCAGATTATGACTGTGCTTGTTTTTCCCCCTTTCCTATTTCACATAATCTAAACAAATTAAGACCAATGCTCCAACTGCTTTATATTTTGATGATATAGTTGTGAGTTGCAGTGTTTCTGGCTCTGAATGCACTTTGCCAGTGGCAGCCAAAGTGAGGCCCAGCTGGACTTCAATGTGACTGACCAACAGCTTTGTTTTTTAGTTTTATGACAAAGCATCTTCAGCCAAACCAAAAGGATTTTTGTGATATATTTATCTTAAGAAGCCATACGTATAGGAACACTCTCTGTTTATCTGAAAAAAAAAACTGTTTTCTCTTGACATTGACAGAAGTAAATGTTGCAAAATGTAGCTAGCTATACATTTACTTTGATCCCCTGTTAAGTTTATCAAAGTAAACATCTGTGCTTTTTAGTCATTAATTAGTCATATTACTTGTGATATTATTGATAATCTATTATCAATATTGTTGACATATCTATAAGTCGTCTTATCTCGAATTAATGTTAAGAATAAATAAAGAGAACTGGAACGCATTAACACTAATACAATATAATTCATGTGTTTGCAATAAGTTGGACATTTTTGGCAGAGGAAGGGGAATTAGGTAGTAGCTAGATCTGGCATAATATACCACTTATGAGAATAATGCTCTTTGTACCTTGTCCCTGACAAATATATGCAATAAACTAAACTCTCCAGCCCACAAAATGCTTCTACACCTCTCCTGTTAGAAGAACAGACAAAAAAAAGACGTTAAATGTAACTATCCTCCCACATGGTGTGAGTGCTACCTGTAAGGCAGATGGAAAATATTTTCCTTAAATGTAAAAACATAATTGTTTAAAGCTGTGAAGGGCAGGAACTGCCGGGAGCTATGTGGACACATCATGCAGTCCTGTATTTCCTGTGATTTTCTCTTGTGTTTAAGCCTATTAAATAGATTATTTGAAAATGGGCAACCTAGAATAACACGGACATATAATGTGTAATTGTGGCCCCACATGATGTCAGTAGTCTGCTGATCAGGGCAATATTTTTAGAAAGCACTTTATTTGAAAAAAAACTGGCCAACAAGTGTGAGACACTAGGTGTATCTGCCTCTTTTGAACATTGCCTGACTGTGTATCTTTGTGTTGCGAGGAGAGACAACAACAAATGCTTCCCCTCCTTTTTTGGAGCATGAGTGGTTGCTGTGGCCTTCTTCCAGACAAACCATCCTCCCTGTAACGAGGTGTCCCAATACACAGGCACACCAGCTGCCTTATAGGGCCTTCTTGCACACGGTTTACTCTTAAAAACTCAGGGATGGAATCAGAGGGGTTTTTATCTGAAAGTTACCAGCTCTATAAAGTCACTCATAAATATTTTTTGTATGTTTAACAAAGTAGGCTCATTTTATTGCCTCAGACTTATGTGTTTAAGGTTAGGTAAAGAATAGGCAGGTAAGGTAGTGCTCCTTGTATTAATATATTTTCTACACTGTGGTGTGCTGGGGGGCAGCATATCCAAGAAGGACACCTCCAGACTGGATAAACTGATCAGGCGGGCCGGCTCTGTGGTCGGCTTGAAGCTGGACTCACTGGTGACGGTGGCAGAGAGGAGGACACTGGACAAGCTGCTGGACATTATTGATGACATTATCCAATGCCAGCCACCCCCTGCACACTGTCATCAGCAACCAGAAGAGCCTGTTCAGTGGAAGGCTGCTCATTCCCAAGTATAGGACCAACAGACTCAAGAACTCCTTTGTCCCTCATGCCATCATACTCTACAACTCCTCACTCACGGGGAGGAGGAAATAGGGTAAAGAGGGCAGTACAGAACAAAAGGGATTTCATTTCCGTGAATTTTATTTTATTTTTATTCTTATCCCTACTTTCTATATTTAGCTAAGAGTTTATTATTATTATTGTTTACTGTTTCTTGTTTACTTTCTATATTTATCTAAGAGTTTATTGTTTTATCCTATACTCTTTTTTTCAAAGTGTTTTGTAAGATGCTGGAATCTGCTGTTGGAAATCCAATTTCCTTGCGGGAGTCATCCCAAAAGGATCAATAAAGAGAAGTCTAAGTCTCTATATCTGCCTTTGAAATACAAACAATGAAACAAAAGTCAACAAGCAAACAAAGGTATGCCAGACAGATGATGAACTGTTTCACTGAGATTGGTTTTAATATGGTTCTGGTATGTATATTCTAAATCTATGCTCTTTTCTAAAGTCTAAAGTCTTTTCCCGTGCTTATTGGGTAAATGTTGGCACAGGGATTCTCTTGTAGCAGTAAAAGATGTGTGTGCGTGCATCGCCATCTAGTGACACGATTGGTTAACTGCAAGTATCTCGAATTGGAGACATGTCCACAGAAATAATTGTGTTTGGTGTGTTATCCTCATGTATTCAACATTCTACATGTTTATGCTTTACATTTATGACTGTAACATTTGAAAATCCAGCAATGCATTTGCAAAGTATCTTAACATATTTCCTGAGAGTATATCCTTTAATTGCATGGTACTGAAGTAATAATTTACCCCTCTAGCTGTATAAGTGGCCTTTTGTGCAAAATGTATGAAGTATTTCTCCTTATTATGAAAACCTCCTTATTAATGAATCATTTTATAGGCCTCATAAACCAATTGCAAGGAAATGAAACCATCAGTCAATAGTCAACTGTTTGAAGAGGTGCCCTTTAAATGGATCTGCGAAGAGCTGGCCTACAGCAATACTATGCATGTATTATGAGCTTAGTAGCCACCGACAACATTTAAAGGTGATTTACTTTGACTTTCTGTATATAGCAGCACTGTCGTAGCTTGGCTGTGTGTGAAGGTTAGAGGGCAGTTCTCACACTTGGGGCATCCTCTGCACAGCTGGTCAAGATCTTTATCTGAGGGAGTATTTGTGTTTTGGGGGGCTCACTGGCAGCTGAGGTTACTGTTACCTAATGGTGATGCTCTGATGCTGTTAGTGAAGAGTTTACCTAAGCTGATGATGGACACTGACCTGGTATGTGAAATGTCTGTTTTTCTAGTTTCTTGTCCTCTAACTAAGGTTTGGTCTTCCACAGGTAGAACAAGGTGGTCGTGCCTTCCTAGCTGGAGTGCAAGAAGGTGATGAGGTGGTGTCACTCAACGGAGAGCCATGTGCGTATCTCACCCTTGTACGAGCCTTTGCGCTCATTGACGCATCGATCGACTGTCTGCAGCTGCTTGTCAAAAGGTAGGGCCACATAACAGCCGTTAAATTAATGATAGCGAAGTAGTACATTCAGAAACACAACACCATCTGTGTGTCATGACAACTGAGCCATGCAGTACTATAGGTTCTTGGTGTTCACAACAGCCATGCAAGATGATTATTGCAGCACTGTATTAGCATTTAGATGGTATGTTGTTTTATGGCCTGCGCCCTTTTGCATTGCTTAGTGAACCACTGACTGTCTGTGTATATATATGTGCATTCATGTCTGTGGGAATTGGCGAGTTAATGTGTGTCAGTCATGCTGACCTTCCAACTAGCTTGGCCAAGGTCTTACAGATTTGTGTGTGTGCTTGACATGCAGCTGCTCAGCCATTACTCAGTGGCTATTGCCAGTGTGTTTATCAGAGTGACATGTTGTCAAATATTGATGCCCTTATGTGCCCACATTTAAACTGCAGAGCGATATACAGTTAAAGTTGTATCTAGTTCTTGAATCTAGTTTAAAATAGTTTTTTTTTCTGGCTACAGCAAGACTATAAGTACGGGTTAGGATTTGTATTTGGATTGTTTCTATGACTACATGACTATAGAATCTTGTCTCTGTAGACTTGGAGAGCAGATGACCTCAGCTTGTAGCTGTCAAAATGTATTATTATGATATGTCACTCTATCCCATTTCCCATTTGGAGAAAATGAGCACTCGCTGATTTCTAATCAACTTAATTTTAATAATTGTAGTCAGAGGTAATTGTTGTGTGATCTATGATATTGTGACACTGCTGGGGCACCAGGGGGCAGTATAGGGGAATCACTGTTGTATGGGGCAGAGTTCGTATGTGATTAAATAAAGAGAAGCCATGTGAATTTACCCTGCTACGTTTTAGTCTCAACACGACAGTAATGACATTCTGTTATGCTATTCCTTGCTGACCTTGAAAGTGGAAATTCGGCAGAGCGATGTTGAAATGTGATTACCTTCCTTTTCAGTGACCTGACCCTTTCATTTAACTTGCTTACTTAAATCTGCTTGATTACTTGGACAACTTCAGCAATGGGACACAAGCTTTACTTCTTCAACAATTTAATGTGAAGATGTATTTCTTATTCAAATGGTATTGTAAATATGTGGATCACATCTGTCTTTTTATGGAAGGAAAAGTAAAAAAAACCCTGCATGGTTAAAGGCAGCATAGAGATTTTGTATTTACCTAATAGTCAATTATCTTTCAATGCACAAGTCCGAAAGCACAATGCCCTGTTTAAAGACCTTATATTATAAGAGGTGACATTATCTCTCATTGATATTAAAGATCAACAATGGTTACTGAACTAAGAAAAGGTACACCACTCACTCATTCCTGTTCTCCCCTCTCTGAAAGATACTGCACCACCCCCCCAGAAGACTATGAATCAGAAGAGACATACTGTGGTGAGAGGGACTCCTCTGGTGAGGCTTTAGAGAGCACCACCATCCACATCTCCCCAAAGCAGAGGTCCCAAAGCCCAAGGAAACTCTACATATCTGAGTCCCAGGATGAGGCCTCTTATGGGGAGTTGGGCAGCAACAAAGAGTTCCCCAAGGGACCCCAACTGCTTCATACCCAGCTACATGTCCCCTCATCTGGTGTGTCTGGTGAGCCTGTTTTTAAGGAAAATGATAAAGAAGCACGCCGGTGCTTCTCCCCTGGGGACATGGTCGAGCTCCAGGTGTCCCTTTCCGAGCAAACCTTGGACGATGTGGGCTGCACCTCTCTTGGGAGTGCTCATGGGATCGAAGGAGAACTCTCAAATAAAGAGGCTATTGAGACAATCCACACCACCACCGCATCACACTACGTACCGTGTTCTGTCAGAGAGCCGCTCGGCCAGCGTGGAGTGGTGCTCAGCTCTCCTTTGATGCTGGGGCAGGTGGAGGTCATTTTGCAGCAGCCAGCAGCATCAGGAGCAGGGAGGAGCATCTTGAGTGTGGGTGGCCCCAGGGTCAGTGAAAGTGTTGGATCCCAAAGCGAAGGAGAAGAAGGAGAAGGGCACTGTGAGGGGGTGCCTGGGTCTTCCACTGTCTCATTCAGAACTCCCTCAGAAGAGGCGACACCAGCAGAAGAACAGGACTCTGATTCTGAGGGCGATCCAGACAAACCCAACAAGCATCGGGCAAGACACGCCAGTAAGTACCTATGTACTATTTCCATTTTTACAATGGAGTATTATCCCGGTGTGTGCTATTTCTTGTGTGTGTGTGTGTGTGTGTGTGTGTGTGTCATAAAGATGTATTCTATTCTTTAAGGGGGTATCTGCATGTTGATAGGTCAACACTAAATTGCATTTGTCAACAACATATGTGCATTCCAAAGCAGTCCAGTGTGTGTGCTACTCAAAATAGTGTGTCTCTCACTGCAGTTGGAGAAGGGTGCTAATTCCTCTGAATGGAAGCACATACTTCCGGGTCTTACCTAAACTACAACAAAATCAAAGCGATCGTATGGATGTACAGTGCAAATAGGATGATGACAGTCAACAGAAGCTAGATATAAAGAATAAAAAGGGGGAAAAAAAACATGTTTATTGATCACATCACATGTAAGAAGCTATTACACTTTATGAAACTTCTTAAACTATCCATTTGAAGAGGCTTGATGATGAATATGGATACTCAGGCACTGCTCTGAGCTGTTTAGAAGACATAAATATAACACCAGCACGCTGATGATGCCTGCAAAAGTAGCCTTTTGACAGACACCAGCATGTGCTCCCCTAGTCCGTTACCTGATCCTCTCAAACTGGATGCTTTAACTGAGCTAAAAAAGGGAGTCCGTTGCTCACTCCCGCTGTCTCCACCACCTTCAGGTTTGTCTTGCAGGAATATGAAAAAGGACGCCTATGTATTATTTTATTACAGCCTTGCATTGTTGGATGGTTTGAAAGTGGCTTGTTGTGTGATGTCTGTTATCAGATTGGCCTAAATGTCAGCAAATGTGACAGATTTAAGAAGAACAGAAGGTTTTAAGTGGACAGCTTGTGAACTTACAGATAAGGCGTGGTAAATATATGCATGCAGGCTACTATATGGGGAAGAACAACTAATTTAATTAGTTCATTGTCTGTGAACAAATGAGGATATTAGACATGGGTCAGAGGATTTTATGATTGCTTTATGGGTTGATGTTTTATGTTTAACTGAATTAGCAAATGAGGGAAAGCACATAGCTATAGGTGGATAAATGTTATGTGTGGCCTAATAATGTAAAGGAATCAGTTAATAGCTTAGTTTACAACATATGTGTTGTGTGTTTGAATTGATTCAACCACAGTTATTCATTATTGATTGTTTACTAGTCTGTTGGTATTCTGCTTTTAATGAGAACATTGGATGTATTTTGGTATTTGGTATTTAAGGATGATAGTGGAATGTTACACGCTTAAATTAATTGCTTTGTGATCTTTAATTTAATTTAATTCGAAAATGAATTTGTTATCTGTCACAATGCTATTTGTGCAAGCTCTATTGTTAGTCTTCAGATGAGTGATAAAACAAAATGGCGTTTATATGATAAAATACAACTTTACCTCTGACTGACATTCAGGATGTGCAAATTTTGAAAAAAAAGCTTTCCTCTACTTTTACATTACATTCATAATTAAAAGTAACTACTATTACATGATCAATGCAGATACAGTGTGCAAGGACTGACTTGAAGATACCCTTGTGATCAAAGAGCTGAAAAGTAAAAAAAGAAAAGAAAAAACAACCTTTCTAGGGAGACATAGAAAAGCAAGCTCTTTCAAGAAATGCATATAATGTCAAGTGAAATCCATCCAAGACAAGCTTTTATTTTAGTGTCCTTTATTCTAAACACTGAGCTCTCTCTTTTCCTTCTCTATACAGGGCTCAGGCGCAGCGAGAGTCTATCTGAAAAGCAGGTGAAGGAGGCCAAATCCAAATGTAAACGTATTGCTCTCCTTCTTACGGCTACTCGGTCCAACCCCATCAACAAGGGGGTGTTGATGTTCAAGAAACATCGGCAGAGGGCCAAGAAATACACACTTGTGAGCTACGGCACAGGAGAAGACGAACCAGAATACAGCGACGAAGAGGACGAGGAAAACGAAGACAATAAACAAGAAACCCACACTGTTGAATTTACGCTTGTGGCTCCAAACGCTTCTGAAATAGACAAGCATTTTCTCACTAATGCCCATAGTAGCAAAGGTGTGCTAACTATCAACTGGGACAAGGGTCTCCTTGAGATTGAAAGGAACCTGAACAACCAAGCAGCGATGGAATGTTTGCCTGACACCAAGGGCAAGGGTGCCGTAATGTTTGCCCAACGGCGTCAGCGGATGGATGAGATTGCTGCTGAACATGAGGAGCTTAGGCGCCAGGGGATTGCCGTGGAAGGAGTGCAGATGGCTGATAAGAAGATAGAAGAGCACTCCTATATGCAGTCCGCAACAGAAGGCCATGCTTACATGGATGTAAATGTACACCAACAAAGCCAACACCAACAACAGTACCAGCAATATCAGGAACAGCAGTACTATGAGCAACAACAGAACTACCAACAACAACAACAACAGTATCAGCAGCAACAGCAGTATGAACAACAGCATTATCAACAACAGCAAATGTATCAGAAGCAGCAAGAATATCATCAAGAGCAACAGCAAATGCAGCACTATTCTACAAACATCAATGGCACAGTCCAACATGAAATGCAGAGTTCTCTCAACAATCGTACTGCAAAGCCTTTCTCAGTAGAAAACATGGCGACTTCCCCTTATTCTCCCGCAATGAGTGGGACCAATCAAGATTCTGTGGGCCAAGGAGAGCAGATAGCTTCTCGGGATGAGCGCATTTCTACCCCTGCAAGTCGCACTGGGCTTTTGTCGGACTCCAGGAGAAGAAATGCTGGCAAGCCAATGTTCACTTTTAAGGAAGCACCAAAAGTATCACCAAACCCAGCACTGCTAAACCTCCTCAACAGAAATGACAAGAAGTTGGGTTTTGAGTCAGGGCCTGAGGAAGACTACCTTAGCCTTGGGGCTGAGGCTTGTAATTTCCTGCAATCTCAACGAGTTAAACAAAAGAATCCTCCACCAGTGGCTCCAAAGCCTGTGATCAACCCCAACTCTCCATGGTTCCCACCGATAGAAGTGAGCAACCAGGACATGCCTCAACAATCTGAAAATAGTGTATCCACACTTGCTGTAGCCCCCACCACAGAGACTACACTTGCTCCAGAACTAGAGCCAAACCCTACACCTGCCTTTGAGCGCTCTCCCCCTCCTGCCCCCCAGGAAGCTCCTGCCAGCACCACCGCAGAGGAACAGTGCCCATGTACTCTCCCGGAGCCTGAATCTCAACAACAGCTTCTGCAAGTGACAGCTCAGGAAAATGGTCATGTAAATTCTACCCTGCAGCCTGAGCCTGCTCCTGTAACTAGCTGGGCTCAAGCACAAACACAAGCACAACAACAGGCATCTACCAATTCTTGGCATCCAGCTCATCAGCCGCAGGAACCACCTCAAAGTCAGTCCCCACCACAGCCACCTTGGATGACGCGTCATCCTACTCAGACCCAAGCAGAGCCTCAACCCCCCACAAATACTTGGACCCCTCAAATTCAGCCATCTTGGAGTCCGCCTCAAGAGCAAACACAAGCCCAGACACATGCTCAGCCATCATGGACCATGCGTCAAGAGCAACCACAGTCTCATCCACAGATCCAGCCACCCTGGACACATTCTCATGAGCAGCCAAATCTGCAGCAAATGCAACCAACTTGGGGTCAACCTCAAGAACCAATGCAACAGCAGCCCCAGGCACCATGGGCACAGCCATCACAAACAGACCCTCAGCATCAACCACCATGGGTGCAACCCCTGCAAAAACCCCAAGTACAACCTCCTTGGGCTCAACAGGTCCAGCCAGAATCCCAGCCACAGCCACCATGGGTTCAGCAACCACAGCATCAGGCTCCACAACAAGCATGGCCACAGACCCAAGCACCTGGTCAGCCGCAAACATCTTGGGTCTCAGTTCAGCCTCAACAGCAACCCTCAGTTAATGCATGGCCTCCATCACAAACTCAAGTTCAGCCACCTTGGATCCAAGCAGCCCAAGCACCACCCCCAGCACCACCTCAAGCCATTTTAAATCCATGGCCACCAGTACCTGCCCAGGCTCAGTCCCAACCATCATGGGCACAGCACCCTTCAGAACATGGTCAAACACTAATAAATTCTTGGCCCCAAGAGCAAAATCAGGCCCAACATCAACCACCTTGGGCTCAACCAGTTCCACCCCAGCCCACACCACAGCCAAACTGGCAACAGTCTACTTCCAAGACTCCACCACAGCCACCAATGAATACATGGCCTCCACCTCAGGCACAACCTCAGACACCTGTGAATGCCTGGGCACCACAGTCACAACAAACCCCTGTGAATGTTTCTACGTCAATGGTGAACACTCATCCCTCTCCAAAACCTTGGCATCCACCACAAAATGCCCCACAAAACCGGACCCCTCCGACTCCACCACAGCGGATGCACTCTTTTACCATTGGTCAACGAGCTTCATCACCTATCAACCCAATGGCCACTGTCTTAAACCCATCATCCCAAGGTTCAGCTTTTGAGATGCCAGCTGTCAGAGGGAAAGGAGCTGATATGTTCGCCAAGAGGCAGTCTCGTATGGAGAAATTTGTTGTGGACTCTGAGACTGTGCAAGCAAACAAGGCAAGCCGGTCAACATCACCAGTTGCTTCCTTACCGAATGAGTGGAAATATACACCCAACGTTCGTGCTCCTCCTTCACGGGCATATAATCCTATTCAGTCCCCTTCTTATCCCCCAGCAGCAACAAAGCAGCCCCCTCCAAGTAGCCCTTTAACCAAAGCCAAGACAAAAGCCAAAGAGAAACAAAAACCTGCCCCTAAACCCCTCAGTGTTGTAGATGTTATGAAGCATCAACCCTATCAACTCAATTCCTCACTATTTACCTTTGGCCCAGCAGCAGAGGCTGCCAACCCCCCTGAACCTAAGCCTGACATGTCACCTCCTAACCCACCTGTTGAAAACCAAACAATCAGATATGAGCAAATGGCCCCCATCCAGCCAGTTGGACCATATAACGCCCCATACCCCCAGCAAGCCTATGGAATGCCCATGCAGCCTATCATGCATGATGGCCACTACCAGCGAAACCCAGCTAATGTTTATCCTCCCTCCAACCCATATCAACAACCCCCTGGTGGTCCATACCAGCAGGCATATAACCAACAGTATCAGCAATCTGTCCCACCTGCTTATCATCCCCAAGCTCCTCAGTCTCCAAACCCTACCTACCAACAGGCACTGCAGGCCCCTTACCAACCAGCTAATAGCCCTCCCTACTTGGCAGCTCCCTCAGTACCTTATCAGCCACAGCCTCCCAGTAGCTATGTTGTTCCTTGTTTTCCTGTAGCTGCAAGGCCTGAATCTGCATCTGGTGGCAACACTGTAGCTGCCCCTAAACCTAAATTTACAGCTAAAAAGAGCTCAGCTCAGGTGTGGAAACCTACAGCAGTTGATAAAGAGTGATTCTGGTAGAATCATGACATGCTTGGTGTCTGCTTGAGTCAATGGGTTGGTCCTCTTGTCATCCACTGCTAAGTGGACTATTTTGAGCACATAAACTTTCTTTTGCAATGAATATCTTCCCATCCACCTGCTCGTTTTCAAAGTTTTAAGAGCTAATGTGAATGGTATTACTACAGAATTAAGAACATAAGAATAAGAGTGGGATGTAAGTTTATCTTAGCAGACACAAATGAGCCAAAATGAATGTTACATGTTTATAAAGCATGCACATGAAGGAGATTATGCATATGGATACTTAAAAAAATCACTATAATGTGTAATTTTATGTAAAAGAATCTAAAGTGGTGGCAATATAAGAATGTAGGGGAGCATGAAGGAGTGAGAGAAAACAGAAATCAGGAGTGAATGGTAGCAGACAGTGACAACAGGAATTAGATTTTTGAAAAGAAGGAAATGCTTAATGTGTCAAATTTGATTTGATAAACAAACTTATAAACAGACAAAAAAAACTGAAATACAATAAAATAATAAAGTAAAGGAATAAAGTAAAAATAAAGTAGTGAGGTAGAAGGGTACCAACCAGAAGGCTAAATTTGCGATGTCAGAGTACAGAGATTATGTAACAACTCTGGAGTTTCAAGTAAAGGCTGGAGAACACAGCAGTACTCCTTACAACAACTAGCCCTAACTTGCTTAAACATAAAATGTTACATTAGTGAACAATCTATTCTTCAGTGGCTCTCCCCAGTCTCTTTTCCATAGCAACTTCTTAAGTGGGTTAGTTTTATTTTTAAACTTTTTACCAGCTGTTGCATCATGTTAGGTACTATATTTAAACTGCTTCATGAAAGGGAGTGCTGGGGTCCAGAGATAGTAGGCTTACATTTCAACTTAAGCCAGTGAAAGCTACTGTATCTCAGACCCCAGTTGTATTTTCCCTGATAACAGAGAAATATATAGTATTGCACTCTCCCACATGTAGCTTCACTCTTCCATACATCTTCTCTTGCTTTTATATTTTATAAATAGATGATAAATGATACACAAAAGAAGAATTATTGAAAGGATAACCAGCCCAGTAATTTTCACAAATATATTTTTGGTACAGGGCTGCTTTTGTTCTTAATGTTCTTTTCTTTTTCCTTTTTCTTTGTGTGTTTCTCTTCGTAGTGCACTTCCTGTATCATTCACTGCAGTGTCATTAAAATGTGTTTTATCCTTGGTTGGCTTTCCTTTCTTTTATCCTTTTAGCATGCTTTTGGGTTTCTTCTATTTTGAGCCCTTTTCCTTTCATCTTGCTGAATTTCACCACTGCTCTACCTGCAATATAAATATTGAGTTATTCTATATTGGTTCAGATAAAACCTTCAGCTATGAATCAGTTTTACTCTTCACTCTTATACCTACTATATGCCTTTTTGCAAAGGCATTGCAAAAATCAGCTTCAACAATAATACAAAATACAGTTCATACTCTATGAAGAGCTTGTTAACATCAGTCAGAAACACCTCATTATCCAAATCATCTACTTTTATAGCAGTTGAGGTGAATGCTTGAAAAGCACATTCCTGCAAAATGACTAAGTGATGATGCATTCATGAGGGGTATCATTAGACTGGTGACTTCAGTGACTACAGCCAACCTCATTGGACAATTCTGGAGGTCAAGTGAGTGGGCCCCTGCTGAAATGTATATCCATGTTGTGTCATGCATTTTCAGAGAGGGAAGATATTTTTTAAGTGGAAGTTTTAATATCTAATAGTGTCCTTGTTTACCAAATGTCTGCAGCTACTGTTGGGAAGATTTTTATTCCTGCTGAAATTGGTGGAGTTTACCCACAGCGTTTCTCGTCTTTATCTCAGCCATACTTGTTTATTAGTGCACCCTTAAGACAATTACATCTTAATGTTTGTGTCACACATGCATTTATTTATGCAATAAAATGGAAATAAAATAGAGACAATTAACATTTACTCTAGGTTCAGAGACCACACAATATTGGTTTAGTTATTATGTTAAGTCTATGCTGATACAACTAAACTTTGGTTTATATTTACCTAATTATACTTAGTATCTATGTTTTATTCAGACTAAGGAAGGATAGATTTTCTACATACTGTACCTTGTTCTCTTAAATTAACTCTTTTATAGACCCGGGACCTCAAAGAAAACCACACCATGTCCTTACCATAAATAAAGATAAAAAGACTATTTTGAACATCTGTCTGAAAAAAACGAAAGTGTCTGAATGTAGACCACCACGGAAACCAACTCTTAAGACCTGATCAGCTCCATTTCTGAGATATATGTTAAAATTGGCAGAATAGCAACATGGTGATAGACATAAACAATGTAAGGCATATACAGTAAATTGTTATTTCGTCAATTTCCTTCAGTAGAATAAAAATATATCCGTAGATCATCTACTAATCTATTCATCCCTTCTTGTGCCTGCGATAATCCAGGATAACACTGCCACAGGCATTTTAGGCCTGCCAGATACCTGAGTCAGCAGATAATGCGTTCCCTCCTTAGACATTTAGCTTCATTTTTCTTTTTATGACAGCACTCTCGTCTATTTTGTTCTTTCATTTTTGCCATCCCTTGCTATCTGCTGATCTTACACATCTTTTACCAGATGATGGCAGCACTGCCTTTTCTGCATGTCTGCCACAGCCAACAAAATGTATTGTCAGAGACGATGAACAGTACAGAGGTGCTTTGTCACCCCATATAACCCTTAGCTGTCTAGGCATCCT
Source organism: Gymnocephalus cernua (assembly GCA_023631565.1). Lineage (NCBI taxonomy): Eukaryota > Metazoa > Chordata > Actinopteri > Perciformes > Percidae > Gymnocephalus > Gymnocephalus cernua. The sequence goes on from CM042445.1 coordinate 12,453,313, forward strand.
AATGGAGATGTTAGTATTGAACGTTTAGAAGTTTCGCCATCTCATTGTCATACTTTCAAAGTGTTGCTGTATAGCAAAGCTGAATCTGGCGCATTCTGGGAAACCCATGCACTCTCATGAGCCATTTCTGAGAAACAAGAGGGCAGTCCACTCTGTTTGGGCAAATGCTAAAGCACTGGGTTGACGAGGCTTACTGTGGAATGGATGATAAAATAAGTTTAGAAGAGCTTTTAACGGCTTTAACAGTTCATTTTCTTTGCTGTCTATTTCAGATCTTAACAGTCTTACATATTTATACAGAATAATTAAACAGAACAAAAGTTAACATGAAATACAATATTAGAGTATAACAGCATTTAAAAGAAATGTGTTGATGAAGAGCTATTCTTTTTTCCAATGTTTTCAAAGCTGATTTGATTTGGCTGGAGGACCGGTCAGCCAAACAAAAATGAACACTTACTAAAATAAATATGTCTGGATCTTTCTTTACAGGCACTTGGCAGGAGCTACTCCCTTTCCCCACCAGCCAGAATACCATCCATGGGCCAGAAATCAGCTTCTGCTTCTTCCTCCCCCAAGCCTCCGGCTTGGGCCTCTACAACTCTCCCAGCAAGGCAGACATCCTGGCTAGAGAAGGGCCGCAAACCCCTCATGCCCTGGGAGGCCGCCTCCCGGCATCCCCTGGGCCTGGTGGATGAAGCCTTTGCTTTCCAGAACCTCCAGCAAAGCCTTGCCACAAATGTCCGCTTGGCAGCCCAGCGCAAAATGCTGCCTGAGCCGCCAGCAGAGTGGAAGGCCAGGGTGTCTTACGAAGCCCCACAGAAAACAGGCAGCCAGAGTTGGAGCCAGAGCCAAAGCCGCAGTCAGAGTCGACCTCCACTGCCATCATTTGGGTCCCTAACAAGGAGCACTGTCTCCGCCCCTGCCGGTCATGCTGGTTACAGGTCCCTACCCAGACAGTGGCAGCCTCAGAGGTCAGTTACACAGGCAAACCTGGGGCCCTCGGTGTCCTCCTCTGAGTTTATTCAGAGTCCCTTGGAAAAACAAACTTACAAGTCTGTGTACACCAGCAACACTTGGAGTTGGAGGCGGTAGGATACACCGTGACCTGTGGGTTTAATGAGTCCAATCCACTAATCCCCCAACACATTCAAGTGCATTTTCACTTTCTAATTCATCAATATACACACACACAAATATTGTTAGTGAGGAGAGTGCGCTAATATATAGTGATGTGGACATTTGAAAAGATTGCTAGAATTCTCCTGGTTTGGATATGATCATATTTTTTAATTCTTTCTGCTTTTTTGCTGTTAAATATCTAGTATAAAAGGTTTTTAGACCAAATCTGTGTATGCTATAATCATATGTGAAAAGGGATGATTACTCTAACAATATATGGAGAAAAAAAATATTTCATTTAACTGAACAAGATGAACATTTAACTGAAAAATTTGTAGTTTGGTAAATACACTGAAGTGGACCTGTAGTTCATCAGATGAGGCAATGAGTACGTTGTTTAGAAAGGATATAATGAGTGTGAATGGACATGTTTCGTACACAGTAAATGGAAAGTTTTGAGTGATTGTAAAGTAGACTGAGAAAACTGTAGGATGTTCAGTTAAAATTTCAGAATATAGGAAATAGGTAAATATGGTGTCCTGAGAAAAGAGATACGTGAGGATGCTAAAGAAAGAGTGTCCCCTACTTATCATACAGTAAGCTGCAAGCGAAGAATGTCTCTTGAACAGTTTTGAGCGTGTGGATTTCGTTCATCCTGGTGTAATTTTCTGTTGTGGATGTACGCATTTAGCATGCATTGATTGCCTTTATTTTTGCTGGTTTTGTTTGATTTTCAATCCATGAAACTTGAGAATACATTTATGGTGTTTCCAGATCAGAAGATCATTTCAGTGTCAGAAACCAATTTGTGATGCATTAGAAGTGAAGCTTAAAAATTGTCGAAAGGTTAGTGCTATAACTCAGCATGTTGTGTAAGCTATAATAAGTGAGATTAATGCACTTACCCGGTGCATTTTAATTAGTGCATTAGCATTTGGCCACTAACTAGGGAAGATGAGAAGCTGAAAATGGGGCGTCTTTTCTACCATTATAGTTTTTCAACACTTTTTTTCTTTGGGCACCTGGAATGAATTGGCACCTTCCAGTATTAGTTAGTAGTGAAAGCTGAGGAATGTCTATTAGTCCTAATCATGACTACAATAAAATATTGTTTTAGTTTATGGCACTTACTTGCTTATAGAATGCAATGGGTTTGTGGCTTGTGTTTGATTTGTTTTGGGCTTCTGCTATAGCTAGGTTACTGTATCCACAGAGTGTACATAATGTCCTAATGTGATTCTCACCAAGCAATCTCATAAACATAAATAAGATTTATCACACAGCATTGTGTTGTGTCTCAACTGACTCATCCTGACATAGTGTATCTGTGACAGTTACACTGTATTGCCTCCATTCAAACAACACGTATTATAGTCATAATACAAAACCAGTAATCAGTTTCTGTTCCAAACTATTTCAGCTATGGATTCACACAAAAAAGCATTTCACAAAATAAATACAACCAAATAGCACAAATTTCACAAATTGCACTGCGTGTTTGTGCTCTCTGCTCTCTATTCCAAGCATGAAATAGTTGGCTCCGGGCCATTTGTTGCTTGCTGTACCATCCCATGAAGCTTTTTGTATGATGTGTTGTCTTGAATAGTCACTCGCTCTGTATCCAGCGGAGGGGGGTTGGGAGGGGTTGGTGGGGACTTGTTCCCATGGTGACCACCAGTTACATAATAACAGTGGGTACCTACTGTAGCTGAAGCATTAGAGAATGAGAGCTAAGGACACGGATGGAAATGATAAACAGAAATTATTTCCCTACCAATTTAGATTTTATAAACACTGTGTGGGATTCAAATGATATTAAAAGGGTGGAGCCATAGTATCAACTATCATAAAGCAGAACACACATAGCTTTACAATATTTCATTTTGTGTATGGGGTACTTGCTGATTTTAACATCCAATCTTTCGTATCCTGCAAACTCAACCTGCCTTCCTTTATTTGTCTCTTTTATTAAGTTAAGAATTAAATTGAATTCAGCAAGGTCAATTAAAACATAGTGACTGGATTATAAAGTGAGTGTACCTTATTAGGCCTGGGTCCCTCCTATATCAAATGATGGCATTTAAAACAAATAGTATCTGATTGGCCTCTAGGCCCTGAGGGGGCTATGTTCCTGAACATATTTATTGTTAGCTGTGCACTGCAATTCTGGAGCGCTGATGAAGACAGCCTTTTTCAGTTTCCAAGAGTGATTTCAACCCTTAAGTGCTTTTCAACTCATGTCTATTTGCAAAGTTGCAAGATTGCAACAGATTATTGCTCTTTTTATAGGCGAGTTAGTCAAATGTTAAAGTTTACCTTTACTTTGCACATTCTCAGGCAGGCATGGTGACTATAGAAGAGGTGGCAGGCCAAGCAGGAGTCATATAGACCGGCGGTTCCCAACCTTTTTTGTCAGACGCTGTCAAATCAATAATTGGGTGGCAGTAGATCAGTCCGTAGGGAGTTGGTTTGGGAATCGTAGGGTCACTGATTCAAGTCCCAGTACGGACCAAAAGTACAGAGTGTGGATTGGTAACTGGAGAGATCCCAGCTCACCTCCTGGGCACTGCCAGGTGCTCTTGAGCACCGTACCCCCCCAACCGCTCAGGGCGCTGGTCCAGCACCGGCAGCCCACTCACTCTGACATCTCTCCATTTGTGCATGAATAGGTCCTGAGCATGTATGTGTGTATTTCAGGACTGTGTGTAGTGATTTCTAACAGAAACATAGTGTACATTGTAATTTCCCCATTGGGGATCAATAAATTATTATAAATTAAATTATTAATTATAAATTATAAAAATGAACTCAAGTACCCCTTCATCAACACTACCCATCACTTTCTAAAGTGTGTCTATTTCAATTAATTGAAAACTAGATGTCATGTTAGAATATATATAACATGTTAGAATAATATATTATATATAATAGAATATATATATATTTATTTTTTTCTTCTTTTTTATTTACAAATTAACTAATGTTTAGGTCGGTTTGGTTAAGTTTGCGTTCCTGCTACCATACTACCACTTGGATTTGCAGAAGCTGGACGTAAAAACTAGTTCTCTATCACTTTCACAATTGTATTAACATTTATCATTAACATAACATTTATCCTATCCAACTTGTAGCCAACTATTTTATCAATTTCTACATAACCTTTTGCTACAGTAACTGTTTTAATTTCTTTGCTGGAGTACTAATTTCTTATTCAGTTTTTTTTAGAATTTCTCCCACACTCTTAATCAACTGCAGAAGTAGCCCCTGTGGTATATGAACTCCTAAATAGAAATCAGTTATATAGATCCTCCAGCTTCTGTAACAACACTGGCAGGAAGATAGATAGCTAGACGGAGGGGAAAGTGAGCAGTAGTGGCAGCGCTCTAAATTTAGTCACCCCTCCACTTGTGAACTAAATACCAATGACAACAGTCAAACTGATACCCACCCACCCACTCATTCGGTCACTCAGTCAGTCGGGTCGGATACAGCCCCCCCTTTGCCCACCCTCCCCACGACAAGCCCCAGTGCCGGGGAACGCAAGCACCCACACGGGTTGCACTACTAAGTCTGAACCTCTCGCCTCTCACCTTTCTGACTTCCTACCCTGAGGAGACAGGCACCACTTGAGACTCCGCCCTGAGGGTCCTTCAGGACAGGTAAGCCATCACTCGGGCCTCTCCACAGGTGGGCTTTCTAGTTCTAACGTTACACTTCCACTTTGAATCAGGATTCTCACTCAATCACACAGCTTGCCTGTTCTATTCTCTTAAATTATTTTTATATACATGTTTTTGATAAACACATCTCCTTTTGTCTTATTGCTTGGCATTTTTATGGAGGTTCAAGATCCGGAAGCTGATTTTATTGAAGCTAAAAGTAAACTTTGCAAACTTGCCTTTTAATCTACTTAGCCAAAACTATATGGGGAATATACATACTTTAGTTATTGATAGGCTCATTTGTTCCATCAAGAAACTTTGTGAAAAGCATTTTGGATTGGAATGAAACATATGTGTTGTGTTCACTGACACCTTGGTGTAAACTTTCCGCTGTGTTATTTCATTCACTGTCTCACGTGTTTTCTTTGACAGCACTATGGTCTCTATCTGTGTTCAGCCCACTTGGGTAATTTCAAACATATTGATTCCCAGGCCCCTGACACAGCTGGTTGCCATGTCTGAAGAGTGTGTGCTTTGCGTTTAACAGCCCAAGGTTATTTAAAGGGATGTGCTAACTTTGCCCTTTTCACTGCCCCAATCACATCTATTTGATGCTTGATGTTGGCCAATCGATGGCCAACATGCAGCTGTGTTGTCTTGCTTTTGTGTCTCGTTTTACCTTGGACCAGGGGGTATACTGATGTGCTTTGTTTCCTGTGACTTTTTGCCTCACCCCCGACTCTCCAGGGGCAGCCATGTCACAGTTCTCCACCATGACGACCAGGGAGAGGAAAATGCAGGCTGCAGCAATCTGCAGGGAGGTTCAAGCCCAGGAAGGTAGCAGTATCATCTCCTCTTCACTTCCTCGTTTTATAATCCCTCTGACCTCTCAGTTTCTCTCTCTTTCTCTAGTTGCATCCTTTCTGTGCTACTGTTTCTATCTCACCTTCTCTTCTTATCCTCACATCCTGCTCCTTCCACCCTCCTACATTCTCTTTTTATCAACAATGACATAAACGCGGAGTTAACACCATAACTTAAAGTACACATTTAATTCTCAGACATATTAACTTTACTGTAAAGACACCCTGCCAGACACAGACATGCAGTGGACATGTTCACTTTATAGAAGGTATGAGCCCACCATTTGCCAGTGCAGCAGTTGCCAACCCTCCCTTCTATGACCCTGACTATAAATAAGCAAATGAATACTTTTATGGGCCAAAGTAACTAATCCCTTTGTCGTCCTTTGAACACGCTATTTCAGGGCGAGGACAACTGTGTGGCTGGGGTCTGAGGGCTACTGACAGCTGAAAGATATTCTGGCAAATTATGCACCTACCACTTGTATATAGGCCTATGACATCTCCGTGATCAGCATGCAGTAGCTAGCATGCGGCTCTAATCACAAAACAAGCACTAGACATGAGGAGTGGATTACGAGGGGAGATAATTGCTCATTCATCATATCGGCAGGTCCAAGTCAGCAATCCATGTAGAAGGCTTTTTGCAGCAGGCTTTTTTTCTGTGTGAATATAATTTGAGGTTTGCTAGGTGGGAGTATAGGAAATAGAAAAATAGATTTGTCTTGTCAGAAAGCAGATCAATTTACAAGTATTTATTATATACACAAGCTCTTTAGTCTTTTGTTTGTCTCTTTGTGTCCAGATACAGAGATGGATCTTGGGAAGAAAGTCAACGCGCCTAAGGACATCATGCTGGAGGAGCTGTCTCTTACCTCAAACCGGGGCTCTCGTCTCTTCAAAATGCGCCAGAGACGCTCAGAAAAATACACTTTTGAGAGCATCCAGAATGAAAACAACCAGCAGCTCAATGTAAGCAGAAACTGTGATGCAATAATCACATGTGAATGAATACATACAAAAACACACTTGCACGAGAAAAAAACAAAATTGAATTGTGTCTGAATTGTTTGTTACAGGAGTAACTTTTTGGAAAATACATAGAAACCCTTTGTTACCAAGTTATATGAGAAGATCACTACCATGTACAAGTATGTGCATTAACTATGGAGCTCTGAAGGAGATTAGCTTAGTTTAGCATAAAGACTGGAAGCAGGGAAACAGCTACAATGGCTCTGTCAATTCTTAGCAAGAACGCAAATAATTGTATTTCCCTAAAAAATGTTTTAAATACACATACATTCAGAGTAGATTGATATGGATTATCAAAACACTTTGATAAAGTGATTATTGTAACACGTCACACTGCCATTTTTTTCCCTCCATCACTCAAAAAACATTCATACAATACCTTACATCCTGACAAATTATATGTGGAATAGATGAAGCACTTAAAGTGTTTATTTGACTCGTGCTCTCCAGACATGGAGTGGCACAGAACAGTAGTTACGAAAGTCTTCCAGCGGTCATAAGTAGCTTTATTAATGTCCTTTTGTGTATGGATGGGCAGTGTGCCAAGTCCGCTTTTTCTTTTTCCCATCAGTGCTTATCTTAGCCTGACCTGGTCAGAAATAAAACAATGTATGTATCAAAACTCTCATTAAAATTGAGTTAAGATGTGGCCGGTTAGCTCAGTTGGTAGAGTAGGTGCACATATGTAGAGGATTATTCCTCGACGCAGAAGGTCCTGGGTTTGAGTCCGACCTGTGACGGTTTCCTGCATGTCTTCCCCCTCTCTCTCCCCTTTCATATCTCAGCTTTCCTATACATTAAAGGCAGAGCTGCCCAAAAATAAACTGAATTTAGATAAAGTAAGTTTCTCTTTGTTATATCTAATTACTTAGCAGTCCTAGTTATATCCTCTTTCATTTGTTTGTGTTGTGGCTTTGTATAGTTTTCATTGGCCTCATGAAGTCCACAGATAAAATAATTATTATCCTCCAGGGAAGTGTTTTCACATCATCTTTGAAGTGAGGAGAACTCGCATATCTCTGGTTTGTTTATTGCTCGGGGCAACGGAGGGATTTTATTTCAAGTTGTCAACATTCCCTAAGGAAGTCCTGGAGTAAATCATCATAAATATCTTTCAGAGGGATGAAAGCTGGATGCTTGGGCTGCAGTACATTTTGTCCCAGCCCACAAAACAATGTTTCTAATGTAACGGAAAAGTGACACGCTTACAGTTTCTCTGCTTCTTGTTGTTGGAAGATTGATCTTTGTTAATTGCTTTGAGTCCACATGAAAAAGTGGGGAATTTGGTTTTAATAAGAATCATTAAAACTACTATGCAACTGATTTACTGTGCATGCAACTCACATTTTTCATTTTAATTCAAGAATTCGAAATATGTCACAACAGATATAGCTGAATACTTTTGCCATCTTCCAAAAACAATCCAATGTGCCATGAGATAGGAAATTGTTCATAGAAAACTGTTCTGGAACTCTTACAAAGAAAATTCTGTAAATGCATGTTTCGTGTACAATTTCCGACTTGGCAACTCCATCTGCTGAGGAGAGGGTCAAAAGCTCCAGAAAAGCTGGAGATTATTTTGTCAGCTACTGTTCCAGGTCACAAGTGAAATTTGAATCCCAACAGATGCAAATTTGTACGTACCTTTTCTTTTAAGCTTAACTCACCTCTTGGATCTTTCTTTTAGAACATAATGGTTTCTCAGACTGAGAATGGGAGTACCACGGACAGCCGCAGCGGCGAGAACAACGTGGATGTCGACCAATCGCCTACTGTGCCATCTAACACACCAGATAGAAGCATGGTGCCAAATCCAGACAACATCGCCCCGGGTAGGTAACAATACAACCAGGAGTTCAGGGACCCAAAGCCATTGCAGCAGTGATGTACTGTAGCTGAGGCTGGATCGACAAACCAGTTGACCTCGGTTCCCCTCAGTGATCTTACTTAGTCTGTGTTTCTGCAGAACAATACACCAGCTTTCCATCTATTACATCATCACTGACAAAGCCCAGTCCTGAGCGGAGTATTTTATCTATGACTGTCAGGGTTAGGGTAAGTTTTGGTATAATTTTGCCATACTGAACTTCCCCTTTTATTGTTGTATTTTTAATACAAATACTGAATGTAGTACAGCTCATGCGAGATGGTACTGCTCCTGGTAGATAAACTGTGTGGATGTGCTCTCCAGAAAGCACTGGATATATCGAGTTTTGATAATTATTCAGCTGTTTTTCATTGTATGTACTCAGGCAGGCTTTGATCGTAACGGAACGCATTTTCTTCTTGCCTGGAATCTTCAGGCCTTAGGCAGAATATGATTACATGCTTTTCATTCTCCCTCTCGCTGCCTGTTTCCTTTCTTTCTTTCTTTCTTTCTCTGTCTTTCTATCTTCATCCCACTCCCTTGTTTCATACTGTATCTACTTCTCCATATTCCCATATTGCCCTCACTCTCCACCCCCCCCCCCCCCTTCCCCCCCTTCTCATTACAATCAGCTTTGACCATCTTCTTTAGGGAAGGAATGTTGATTTTTACCCACGGAAGTGTTTCCTGTTTGCCTCTCGTGCCACTGATACCATCAGTGGCACTCACATCCTCCCTCATGTCTAAATTCTGCCCAGTTGACACAAAACCAATTGAGGGACGAGTACGTCAGCACAGGGGTGGGGTTTTATTTCTGGAGCTCAGGACCAGACACCAACCTTCAGTGTCTCAATGAAGTCACTCCAGCTGTAGCAGAAATCAGGCCAGAGTGCAGTAGGTATCAAATGGTTAAGACTCTTGAAATAGCACACTCACCCGCCAATGTTCCATGCCCCTGTAATGCAAAAATGTCTTTACCAAGCTATAGTGATACACGGTGAACTTTAGATTATAAAAGAGCTTAAATAAGACAATTAATTAATAATATGCTGAAGATTTTGAAAGTATTAGCTAGAAATTGGTAACAACATGATATGATCATTTATCATAGGATGCATGGTGCCGTAGCTGTTAAAACCTTCTAAAAATTTACACTTATGTCCATTAGAATTGTTTTGTGCCATTCTCGAGACAAAGCATAGACACATATCAAATGTGTTTTTGATTATAGAACCATTTTTCAAAAATGATGCCACAAGACTTTCCAAAACATTCACTGAAGCACTGAAAGGCCTCTCTGGCCTTTCAGTGCTTTTTGGGATCCTTCTTTCATTTCCACACAGAGTGCATAGAGTGGTGTGTGTGTGACAGTCCTTTCCCACAAAAATATCAACTCAGCCAAATGCTCAAACACAAGAAAAATTTCCATGGCCTCATAAAATCTTTTACACTATGTTTTGTAATAGATTCTCCCTGAAATCTGTAAACCTCTCCTCGGGTCTGTTTGGTCTCTCCTGCTTCCTCCTCAGGGCAAAACATAAACTCAGGAAGGGGGATTGTTCATTGTGAGCGGTTAGGACGTGACATGACGCCCTATGTTATGCAATGCCTGAGCTTGCAAGCCCCCCTGAGTGAAGTGCTGGGTTTAAAGGATAGTGCTTTGGATAGGCCTCTCCCATCAACACACATAGACTAGGCGGGAGAGGCATACATACACACACACACACACACACACACACACACACACACACACACACACACACACACACACACACACACACACACACACACACACACCAGACAAACACATAGGGAGGCTGCCTCTTGATTTGTTTTGCTGTGAACTTTAATGTTATTTATTTAAACAACAGTTCAGGTTAATACGACACAATAGAATTTAAGCTGCACACATAAATATACTATTCTTATGGATTTTGTAAAATGTTTTTTATTTTCTCTTTTGAAATTGAACTATTCAATTCTCTTTCCTGACTCATGTGTCTTTCACTCGCTATCTCGCTCTCCCTCATGCACATACACGCACACACACACGCACACGCACACGCACACGCACACGCACACGCACACACACACACACACACACACACACACACACACACACACACACACACACACACACACACACACACACACACGTGCGCACACACAAATTTCAAGTACTTTAAAGCTAAGAAAAAGCAACTTAAAATGATGATGAGACATCAGCAGACCTGCATGGACTTCTAATGAAATTTACTCATGACCAGCTGACCGGCCCTTGATCATTTTATAGGCTACAAAAGGGAATCAAAGGGAAGGATCAGCTTTCTTTGGACAGCATGTTTTGTTGTTGCTGTTTAAGAAATAGTGGAAATAGTTTGCAATTTAGCTCTAAAGTTTCACTTCATTACTAACCATGTGTGTCGAAAACAAACCTGACTCCAGAATTGAGTAAAATTTAAAATACAAATAAATAGATGTAAAAGGAATGGATAAAAACTATGGAAAGCCCTATTTTAATCATCACTGTATATGTTGTACACCCACCTAGGGTACGGAGGTCCTTTGAAAGACATCCCTCCAGAGAAGTTCAACCGTACAGCTGTACCAAAGTCCTACCACTCACCCTGGGAGCAGGCCATCATCAGTGACCCGGCCTTGGCTGACACGCTCATCACCCATTTGCCCGAGCCAGAGCCCCAACCTGACCTACCAGGGTACAAAAGTTTCAACAGGTAACAACCTTACAGCTTTAAAATGGCTCTAACATGCCCGCTTTAAAGAAGCAGATACATGCAAACTGGACTATGAACATTTGTTATTTAAAGTGAGCTTATGTATCTTTCGGTAAACAGCAGCCACTGTGACCACAAGTGACCATCATGGGATGATGGTAAATGTTAGACAATGGTATACAGTAGCACAGGTAGAGAAGACTCATAAAGCCTTAAAACTGACTCAGTAATGTTGATTATATACAACAACCATATGCTACTGGTCATACCACACCAAGTAAGGCTGTAGCAGCAACCTCTGAGTATATTCGATTGAGCAAGGGTGTGTTTTATTATAATTTTTTTATTTTGGCAAATACATTCTTGCATATCGTCTCACACAGGGACAGCTGTACTACTGATAAAGTCACACAACATATTTTTGAGACTTTCCATTCTTCAATTATCCAAATGTTGCCCTTCCAAAGTTATTTTTTTATTTTTATTTTTTTACCAATAGGGCATAGTTATCTATATATAGTCGTACATGAGAAGCTCTTCACTCCATGGTTCACCAGAGTTCTATGGTAAGGAATACAAACAACCCCATACACATGCATACACACATACTATCTATATATATCCACATACGTGCATACATAAAGCAAGATCAAACAGAAACTTACATACACATTATTTGTTATTGATGTCCATACTTATTGCCTATGAATTCAATTGAGATATTTTGGTATTCAAAACTAACATAGGCTGGCTTTAATTCATCATGGACACAAATGCTGACTGAGTGAGCAAATGTGCTGTCCATCTAACTCACAATGCACAAAAGTGTGCTTCTCACTCTAAGCAGCTATCTCTGCTCAAAGTCTTTGCTTGGCTTTAGTTGCATCACTTCAAATGTCACTGCAGTCCCTCTCATTAGCACATGATGACTACTGTTAAAACACTGTCACCCTGTCACCTCCAGGGTGGCAACCCCGTTTGGTGGCTTCGGTAAGGCACCCAGACCTGCTCCCATCAAGTCCCTCCAGGTGGAACCCCTCCCTGACTACACAGAGCTCCAGGGGGACGCGGCCGTCAACCGACCCTCCTTCAACAGATCTGCTCTGGGGTGGGTGTCGGTGGGCGATCCAGTCCCCTTGCCTGCTGTTTCCCTTGAGCCTCTGCTCATCCCTGAGTCAGAGGACCTTTGATCCCATAATGAGGTCACACAGATATGCTGTCTACTTAGTTGCTGCACCAGAGGTTATGGTGGGTGGGGTAAGGACAGAGTCAGGGTGAAAGAAAGTGTTAAGTTACCATGTATCCAGCATTTCTTGTTTTTTCAGGGATGTTTACTATTGCACTGCTTTCACAAATGAATTAATCATCCTGTACGGTAGGCAGAGACACTACTGAAAGAAATGGAATTAATTGTATATTAATGTGCATAAGAGTATTTTATCTTCCAGACACAAGTTTTTGCTCAATAAAATGGTGTAGAATGCAACAAGTCCAACATCATTTTTTTTCTATTTTAAATTGTTTCATGCTTGAATTTAGATTTCTGCCACTAAAAGGGTCTGAGATGCTTCTGTTTTTGGACATGGATACAAATCTGTAACATATTCCACAACATGCCCCCAGGTAATAATTTCACAGTGAGTGGGTATGCGCTACACTGAAAGATCACTTGAGAAAAATGATGCTGCGCCTATGCGTTGCACTCGTATGCAAACCCATCACTTATCGCATCGTGTGAGAGAGAAAAGATACATGAACGTGAACCACTGTAACATGCCTCAAGGTTACATTATGATGGATGTGTCTCTCACCTTTTGGCTACGCCAAGTCAAAGGAATGGGATTAATGGGAGGGCTGCTTGATGAGCTGTGTCCACTCCATATCTCTTCCCAATTGCTGTTTATTATTACAGCAATTGGGAATTTATCGCAGACATAACAGGCTTAAGCAAACAGACTTGGCTGATTAAAAGTTACCAGCAGGTTTGATAAGAGCTGCATAGACAATTTACAGTGGGGTAACTGTTTCTTTATTCAGCTAAACAAAAAGCAACGCTTATTATTTTGCTTGCTCTGGAATTTCAAGTTTTTGAGTACTCCTGTCACATACACTACAGACGAATAGGGTAAACTTTTTAACTTCTAGATAGCACCATTAAACTTCCCAAGTTGATTACATACAATTCTCAATTCTTGTTTCGTTTTGTTGACATGAGAGTCAAAGGTTTTTACAGATGGAATTTATTTTCTTTTTTATCACTCCATAAATCGGAAAATACTAACAGCCATAAAAAAAATTCAATTTTTGCCATGGTTTTAGGAATCAAATCTGGTTTAAATCAGGCTATGAAAGATATACGAACAAGTCCTCTGTAAAAACCTTCAGAATGTAGATAGGAATGAAACTGGTAAGTTTGGTGTATGCAAGTGCTACTGAAGTGAAGATTTCTACCTCAGGGTATGAGAACAAAAACCTAATTTTGAGAAAACAGCCTTAATAGATATGTATAGTACACTACAGGTGAATATGGTAATTTTTTTTAACTAATAGATACCATGAAACATCCCCAGTTGATTACTTACAATAAGACAATTATTGTAATATAGATTTTTATTGGGAAATTACAGTGTTACAGCACCAAAATAAGACACACAGCACACATACAGAATATACATGAACTATTAGGATACAATATACATTAAATAATAGGAAAGAATGCAAGAAGAAATATTTAAAATATATAGAAGTTGGGAATAAAAAAAAATGTACAACTACTTAACTAGTATTGATAAAGATGTAGATAAAACCTATTGTGCAAGTTACACTTAGTGCAGTTGTGATTGTGATGTCTATGACTCTTATCTGGCACTCAGTGATGAAGTGTTAAAAAGTTGTATTGCCTGTGGTAGGAATGATTTCTTGTAGCGGTCTGTGCGACATCAAAGCTGTCGGAAGGTGCTCCTCTGTTGGACCAGTGTGGGGTGGAGAGGGTGCTCGGGGTTATCCATGATAGATAAGTTTGTTCAGTGACCTCCTCTCCCCCACAGCTTCAAATGTGTCCTGTTTGCAGCCAATAACGGAGCCAGCTTTCATTACATTACAAGTTTTCTGAAAGATTGTTTAAATGGGAGGCATTATATAACGCTAACTGAATTTATAGGAGAAATCTACAGACACAAATAGACAAAGTGTCGTAAAATAAACACGTTATCTATTTTGGATGTCTTCTTTCCACTAGTCTGAAAGAAGATATGAAAGAAAATAGCCCAATATCTTAAAATTGACCAGTGCATGTTTTTGCCTGTAGTGTCTCGCTTTCATTGTATGCACTTACTTCTTTCCTTAACATCATAACAGCAATTTATAATACTAATGTGTCTCTTTACTGTCTTAAACCCTTTGCTTTTTTTGACTGCTTCTTAACCAACAGTGATATTTGAATAACTGAAGAAAACCTGAGGCACTGGAGAAGGTCAAATTTTTCACAGCCCTTTTTCACCTCTTTTAGTTTTCCATTTACATTATCATACTCTTCCTGTGTAATCACTGATCATTGCAGTCCAAGGTTAAAGCCAGGGAGCCTATTGTAACATCTGGCCAGGGACTGCAGATGAAAACTAGCGTTTTGGCTAAATCTAAATATTTACAGAATTGTTTAATATGCACTGACCCTTACAGATTCAAAGTGCTTTGCTCATTTGGAGTATTAGGTTGCTTCTAGTAACTGTAGGTTTGGTGTAAAATATACACAATCACGAGAACCATGATTCGACAGCTCAAGTCTGATAAATCAAAATGTGATGTGAGGGATACACAATGATGGACAGTCTGGAGGTCAGTTGGGTTACCTTTAAATAAGGAGGGTCAGATGTCACTGTAGGTTTAGCTGTCAATCACTGTTAACAGCGTGTTGTATGTTAGATAACGTGGCATAGTGATACATGACTGAGCTTTGACGTCGGATAAGTAATGGGTCTGATTTGCAAACTGCGTGATAGGCAGAAAATAGTCCCTGTAATGAATCAGGCTGGGTGTGAGTCCTCCAAACCAATATCTGCTTATTGTGGATTTTTCAGAATTTCATATGAATAAGACCACTCTTTCATTCTGTTTGTGATGCCAGGTCAGTGACATACATTATATCATCTTAATTCAAATCCAGGTGTTTTTTTTTTTACACTTTCACCCACAGTTTAATAACAGTGTAATAGATCCTGCAAATCATTGAAGAGTTTAAACAAAAGTTCTAACATTTGGGGAAATTGCTCACAAAATTTGCATTCCCATGAGAACTGTGGTTAAGCAGGGAAAATGCTTTTCTCCGTTTGAGCAGTCTGAATAAGAGTTTGTGTTTAATTTTTACTTACTGACATCTTCTCTTTTCTGTAAAAAATGAATTAGTAAATGCTTCTTAGATTTCTCTTCAGCCAGAGTCCAGCATCAGCATTCCTCACCTCTGTCGGAGACCCTCTGGAATGTGCAGCACTCCCTTTTTGAGTCCTATTGAATTCCTCTTGCCAGCCTCTTCATGAGAACGGTGTGTACAGCACACTGACCAGAATCTGACAGTGCCAGTAGCTCTGCCAAGTACCACAGTAAATATTGAGCAGTGTTTATCAAAAGGCAGGCATGAACTCATTTTGAACTTTGATTGTAAGCCATTATCAAAATGCAGCAACGGAAATATTATTGGCAGGGAATGTAGCGTGGGCTGAGGGTTGGGGAGCCAGACGATTCGATTATTAATCTCTAACTGCAACCAGTTTCCCCTCAGGCGTGTTTTCTTTGGCATGAGATGGCACAGCAGGCACTGGATTATAAACTCCACAGCTAGCTCTGGACAATAGGGTGGACTAGTGGTGGGAGTGACTGTCCCATACTGAAAGGCTAAAGTTATTGTAGCGTCCTTAAGCAAGGGACTAAACTAGTCATGCTTAGTCCTTCTAAAATCGCTGTGGATAAGAGCATCAGGGAAAGTGAGGTGATAGCACGGTGGAGCCTCAGCAAGCTCAAATGCAGAGCAATCCTTTAAGAATTTGCTTTTAGGGAGGGAGAAACGACACACATACCTGATAGGAATCTAAGACTGGAGTGACCACTTGTGTCAGGGTTGCTGCGAGGTGTGGACCCAAATGCAGAGAGCGCAGGCAAGAGTAGTTGAGATAGTTGATTTATTAAACAAAGAATAAACCTACAAAAAGAGTCCTGAAAAGCACCAGGCAAAAAAATGACAAAAGAACAAACTCCGACAAACCCTCCCAAAATAACAAAGCACAGAACAGCACACAAACAGAATAAAATGATCCGTCAAAAGACAAGGGACACACAGAGACAGGGTAATGAGGTAACAGGGAACAGGTGACACTAGGACTGGGGAACAGGTGAAAGACATCAAACAATAAAACAATGAAAAACACAAGACAGGAGGTAAAACTAGACAAACTAGGGAGAAAAACCAGACTACAAAATAGGAAACGGAACACAAACAGAACAGTCACAATCGTGACAACTTGTTACGTAACAAGAAACCTGATAAGATGAGAACATGTTTTTTTGTGTTCAACAGGTGCAAGAAGTGAGAGAGAATGTCAAATTTGACTTGATTTCATCGTTCATTGCCTGTGTTGTACTCCATGACCAAGCTCAGTCTAAAACTGAGCAGCTGGCCTTCAGCATCTTTATTAGCAGTTAACAATGGGCTCTGCTGCTGTTGCATTCGCTGTCGTGTTTTAAAGCTAAAGTCCCTCGGGTTTCCAACTGCACACACAGCACTGAACACAGACTGAGCCACATGACCAGCCAATGTGCCAGAAGCTTTTCTTTTAGTATGCACGGTTCGAATGAAAAAACAAGTGTTGTGAAAGAAATAAAAAACTGCAAGGGCACTAAGCAGTAGAGGGAGACATATGGTTCTATCATAGGTTTTAGCATACAGACACACTTTTGAGTTCACCTTTAAATCTGATGTAGAGTTTATGCTCAAATCTTCCACCCTGACATGTTGGAAATCTGGGATTAACCTTGTAATATTGTGTTAAAGTGACCTCCTGACAAAAAGAAATCCATAAATGGCTGAAAAGCACTGCTAATGGTGTGTCAACATTTGATGTCTTTCTCATCTGATGGCACAATGGATTTGCCCAGCTTGATGGATGTGTGTAGCAGGTGGTCATTCTCATAGGAAAGTGCAAAGCCCAATAGGATATCTAAAAATATGAGTCAAAATAAAGCATCCCAGGGGTCAGTACGGTGGTGTTGGGTTGCCAGTGAGGTGAGGTAAAGGGTGTCGGGGGTACACATTCCACTACTGAAATTAGGTAAAATGACGCAATGAGTTGAACTATGGTTCGCTCAGAGTAAATGTTCAATCCATCAAGTGTCAGTAGGGGGAATGCCTGCATTTGTGCATGTTTATCCTCAAACGATGACTGTGTTTGTCTGCTTCTTTAAAGTGGGCATGTTATAGGCATTTTAAACCTGTAAGGTTGTTACCTGTTGAAACTTTTGTACCCTGGTAGGTCAGGTTGGGGCTCTGGCTCGGGCAAATGGGTGATGAGCGTGTCAGCCAAGGCCGGGTCACTGATGATGGCCTGCTCCCAGGGTGAGTGGTAGGACTTTGGTACACACATGGTTAGTAATGAAGTGAAACTTTAGAGCTAAATTGCAAACTATTTCCACTATTTCTTAAACAGCAACAACAAAACATGCTGTCCAAAGAAAGCTGATCCTTCCCTTTGATTCCCTTTTGTAGCCTATAAAATGATCAAGGGCCGGTCAGCTGGTCATGAGTAAATTTGATTAGAAGTACATGCAGGTCTGCTGATGTCTCATCATCATTTTAAGTTGCTTTTTCTTAGCTATTTGCTTAAGTACTTGAAATTTCTGTGTGTGTGTGTGTGTGTGTGTGTGTGTGTGTGTGTGTGTGTGTGTGTGTGTGTGTGTGTGTGTGTGTGTGTGTGTGTGTGTGTAGGTGTGTGTGTGCGCACGTGTGTAGGTGTGTGTGTGTGTGTGTGTGTGTGTGAGAGATCTCTTCATACAAATAAATATGGAAATATGTTGAGCAATGTCTACTCATTTTCATCAAATGCAGAGAGGTCAAGTACACACAAATTCACCACTGTAGAAACCAATTTATGGAAGGATGCCCACAACTAGGCTAGTAATTAGCCTGTTTGGACAAATGAACATTCAAGACTGTGTTCCTGTTTACTTGCAAAAGCCCTCGAGACCAATTAGAGCTGTGTTCTCTCACAGTAATCCAGTAGCTGACTTTTATCTCAGGGGGCTCATCTGTGTTCCTGACTAGTCAATATTTGTTTCCTCTTCTCTTTGGTTATTAGTCAGTGAAGAATTATGAACTTACAACTGCTAAAACAACTAGCAAGTATACAAACTGTAGCACTGAGACCTTCAGGTGACAAGTAAAATGCTCTTTTCTCATCTAATATAGCTGATAAAGAGCAGAAAATAGCTTTAAATGTACTTAATTTGAAGATAGAGAACATAACCCATTTTTGATGATGTTGCCAGGGAGAGAATAATTAATGGGCCTTATCTTAGTCAATGAAGGGTATTACTTACCCTAACAGACAGCAATGGGGCAATAGCATGCTTTTCCTGTGCGCTGCAGCTACCGTGGATACAGCAAACACAGCAGTGAAATATATCACAGTCACCCCTTTGGCTGCACTCCAGAATTAATGTAACATGGTCAATTGCCAAAAAATGATGCTTATGTCATCCACTTTTCTGCAGTAAAACAATGAGCACAGTCCTACTTAGGGGTTAGAAAGAAAATGAGAATTACAAATGGATAAAAGTCAAATATATGCACATAGAACAGTCTTTCCTCTTGGTTGGACAAAATCTCTAACCTGCTCTTACGATATATTATAATATGCACCCTTGTTGGAACATCATGCTGTGTTGTGTAAATCATCATGATAGCACACAAATGCCATTCCAGTGAATAATAAACAATGTAGACAAGATGTTAAGTAAACTTTGTTGTAATTAATCAGTGAGTGAACTCTGTTTTCTGTGGGCTCTTATTTTGAAAGTTGACTGCACTGAAATGAATTTCCAGATGTCACAAACAAAGAAATAGACTGGAAAGTGGTTGAACAAAAAGTCCTTACCAAAAACTATTTGTTCTTGAGGAACATGAGGAGTGGTTTCGTTTAGAAAAACTCATCATTACCGGATTATAATCCCCGGCTAAATATAGCAGGAGTTGCTTAAGGGGCGTCACCTCCTCCATGGCCCCCATTGTGGTGTTCAAGCATGTCTAATCTCTTACGTAACAACTGGGCATTCACTACTGTGTGGTTTCTCATTAGTAGTAATTTGATAGCAACACAACAAATGGTGTTCACAAACATTACAAGCTTTGCTTTGTTCAGTCATTCCACTTTGTGCAGTTTTTGCAGAAAGTGACAAAAGGGCATTTTATTTAAAGTGAGCGACCTGGATTGACAATCTCAGTTTGAACTCACACACAAATGTATCTTGACAAATATCCATCATTTGTTTGTGTTTATGTGCATGGTCAGGACAACTTGTTTCCTCAGATGACTTTTCATGTGTTGATTGAATAATTGAATAATTTGTATTTCCCATGATACATCCAGTTTTGCGTGCGCGTACACAAACATGCACACAAACTAGGACATTTATTATTACGCAGGCTGAGACAGGAGCAGATTAAGTTCACATTTTAATTAGACACTTGAATTTTGCAGATGCAGATGAGATCAGCAGCACAAGAAGCTGTAGCTCATTAAATTGTAATGTTTCATTACAGTATATCCCCATCAGAAAGTGTTTAATGAATTGATTCTTGCTTTGTGATTAATCAAATACATTTCTACATTTCTTTTGGAATTTTTGCCCCACTTTCCCTTTGTGTCCCAGGGCTATAGAGTACAGTAAATATGGATTGAAAAGCCAGACAACAGTGCTAAAAATATCCCACTTCAACTGGCACAGCACATTTGGGGTGAAATGGAATTTAGCTGCCCAGTGACCCAATCAAGATCATCTTTAAATCTATCAGACAAAAAAAGCATTGGCAACGTGGTGGCTGTGTAGTAAGAGAAAAAGCTAAATAAAACTCATCACATTACAAGCAAACTTGGCTCCTCAAAGTTGATATGTACTAGTGGTGTTGTTGGTGCTGGTGAAATTATAAAAATGGCAACACAGGCAAAGAGAGGGTACAGGTTTGTCAATTGAGCTATCCACTGTGTTCAGCAGATCTCTTGCTGTTCATTGGGGCTTTCTCAAGGTGAGAAGTCAGGGCAATGGCACCAGCTCTCAGCAGGACATTTACTGTGTGCGCTGTCTCCTTGCAGAGCTGGCAAAGTCTCGCTAATTAGTCTTAAATTAAAATGTCCTTCACAATTGCATCAAACTTGTGTAGGATCTTTGGTTTGCTGAACTGTTTTCAGTTTAAGAACAATCTGATCTAATCTAAGTTATAAGTGAAATACTTGGGTGGCTCTATTTATTTATTTTCTTAATTATTTCATTTCAGTTTTCTTATATTTTTTTAAAACCTTTTTACTTTTATTTCTATTTGTGCGCTATTGATATGATGGCAAAGTGTATAAGTAACTAACCAATACAATTCTGTTAAAAAAAAAAAAATCATATCCAAAAAGCAATAAGCCACTACCCTGCAGAAGTCATTTAAAGTGCATGCCAGCCAGGCAATGATGTGTCAGTGCAATGATACAGTCATTTTTAGACTCAGAGTAAGGCTGCAATGCTGACAGGGCGCAAATGGTCAGATTCACGGCTAGATTGCAAGCTCACCACCGAGGTCAGAAAAGAAAAGTTTACATTTGCGGAACCTGTTAAAGACCTGATTTATTTGAGCCGTCTGATCCATAATTTATAGGGACTATAAGATATTCAGTGGCAGCACTTCAAAGCAAGTAGGCCTACAGTCAGGGAGGGAATGTCCAACATCATCATGTGAATCTTCTCTGTGAGCTCAAGGCATCACACTGATAACCAAATACGTTTGTATTTTTTGTTAATCTTTTAAATCAACCCTCCAGAATGCCTGAAGGTTGGCTGGGTTACTTTTTATTACAGTATGGTGATTCATTTTACACCAAGATCATTAAAGCTCACATCACTCAAACTGATTATTACCACACTCTTGAACTTTTTTCGTATTTTAAGAGGAAGTATTATATGTTCCTCAGGGAAATGTGTGGGGAGGGAAATGACATTGTCTCCTCAATGGGCCCTTTTAAGTACTTCCTGGGGAAAGGCTGGACCACGCTGATGCATTGTGACCCCTCACTGCACACTCAATCATTGCATACAGTTTCCTCAGCCTTAACTGTGCTGAGTTTATTATTATTTTTTTTTTTAAAGTTGAAGATTTTTACACAGAGCTTGTTGGACATATGGCATGGTTAAAATAATTGGCACACTTGATATTACAACAGATTTATGGTCTGTCTAATCATGCACACTGATTTCAAGGGGTTCATAGAAGGTGACACAAAACTCTACTGAAGTGAATTTTCTCCTACAGTATTCAGTCTCAATTAAGTAGATATTGCGAATTAAACTGGTCAATTGAAAAGAAGAAGAAAAAAAACAGTTTGGAATTTGCAAAAATGACACTCAAAGGGTCTTCTGAGTTTGAAAGTTACAAAGAAAATGGCAGCTGAGAAAGTAGTCTGACCTGTTTAAATAAGGAACTATATGATTATAATATTATACAGATTCCACAGTCTAAATATCTAAAATGAGTTGTCTATATTGAAACTGTGTTGGACTCCCACAATAAATAGCAGGCTATATTTCTCATTTAAAATCAGGAAAACACAGATTAATTGCATATGTTCAAATAGTATTATACATGTTTTGGGAAAAAAATAAATGGGACATCAAAAGTATAGTTTACGACCCTAATAATTATATACCCCATAGTATATGCCCTCTTGTGGAGGCAATCCAAACTACTTATTTTAATTAATATAATCTTTCCAAACAAAAATGTGGTGAGCTTGCTGAGACCTTGAACTTCAAAAAGGGGAGAAAAGCCTTAATTGCACATCTCTCTCATTGCTTTCTTTATATAACAGGATCAGGCAGATGGTGTTTGGGTAACAAGAGCCTTAGATCACTTTCCTCCGTTCTCAGTTGGTCATAATTGTCAGTGTTATAATTGTCATCACATTGTTTGTGTATGGCCTAACCAGGCAGGTAAATGTTTAACACTCTTAAAAGCATGTTTAATCATTGGCTACCATACTGCTGCAAGGCATACTTAATTTGCAACTATATGCATGCAGATATTCTATTGCTGGCTTTGTGAACTTTTGGCATCCCTGGATGCAGACAACCACAAAAACAACAACAACAAAATAACAATATCCAAATGCATTTGAAGTGATTTTCCAGGTTTAGAAAGACAATTGCTACTTTTAAACAAAATGTCAAATGTGTGATGCAGTTTATGTGATGCAGTTTTGCAGTTGGAGAGTTGTAAACCTGCAAACCTCTGCACCATAAAGCAACATTAATGAGCCTGCTGGCAGAGTTGGCGCTCTGCAAATGTTGGAGTGTGTCCGCGCCGTTGTGTGTGTGTGTGTGTGTGTGTTCTCGCGCGCGCGCGCGCCGTAGCTGTGGCAGCGATGTACAGTAGCATGGCAGACTGCAGTAAATACACTGTTGAAGAGGCGGGGTTTGACATCTCAGCTCTGTAAAAACATCTCTAATCCAGTATTTCAGGTGCCGAAATCTACCAAGCGACCAATGCGCACTACCGCCGCGCAGCAGCGAACTGCAGCAGACCCGCACCTCTCTATAAACCGGAATATATCGCAAGTGGACAGAGGCGGCTGGTGTGTACGAAGTGGAATTTCTGAGAGAAAAGAAATCCTAGAAAAGCCAGAGAGAGAGAGAGAGTGAGTGTGAAGTTTCAGCGGCGTAAAGAAAATACTTTGTTTTGTGGTTGGGGTTTTAGTTTACAGCGCCTGTCTCTGCCTTGAAGTAGCCTACATTTTAACCAGCTCCCACGGCTTCACAGTCCCTCCCCCGAAACTCAAAGCAAAATACTTCAACTCTTATGTGGAGGGTATTCTCGCAGTTCGTGTTATTTTTCTCTCTGAGGTGAGTAGCTCTTTATTTGAGTTTGACATAAGTAACGTTAGTTCTTCAAACTTTATGTATTGGCAGCAGTAGGCTACGTGGGGCGGAAATGTAGTTTTACCTGGAACTCAGGTAAGTCGGCAACCAGGTAGGCCTAGCATTAGCTGCTTCTAGTCGGTCATGTAGCTTGAGTTAGCTCACTTGTCAAATTACACAATGTGGTGTTAAATGTGTAAAACACCAGAATACTTGCTTTACATTTTGACAGTTCATGTTGTCTTACTTGTTAACTTACTATTGGTATTTTCTTTTAAAAGTCGTCCGTCGTCGCATTGTTGTTGATGGCTAGCTAACGTTATGTGTCGAGTTTATCATTAAATATTTAAAATATGTTGCTAACGTAACGAAAAAGAGGCTTAAGTTTCTGCTCATTATTTTATTTCAACTCAGTATTTCCTTAGTCAGTTTAAATGTGTATAATGGCCATATAGATATGCTTTCCAGATAATTTAATAACGTAAAATATCAACTCTCTATCTCCTAGCCTATATTGTGTCACCTCAGGAAAAACAAGCACCGTGTTCTTCCAAGTCTCCTGTTACGTTTAGTTGTGTTGTGGACAGAGTTTTCATATTGCGTAATTTTTGCACACCCTTTTTATATTTGGTCGAAACATCCGAGGTTCACAGGAGCTCATTTGCAGACCCCCTGTGCACCCTGCGAACTGGTTTCTCCCACTTTAATTCATTCTAGTGATAAGAGGGTTTAGGGGGCATCAGACCTCAGTCCCATATGCACAGTGGTGATGAAGCAGTGAGCTCATCAGCCCTGTAGACATCATGCACACTCATCCTTTATGTTGATGGCTGTGGGACATTTCCTTTAGGACTGAGATGGTGAACTAAATATGGAGGCATGCTGAAGAACCAGTTTTGACAGTAAACCTTCTGTCACCTCTTTGTTGCAAGTGTGTCTAGCAAGAGTACTTGAAGTAAGTGTACTTTTATGAGGTAAATGTGTGGATCTGCTTTTGATAAATATTATGACAGATGATACTTGACTCAGTGGTTTGCAACTTTTATATTTCATTTTAAATTGTATGATTTTTTTTTTTTTGTCTTTTACTAAAGTTGAAGATACAAAAATGGAGCTGAGTTGTTGGTTATCATCCCTGCCTGCACGTGATATGTATAGGCAACTGCTGCAAAATGTGGGGCTATTAAGGAAGCAATTATAAGAGTGGAGAGGAGGATGTTATATTTTAATCAGATTCTTTGGGATCCTGGAACATGGTGCTTTTGTTCTGCCTTTTCCTCTGTAAGGAATAATGGGTGACTCAGTGTGGTGTGGGTGACCTGTTCAGTTTCACAGGGTTGAACGCGGTGACCGTGTGCTGGAAAGCGGCAAGCCTTTGAGCAGGAAGCCCACACAGGAAACGACCACTGCATTGTTGCCTGAAGGCTTAAACCATGTCTGCAGTCCGTAGGGAATGTTACAGTGAAGTTTCACTGTTTTAGGGTTTTAGCATGCAGAGTCATGTTTTATTGCTTCTTCTTGTACAGGCAGTGGCTACTTGTGCCAAGGCTTTGTATGTTTTCAGACTTTTGTGTGTTTTCCCAGTCCCAACCCTTAATTAAAATAAACAGACTGAGAGAAGAATTGTGGAAAGTAGATCTGCATTAAATCATAGAAATTAGAACATTGTGTCGACAGTGGAGAGGAACTGTAGAGAAAGATGTTTATGTCCTGATGTCTGACACTTAGTTCACCACTTTATTAAAAAACAAAAAACACAGATAAAGTGGAAGTCTGAGTGGGAGACTGCCATTTGTGAGAGTTTTATGAAAAGGTGAACATCAGAAGGAGTCAGACTTCTAACAAGTTTGCATGACAGCACCCAAAATAGAGATACTTTTTTACCTAAGGCAAACTTAAGGCATGTAAAAAGACCATGTTAATTGTCACACTGTGTACCAGTAAATGATTTTAAATTCAGTGGGGGATTACTCAACAGTTAAGTAAGATTCTGACAGGTGCATCTGGCAGTATAGGAGTAGTGCAGTCTTTGAAACTGCCGCTTATAACCACAAACGCAATACAATCCGTTACCTTGCTCAGCATTTTTTATGCCATTCATTAGGATACTTTTACCCTTTTCGCAGCATAACACCACCCAAGTAATGTTCAGATGTAGGTAATGGCACATAAATAATCTGTTGAAGAAGTGGTTGCCTATAGAATTTATTTAACATAAAAGTTTGTATCTTAAAATATTTGGCTGGCTGACAACCTAATACCATGTAACTATGTTGTCCGCCAGCAGTACAAGTTCATGTGTGTTTTACATTAAATACATTGTAGGTGTGAAACGTTGGCAAAATATTTTTTTCCCATTTTACAAATGTCATAGAACACAAAATATGACTGAACATATCTCCGAAGTTATTTGTCTGAAGTTGACATTTTAGTATTCACAAGTTTCTTGTTTAAGATATTAGAATGCATAAAAAGTTTTGACTAAAATAGAGGAAAAAAAGATTTACGATAACGATAACTATCCATGGGAGTTGAAGTTGCTGTTGAACGGAATCCCCAGTAAGGAAAGCCATTCATCAACAGTGAGCCAGAGTTGAGGAGTAACACGAGGGAACGCTCTTAGTTGTCACGCAGGTGCATGATGCACCAGCTTGACGGAAATATATATTGATCTGTTTGAGGAAAAGGTAGACTGTAGTACTGCCGTTTATCTCATAGTATCGCAGAAGTTGTAGAGAGGCTAAAATTTGTGCTGTGCTGTCGGGCATGACATGTTTTATCAAGGAAATAGAGTATTAAAAGTCAATTTAAAAGGCTATGTGTGACCCATGAGAAATGTGTGTGGTTTGAAAAGAACTGATGTAGGCTAGAGAGAATTGTCAACTTTCATTGTGGATAGGGATGGGGCCGATCCGATCCAGTATCGGTATCGGGACCGATACCAGCGAAATTCAGGTATCGGATTTTCCCGATCCAACCTGCAGAGATTTCCGATACCACGAGCCATGTCTGCACTTTAACGTTGTCTGCTGAAATGGCTCCAAAAGTGATTCTTGCCGGTGCCGGCTGGTCTGCTGGTCTGCTGGTTGGCTGCAAACTGTGGAAAAGATTTCCTGAACGGAGGCGCGGCTCAATGAGACACAGAGTTATGAGACACGCCCCGCTCAGGAAGTCCATTCCGCAGTTTGCAGCCAGCTAGCAGGATTGTAGCGTTGAGCAGCATTGTGGCTAGCTCAATGCTATCCTGTGTGTCCGCTGTTTGGACATACTTCACAGTGGAAACACCGCAGAGCAAGACGGCAACATGCAAAAACAAAGCAGGACTTTCCCAACCGTCGGTCCCGGTGTTGTCGCTAGCGTGTGGCGTTTCATTTCCCCGTTGTTGCGTCCCCCAGAGACCGCGGATCGTCTCCCGGCGGCCGCTGTTTCAGAGCAGCCGCTGCGCAGCCGTGAAAACAGAGGTGTGTGTGTGTGTGTGTGTGTGTGTGTAACTAAATGTGTGTGTAAGATGTTTACAGTTATTGCATTTTTCTTATATTTCAGATATTTGACATTTTAAAACGTTGATTTGTTGATGCTACAAGAGCCAGTGTGCTTGATTTGCGCTGTTCACACACTGTTTTATTGATAGTGTGTGTGTGTGTGTGTGTGTGTGTGTGTGTGTGATATTTTTACACTTGCACTTTTCTTATATTTCAAGACTCAAGTATTTGACATTTTGGGAATGTAATACATATTGACATGACAGTCAATTTGAAACCCTTACAGTTGCATATCTGTTTTCAGAATGAGATTTTTCCTGTTTTTCTGACTTCCTTTTCTGACCTTATACTTACCTCAAGTTGCCTTTTGGGACATACATGCATACGTACGTCCATATCATACTTGCCCGTTGAGAGGAGTTTATTTCAGCATCATATAAAATCAACAATAATGATAATAATAATATTAAAGCAAACACAGCTCTGGTATCGGAATAGTATCGGTATCGGCCGATATCCAAATTCAGGTATCGGGATCGGATCGGAAGTGAAAAAATGTGGATCGGTGCATCCCTAATTGTGGATATTAGGAAGTGATAGTGAAATTGTTCCAAAAAAAGGCCTCTTTACATACATTGAATGCTTCTTCTCTGTTTGTGCTGTTCCCACCATGTGTTTCTATTACATTTTATAGACATTGAATTAGTGTGACTCAATTTACCACCGATTGATTCATCAGCGGCTCTTTGTATTACCACGAGAATGAGATCAATTGAATCGTTCTTAATGAGGCTATCCATCAACAGATCACTAGTAGAGAAATTATAGCATCCGACTTCCCATGCCTTCACACCAAACATGCCCACATCTTACTGACTCCCTAGGCTTGTGGAAGGTGCTGATGCACAACACACTCTTTGGCTGATTGCTCCAAGGTGCTTGCCTATGCATTTTCCTTATGACAAAGAAGAAGTCAATCCTGGACTTTGCCTGACAAGTCTGAGCAAGCCTTTGTTTATAAATGAAGACTGGACGTCCTGTACTGGTGCAGCTGAGAGAAAAAGTGAAATTACGTCGCTTGTTTGGCTTTTATTTAGACCTGTACAATATTTTTGGCAAGACTTCCATAATGCATGGAGAGTTATGTTTTTTATTTTATTTTTTGGGGCATTTTTAGGCCTTTATTTTCACAGGACAGATGAAGACATGAAAGGGGAGAGAGAGGGGGAATGACATGCAGCAAAGGGCCGCAGGTCGGAGTCGAACCCGTTTTTTTACCTGTAAAATTGTCAGTCATGTCCATCAATGTCACAGTTCTCAGGCACAGCTTTTAAAAGTTAGAAATATTGGCACACAAGCTCATTGGGCAATGGCATTAAAAGCTCCTAGCATTATTAAGGGTCATTACATTGGTATTAAGTTTAGTTATGCCGTTATTTATTAAGTTGGTAATTCAGTTATTAGGTTACATTTATATCAATACGATTTTAATTTTATTATCGGTGTGTATGTTGTTGCATTGTTGTACAATGTTAAAGATACAGGGTCTGTCTCATGAAGTAGAATTAGTGTGTTTTAGCTAGCTAACTTTTGGAAATTAACCCCAGCATTTAGGTCTTACAAAGATGGGTTGAGTTGTTGTAGTTAAAAAAAAGAAAGAAAAAAAGGCCACAGACCAATCCCGCAAGGAGCATTTCTTTTTTGTTCAAATTTACATATTAAATAAGATTGGGAAAATAATAATATATAAAATAACATCCACCTCACCAACCATCTGTGAGGAAAAATGCAGTCATCATTCTTATTGGATCACACGGACAAAAATATAGCATTCACATTTAAATAAAAAGTAGGTAATTTGCTACAAACCTGTACAAAGACTGTTGAGAATTAATGATGATTTAATGTTTCGCAAATATAATAAATGCTTGCAGCACAATCAGCTTTCCTCTCTAGTTGTACAAAAGGGCTTCTAATGAAATGCAGGAAGACAGTTCTTAGCAGTATCAGTAATCGATGCAGTATTCAATTCTTCATGTTTTCATGCTATACAGTTTAGCCTGTTGCACTCATGTTCTCTGGGGCTGCAGTAATGGAACAATATATAGATACAGTAATTGTTTTATTATTAATAGATTATATTGGTAGAAAGTATTCCCACTGTGCTGTGGTTATGTGGTAAATATAGTAAAAGGATAATATCTACACAATGACAATTTCTTTTAATGATTGTCCTATTTTCTGCTTTTTAAAGTGGTGCTTTAAATGGTTAAGTTGTGTTCTTCAGTCTCGTGTCATTTACCTCAATGAATATTACTTTATTTTGACTAGGCATGGGCCAGTATGATATTCTGACCGTATGATAACCTTCAACAAAAATGTCACGGTATTACGGTATTGCAATGACAGCTATAAATATATTATTTTTGAAATGGCTGGGTAAAAAACTACTTTTTTCCTTTGAACACAATGTATTTTATTTTGAAACGCACTGCACACTGGCAAACCTTGAATTTTTCAAACTGCGGTGTACTTTTTTAAACCGGTAACCGGCCCATGCCTAGTCATGACCTGATTTTCCCACGGGGATCAATGATTTTATCTCATCTTTTATCAAATATGCCGCTCTTGATCTGTCAGTGTTGCATGTGATTGTGTTCGAGCTCATAGATGAATTGAAAAGCCAGAGTCATCTTTTAATCAAGGAATCACCCTTGCTAGGTTTATTAGTTATATATTATATATATTATATAAGTTAGAGGGAGAAGAGACCAGTGTTCAACAAAAAAACGGACAATCATATGAACATGAGCTAATCTTTTTTACCTATTGATGTGAACTCACAGGGTTACAAGAAAAATTGGACAAACTTGTGAGGATCAACCCAAAGTAAGGAAATCAGCCTGAAGAAAATAGTTTCATTCACCACTAAGACTTGAAACGGAAGGGTGTCAACAGCCGTCTTGGCTTGCATTTGGTAATGATGTAATCCTGGTTTCTTGAAAATATTGTGACTAGCCAGTTGAGTCACTTTCTCCACCTAGGTTTATAAACAAGTAGGCCTATTTATCACATGGCTGCCTTCAGTTGAAGGCAATTATGATAGATGTGTTGTCAATTTTTAGGAATAGGTCTTTTATTTAAAAAATCATAAAATGGTTTGCAGCATATGAAATAGATTAAGAATGTTGTCGAAACACATCGGCTTGGCCACCTGTTCAGACAGTGTGCATCCGTCTTTCCTACTCTTCACTCTTTCATCTGTATCCCTGCTCACAGGTTAGGTGCAGTATGTGGCACTTTAACCTCTCTGGATTGTAACTCAGCCAGTCCATGTCTAAAAATGTGCGCCTGTCCCGCAGTGCAAACACTACATGGTGCCAGTCACATGATGTTGTCAGATGAAAGGTGTCATGCTTAATCTGATAAACCTGGAATGTCTTTTTAATTTATTGTCGGGGGGACGGATGTGGCAGAAATGTTACCAAGTTCTTTTCAGCCATGGCCTCACCATATCACAAAAGAAAATTAAACGTGTAAAGGAAATGTATTATATTATTCCAGAGTTGAAAAATTATAATCTTTGCCCTTAAGTATCAGAGGATAGTACTCTCTGATACTTAAAAAATGATATCAGTCATTGAATTGTAGTCAGCACGTGACAATTCTGCTCAGACTAAAAATAGTTTAACATAAGTGAGGTTGGCAGATTTCAAGAAGACCACCGTAATGCAATCACATTTCTAGTAGCAGAAAGGCAGAGCCATATTTACTCTCGCTGTTGTCAGCAGTGTCACAATACAAAACCTGCATTGGCTTCATTTTCCATGCTATCTAATGGATGTTGAATGTGTGGTATTGTCTTTGGAAGAGATGCTACATGTCATGTCATGTCAGATGTTTGCGCTGTAACTAGGAGTTGTTGAATTGTGATGTCCTGCAGCAAGTAACACCCCTGCAATAATAATAATAATAATAGAAGGAGATTATGATAAAACGTATAGATCGCACCAACATGTCAGGGCATGTGATTGCTGTGATTGCTGTGATGTCATTAGTAAAGGTGGGGTGTATAGGTGGAGTGTACAGTTTTTCCTCTTGCCCCTCCAGCCCTGAAACTAATCCGGAAACAGCAGCTCTTAAGCAACTGTGAGCCTAAGTGATTGCTTTGGAATGCTGTTGCTATGGATTCGCAAAGACGTTAGCATGTTTTAGTTGAATCATGTGAAGATGACTGTTAATTCTACATGTAAATACTAATCTTCAGGTCGCACCATTAACCTGCTGTAAAGTGACATTGTTGCAACATCATAATCCATTGAGGATTCCTGAAATACCAGGATGGAAATCTTACCCAACCAGTTTTGGCTGAAACTTTTTGTTCTGGGGACTGTCGTAAGAGGGAAGTTTCATTGTTTGTGCAAAGTAGGGCAGTATTTTTTGTTCTCACTCTGAATAACAAAATGTTTGAGGTTTATTCTTTGAGGTTATTATTTTAGGTGTTGGTGAATCACCATGTATCACACATAACTTTTGTTGTCATTGTTGCTTCTTTGTACTTTTGCTTCGCTACAACTTCAGTTTCCCATAAATACACTGGACAAGCTTTGTATCATTGTATTGTATAACAATCACAATACACATTAAAACTTACAGGCCATGATTATACAATGTGTACCTCTTGGGACATTCACTATTGTAATAACCTAGACATAGCTTCCACTGCCTCACTCAGTACAAACATTGATCAAACCTCCATAAAGTAGTCTATGTTCAGTGCTGCTTTCATAGGTGCACAGTGCACATTCACTGCAGATTTAGTTGGTCTTTCGTACTATGTTGAAGCTGCATGGACTGCAAGTTTCATAAATTGAACTGCATCAATAGTGGTTTATTCTAATGTGCTCTACCTCCACTCTATCTCATGTTAAAAATAGGTCAGGCCAGAAAAAAAAAAAAAAATAGGAAAAGAAACTTGAGGCAGTAGGTTTTGTGTACGGAAATTTTAAAATCACAGGCCACAAATTGCTGACCAACAACTTGAGTTTGGGCTCTCATCTGGAGCTCTAACTGCAAACTTAAATGTTTGAAAAACATGGAAACATAGCGGTGTAGACCCAGGCAATGTTATTTTACAATAGGGACACAGCTATATTGTAAATAGGACATTTAGTTCAGCAGAGGATTAGGCTAATCAATTATGATAATACATTTTTCAGGTATCAAGTAAAAATACTAAACATTTTCTGGTTTATTTTCATATATATATATATAATATATTTCAGTCGGATGGAAAAATAACAGATGAATCGATAATCTAAATAACCATGAGTCAAAGGGAATATTAAATGGTTAGGAAGACTGTGGTCAGCAGTTATCAATATTCAGAGCTGGGGAAGACGAGTCAGTGGTGATGGTAGACCTTTACAGCCGTTACTGTTGGAGGTTGCCTCTTCCTTTGTTTTCTATTGGTATTTCTATTCATATTTTTCGTGTACATTTACAAAATGAATATGAGCTCAATTGTCATAAATGTGTTGTCTGCTCTAGGTCAACATTATCTTTGTTCCTTTTGAAATGTATCTTGGCTGTTGTCATTTCAATTGTTTAGGAAATTGAAATAAATCTGTCTGAATGTTAATATGCAACTTGTGCTGGGGTCAACTTTAGTTTGACACGCCTCCAGTGCAAAGGGTGTTTGTAAAAGTTAATATATAAGCTTTGTTGGCATGGCTAGTTTGACATCTAACCTAGAATGAGCAGAGATATGAACAATGTAGTGTTTTAATTTCTCTGTTATTATACAATGTCGTTATCATTTTATAAAACGCCTACAAAATGTGCAGTGAAAGGAGCAATTAATAATTTTAGAAAACAATAGTGCTCAAGTACTAGAAAAAAAACAGTAACTGATAATAAGCTCCATAATGTCATCTTTAATCTCATTCTCTCTTTCTCTAACTGCCCAGCCGTGTTTGCTGTCCAGCCTGGATAAACCTGTACTATGGATGGACCTCTGAGAGGGACAATTGACTGCAGCTGAAATAATCCTCAATTGCATCAGGACCATGTGACAAAATTTGCGTCCACAATCTTTGCTGAAGCTTTGTGCAGAGCCATCAAGACTACAGGATGACTGAGGCATGTTGCTCTGTAGTCAAAACCTGTCTTATCAGAAGTATCAGACCACTGATCATCAAAGGCTTCCCAAAACAAAGACTTGGATTGTAATTTTTTTCTGTTGACTTTTTTCATTATCTTTTTTTTGCTTGCGTGTGGAAAAACCTTTGGGACAAAGTAAAAGGATCGTCTACATGAGGTGCAGAAATGCACTAGAAGCCCATGTTTAGCAGGGCAGCTGCTGCAGCTCGTGGAATAACTTAAGCCCAGACTGTTGGGGAGTCACTTCTTCAGGGGCCGAGGGATCTGATCCCAGCACCAACCTGCCCCATCTGACTTTCCCACCTGTCTAAAGGCAGACCCCAATATCCAATGGCATGGGTCAAGTTCTTCAGGAAGCCAGGGGGCAATCTGGGGAAATCGTACCAACCGGGGAGCATGCTGTCTTTGGCCCCCACCAAAGGACTGTTGAACGAGCCGGGCCAGAACAGCTGCTTCCTCAACAGTGCTGTGCAGGTAGGTCTGTCCTGTTAAGTTTGCTGTTTGTGGCTGGATTTAATTCAACATTTCTTGAAATGATTAAGCTGTGTGCCTGTCAATACAGTAAGCAATTAAGTATTTAAAAGTAGATCAGATGTGAGCGGGACTCACGGAAGCTTGTGCATCCTTAAGTTACTAGAATGACTTCTGTATAGGTTTATTTAAACTAGTCAGTATGTGTAGGTGCATTTAGTTATAAACTATAATGTGCTGCAGTTTTATTTGTTCATTTTATAAATTGATTTCATATTAAAAACTAATTGTCAGGATTTGTAGGAGCAGTTGGCTTTGTGCTGTATTGGTATGCCTTATATTACTATTTTCTGTGTTCCTCTACTTTTGTTGAAGTATTTCTATTTGGACCGAAGAAGTCAACTGATTGACATTGCCATCACTAGAAAAGGATTTAAGCTTAACATTGTTTTGCACAAAAAGCTACATTTGTTGCATACTATGTATATTTGATAACACTATTATAAGGTGCTTTTTAACGACATTACTTTTCTCTTACTTTGGCACCTGCTTGTTTATCTTTATTTGCTCACTTGTTACTGTATTCCTCCAGGCAGTACACCGTGTTCCACCCTCTTAAAATATGACCATCATTCACAGAAATTACAAAGCCGAGTGACGAGTCACTTTCTGCATTCGTCTGAGCTTCCTAGCAATATTTTAATGTACTTGAAGGTTGCGTTTGACTATTGAGAAACAAGCCGCTGAGTTAGTTCATTATTGCAGTCAACCCAACAGTGAGGTCACTCTCGGAGAGTGTGACTCAGAGGGTGAGACAACCGATGAGCTGGTTGAAGATGATCATTACCTGGGGCTTTGTTTCTGTGAGGGAGTTGTTCCTCTCGACCACTCCTCGTCCTCATGGCCTTGGAGACTGTGTCCTAATGTCTCACTGACTGACTGTGTCCTAATATCTTAAAACATGCTTGAATGTCCTGTTCAGTGTAAACTTTTATAGTGTAAAGAATCAAGGTAACCTGCTCTTTCCTTTGTGTAGGTATTATGGCAGCTGGACATCTTCAGACGCAGCTTGAGGCAGCTGCCTGGACACTTCTGTCTAGGAGAATCATGCATCTTTTGTGCATTAAAGGTAGAATACAATCAGAACCACACGTAATGGGAGCAAGCTAACATTTAAGCTTGAGTTCCTGTTTTTCAGTTTCTTATGTGGTAACTGTTTGGGTCACATATCCACACTGTGTATTGAGCAGTGATGGTGACACAAATGTTTTTAATAAACAAAATGTCCCATAGTCCATGTACAAACAAGTTCTTGTTCTCCTTTTCAGGGCATTTTCTCCCAGTTCCAGCACAGTCGGGAGCGCGCCCTGCCCTCTGACAATCTGCGTCACGCCTTGGCAGAGACCTTTAAGGACGAGCAGCGCTTCCAGCTGGGCTTCATGGATGATGCCGCAGAGTGCTTTGTAAGTTCCTGTGGCAACACGGCTGTCCTGAGCGAGGGAGACTTGTGTGTGTGTGTGTGTGTGTGTGTGTGTGTGTGTGTGTTACCCTGCCACACATTTTGGGTAATGCACTGCATCAAACTGTTTGGCGAGGTCACTGAAAATCTTCTTCCCCTCCCTTCTCCTCCCATCAACCCCTGCCACATTGCCGCTAAATATCATCGTGACAGGTTATATAAGCGCCAGAGTTGTGTTTGAACCTCTCTTGTTATGGGCTACAATATTATGTTGCATCATTTCTGTGCATTTCTGCATTTTCTATCCTTCATTTTACAACATTGTTTTCTCTTGTCCATCAGGATTAATTAGTTTATTTTCTGCTTATTAGTTAGTTTACTAGTTTACCTACTGCTTTTGAGCATTTCTGCTTCATAGCAGTATACCCAGACAGCACAGGATACATTCTGATTTAATCCTGCAATAATTGTTTATCCACTTTGGAAGTCGGATTACACAGCAATGGATAAACAGAACAGTAGTGGAGAGAGCTGTAATATAAGTTATAATATATAGTTGTCAGAAATGTACCACATAATGAAGATGGATGCAGAAAAAGCAACTTCGGTGTACTTTTTTAGCAGTAACTTTTACATCTAAGACTGAAGTTTACGTGCCAAGTGCTATCTTTTATAGACAATCTTAATCCCACACAGATCTTTGCCCTTGAGCATTCACCATGTAATGCATTGGCAGCAGCGTACCATTGGAGAATTTATGTGAGGACTTAGCCAGTGTCAGATTAACAGGCTGTGAAGTTGTGCCTGTAACCTTTGCAGGCCTACCTCTCAGCCTTAATATTTTATAAACTCACAAGCGCTCCATAGAAACAGGTGGGAGTTAAAATGGAGCATAGGTTGCTCTTTAAATGTGCTCCTTCTGCTGACGGGTTTACAACATTGAAGTCTTGATATGTAAAAGTGTGTCCCACTGCATTGCCTTTTTGCTCTTGGGAATACCTGCATTGTAATAAAAACAAAGGTGGCTTTACAACAACAGTGTTGGAAATATCTTGTCCCACACCTGATATATGTCCTATTGTGTCACAGGAGAACATCCTGGAGAGGATCCACCTGCACATTGTGCCTGAGGAGACAGATGCCTGCACTTCAAAGTCTTGCATCACGCATCAGAAGTTTGCTATGTCACTTTATGAGCAGGTCAGTAGGGGGTTAAAAAAAAATTATACATACTCTGTTATTTTACTTGGACATATCCAATCTATGAAAAAAGTTGGTGTTAAAAATGTGTTCATTCAGGCTGTCTGAGAAGGTGTTAATTAGGATTGTTTCCTCTTTTTGTTGTTAATGTTTTAGTTCATACAGTGTTTGTTTGCACAGCCTCCACAGTAATGTGTAGACAAGCTAAACACACTAGGCAATGATAGGATTAGGACACACACACACACACACACACACACACACACACACACACACACACACACACACACACACACACACACACACACACACACACACACACACACACACACACACACACACACAGAGACAGAGACAGATACATGAATCACTGTCAGAGACTGTAGAAATCCAATCCGTCATGTGTTGATAGTGGATTGCCTCAGTGGAATAAAGAGGGTGTTTCTAGTCAGATCCACAGTGCAGCTAACCTGACTCCGCCAGATGGATTGCTTCGCATCAGCATATCCATCAGGGAACTTTCCGTTTGGGAAGGGGCGAAAATACTGGTTAGCTGATTGGATAAACCATCTGTCTATCACCACCAATGTTGGTGATAGACGGACCAAATCAACCAATCAGATCAACGAAGTGTATGACGTACCAACAGAGCAACGACGAAGCCAGGCTCCCCCTGCTGCTGCAGGCAAAGCATAGCTCGTTAGCTGAGCAAGCAAGCAACGTGTCGGTAAAGGATATTTGCCGTTTGTGTAACGAGAATTTAGGAATAAAAGGCCCCATTTCAGGTTCCCGGTCCATATTCCAAAAGAAGGATCCAAGAGAAAAAAGCATTGGCGAATTAGGGCTACCGCTGTCAGAAAACGTTTCCAGATCAGGTCAGATTTGCATGCGTTGCTTCCGCTTGCTGAGCCTCGTGAGACCATCCTGATCACGCGAGCTCCTTGTTGCATCACACCTAAACCCGCCTCAAAACCAACGCTGATTGGCCCGTTCGTTTGGCGAACGGCTCCAAGTTTTCTCTGCCTCAAGATGCCAGACTGATCTGCGAGCAGAAAACTGGAGCTCGCGAGATCAGGATGGTCTCACGAGGCTACGGTGCAGCAGCAGCAGCAGCACCAGATATCTCACAGATGGTGTACACATAAATTCTAGCACAACACCACCCTTCCCTGTGGCTGTGATGCCCATCACTGACGCTGTCCCTGTCCCAAACCAGTTATATCTCAGAATCAAAAACATAATACGCCTTTGGACTAAATCCCTTAGAGGCACAGTCAGTGGATTTTGTTCCACCTCGACTTCAGGGCACCCGATTCGACAAATATTATCAAGGCCTTAATGAGGATTGCCTTGGTCAGACGGAGATTGATAACTTCATATATTAAATTGTATACTTGGTAATGTCAATCCTTTTGAGTTGAAGACTACAGAGCCCACAGTTTATAACTGATCACAAGAACAGCAGCAAGACGAGTCATAATCTCACTCTTTTGGAAAATGAAAATGAATGCTTCATAATTAGTCTTTGACCGCAGACATGCATGCTGAAATCACACCTGTGTATCTTTTTGTGCTCACAATCACCCTCTTGGTCTTCAACTCTCTCCCCTCTGCAGTCTGTGTGCCGTAGCTGTGGGGCATCCTCCGACCCACTGCCGTTTACAGAGCTAGTGCATTATGTCTCCACCACCGCACTCTGGTAAGGCACAGGCAATATGGAACTTTCTTTGCTACTACATTATCATCTGTCCGATTGTTTTCACTTTTCACGTCTCTCTCTGCACATTTGTCACAAGACCATAACTACTTTTTAGCTGACATTTTACAAACACAACAGTTTTTTCTCTCCACACACCTTAATCTTTATTTGTCCCTGTCTCCGTTCTTGTTCCTCACTTGTTCTTTCCCATGCTTCTGCTGACAATGCGTCTCATCTTTCTCAGTCAACAGACGCTCCAGCGTAGAGACGAGTCATTTGGGGAACTGTTACAAGCAGCAAGTACGATAGGGGACCTTCGTAACTGTCCAGTAAGTGGCCTGTGCAAAGTGTTTTAAAGAGGAATGTGCAATTAAGCAAGTTTCTTTGGGAGTGTAGTGATTCTTAAATATTTTGTTTTTGATATTAATTTTGTACTTGGTAATAGGGCGATGTTGTTTTTGGGTAAAACTAGAATTTTTCTGTGTTCTTCTTCTCCAGAGCAATTGTGGCCAGAAGATTAAGATCAGACGGGTCCTCATGAACTCTCCAGAGATAGTTACCATAGGCTTCGTCTGGGACTCTGACCAGTCAGACCTAACAGAAGACGTCATCCGCTCGCTGGGGCCTAATCTCAGTCTTTCTGCGGTGGGTCTACTTTAACCAACGTTTTAAGTATATTTTACACTTTTTATTTCTGTTTTGTGACTAGTGGTGGAAACTGCCATACAGCTAGAACATATCATTGAGCCTTTCAGATTAAGTAATTAGTTATCCAACAGAAAATAGTAGAAGAACTCTCTCCAGACTTGGTTCAGTTTGTCAGTATCTTTTTGGAATTCTTCCATTTACACAGCTGCCATTTCCTTTTTTTGCTGTTTAGGGTCAGTTTATTCTGGTGCAATTGAACATATGTGGGAAATAAGTGGGGATTTATTTCTCTGTAAGTCGGGGCCATTGCATAAGCAGTCAACGCCCAATGCCCAGTTGGCTAGCGCCACTGATCAAAAAGCCCCTGCTGGCCTTGGTCAGCTTGTCAGAAAGCCCCACCCCTCATTTCTGTCTTTTCCTGTGCGTGCGTGCGTGCGTGCGTGCGTGTGTGTGTGTGTGTGTGTGTGTGTGTGCATGCCTGTCTGAGGGAACATGTGGGCTGAACAGACGTCACTGAGATGGGGGGGGGGGGGGAAACATGTTCAAGACTGCTTTTGTTGGCAGTGTTTATATCATGAGTATGTGCACATGTGGGCAAGTGTAACTCCATGGGGTGTTCACATGAAATATGTAGGAAAAAAGTTGGCAGATGACATACTAAATATTCCTCAGTAGCCTGTTCACATGAGTACACTGTGTTGGGTGAGCTTACCAGTCAAAAACATCAATCAGTGTAGTTCACAGTACAGTGTTCACACATTACATAACTTCTTTATTAAAGTATTCAAACCGTTTATTTGACAGCTCCCTCTTGCACGTTTCCAAAGCATACCAACAGAAGCGTTGATGCCGATGAGTAATTTGTGTAGATATTTATATAAGTGTATGTGTGTATGGACACAGCTCTTCTACAGGGTGACAGATGAGCATGCCAAAAAGGGAGAGCTTCTGCTTGTGGGGATGATCTGCTACTCCAGTCGCCACTACTGTGCCTTTGCCTTCCACACAAAGTCCTCCAAATGGGTCTTCTTTGATGATGCCACTGTAAAAGAGGTGAGACGGTGCTTATATCATTTATCAATTAACTAAATAAGTTCATAGACAAGCAATTAATAACTATTTTGGTGATCAGTTAATTGTGTAAATCATGCCATACCAAAACATTCACTGGTTCAAGCTTCTTTAAATATGGGATTTGATGCTTTCCTTTGTTGTATTTAATTGTAAACTGAATATTTCTTTTGAATTCTTGTTTTTATAGAGGAGTCCATGTTGAATTAAAACAGTTAGCCAGAGCCATCAGGCTTTATATGCTTTGTTTATGTTGCATCTTGCACAAGAAAAATTCTTCATAGTTTAGTTTTTGCAGGTTATTAGTTTAAAATGTGAAATCTCTATTCATGAAAATGTGCTCTTCTGCATGGTCTTTTTTTTTTTACAAGCAGCAGAAAACAGTAGCAATGTTCCGTCTCCTATCTCCATCACCAAGTCTCTTTATCGCCCAATAAGAGCCACATCGATTGCCCTTCATGAGCCTGGGTTGATAAGCCTTTATGGCACTAAAGAGTCAGCTAACCCCCCACCCCCAGTTCTACTGCAGTTCCCCAACTCTGCAGTAGTGAAGTAAAGCCTAAATAGTAATGATTATTTTACAAATCCCTTTACTGGTTAAAGTAAGGGGTCATTGAGAATGCTGAGTTGCGTGATGTAGGTGCATATGCTGTCTGTGTGTGAGAAAGAGGTTTTATTTGTGTGTTTGTATAGTGCTAGTGGTTTTGTGTGTTTTCAGTATATCTGCAGTAAATTCTTTCATCTATCCCCTTCTCTTTTTCTAAATATTGGCTTTATTTTCACATGTGAGCATGCTTTTTGTTTTACATGCTCACAATTTTCTCTGGGACTGTGGTGCAGTGGCTGGCTGGCTCTGTGTCAATCCATCAGCAGCTTGTGCTGTGTGTGCAGCCCCCCCTTCGACTGAGATGGAGGAGCTACAGTGCTCAGCGCCTGCCAAGTCCATACCTGGGTCGAAACTTGCCAGCATTTCTGTGACTCCCCAAGTCCCAGCTGCTAAATGACTACTGTAGCGTAGCCTGATCGCTGCTTTTCAGTGCATAAAACATTCTTTGTTAAATGAGGGTGATGCCATATAGTT
This sequence comes from Gymnocephalus cernua, assembly GCA_023631565.1. Lineage (NCBI taxonomy): Eukaryota > Metazoa > Chordata > Actinopteri > Perciformes > Percidae > Gymnocephalus > Gymnocephalus cernua. The sequence goes on from CM042445.1 coordinate 12,494,020, forward strand.
TCTTGCATATTGTAGCGTAATTGTGAGTTACAGTACTTGTACCATTGAGAACTCCATTGTGAGTGGCTTGTGGTGTAAAATACGTTTTTTTTTTTTTTTTATATAACTGACAGTATAACTGGACACCTAACCCAGGTATCACAGCTATGTGTTTACCATTTCAAATGAATACAACATTCAGACAAGTAGGTGCAAAGATCATTATAGCCTCATGGTGCAATTAGCATGGCTGTGATTTTTAGTCTTACATTTACTGTACACAGTACAGTTAATGGCAGAGGATTGCTAAGCATTCACATCCACAGTCCATTTCTTTTTATTATCATTTCATATCTATCTTGGCAACATTCCTTTTATTGTGTTTCCTTTGTTTTGCTTTGCATTAGTTTTTCTTAACCTCATTTCTCCTCCTACCTTCTCCTCCCCCCTCTTCCACTGTCATTTGCTTAATTAAGGAGCACACAAGCATCTGTTAGCCTGCAGCCTGCCTTTGTGGTGCCTTTGTGGCGAGACATGCACCTTACACAGCTTAGCTAATGTGATTGTGCGATTTGGCCTCAGTGTGATATATTCACTCATAAATTAGACTATGCACAATAATGGTGAGGTTTTGTTTTAAAGTTTGCCAGTGAATTTTATGAAAGCAGTTAGATCATTTTCTGTTAGGTTAAGATTGACTTGGGTTGTGACATTCTGGTGTTGCCATGAGAGCTATGTTCAGTTTGTAATAAGTTAAAGGTCCCATGGCATGCAAATTTCACTTTATGAGGTTTTTTAACATTAATATGAGTTCCCCCAGCCTGCCTATGGTCCCCAATTGGCTTGAAATGGTGATAGGTGTAAACCGAGCCCTGGGTATCCTCAGAAAGCTCAGATGAGCCGTTCTGGAATCTTCCTTGTTATGAGGTCATAACAAGCAAGGTTACCTCCCCTTTCTCTGCTTTGTCTGCCCAGAGAATTTGGCCAACCCATGAAAGAGAGAGACATCATGGCTTTCAAACGAGCAAAGTGGCAGTTGGTCAAGGCCACACCCCCACCCTCCACCTTGCCCCCCCTCTCCTCCTCAATAGCTACAGACACAGAAATGGCACATCCTGAGTAAAGCTCATTGTGGGACTGGCTCTAGTGGCTGTAATTCTGCACCAAGGCTGGATTTTGGGAAAGAGACATCAGATATAGTATTAGGGGACCAGTAAGGTCTATATAAAAGCATCCAAAGAGCACCATGTCATGGGACCTTTAAAATGTCTTATATCAGATCAGTTATACAACAAAACATCATACCCTTTGTAAAATGAAAACAGATGGAGTCACAAGAAAGTAAATGATCCTGTTATGTGTACAATCTGTCTGCTTTTCTAAATTGAATTGGACCATGGTAGCTTGATTTCCCATTAGGGAAATACAGCATTTTAAACCCTCTTTAATATATTCAAATATCTGATCCCAACGAAAGTATGTAGATGACAGATTATTTTCACACAAAAGATAGTTTCAAAAAAATATTGTTTCACTGTATTATTACAGATAAAGATGCAGAATTACTGTGTCCAATGTGCTTAAATCTGCACGTATAGGTGCACTGACCACCTTTCCTTTTGTCTTTTGCTGTAGATCGGCACCAGGTGGAAAGATGTGGTCAGCAAATGTATCAAAGGTCACTTCCAGCCTCTCCTCCTCTTTTATGCCAACCCCAACGGGAGTGCCATCCCCGCAGATGATGCCTCAAAAAAAACCAGCAGCCAGTCTCATAACAAGACCCCGGTCAATGGAGAAGTGCAAGGTATGACCTATCTAAGCAAGCTTGTATAAAAATCTGTATCGGTTTTGCATTTATTTACATTAACTATTTGGACTGTGCAAACCTTTACTGGAGTAAGTATCTAATAGGTCAGAGGTAATCATGATGTTATCATTATAAACAAACTTTTTTCACTGTAGAGGTTCAACATAGTTATATTGATTAAGAAGATGTGTTGATTTAGTGTCCTTTTATGGAAATGACAACATCAAATTCCTTTGAGAGCATTCATCTTGGTTATTAGTGCTGTTGAGTGTTCTGTATTTTTCTTTACTTTCACTAACTATAAATCCATCCCAAGTGACCTATTTGATTATAGTGCCATACTGTAAAACACCATGATTATAAAGCTGAGGTGTGTAGCTTTTTTTTTTAGAAAAACCCATTTGCCTCTGTCCACCCAGCTTGAGTTAAGTGTTTGACTAAATGTATAAATGAATAAATGTAAACTCATGGGTAGGTAGACATTGAAAAAGACGTTTTTTTTTTATGTAAAGTAAAATTCTGCACGCCTGGTGCTTTTTCTCCCTCAGCACACATTTAATTAACCGTAAATAAAAAATCCCTTAATTAACAAATTATTTTAAATGGAAATCAAATTCACAGAAACCTTAGCAAACAAAAAATAACTCTGTAGGACGTGTACAATCCCAGATCATATTAGCTGCCTTTGCAAGCAGTAATGAAAATTTGTTGATAACAGCTGAACATCTCTGCTGTTTGGATTATATATCCCTGGATTTGTTTGGTTAGGGAGGTTTTTATCCCCTTTAAAGATCCTCCTCCAGCTCTCCATGCTGGCTGTGCCCCAGGTCCAATCTGTGGCAGCCACTCACTGCTCATAAGAGCTGACAGGGCGCCGGACCAAACCGGATGATCCTGCAAAAACCAAGAAGAACATTGTGTGGATTTTGTAATTTAAATTCTGTTTTTTAGTTTCAGGTGCAGTCTGTGTTATTTGTTATCAGATTTATGTTTTATCATAAGACTTACTACTAACGAGGTGTTGTATTTGTTGTTTTTGTTGTATGGCCTTAGCTTGACATTTAAAAATGTTTGTGTTTCCTTTTTCTCCTCCTCCTCCTCCGCAGGTTTTGAGTCTCCAGTTTCATTCCCCAAGAAGCTGGACCTCACCAGGGAGAATCTGAACGCTCTGTTGGGCCAAGGCGCTTTCAAAGAGAAGACCCCTTCAACCTTCAGCAGGGGCAGCGCTCAGACCAGTGGAGGAAGGGGACCAGGTAAGAGAGGACATACGGAAAGACTAAATATGTCTCAGAAGGCAAAGGGAGAGACATTTGTAATACAAGAAGGGAAGGAACACACTGCATACATTTCCATTTCAACAAGTTATTTGATCAAGTGTTGTTTTTTTGTTCAAACAAGTATCGGCAATAATGTGCTTGTGGAAATAGTGCTTTAAAGTGAGAAATGTGCAAAAAAGACATGAGTCACAATGTGCAGTGGTTATATTTTTTTAGCCTTGAAAGACCTCTCAATTATAAATATTTTTGTCCACAGAGAGTGGTGACAAGCACAGATGTGGCATAGCAACCAGAGAAAGAGATAATTAAATGCCTTCGCTGTAAAACTAAATCTGTCCATGTTGGTAATACAGAGGGGATTAAGGACCCTCGCTGAGGAGAGAGGTCACAAAGAGCTGCCAATTCTGCACACACTTAAGTGCAAATAGTGAGAAGAGTGTAAAGTGAGAATAGGATATTTGCTTTTTAAGATTTAAGCTAAGTAAATGATCTTACTGAAAAGATAATGAATCAAAACATAGAAACAAACCAAACTGGTAAAATCTCCTTAGCTATTATTGCAAGTTATGTTCTGTGTGTGAAATTGTAAATGTCCTTGAGATCTGTGCCATTGTTGGCCATCACTTGAAAGCTTGTTGCTTAAGATTTGGTGTAGGGTATGGAAGGTTGCAATCTGTACAATAACATGCCAGTAGTCACTCAGAGCTTTAAAAAGCACCACAGTCAAATCTGAAGTCAAGTTATTAAACTGTTGCACATTCAGTTTTTTGGTGCTGAAGATAATGTAGTCTAAGAAAACACCTGTTTTTTTTTTTTTTTTTAAACATTTTTTCTTCACGGAGATATCTGTTGAAATCTCAGACAGCTAACAGGACCACAGTATGATCATTCCATTTCCAGTTCATGAAACATTTTCCAGTTCCATGACTAATCCTTGTGTTTCAAAGTGAAAATATGAGACAGAGCAGGGAAGCCTCTGCGTGGACGTGTTTCCGCCTTGCTGCCTTTCCCCTCATGTAGCAGAAAATGTGCCGTATACATCGGCACACTGATGTGCTGTAATGTTGCCTCCATCTACACACTCAGCATGCTCAGTGCCTTGTGGGTTCTGGGGACTAAGAGAAGGGAAAATATGTAGTGACAATAGATATCTATATGTACACTGAGAAAAATAGTAATTTTAATGACGTCTGCAGTGGTGGAAATCCCCACCTGATTCAGCAGAGGTTCAACTGAGATTGAAAAAAAAAAATATTCAGCACCAATTACATACTGGTTATATCCCCTCTCTCCCTCCATTAGGGACATTGTCCCAAATTCCGCATAGTAATACCTGACATCTCTAATGTTTTTTGTAGTGAAAATTGGCACCAGCGATCCCAAGAGTCGCCTCGGAGAGATTTCTCGAGAAGTTGCCCAAAGAGCTGGAGAGGTGCGTGGGATGCATCCATCCAGAAGAGCGCCTGATAGGAGCGGCCAACGGAGGCCAGAGTCACGCTACAGAGGTTGGTCACATATGTTTAGATGTGGCACATGGAATACAACACATACACATGCACATGAGAGTTGCCGGGTTTTAAGAAACAAAAGGCTAGGCTTCCACTTCCCCAGATCTTGTGTAACTGGCGATTCGAGAGCAATGTGTCAAAAAGGGGATTAACTGCTGACGTCTGTTGGAGCCTGCCTTCATCCCACTCTCTCATATTCAGAGCCATTGGTTGCCCTCTCTGTGGTCTACATGGGCATTTACAAACAAACATACACTTTAAAGTAGATCTAACCAAATATTTGAACATACTGTATGATTTTTAATTAGAGAGAGAGAGAGAATTTCACTCAAAATACTTTTATATTCCTGCCACTATTTTCCCATTTCCCTTTTACCTCACAAATTGAGTTTGTTAGTTGGTATGAATTTGGAGGCTGATTGGTCTACTGCGTTAATACTCTTTTAGTACATTACTGCTTTAAATAGAGTAGCAGTCAAGGGATTATGGAGCACAATTGTAACACACTCCCAAATCCACCATGTCAACATCCGTAGCCTGTTAGCAGCGAGCTCACGTCCCATCATGATTGAATGCAGTCGGCTAAAGAAAGCTAGTGGCATTGCCATGATGAATGACAAGGCTGGAGGTGACACTACAGTTAATGTAAGTAGTATAAATTTACAGCAACGGGGCTAATGCCCAGGCTAGCACTTTGCTAAAAAGTCTTAACACTCAAGAAAAGCTTAAGCAACTTTGCTGCTCTCTGGGATTAACCGAAAGGTATTTGTAAATGATTTCTGGCTGTATTGATTTGTTGCTATTCTTCCAAAATGATCAACACCCTTGTGTACTGTTGACAACGCTGCAGAAACTCTCCTTCTAACTCGTCACTCTCTAAAACACACGGTGTCATTTTCAAGCAAAAATGTAGAGAGCAGTTTGTGAAGTGATTTAACTCACGCAGTCAGCAAAAATCCAAAACAATATGGACTGTATCTCTTGCATGCTTTCCAAGGACTGACAGTTATATGTAGTATTAAATTCACTTTTTGTACCCTCAAACATGCAGATCAGATTTTCCAGGTCATTTAGATGATGACTCCAATGCAAAGCATGCAGCCTCTGATTCAACCACTGTCAGCTTTAAGTTATGAAAATGCATTGGATAGATGAACCTTAACATTGAGCTGACTACCCTCTGTGTACACACCACGGAGGGAAATTGACTCCTGTCGGATGTAATTCAAATCTTCCTGTCATTGGCACACATAAATGTCAGTAACCCTGTTGTCGTCGTGCCCTCCCCTCACTTTCCACCCAACCTACATGATGCTTTAGCACAGCTTTGTGTCTTGGTGTTGAGGGTTCAGTGAAAGTCAAACGTGTGGTCTTGGTAACGTTATTCATGACACTCTTTTGGCATCAGGTGCATCAGGGAATATGTAACCATCAGATACAGTTATTTATTTGTATACATAACTCATAAAAGATATGGTACTACATTCGATGCATTCATTTTTGTATTGTGGATAGGAATTTTGGCAGTTTGAAGGTGACAAAATGTATAGATATACTGTATATAAATAATGTTACCATTTCAATAGATTAGTTAAAATTTAAACAAGTGTTATATTCTTGCATCATTGATTTAAAAAGAAATCTGTTTAGAATGTGTTTGGCTTTTATCATAATCTCTCATGAAACTTATTTTGTTTAAAACCAGATCCAGGTCAGGACAGGACTTACTCCCGCTCCGTCTCCCCTCCAGAGAATGGCTTCAAACAACACCTGGAAACTCGTCTGTACAGCAGCCAAGGAAAAGGTCCCACACGGACTGAGCGAACACCCTACCTTGGTGGACGGTCCTCACATGAACCCGCTCACACTCAGTCAAGGGTCCAAGTGTTGCCCAGTGTGCCCATTATCAGTAGTGGTCATTATAGCCGGAAATTAGACCAAGTCTCCAACGGATATGATACTGACAGCAGCCAAGACTCCAGAGAGCGTCCTGGAGGTGGAGGGAACAGCCGCAGCAGGTCCAGCCGCCCCTGGAAGCCCAAGCGTGAGGCCCTAAATGTGGACAGTGTTGTGAGTGCCGTTAGTAGTGGTAATTTGGTAAATCAAGAGCGAAGGCAGCACAGCCCCCGGAGAAGACCTAGCAGTCAGTCGCCCTCCCGTGACCGAGAGCGAGACAGAGATTTTACATGGGGAGGCCGAGAAGAGCGCAAACCCAAGAGCCTAATGACCATCTATGAGGATGAGCAGAGGCATGAAACAGGTGGCAGCCGAAGCTCGCTGGACTCAGATGACAAGGACAGGTCAAAGGGCTCAGCAACTCTAAAAGTGCGGCATGACAACTGGAAGATCCAGCGAACTGAATCTGGATATGAAAGTAGTGACAGATTAAGCAATGGCTCAGCAAATCTTGACTCCCCTGTGGTAGAGAACCTTTCTTCCAAGGACCTGCGGCCCACACCTGAGCTGCATCTGACCAGGTAAAAAAGACTGAGATCTAAGTTTTTTTTAGCCAAGTACACACATTCTTGGCAAAGTATGATGCAGAAATGTGTTTGCTGTATGATGCCAATGTCAAAATGCTGCTTTGTCATCCCATGCCCTACTCATTTATGGATTTTAGTCTCAATGGTGCTGCCATCTTTAGATGATTAAACATAACAAACAAACTGTTCTAAAAATAGCAATACCCATTAAACATAAACGCACACAAGGCAGATGTGCCAGCCTTATTATGCTGGGCTGTCATTTGTTGGCTTTGTAGTACAGGTCTTGTTTGGAGATAATGAACCCAACTAGCTGACAACTCCTGTACTCAGCGGGGAGAGCCGGCGGATAGCTGACTTTCTCAACCACTAGTGAATAATTCAAGCTTATCTCTTGACAGTAAATTGGTAAAGTGCTGCTCCTTTTGATTATCTATTCTTCCCACAAGTTTTTATTAGTTTTATTACAACATCTTTATACATTTAACAGCAAATACAAAGTCTATCATTGGAAACTACATGTGCCCCACAGTAAACATCAGTTACAAGAAAGGGGAAAAAAAATACAAAAAAAAAAAAAATCATAAGCACCAGTTGTTTTCACAATAAGCTGTTTGTACATGTGCTGTCTCCACATTCAAGAAAAGAATCAGATTACCCCATGTAAATCAATCATGATAAAAACATATGTAGGCTGAGGTTATGAGGGTTTATTTCCTTCCTACTTTTTAAGTGGTTGGTACAAGATGATGCTTTGGAATATCTTGTGGCAATCTACAATGCATGAATAATTGAATTTATTTTGTATTTTAGGGATCACTTCCTTCGGAGAAAAAGTGATGAATTAAAGGCTGACATATTGCACTCTACATTTCCCACTGGTAAGTAACTCTCTTACACTTGCATAATTTCATATTTCTGCATACCAATAACTTAGTTTTAGCGATATCTGCTTATTCTTTATGTCCCTGGCGAAACCTGTGTGCACTGTACATCATCAGAGAAAGCTAGCAGTGGTTAGGATTTGTATTCTTTAGACATGGTAGGTTTCATTAAAGCAAAAATAGGAAAATGTAAAATATTTAGCATGTAATTTACAGAAGAAATATGTTTTCTGTGTGTTACATTGTGTATATCTAATAAGCCATAAATTAAAGTATCAGGATTTCACAAAGGATTGGTCCTGACATTAAATACATTTCCTCTGGCCAGTAGACATCTGTGTGTTGTAAGGATCTGAAACATTAAGATAGTACTAAGCAATTTCCTTGATTTATTGTTCCATCAGTACTGTAAGGTCACAGCCTGATTGAAGGGATACTGTATGGAAATAAGTGTGCTCTGCTTCCTCGCTGACTGGCCTTGACCTTTCTTTCCTGAGTAAAGTTTATATTGTGCAGCACACAGAGAAATGTACAGGACTTAAAGGAAACATCAACCCAAGTAAAAAAAGAAGAAAAAAAAAGAAAGTTAAAGAACTGGCTTTTTAAAATGAATTTGGTTGTCTCCTTTAATGCTTAGTGAAACACTTTCAACATTATTGACAGAAATAAAAATCCTGGTTTATATCAGGTCTTCAGTCCATCAAACATTACACAAAAAGGTAAAACAGGAAAGGCTGACAATTGAACCTAAAGGACTTAGTTAACTGTTCACTGCAGTGAATAATGTCTTCTTGGAAGTAAACCAGTTTTAAGATCCATCGGGATATAAAATTGGGGGTCTGTCCAAAAATAAAATATGATGAGCCTCAAGTATGAGTCATGTTGCGCAATTGCAATAATGGTTAGTTTTATCTTCTAGACTGGATGAGGGACATTAGATGACATGGATATAGCACGAGGGGGTTTGACGCCTGGACACCCTTCACATTGTTTACCCAGCACATGCTTGCTTATAATAGACAGTATCAGCACAGAGTAAGGAAGGAAAATATCTTTTTAAATTAACAAATATCTTGAAAAATGCCTCACTAATTCCCTCAACAGGAATACGGTGAGTTAATCCTGAATAAGAGGGGGAGATGAGTGCACTTGTAGGGGCCACCCAGCTGTGCCCAGCCGGGCAGAAAATGCCACGACTGGGCTTGTCAGAAGGTGGTATTCAAACACGAGGCAATGAAAATGCCATTTATTAGCACTGCAGTTATTTCAAGGTTCCAAGAAGTTATGTAATGTAGCATAGAAACGGCAGCTACAATTTTGTCTGCTTTTAGTTTTAGTCCGAGTTGAAAATAGCTTTTACACACGCCTGCCTGTGAGCATCTGCACATGCAGAGTGATTCATGTGAAAGAATCCCTGGCAAAGAGTCAAACACTTCTGTAGCAGGCATGGTTATTTATTCACTGCTGCAATATATCCCTTTTGTTTTTTAAAATTTCTCTAAAGGATGTCCCCTGAACTTATCATTATTAAGGCTAGTCTTTCTCTTTATTGCGCAAACATACATGTTGTACAAAGGTTTGTGTATGTGTTAAATTTTTGTATGAAAAGCACTGTGATTTTATTTACTCACTCAGGGTGGTTGCCCCCTAGTGCCTTTAAGAAGATATGACAGTGTCCACTGATCACACACTGACCTGGGTTGAATTACATGCCTCCTCTGTGATTAGTAACATTTCAAGACTTATTTTTATATTTGAAAAGTATCTACAGCTGTATCTTGAGTTAGTCTTGATTCATTTGATGAATACCTTGAAATGCTTAATTTTTAAACCTAAACCTGGTTAAAAATCTCTGATAGGGCCTTTGAGATTCCTCAGTATGGAATATTCACGCTCTGTTGTTGTCTGCAATTTGTATTGACAAGCTGCAGATAATATGTTCTAAGTCAATTTGGCCCGAGTTCAGCGGCGGTAGTCTGGCCTGAGCTGCAGATTCCAGTAGTCCATTAAAGTCCAAAATCCTTTTCTAAAAGCACCCACATGTGGGCGGGCAGTTGTAAAGAGTTCAGTTGACATTTTGACCACAGGCATTCATTCTTATGCTGGTTCGTTCTATCAAAAGAGGGACCTAATGTCTAGGTCTGGGCCCCTCTTAGTCACATTAATGACAACCTTTTGTCCTTGCTGTGAATAAATCTCATTGAGCTGCATTATACCAAAATGGAAATGGCAGCAGAACATTCGATCTATAACCGCATGAAAGGTCACTATCAGGAGATGGGTGTACTGTACCTGCTATCTTGACAGTAAATCATGCCTTTGTCTTGATTGGCTCGACTGGCTGCTGCAGATCATGTGAAGAGTCCATAGAAACTCACTTGAGAAGCTGTTATGGCTCAGTTTGCACATGCACATATCAACCTCAAAGTGAGGATTACATAAACAGAAGAGTTGTGTAATTAACTTTGCCCTCATCTATGTATAAAACCCCAAATTATAATTTGTACGAAATAAATACTCTTAGATAATGTCCCTATCTGAAACAGTACATTTGAATTAAAGTTCAGAAAAAGATAATAAGGAATAATGGTGAATGGATCCTTTATCCCAATCAATGGAGTTGTCCATTGTGTTTGTTTGCATACATCTTCTGCAGTGAATGTGTGTCCATGATTTAGTGTGTTGAGAGTTGTAATGCTATTCTGCGTTAACGTGTTAATGCCATGGTATGAGTACATATTTACATTGTGGCGTTTGGCTTAATATTCCTATGCCTGTGTCATATCAACAGACACAAAAACAAAAGCTATTCCAATTGATTTTTAAGAATGTGTGATGACGTTTTGGAGTTCATCTGTCCTCCCCACATAGTTCAGGTCTTAATGCAAAGCTGAACTGCAAATATGCATGCCAGTTGATGTTCAAGAATTTTAAGCACCCCAGACAGAAGAATGCACAGAACTACAAATCTCAACTTGGAACTGAAATGTGTAGAGTTTTTTAGTTTTTTCAATCAACAAAACTTCAAAGGGCTGTCAGGATGTACAATTCTTTAGAAACTTAGTTTGGGTTTGTTTTTATGGTCTGTAAAGAGGAACATTTTTTTTATTACCTCTGGGAGTTTCACACACAGTTGGTATAATTGAAATGAAGTCAGATCACTTCTTTGTTGTCTTCAGTTAAATGTCCTGAATCATTGTTAGTGGATAACAGCAGGCCCCAAACAGGTGCCTCTCTTGAACTTTTCTCAGAGGTATTCTTTATGTTGGAATGGGATTAGAGACCGGTCTGTGTGTGATTTACATGAGTAGAGTATATCTGTCCTTGCATGTGTTTTTAAAAGGTGAATATACAGTACAGAGACACACAGCATGGCCCTTAATATGTCAATCACTGATAGCTCACACATTCAGCAAGTGCAAATAAACATGTATACATGAGACAGCTGCACTTTCTTTTGTCCTATTTAGCAACTTGACTTTATGCTTTCCAGTTAATGTCAGGGAAATGTTGTTGCACACCACTTGGTGCAGTTTGGATAGTATATTGAATGCCACTGAACCACAGCCTAATCCATGCAATCGCAGTAGATGGGACGGTTTCCCAGGCAAGTGCAGTAGGCCATGTAAACAGCAGGACACCTTGAGTACATCTGTTTTGCTGGCGTCCACAGCTACAGCAGTGATCCCAAAATTCTACTAAACTGAAGATTAGCCAGACGCTGAATCTGAAGAATTGATTTACATTAAACCCGGATGGAAATTTATAGCGATTATTTGATAGCTGTTTTCGGACAAATCTTTTTTGATTTGAACCGTGACGGACAGGCAACCCAACAACACAGACACCTTGCTCTTTTGTAATTTAGCTGTTTTCTTCTTCAAGCTTTCTCTTGGCAACAGTGCACTTGACCATAAAGATAAAGGGATTTTCGAGAGAAAAAGCATCGTAAACTGCATCCTTTCTTGTTTTGTTTTTTGAGAAAGATATTGTTGCAGTTGCTTGCCAACACTGCAGATCAGCGTCATCAAATTGTGAATTGCCACATGGACTTAGCGGCTTAAAAATGCAATAGTGTTGTGGAGAGGGATCTGGAGCCTGACCCTGGCGTAATTGCATGCCAGCACAAAGGATTTAGCCACTAAAGCTTTGAGAGAGCACAGGGAAAAAAGAGGGTATGCTGACACATCACAGATGGTCCTCAGCCACTCACTCTCTTCCTTGTCCTGTTAGTCAGCTGTTGTCTGTCTCAGGCCTTGTAAATCACACCCACCCTGCTAACGTGGCTAAGCTCCACACCAGCCGCCACCTAGGGACCTGTTTCTAAACATGTGTTTTTGCTGATCTAATGGGTGGAATCAGCTATTATCTCAAAATGATTGCAGCGTAATTCGTTAACATCACATTAGGACCTGATTGACCTTAACAGATTGATAGAGTTTTTCTTGCTCTTATTAGTTTGCTTATGTTCCAACTTCTAAATCTGCTAGAGTTCATTCAGGGTCCTTATTGTTTCATTAGTACTGTTCGCTCAAAGCTAACGGCCTGGATATGAACCCAAATTCCCTTTCAGGGGCCATGTTCTTTGGCTGAATCAGACAGAGTGGTACACAGGGGGCCTGAGGGTGCTCTGACAGACTAGCTGCTTTGATACTTCCCCTCACAGCACCAGGCAATGGGCCTCACCATGACCTCTGTTAGATAACATGTCTTTGCCGTAGAGACAGAAAACAAAGACTGTAGCCATGTTTAAATAGAAACCCATGACAGAACCCTAGCTCTGTTGTGACCATCTGGTGGTGATGACCATACATTTACAAATTAGTGTGTTGTGATGCTCATCAGGCTTTGTTATTGTCTAGGTGAACAAGGAAGACAATCTCCGGAGCTACAAGACGCAGACAACCTCTCTGGTCAGCCAATACAAAGGTAAACCAAGATCTGTAAAGAACATAACATAAGTAGTCAGTTGATTTGGCACAAGGGCAACTAAAATACTGATGTTTTTGTTCTGTAACAGAAGAACAGCCTTCCGATACACTCCTGGGATCTTGGAAAAGAACAATGGTCTGGACAGCGAGCAAGAGGAAAACGTGGATGGCAGCCCTGTGAGCCCCGTGCCTCTTTACTTGGCAAAGACCAGCAGTTCTGAGTGGAACAGCTCAGATGACCTCGCTGGACCTTTCTCTGAACAAGAAGAGTCTGCCACTCTTGCCCACATAAACCCTTTCTCGCACAACTATCCCCCACCTTTACCCCCCAAGACCTTTGGCAACAGTCCTGCTGACCCATCTGGTGTCCACTCCCAACCGCCGGAGGTGCCAACACGGTCGAGCCCCCGCAATGAACCCAAAAATGGCGTGTCCTCACTCTCGCACACCACCCTCCGTCGGTGGATTGAGACACCTGCCGAGCACAGGCTTTCATCGGATGCCAGCTCCAAGTCGGGGTCATCGGACCAGGACAGGAACGATCTGTCGGCCAGCGAGAGCGACGAGAGGTTACCCAGTCCAAAGCCCAGACACGATGACGGTCCAGACTCCCCTGGTCTGACAGATATGGTTCTTCCCACCACTTACTTTTCTGTGGATAGCTGTATGACTGACACCTACCGGGCCAAATACCATAAGAAGCCCGCTTTTTACATGAAAGCAGAGGACCATACGTCATCAGGGGAGAGTGATGTCGAAGGAAGGCTCCCTTTGCCAGTTGCTCAGTCACCAGAGATTTCCAAAAGCAGATCAGAATCAGGTACCACATGTGCTATTTATACTGTTTGTGTAACTATTTTAGCCTTTTTGTAAATGCATTGATTCAGTCTTTGCCTTTTGTCTTGCAGGCTATTCTACCACAAAGACTACTGCAAAGTGGAACCCAATTTCTCCAAAAGGACTTGATGAGCATGGTTTCCTATGATTTTAGCAAAAGCATCAATAAACTTAAACCAGTTACTGGATGCCAAAAGAAATTGCTATGCACTATGACTGCTACACAGTTTTACTCCTTCTGACTGGGATGTGTATTAGCTCATATACTTTTCAACAGAAAGTTGGACATGAAACTGGATGCCAAAGAGATTGTAAAAAGAATGGCAGGTGTCCTTAATAGCTATCTTGGTAGTATGAACTGCTCAAAGCTTTGAATGAATAATGAATTTGCACAGAGAACCAGAAAGGTACAGTAAGAAAAAAAAAAAAAAAACATGCCTAAAACATTTAACTGTTGATCATGTTTGGACTTTTGGAGCTCAAAAGCAAAGCGTTAGGTCAGTAAAGAATGTGTCACAAAAAAGCCACTTTACCACTCAAGAGATTAAAACATTTATTTTACATGAATACGTAACACATTTCTTGCAGTTCTACTTTCTCTAACTCTACTGAATGCTTTTGTTTGTTTGATTACTCCAATCTCAGTGTTATGAGGTGTCTGCCCCAATTCTATCTCTTTTTGACATATTCTACCTTTCTTTCGAAAAACACAAGTTCCAGTAATATTTAGAACATGTTTTTTGTTGTATATTTTGGAAAGTAATTCAACACCTTGGGCACTCTTTTGACACAACTTAAAAATGGATCCCAAGGATCTGTGTAAATATGAAGCTCCGGGACACCCACACAGGTTTTTGGCTGATGAGGCCTTTTCGCAGGACTGTTAGGCTCGAAAACTTACCTCAGATTCTTGTTGGTACATTGAGTTTATTGATCTCTGCATATAACATGCATAGCTCTTTTTTTGTCTCTCCTTTCGTCAAACTTTAACCAGAGGAGGTCTAATATACCAACATATCTCTAATCACTAGTGTAGGTGTCCAGGGGCTATACTAGTACAGGGAAATGGGTAAATATGTTAATTTGATTGCGTATTAGTAGAAAAGTATATGGCACCGTAGCTTGAGGAACATCCCTATCTCCTCACATGCACACCTTCACACATCCTTTACTGTTTTATTACTTTGCACTGTATTTCTGGTCAGTTGTTGCACTTTTCACACTCCGTACAGTTTTAAGCTTCACTGTTTTGTGTCTTTTAACCGTATCAATTCAGTTTTCTGTTATGTTTCTTAAAAATAGCTCATATTAGCAGCTGGTCCGCACTGGTAGTACATGGACATGTGAAATTGTCATCTAGAGATAGACAAGGCGTTTGTTTTTTGAGGGGGATTATTAATAATAACATGTTGTAAATCTGAGTAGTGGACAATTTGTTTTTGGTTTAAATTGTTTTATATATGCAGCAGACTCTAATGCACAGTGCCTTTTGTATTTTTCTATGTCATGACCAGATTAAATTGGAGCCATGATTTGTACAATTCTTCTGATTTTAAAGAATTTTTGTAACATCTAATTTTATTTGAATTGATTAATAATTGTTAAATAAACAATTTTATTCAAGCATATCTGTGTGTCAAGCTGTTACATTTAAGAGCACAACGTTTAGAATTTAGCAGTGCTGTTCTTGAATCTTTATTATTTAGTAAGAGGAAACCTGGTCTTTGATCAATATGCTAATACTGATATTTAAAAAAAAAAAACGTTCCTAATGAACTTTGTCTTTGCTAAATAGTTCTTACTGAAACAAAATATGCACACCATTGTATTCAACAACTGCTGGGAAATATAGTGATTTGCTGCCACCTGCTGCCATGTATTGTTAATGCACCTAACATTGAGTATTGGCTACCCAACTAAAAATCATAGTTATACAACACACTGTGCCACCACTGACTATGACCAAAAGTATTATTTTTTTCTGAATACATTTTACATAAACCACATTGCATTGTTATGTATGAGAAGTACTGCAGATGGCTACCTTTATGAACATGGATTTATGTAATTCCTTCCAATGGCTTTCTGGCACCTTTGGATGCCAAATCTAATTCTGTCACTCTGGTGCAGGATGTTTTCATTCACTAGATATTCTTCCTCCTCCATAGTGGGGCCTCACAAATGTTTTAACCTAAATACACATTTTCTGTTACCAGCTGTCAATATTTTATATTTCTAACTTTAATGTAAGGTAGTGTTCAACCCATGAGTGTTACAAGGACACCTGCCACTTTAAATTAAACACACAAAAAGAAAGGTCTATCCTGATGAAATGATAACTTGTGGCTCTGTAAATAATGGGCAGAGAAAAGACTAGATTAATCTGCCACTGGATCAGAATGTGACCTGGAAGTGTAAAAGTCTTTCACACTCAAACTAAATATGAATATTTCAGAGAATCATGCTAGTGCCTCTCTAAAATATTTTATATATTGGTATACATTTAATAAGTTTGACCAAGGATGTGTCAAACCCAAGTCTACTTTCTTCTGTTTGAAAACGTTGGTTCACTAATGAGCTACGACATAATGCTGAAGTAATATCCAGGTCTGGGAAAAGGTTGGGCCATGCTGAAACATTTATGAGTTCCTTCTAGAGAGTAACTTTACAGCCACGTACACGGCCAATGGATTAAAAAAGACCAATGTTTTGACTGTGAAACAAAGGGATTTCAGGATTTTTGTGTTATATGGGTGTTCTAACAGAATGTAAATATTTTCTTAATATCTTGGAAATGATCCGAGGCTTTCTGTTATGTTGATGATTCAGAACACAAAATAAACTAACATACTTTTTTCATCCTCAAGAGGGAAGTAGAGGACTTTGCAACCAAAATTAAAAAAAAAAAGCTATTTGATCTCGACATTCACAACATTTACTTTAATTCATTGTCACTCTATATTTATGTGTGTTTATTTAATGTGTCACTCTGTATCTCGGTAGGCCTTCATTATAGAATGTTTTTTTTTATTGTTAATATGTAATCAAGGTGAAGAGTGTATACTTCGTTTAACATTGGTTAAAAGAAAAGACTGAGGGATCATATTATATATTTTTCATTATTTTTTCACTTTATTTTAATTCTCCAGCACATTGCCCCTGAAAATGTCTTCATGCTCCAGCAGAAACAATGAAGATGATTAACTACAGGTATTTCAGGATTTTACTGACTCTCCAACAGAAGAATGCTGGAAATATCTAAAATAAGTTCCTAAAAAAGACATGAATATGTGGAAACTGCCAAATGGTAACCGCATAATTGACTTAGAAAAACAGGTAGAGGATGGATTTTCACCCCAACTCATCTGCCCACAAATAAACTATGGTTTGCCACTTGTAGGAAGACAACTCACAAATACAATTAAGTAAGATAATGATTTTTTTAAAATGTAAATTCCAGACAGGAAAATCATTCTTCTGAGGTTCACTTGAGGAAGAAAAGGAAAAGATTTACACCATGCAATGTATTCAGAGAATACTGACAATGTTCTGACTCTGCTCCTCACTGCATGGCACGTCTATCATAGTTTTGCTATGCTTAATTCTTAGCTGTCTTCTGGTGTGTGTCTTCTCCACCATCCGTCAGAGTGGGCCTGTCATATGGGCTCCACCTCTGCAGCTGCCGTACTTCATTAGGGACCATCAACTGAGCTCAGTGTCTACTGTCAGAGTCAGACTTCTTTTTTTTCCTCATTTCTCCTCTCTTTACACTTGCTCTCTCAAACTGTCCCTCAAGTTCATCCTCATATGGTTTCTCACTCTGTCGACCTACCTCAGTCTTTCCCTTCTTACTAAATGTTCCCCTGCCCTCACTCTGCATCATCTATTCTTCCAGTACTCCATTTTTAGCCAGCTCCTTATTTTTGTTTTACTTTTTTTTATTTATTATTATTTCCCCTTTAAATCAGCACAACTCTTGTGGTTCAGAATTGACATAAAGAGTTGATTTTATTGCACAGTAAAAACAGTTTCCATTATGCCCACTCCAAAATTTCACATTTAAATTACAGAAAAACATGTAATGCTTCATGGTATGCCTGCTGCCTGTTTGTGCACATTTGTGTACCTTTAAATGCTGTCAGAAACATGAGTGTAGCCCAAATAAACCATATAACAATGTGGTTTCTATGAACATAGATGAGATGTGGCATTAAGGGGCAGACATAGAAGATGCTGTGATAGCAATAATATAGCAAAACAGATTACAGTAGGCTACTAGCAGGACAGGTACATAAAAACAATTATAACACCAGTCCCTGAAATAAAGGTGGTTGCAGCTGAATCCATTATGATGACTAAAATTGTTTTACGGTACATATGGCGTGTTGAAACTAAAAATACACAAGTAGATTTTCTAGTAGCCCTGAAAGGACTGATAGATGCTGTCAATCATGCCTTACAGTAGGCTTTCATCATTATTGTTGCAATATAGCTTCTGGCCCCAGGTAACAGCACTGAGCACTGATCTACAGAGCAACAACCACAGCACGGGCTGTTTTAGTGAGTTTAATGAAATTGAATCGCACCCATTGGAGTAGGTTGTGTTTTTGCTACATTGGCCTACTTCTGACGTCGACGTTAATTCTCTCGAACTTGGAAGAATTCCACCTGCCTTTGTATTTTCAACATGTAATAAGGTACCAAACTTTATTAACACGAAATAACTGCAAGTGTTCTAGCCCATCAGAATGCAACTTCTTCTAAACACCTCTGATTTATTTCCAAAACACTGAGTAACTAATTATATTGTGGTCATTTTATTTTCCGAATGCAAAATAAGTTTGTAAAGTGGGACTTTACGAGGAGTGCTTGAACGCAGCTTAGGAAAAGCACCTGCACGAGGAGACTTGCTGCTAATTAGAAGCACCTGCGAGGTTGAGAGCCAAACGACGAAAACGGTCGTTTGAAAGTCACTATATTAAATTATCAAAACTAAAAGAGACAAGCATAACGGTATATTTGAGCAATGCGGGTAAATACACAAGTGTGTAACTTAATTTCGGACAAAGACACAAGTTATAAAGTCTCCACAGTTTGTACGAGATATATTCGCGATGGAGAGACAGTACCCTGCAGATGAAATGGAAGACAAACCTTTCCAAAGATGTCTGCAATGAACACTGCCAGCTCCACAATGGGTGAGTCATGGTGTGTTTTGTTTTTGTCTGTTTTACTTCTGAGACAAAGCTCTCCTTTTGATACTTGAAAAAGCTTCCAGCTAATTTGCGATTAGCAATTACTCGGCTAACGGTTACATACGTTTGAACAGCACCGTGTACAAAACAAACATTTTATATAGATACCATATCATATTCTAATTAAATGAATACTTACAATCACACAAAGCACGTCCTTGGCGATGGTCAAGTAGTAGTCTACAGTCAAATGGAGCCATGACGAATCAGAACATGTAACTGAACTTAGAGGCTTTATTTAAAAAAGAAAACAACAGAACGAACACTGATCATCCCATTAAAAGTAGCTAAAACTACTTTTTTACTCTTCTGTTTAGTAGGCCTTATTGTGTTGGGGAAGGAGTAGATTTACTTTCCTCACATGTTTCTGTCAAATATATTTTGTATCAGTTAGGCTATATTCCAACTATCAGATGTGCTGTGATCAGGAGATGCGAAGGCACTTTGTCTCTTGCAGAAAACAATTTTAATTATTAATTATTGCATTACGTGTTGCCTAAATTGCATGTACACATTGACTGAATATGTAGTGTTTCCTTGCACTCGAGGGGACTTTAAATTGACTAGAGGTTTGCAATCCCTGCACTTGTGACATTCTGCAGCTTCTATCACAGATCACATGTGAATTAAAGATTATTTCACAAATTTGGCGAAATATGTCCTCTAAGTCCTGTTTTTAAATTATCTATGGGTATTGTTGTAAATGTCTTCTCATGTTACAGTGAAGGAGTATTTTGAGCGAGCTAGCTAGTCGTAGAGAACACTGCTTTCATTGTAGTGTTTTTATTTATTATTCTTACTAGTAGAAATATTGTCTAATATTATCATTCGCACTGTGGGCAAATGCCAGAAGGGCCGCCCTCTATGGACCGCTGCTGATACAAAATATAATAATAATAATAATAATAATAATAATAATAATAATAATAATAATAATAATAATAATTTGTTGTTTTTCAAAGTTATTTTTATTTGCGATCTTATGGAGAAAAACTACACTACCCACAATCCTAAGCGTAACAATGACGTTTTTGATTGGTCCAAGTCGCTGTTGCCATGGAAATGTTTACAGTACTATCAAAGAATTTCTAATATAGGAAGAAGTTCCACTCCCTTGTTACTTCCGGGTTCTGAGTTCCACTAGATGGCGCTCACAGGCCAGTGCAGAATGAATGGGACTCTATGGAGCTATACCCCTAAATATCCACTTTTCTCAGGATATCATTTTTTGTCTAGTAATTTGAATGTTGCATTCGAAAGGGGAGGCAAAGAAAATACATACTGCTTATTTTGTTCTAAAAAGCCTTTTAAAATGTCAATGACGTCATACACATATACGGCCAGAGATACTGGTTTACGGCAAGCTCTGAGTCGCTTCCTTTTTTCTCTCGAGGCATCGACAACACAGCTAACAGGTTAGGTTCTCCCTGTCAATACACATGCTAGAAAGATGTTTGCTAATGTTTTAACGACCACGCCGAAATATTCACTCTGACATTCTGGCTCCGCTTCGGATGCCGTCAAGCGGGACCTCCGATCGTAATCAGTCCTTCACTGACGAATCGGCATTCATTAGCAGAATGCTTGCGTGGTATGGGCAACAACAACTCAACCTGTGACAAATCGAAAGGGCATAAGTACTCGTTCGTTCAACTTTCGACCTATAATCCATGTTGAACTTGCAAAAACTACAATCAAATCTGAGATTTCTCAACGACAATCAGGCGAAAGGGACAAATTTAGCTGCCTAGCTCCATAGGGTTCCATTCATTTTGCACTGGACCGTGATCACCCCCAGTGGAACCCTGGTGGAACTGCAACCAAAGTCGGTACAATGGGGCTGAATGGGGAGTGGAACGGCTTTCCGTAGACCGGCTTTGGTACCATGTACCCGTGATGGCCGTGAATTGCGTGCAAATGTTTTTTTAGCGCCGAATCCATTATCGCCACCAAGATAAAGGCCCCCGACCTTCACCCGTGTGGCAGCAAACCCCAGCGGTTCCTCCAACAGGTGGTGGGCCCATGGGATGGAGAGATAGGTGCCACATAGCTTTTTCGGGCTGTGCCCAGCCGGGCTCCGTGGCAAACCCGGCCACCAGACACTTGCTGACGAGCCCTCCCTCTGGGCCTGGCTCCAGACGGGGGCCCCGGTGTACACAAATCAATAGATTAAAGGGATACGCCACCATTTGTTGAAATGGGGGCTTATCACGGTCTCCCCTAGCTGTAGATAGCTGGGCCAACGCATTTTTTGTGCATGCATTGTTTTAGTCCGGTGCAACACCAGCAGCAGCAACACCGCTAGCTTAGCGTAGTGAATGGAATCCTATGTTGCCGGTTAGCATGTTGTGAGTAAAAGTGAGCCAACAAAAGACAAAAAAACAACCTAATTACTTGCACTGAGACAAAAAAATGCATTGGCCCACCTAGCTACAGCTAGGGGAGACCGTGACTATTTCAACTAACAGTGGCGTATCCCTTTAAAAATGATGTGACCATTTCACAAACTGCCGTGAGACTGTGTTGGTGCAGAACAGCTGAAGGCCCTGGCCCCCACGGTGGAGAGGCGGAATGTGGGGGTGACAAGGAGGCCAGATGAGGAAGAGCGGAGGGAGCGAGAAGGGACATAGCCTGGTAGGAGGTCAGTAATGTAGCTGGGTGCGATATTATGGAGTGCTTTGTAGGTGATGAGGATGGTCCTATTTTAGTTTTTCTTTAAGTGCTATTTTTGTTTCAAGTCTGGTAAGTAAGTGAGATGACACCATGCAGATTAGATCAATGGATCCCAGGTGGAGTTGGTCCTGAGACTTCCCCTCCTGCCCTCCAGGGGGCACTACAGGAGCCTCTGTTCCAGACCACATGCTGCTGCTGAATGTTCCTTTTTGTTAATGCTTCATGATGATGATGATGATTAAAAGTACGTTTCATTGCATTGATTCAGATGTAGATTGTATTCATATTTTTTATCATAAGGAGCTCTTTATGTTTATCTTTTGAAGTCTTTCAGAGTATGCCAATATATGATACATTATGAAAGTGAATTATTGCAGACGGTGAGTAAGCAGCATTGTATTGTTGTAGCTAGTCAAGAGGTAGCTCATGTCACGCCCCCGCCTGCCGTGACTTCGGCACGGTGACAGTCTGGTGTTTGTGCGTGAATGTTTATTTCTTCATTTTGTTATGCCTGCTGTGTGTTTGGTGTCTTTTTTTTTTTTTGTCTGTGTTTCTGTTCTCCCCTACATGTTCCACAGAGTGTAGACACGCCCCGCCTGTTGATTCTCCCCACACCTGGTACCAATTCCAATCAGCGCACCTGCTACTCATCCAGCTCCATCATCAAATGCCAGTCTGACTTCCTCTCCCTGCCGGCTTGTTGCTTACCACTGAGTATGCTATTTCACCAGCCTTCGAGATTTGTATGCAGTCTAGTTTCTTACCTGTCTGCTCCGCACCCTGACGTTACTAACTGGAAGATCTCTGTTCTCAGAAATAACCCACCTTCGGAATCCTCTGCTGCCAATAGCCACGCCACGCGCTGGAACATCAAGTCTGCAGCCCCACTGAGGAACACAACACAGCCCAGCACCTCCTCTGCCAAGCCCGCCATCTTCAGACCCAGCACCCCCTCTGCCAACCCACACTCACAGCTTCAATTAAATAAGATTCTTTACCACCTACTCCAGTGTGCACATGAGTTTTGATCCCCCTTCCTGACAGCTTTGCAATTTTGTAAGATTGATTTGCATGTTTCAAACTATGCATTGTATTGCTAAATATTAAAGGGGACATATGCTACACCTAAACCCGCCTCAAAACCAACGCTGATTGGCCTGGTCGTTTGGCGAACGGCTCCAAATTTTCTCTATCTCAAGATGCCAGACTGATCTGCGAGCAGAAAACTGGAGCTCGCGAGATCAGGATGGTCTCACGAGGCTAATTTGTCAATGGTCCCTTAGACAGAACTTAGCAACAGAACAGGAAGTTAAAATCGAATATCAAGTGAATATCAAATATCAAACATCCAGCCAACTTCACCACGCTTGTTGGCTAAATGTTTTTTCAAACTATAGGCTACAGAATATCTGCCCTTGGTAAAGTTAAGGGGACAGCAATGTCTAGTAGGCTAAATGAAACGTAAAAGTTTCATTTAGTAAAAGTAAATAAGTAAATACATTTAAACGCTACATGAAAAAAAAATTATCAAAATTCTCCACCAAAGTTCTTATTGCTTCAATAATATATATAACGTTAGGCCTAACAAGTCTAACGCCTGTTTGTCGCTTGTGGGCTAACATTAGTCATAGGACACTGGCACCGGTTTTCACCACAGAACTCAAACTGTAGTTCTTCCCTATTATTGTTTTAAGATAAGTGTTCCTGATGCAGCTGTAGTTTGCAGGCAGTGATTTAACCAATGATAAAATGTAACGTTTGTTTTTTATGTATTTTGTTTTTGACCAGCTGTTAATGTAGTCAGCCTGTTAGCAGCTTCATACTGCCAATACTTTCTAAGTGTGATGGACTTATGTGAATTTGCAAATATCAGTCAGCAGTTCTTCAGCAGTCATTTGGCACGTCATAGTGTAGCATGAAAAGCACAGGTGTATTTGACAACATTAAAAAAGACTACAGATGGGTGCCTGGATAGCTCAGTTGTTAGAGCAGGCGCCCATGTATAGAGGTTCACTCCTCAATGCAGTGGACCCGGGTTCGACTCTGACCTGTGGCCCTTTGCTGCGTGTCAATCCCCCTCTCTCTCCCCTTTTCATGTCTTCAGCTGTCCTGTCAATAAAGGCCTAAAAATGCCCAAAAAATAATCTTAAAAAAAAAAAGACTACAGACAACGCGACTACAAAAGATTACATTTAGGTGAGCTATAGTTCCAGGGCCATTATAGTACTGTAAACTGTGTGGTTTTAATTCCTGCTATGAAGACAGTTGGGGGGGAAAAAAGGTCAATCTTCAGCAAACAGATTTGACCTTTTTAAGAAGTGGTCACAAAATTGAATACAAAATGTAGCAAGCTACCGTTGTAGCTAGTAATTGCATTCTTCCTAAATGTGCTTTTGTTTCCATTGACCAGAGCGCTAGTTAGCTTGCAAGCTTCTGGTACTGCCCATATTTGCAATAAGAGCCAAGAACAGCTCTGGCACATTAGTTTACTCTGGTGAACTTTGACACAAGTAGGCTAATTATCATCCAAAATGGAATAATCTGTGACTCACAAATTTACAGTAGCTGCCTCTAAAATTAGTTTTGTGTTCAATCCAGACACATGTAGTTTTCTTGGAGGGACCATCGTCAGAGGAACCATAGTCTGGCTTTTGGTGATGATGGTGATGGTGGTTGTTGCCTAGGGAAAACTAGACGGTAGTAGGGTCAGCCTCTAGCTCACCCAGTTAAGTGTGCGCCCCATGTAGACTTAATCCTTTGCAGAGGCCCGGTTTCAAATCCAACCTGCAGCCCATTGCTGCGTGTCAACCCCCCTGATTTTGTAAAAAGTTTGAAATTTTATGTTTACCAGTGCTAATGCAATGGTAAAGTAGTGGCACCCCTGCGTAAAGTTTGTTGCCTACAGTCTGTTTAAATTTATTTTTTGCTGCAGTATATTTTTTTTTAATGCTGAACATACTTGGTTTGTTGCTGTAGGAGTCAACCACATTTTTAAAGTAATTAAGATTCAGCTTAAAGCTGCAAGTTTGATTTTTATTGCTGACTAGATCTCCGGCTGTGAGGAAAGGGTTTCTATTTAAGAAGTGGGGTTGACAAAGTGGCTGTAGTTAAGACGGATTCATTTTTGTCAGGCATTTTAGTTTGAGATTGTGTTGCTTTTTCTATGTAGAAGTTCACATTGAACTTGAAGTGCCATTACCACTTTAACATAGCTTTTCAAATGTTAAGTTTGAGCAAAACATAATGTTGCTGTAATTCAGCACGACTAACGGTCTATTTTCACGCTTTCTTTCAACTTTATTTTCCTTTTCTCACACTGTTTGTTTTTCTGCTTTTGTGTGTAGTTCTTCAGCAGACCACCCTGTGCCCAGTTGTGTACATGTACATTACACACACACACACACACACACACACACACACACACACACACACACAGCCTACAGGCTTCTGTTCTTGTCATTCTGACAAGCAGTAGGAACAGGATTATGGGTAGAGGCCCTCTTACTTGGAGCAAAAGAAGGTGTGAAATCTGATTGATTTGGAAGATTTAAAAAATGGGTCCCTGTGAGGTCGGTGGAATCCTAAATATGAGCAGGCTGAAGAAGTATAGCACTAGGGTGTAGTCTGTTCCGGGGATTTGCCAAATTGTCAGACTTGAGAGGGTGGCTTAATAGAGGACCGAGAGAAGAAGCTGCGGGGTGCAGGTGGCAATAGCTACTTTTTCCTAGCATCGATTTTGCAAGTTTAGTTATGTTGATGCTCTACTGTTAACTTGCTGTAGGATGTTTCAGTGATATCAAGATGTTTTTGGTTCAAAATGGGCTACTTTGTAGCTAAATATCACAAAAGAATGATGTAGGTTTTTGAAAAAAAGTTGTTTTAAAAGCTGTGTATGCATGCATATATCTTCCCTAATGCAGCTCTCATATCAAAAAAGCTTCACAAATGACACATGCAAAGTTCTGTGCTAGAATATTTGCCACATGAGATGTCTCCTTTTGGCATATTCATAATTCATCACTAGGGGGCATTACAGTATTGGGTTTTGTTCCACTCCAGCCTGAGGCTGTTTGGCAAAACACATTTGCTGGTTTCCACCAGTTCCACTTATAAACCTCTTCCACTAGCTTGAATGAAACAAAATCACTATAATGACTGAGTGCAGAGAAACAGTAGCACAAGATTGAGAGGGAAGTGCTGTCTTTTGGGTAATAAAAAACATAACGGCATGTTTATGTTTTTTTTCGTGGCAGGAGTGGAGGACATATGCACACCAGCAGGACACGTGTTGAGATTAGTCACATAATTCCAATTTCATGTGTTATTGAAAGGCTTTACAAAGGGCATGACAACAGACAGAGATACCTTTTGGTGGTTGAAGGCATCATCAGCATTATATGGAATTTGTTGTTGTATGCTCCACTAGCTGTATGCCTTCCAATCTTTCTCTTTTCTGTCTTCTCCTTATAATTCATGTTATAATTCCCGATATTTTTCCCCTCCGCTGTATGTAAGATTTAACCCAAGATGGTATTCTATGACGACATGGTGCTGCTGTTTTTGTTGCCTTCTCGAGGCATATTGTTGTTTCTCTACACCTGCAACAAACCGCTACCGTCTTTCCTCACCTGCAACAAATCAATGTCATGCAAGAAAGAAGCTTAGAATCTATAATATGCCAAAAGCTATTACAAGGATTAGAATGATAGTAAAATGTACAGAGCAAGACAGAGATAACACTGATCTTGAAATGTCTTTCATTAAAGTGCCCATATTATGAAAAAAAAAAACACTTTTTGGGGATTTGGGGTGTTATTTTGTGTCTCTGGTGCTTCCACGCGCATACGAACTTTGAAAAAAATCTATCCATGCTGTTTTGAGTGAGATACGGATTTCTGAATTTCTCTGGGTGAGCTGTTCAAAATCTGCAGGGCTTGTTACGTAACTAGCCGAAACGATAGACTAAACACAACCGTTAGCATGCTAGCGATAGCATGCTAGCTCGTTCTCAATGGCAAAGGACTGCTACAACACACACAAGTTCACCATAATCTACAAAAGAAGTACTTACATGTGCGCCCTCCTTTAGAAGAAGTCTCCAAGCTAATCCTGCCTTGTAGCTAACTGACCAACGTTGGAGAAACAACCTTTCTTTTACTGTCTATGGAGCTAGCTGACAAGATCTACGATCTGAGCTACTGCGCATGTGCGAGTGGAATCAAAGATAGTACAGAAGAAAAGATAATTCACTCGGTAGCTAAAACAGAGACCTGAACACAAGGTGAAAAGAGGAGCTGCAGCAGTGAGAGAGAGCTGTGCAGTACAACAAAAATATGGTGTTTTTTGAAAATTAAACTATGTAAACCTATTCTGGTACAACCTTAGAATACAATTATGAACCTGAAAATGAGCATGATATGGCATCTTTAATAAGTGCTTGCTGTTAACTTTTTCTCCCTGTGACATTTGAGTGTTTTCATTGCAATTTGAACATTTTAATCCTTTCTTTAGCTAAAAAGTTTTTACGTTGTCTTCCATAATCTTCTGGCTTTTTTACACAGGCCATGCTGATTGCATGTTAGTGTTTTGACCCCAGTTGATGGTTTTTGAAAACCTAATTTAGAAAACGGTTCACATACTTTTTGGCTATAATCGCTAAGCTCCCAAAGTTAACATTGATGGTTCTGCATATGTGTGTTCAGGATTTGGCGTGCAGGGGTTGGGGTTAACCACCATCTAGCGGTGATACGTTGCTTCTTTACTGCAGTAAGATCTAATATCTTTGTTTTGACTTTTTAAGGCAAATTACGTCAAGTTACAAGTCTTTCCAAAATGTCAGCCGCATAGTAAATGGTTAGCATTTTGTTCTAAGTGAATCACCTTTTAATATACTCACAAAACAAAATAATTTGATACATTTATTTCTCATAAAGGTATTCCATTAATGCTTTAAAAAGAATTTGGCTTGACATTTAAGGCTAGTGGTGGGCCTAATTACCTTTTTTGAAAAACAGACTGGAATAAATGTTTAACTTAATTATCGTTAAACATACAGTTTAACCCGATGAAAACAATGTTGAATATTTCTAATCCAGTAGCAGGACTAACGCATGCTTTAAATACAAATGACCCTTTTTGCTTAATTGGATTATGAAGATCCAGGGATTAAATGCCAAGTATAGAGTTAAAGTAGATTTAGAACACTTTTACGACTGTAAGTTTTACATAATTGAAATACCTTTTTTTTGTTTTCATTCAGTCCCTCCAGAAAAACGCGATTATGCGATCGCAGAATTTAATGCATAATCAGCCAATGTCCGCATATTCATGCGGGGGCCGCATTTTTTCAAATACGCCGCACTTTCGCCGCATAAATTGCCGATTTCCGCGCAAAATATGCCGGGCTTGCATGATTTCACAATCAGCGCATTTTCGTTGCAAAAAAAGTCACATATATCTAGGGTTGGGTACCGAAACTCGGTGCCAATAGGCCCGCGGATCCGACGTAAACGGTAGTAACGAGACCGAATAAGAACGAAGACTTCGGTGACTTATTTTACACTACTATCGACAGCAGGTAACGTTAGCCTACCTTTAGCTAGCAGCTGGATTAAACAACACGGTTAAAATGCTGACAAGTGACGTTAAACAGTGTAAAGTGTGACTGTATATCAACAGTCTGCTCTGCAGCGCAGCAGCTGCCGACGTCGGAAAAACATAGACGGTGCGTTCACTGACACTGGTAACATACAGCCTCGCGGTGCATTCGTAGTTATTGTAAAATAGGCCTACCCTTTTCCCATCTGGTTGTTGTTTTTGTCGTCCAACAGCAATTTAGGCCTACTGGTGAAATAAGTTACTGTTTATTATAAGTTATAGTTATTACATTACTATTAAATCATTTAATTTTGACCATATGGCCTTAGTAATAAACAATGTGTTAATCTTAAATGTCACCGACTGTTTAGTAGGCCTATCCTTCTTGTTTCTTCTTCTTTTTTAAAAACTTTCTTAAAAAGTATCGGTTCAGGCACCGTTTTAAAAGTAACGATTTAGCACCAGTATCAGAAAAAAACCCAAACAATACCCAACCCTACATATATCTCAGCAGAAAGTTAAAAAATGTTGCGTTTACTTCAAACAACAGCTGATATTTTCCACTGTTGCCATGGGAACGTTATGAAGTGACGTAATTTCACTTACTGAGAACACAGTGTTGGGGGAATCACTTTTTTTCTCTTTTTCATCAAACCGCAGTTTTTGCAAGTTCCCGCAAGTTCCCGCAATTTTTGCAAGTTCCCGCAATTTCATCGCATAAAATGGCATAAATATCCCGCATATTCCATCGCATTTTTTAAGAAAACGTGCCGCATAATCAAGGATTTTTGCCCGCAACAATCACAAAAAAACTCTGCGTTTTTCTGGAGGGACTGTTCATTGTTCATTAACACCAGACATGTTGTGATAATCTCATCATAATATGTTAAAAGCCTGCAAAATGGCCATACATGGTGGGAACAACATCCTCACTTCTTAGTGCCTGAGATGATGTGATAAACACGGGTTCAAGTAGAAGCTTGGTGGATAGAGGACTCAGTGGCTTGTGCCTTGGAGCAGAAATGGGGCGTATCACATTGTATCCCTGTACATCTAGCAGCAGTGCTTTTGTTGTCTCCCTGGAAACCATTACTGCGCTGCCAGTGGCAGCGGTCTGTCACGGATTCAGGTGGAAACACAAGCATCTTTCTGTGCCAGTGAAAAAGGAAGGCAAATTAGTAATGAAGGGGAGCATTTGCAAATGGCTGTGAAGTCTGCAGGCTTAAAAGTGTTGATAACCACGGCTTAGCTCTCCTCCCCTCAAGCAGCTTTGACGGTGTGGTCTCTTTCTCTTCAACCTTTTTGCTTTGTACATACAGTATGCAGAATTATGTGTGTGCGCACAAAGACCATGTGGGTGATGTGGTTGAGACTTTTGTTTTTATCGATGAATTTTATTCAGTTGTATAATTATTTTTGTTGTCTTTGTCATTTCATGTTTTATGCATATTTTGAACTGCTCATTCATACACCCATAAACACATTGGTCTGACTTCTACTTAAGAATGGTTACCATGTTATTAATTTGCATAACTTTAAGCAGTACAGCAAATGTATTGTGCTAGAGTCCAACCTTGAAACAGTCCCTCCAGGATTTCGCGGCCTTTTTTTGACATTGTTGCGGCCCAAAATGCCTGAATTTGCGGCAGTTTTTGTAAGAAATTGCGATAAAAGTTGCTACGTCTTGTTTTTTTGTTGCAATGAAGTTGCGAGAGATAGTGAAAATTGCAAAAGAAATTGCATTTTGTTGTTGGTATACTTCTTTAAAAATAAAAGAAGTTTCGGGAAGAATAAAACTACTCTGGGCTAAGTTTTCCTAGTAACCTTACCAAAAAGGCTCATGATTTAGGACAAAACATTATAATTTATTGAATGAATCAAATTTGAACATTTCTGTCAATGGCTTGTTTAGCCTATCTTTTTATTGTTAGCCCCACCTGCTGCAGAGAGCCGACAGCAAACGGCAGCAGCTTTCAGCGACTTTAGAGTGAAAAATCGTTATAGCAGACTTTGATGTTGAAATGTACAGGTTGGCAGGATGGTCTGAAATGTTTGCTGTACGTTTTGTTGGTAAATGTAAGATGTTCGAGTCACACGCGTCTCATCTCCATATCAGAAACAAGGAAATGAATTTGGCGACGTACTTGTGTTACATCAACCCATTCTCACAATCCCGCTTGGTCAGTGGCTCTCAGCGTCACATACTGATGCAAAGTCTGGCACGTGGGACTGCTGTGATTGGTTGAAGTCGCGGGAAACTCCGGTTGTTGGTCAAAGTTGGGGTGATTAGTCAAAATTGCGAGTCGCACTGAATTCACGGTGATTGGTTGAATTTGCGCAAATTTTTGCGATCGCGACATTGCGACTTCCTGGAGGAACTGTTGAATATGAGGTCAATAAGATAATCTACATTTCAGTCATTTTGAAGTATGCTCAGTTTTGCTTGGCATGAAATGGCTTTGCAACTTTGTCATTTATTTCATGCCAAGGAGGAAAAGCAACCTTGTCTTTAACACTTGTTTAAACAGATGATGGATGCATATCATTTGTATCTCCATCATCCACTCATGTATTTGTGTGAACAGCTTTGGTTGCAAGGATCAGTTGATTGACATTGTTCAAGCACACACAATTAATGTTCTCAAAGACTTTTAGCGTTCAGTGCTGTTCTGTGGTTACTTTTGCATGCTGCACATTATCCAGCTTGATGCTCCTGTGTTCTTAGACGGTCAAAGCATTATTTAAACTAGCACTGGCTATATTGTTAACACTGCACTTGTTAGGAAAGTGCCCATATAAGTAGTATACCATATATTGTGATTATATTGGCCAGGATTATTGTGACATGATTACTAGTTTTATTATTTATATTACTGATTTTATTGTATCAGAGTATTTTTGCCGGATCTCCGGCATGCGGCAGTGAGGAAAAAAAAATACATGTATATATTTGGGAACTTGCGTGTGGTTTAATATTTTCAAGTCAATTGATTTCACCTACCAATCATATGAGAGGAACGCAACTCTAACGCAGGGCTTAAAGTACTCGGGCCTGGTGCCGGATTTCTGGGGGTAGCCTATGACTACTTTAGAAAAATAAATAAATTAAGAAGTCCACATGGGATTTGTTTTTGATGCGCTGGGTTTAACCAATCATCGAACTTCCACCTTCAGCATGGCAGTTATTGAAACATAATGGCCTTGTCCCAGAGTTTAGACGTCTAGCTATATGAAAAGAAACAATGCCAAGGTTTTAATAAATGTACATGAAGCAACTAATTTCAACATGAACAAAATAATGAATGTACTACTTTGCTTTTTTGACGTTGACTGGGCCAAAACAGCAACCCAACATCTAGAAAGTTCTGTTTTCACAGTGATTCATTGTAGGATTATGATATTATTGCAATATGGAAATCTACATTGACTCTTACTTTAACATATGGTTTAAAATTATGACTTTTACTATTGTGTAATGTAAGAAGGAATTTATACTGTTATTTACACATTTAAACAACCCCCCCCCCCCCCCCACCCTTTCCAAAACAAAATTTCAGGTTCAGGATTTTTTTTTCACTTTAAGCCCTGGTAAAACATACAAATATTGAATACAATACTGTTACAAAGAACTCAAGTTCCCCCATTAACAATGCCATGATTTATTGTGTCTTTGTTTATCAAAGTTGTCCGTTTACAAATGGCTCAAATCCCATTGCTCATCTCCAGTACTTGTAGTAAAGAGAAGATACCCTTGTAACCATGCACATCATAAACAACTTAATTTTCATTAAGCCTGATTTATGGTAAATTTAATTTAGACGATCGTGTGATTAATGTTCTTAGCGGACTATACTTAAGGAGTAGTGGGATAACATGCGCTGCTCCTAGCTTAGTGAAGGACTACACATAATAGGAGTCAGCTTTGGGCAGTTATGCATAACATGTAATAGAGTTGCAGAAGTTAGAATTGTAAATCAGTGTTGTGATAAATACAGATTAATGACACTGTTTTTTTTACCTGTTGATTACAAGAATTGTATTCTGTGATTTTGAGGTTTTTATTTTGATACTTACTATGCAAGAAGATGTTCATAGATTATGACTAAAAAGCAAAACGCACAAAATGTAAATTACTATTAAGAGGTAAAAGTTGAAATTTTGAATCCTTTTGAGATCAGGGATTGGCATGCCTTGTGTCATCAATGCAACAAGTTGCTTACAGTGCAGTGCTCAAGGCCCTTCTCTTTATTCTGCAATGATTTCGTGTTCATACACTGTATGCCTATGTCATAGGGAAAAGTACAAGTAAATATTCTTTGACATTTGACAAAATTGTGCACACAAACGCATGCATACACAGAGACAGATCACAACCCCCACTGCTGTCATCAAATTAATCCATTTTGGATTTCACAAATATGACCTGTGATTGCTGGTTGTCAGTAGGGGAGGGGGGGAGGGGGGTCAGTCGGCAGCTGATACATGAAATGATTGGGAGAGTGCAGCGTGTTCCCATTATCTTGTCCCTTGCATGGTAATTATCACTCCTGCTCTTTCTGCACCACTGCTCCCATCTCTCCTCGCCATTGTAATCGTGATTGACTGGTACGGCGGCCAAAACAGCGCAGTCTGAAAAGGCATCAGACACACATCTCATAACAGCCCTGCCATTTGATCTTCTCCTCCTCCTTCGCAATGACTGCTCCTCCATCTCTCTTCCATTTTTTTCAGGTTGAAGGGAAGTGGCAGCCAGACGATAAGAAAACATGCTTGTAGATGAGTACAGATTTGACATGCCAGAAGCGTGTCATTCAGTGTTTTCTTATTCGGAATGATTGAATATAATTACAGTTTATGTTCGACCCATGCGTGAATTGATAATTCATGCTTTCAGTAGTCCTTAGGGCTGCGCTAAGGTATGTGACATGATGGATACACATAACTCTACTTGCAGACATTCAGTTCACTACTGGAGGAGAAAAAATTTAGAATTTTATAGAAATATGTGACAACTTGTAGTACTGTGGACACTAAGGGTGCTCTGATCAGGATTTTTGGGGCCGATCACCGATTGCTGGAAGACGTATCGGCCAATACCGATCACTTTTATGAACTGAAAATTACGCCATTACGTAACAGTCACACATGTTTAGAGAATGTATCAGTAACTGTTTGGCTTTCTGTCCTAGCTCAAAATCTAAAAAATTTCCTTTCAATCACTGCAGACATTTCTTCAGTACAGCTGTTTGAGCGGCGCCGGAGCTGCTAGCTACACGACTCTGCTCTGCCTTAGCGTTAGCTAACTTTGAAAACTCCTCATACTCCTTTCTGTGACTAACCTTCAAATGTCTGATGAGGTTGGTGGTGTTGAAATGTCTTTGGAGCTTTCCGCCTCGTGGTATTTCCTTGGCACACATGTTGCTAATCGCTAATGTATTGTCTTTTACCCAGATAGCAATGAGTCGGCGGACCACCGGCGGTGCTCCAGAGACAGTAGAAGCGTCAGAATTGCGTAATCGCAAACACGTTTGCCGGCGCACCACCGGTGGCAGACGCTTTTTAAAAGCGGTAGCCGCCTTCCTACCGCCTTCGTTCCGCGGCCGGCCGCGGGCCAACTGCTGTTCTGCCGCCGTTCAGACACCTTGTAGAACTGCGAGACCGGTGAATGTAGGGACAGCGCCATTTTAGCTCCATGTTGAAAATGTTCTCAGGAGTAGTGCGCTCTTAATACATCCATGGTAGTGCGTCATCTGATCGGCCTATCTGATCGGCATTTATGGAGACCACCGATCAAACTATTTAAAGCCATAATCGGCCGATACCGATCGATGACCGATCGATCAGAGCACCCTTAGTGGACACTGCTCAGTTTACCTGAAGTAAACATTTTGGCTTTCATTTTCATTGGTGCTTTAGAATGCCAGACAGTGTCTTGCTCTGCGACAGGTCTGAATGATACACCTTAGAGTGGGAAGTTCATCAGCAGCCACTGAGAGTGCCATCGATTGAGCTGCCCTGAGCCCCGCAAGGTAATGGATTGGATTTATCCCTCTCTGGATAAGGCTTGTGCTCAGATGTGTACAAACATGCATGCATGCACCCACCCATGCACACAAACACACACATTTACAGTAGTGATCTCTGCACATATCTGTGCATTTTACACAATCAAGCACCGACGCATCACATACCACACATCTAAACAACACACACACTGGCAACCTCTGTGAAAACTTGTGTGACATTCGGCAGACATTTAGACAGTTGGGATCAAAGGCAGTGGTGTATTGTCAGCAGCTACATGGATAGGGAAAAAAACAAGACGAGGAGATAGTACTTTGATAGATATCAGGACATTTGTCAAGCATCTGTCTGCTTATTTTAGGAGTGAGAGATGAGTATCATCAAATCCATATTTTGAAGACGGAAAAACGGCTCAAAGTTGATGGAAGATGTCTTTTAAAGTGAGAGTCACAGCAGCTCAGCTGATGAGTGTTTCTTGAGTATTTCTTGTGTTTTTGTGGCAAAGCTTCCTCAAACAAATATTAAGCAAATCGTCATCAATAAATCGTTTCAAGAGCCATTTAAGCATTTTAAGTCTCATTATGATGACATGGGTAAACAGATTGGAAGATGTAAAACACTCGATTAAAGTGGCATTCCACTTCTCTAAATTTTAAAGAGGCAATGCATCATGAATGTGTCCAACCAAAGTAGAGCATAGTTGAAGAGAGCTAATTAGACTAATCTTTTTGCCAGGAGGTTTACCTATAATGGTTATAATCTACGGACTGTAATATGATTCAGAAAACACTTAGTGGCAATCCATCTTCCCCATGCCTCAAGGCAATGGTGCGAGCGTTTGTGTGTATGCATTCATATGCACAGAATTGTAAGGTCTGAATTTGCACACCCATTGTAACTACCATCGTTAATGTTGAAAACTGCAGAACCATACTTTCAAAACTCTTGTAGATCGTGTTTATTAATGAGCAGAGCATTGTGTGTTATGAAGTGTTACATTTGAACAATAGCTGTCAGATATATTCATGCTTTTATAAATTAACTTATCCATCATATATTTTAATAGTAAAAGTACTGCCATGCTTGCATTACTAAAATGTCAAAGTGTCAATAAACAATAAATGTAACTTAACAATGCTCTTTAAATGGATACACAATGTTTTCGAATACAGATGGCTGTGGTCAAAGTTGTAGTTACTGGTTCCAAACCTTGATGGACCTTGCTAATGAGTCTGTGTGGCTGAAGCATCTGTTTGGATATCTAATGGAGCTCGCCATGTGGAGAATGTCATCCACCGTCTGGCCTCGAGCCACAGTCAAGTTTCTACCGGCAGGGTTAACATTATAATTAGTCTACAATCAAGGCATCCTGAGAGTTTTAGTTTACTTTGTGCTGACCTTGACCTGTCAATAGTACGATTTTTATTTTTTCCAATGGAAGTTTTGTGTTATACTTTATATTAGGGGTGGAACGGTACATGTATTCGTATTGAACCGAAACGGTACAGGCATCTCGGTTCATTACATGTATTTACACGGAGAATACACAGAATAAAAAATAAATAAAACTTGCGTGCAAATTAATGAATGTAATGCGGAACTACTGTTAGATATGCGGGTTCTGGGGACACCTAATCTGTTGCCCCGCCTTAGCTCTGAAGCTAGCCGAGCTCCGCCTACAGTGTTTTGTCAGGTTGGCGGTCCACTGAGTGAGTCAGAGATAGCAGCACTAAAGGACGAGTACGGCGAGTGGTGGTGACCCACAAGAGTTCCCCGCCGGCCTCTTAAGATTGCAAGTTTGGGAAAACTTCAAGACTTATGTATGGCTGCAGCCTGGAGCCTCCTGTGTCATGCCCTCTTGTCTCATGCCCTCCCGCCTGGTGCCGTCCCCGCCTCTTGGTTATATAAACTTCGGTCTTCGGGTCAGTTACAGTAGTACAGGCGAGAGAGTGGTGGATAAGGCGAGGACTGTGTGTCGCCGTTGTTCAGCAGTTGTCGGGTATGTGAGTGGAAATACATCTAACATGCTAACGCATATTTGACGCCATCACCCAGATCACTGGAACGAGACAAAAAAAAACTGTCCAACTTCCTACAGTGCTTAACCAGCCTTTAGATACACATACAAATAGGGCCAAAAGCATCACTGAAGCAATCGGAATTTACATGTCATCTTCAATGTGCCTGCATTTACTCGTATTTGCTGTATGTACTCGCACGTTTTTACATGCCATCCCGTCCACATTTTTTTTGTTTTGTTGTTATTCTATGTGATTTGCTCTTTCATGAATAAGAGATGCTGTATTTTCTGATCTTATTTTAAGTTACAGATGGAGTCTGGAGATGATGTGGGGTACTTATTGTTTACTGTTTATCTTACTTTACATACTTCAGGCTGTTGCAGCTAGCTTAGGGGAGAGACTGTATGACACTAGGTGATACAGCCTGAGACATGCACAATAAAAAAAATTGCCTTCTGCATTTTTGTTTTGCTTTTCCCTCCATTGTACTGAACCGAGGTATGAACCGAACCGTGACTTCTGTGTACCGTTCCACCCCTACTTTATATACAAACATGTCACCTTTTGGCAACAATCTCCATTTTTAGTGTCATCACAGTCAATGACTCCTTGGCGAATGTGTCATTCAAAACTTAAGGTAAGCTTTTATTTTGTGGCAAACATTAATGTGCATTGTAACTCTTGTCATGTTTGGGGGCTACAGTGCCGCATTTTATTTGCTCAGGCTAAAGTGAATTATGCAAGAATAATAGTCCATGACATGCAAGAGTTTGCCGTGAGTCAAGTTTGATTACCTACAATAATAAAGTGCCACAGTAGCCTCTGGCTCAACAATGCAACTTGTAACTGCTTTCTGATATGTTAAGGCACTGACACACCAAGCCGACGGCCAGAAACTAGTGGCGACGAAAGCCGACTGTGGTGTTGCCTCACGTCAGTACGTGTCACATTTGTCTTGGCCAAAAATGAGCACTCAAACACACCGCAGAAACTACAGCCGACGGCCAAGTACCATTTACCTACATCTACGTACTGCATGCGTCTCCATACCAGCAGGCGGCGGTAATCTGTTTGTCATTAAATAAAGGAAACCAGATACAAACGTTGCTATGATACCCACAACAAACAATTCAATTGTTAATAGCTAAGAGCCCATTGTGTACTGTTTTATTGTATATCTTCTATTTCTTGGGCTAAGAGTTTTTTATTATTATTAATATTATTACTATTATATTTACTGTCTACTGTTTCTTGTTTACTTACTATATGTATCTAAGAGTTTATTGTTTGTATCTTATACTCTTTTTTTTTCAATACTGTACTTAAGTGTCTTTTTTGTAAAATGCAGGAATTTGCTGCTGGAAAGCCAATTTCTTTGCGGGAGTCATCCCAATAGGATCAATAAAGAGAAGTCTAAGTCTAAGTCTAACAAACAGCGTTTGCTCGAATCAGAACGGAGCTTATACTCCCTTGGCTTCTCTCCACACTGGGAAAACGTGTCCATTTTCCGGGTTGTCATCCATTCTCTCTGCAAAGAATTCTCCTGACGGTGGGAGCGGAGGGACCAAACGTTAGCTTGCTAATGCCACCCACCCAACATGCCTTCATCCTACGCTGGTTATAGAAAATTAGCCGAACAAAATTATCACTCATCTGGCTATAGCAATGTGCTTTTCTACGATGTGACGAGTGTGTGAATGAAACATTAAGTTGTTATATTTGACTAATTTAGAGCCTTCCCCAGACTTTTTTTTGTGCCAAGGCCCAGTCTGGACTTCATCCTCTGGGGCCCACTTACATAATTTTGCGGGGAAAGGCAGAAATAAAAATTGAATTAATTATTTATAGTTACATTTTAGATGCACAGAGGTTAGAGAAGCAACCCAAAGACATAATGTTTCCAGATTTATTTGAGGAGACATGATGTGGGGTGTCTGGGGAGAAAAGTTTGAGCATTAAACACTTAATTTAATGCATTTTGGTGAATTTTTTTTACCTATACCTGAAAATATATAAAACATTTTTTATATAATGCAGTAAGGTTCTCAGGCATTGAGAATCAGAGAGTCTGTATTGCTTTCAACTATTCTGCTGTAGATTAACTTGTCTAATTGAATGTTCTAACCTAATCTGCTGAGTCAACACACATGTAGGCATAATCTACTCCTCCCCTCGTCTTTTGCATCTTTTGTTGGGGAAGTTACCTCTTTAAATGTGCATGTGGCACTTGTTCATGTGAATGATATATGATGATTCATTTTAATTAATTTACGAACCTCTGAACTTCATTAGCTCAGATGTGTTTCAGCAACATTTCTGCTCATGTTCAAAATTTTAAAGGGTTAAGGTTAGACCTATAGTCTTCTGTGCATAACCTTATTGCTCTGCTAATATATCTCATTCAGAACTGTCTGATAGACACAGAGAGCCTGTTTGGGTCTCTGACAGAGACAACGTTTAGGGAAGCGGATGTACACTGCTCTTCATCAGAGATGGAGGGAGGATGGGAGCGCGACACTTCTGCCGCAGCATGCACACAGCTGAGCGCCATTATAATTACCTGACCCTTACACTGACTGTGGAAGCCATGCTGCTCCTTCTTCAGAACATTTAGACTGTAAATGTCACATTACGGGAACTTTAAACATAATGTAGCAATATTAATGCACACTTAAACTTTACCTACAATTACAATAACATTTGGCTGAAGCCCCAGAAAAATTACCTGAACAGAGGGAGACACCTCTTTTGATTACAGCCACGACACTGCATGCCTCCCTGTCCCTAGTTTGAGAGAGGCTGTATTACGGTCTTTATATTATATTTCCTGGTATAGGATATTAATGTTAGTTTATTTTGTAATGTGTAGGTATGTAGAGATCTTTTAAATGACAAGTTATTGTTATATATGGACATAATTGCAAATATAGTTATTCCAATCGTTC
Source organism: Gymnocephalus cernua (assembly GCA_023631565.1). Taxonomy (NCBI): domain Eukaryota; kingdom Metazoa; phylum Chordata; class Actinopteri; order Perciformes; family Percidae; genus Gymnocephalus; species Gymnocephalus cernua. The sequence goes on from CM042445.1 coordinate 12,533,241, forward strand.
GAACCTATGTGTTTCTTAGAAGGAACATTCAAATGTAATTTTTGTCCAGTTTTGACAGCTCTTAGAATTGGATTGATTAGATTGAAAATAGAGATGAAAAATGAGAAGAGCCTTCTGTGCGGCTCAGTTATTTGTTTGCTTTCCTCACTACCGTACCGGTGGCCGACGACAGTGTGGGACGCACTGCACAAACTTGGGTCGACAGTTGACCGACGGCCGACAGTCACCTTGGTGTGTCGGGGCCTTTAGCTAAACTATGCTCCAAAAGGTGTATTGCTTATTAAAATCACTAAAAACAAAATCACTATTTGCGGTGCCTTATTGTAATATAATTTAAGAAATAATGCATTCTAAAGTTTCCGTAGGAGTAGTTAAAGTGGGATTATATGAGTGTTGTGAGTGCACTAAGGTGTCTGCAATGTCAGAGCTGCAGGGTGGTCGTCTGTGCTTAATTTAAGTTGTGATGGCATTCTCAATTCTAAAGTGTATTATGTATCATACCATTCTCCCTAATTTCAAAGTGTATTATGTTAAACTATTCGGGCTGAAATAAATAATTTTTGTCAAATTCACACTTCCATTACTTTGAGACTTTTCTGCTACCACATAGCCAACATACAGAATTCAAACTGTTACAGTCAAGGGCTCTTTGGGAGCCTTTTCACTCTATGATAATCAGAAAACCTATGAGCAAATACAGGCAACTCGTCATAAAAGCTAATGAAGCACCCACATACCCACTGTCGCCAGGTAATGAGTGTACTTAGCTCTAAGGGAACGGACAAGTGCTTAATCATGGTGCTTGATTATGAGCAGCCATTAGAAGCCTGTGAGTCAGCCCCACTCATACACTGCAAGGAATTATGGTGTGCTTGATTGAATTCAACATTCTTTGCCCCTGGTCTATGAGAACTTGCCAAAAGATGGCAAAAAAATCCTCCATGAATTGGTGTATCACCAAGGGCGCGGGAAGGGGGGTGCTGAGGGTGCTGCAGCCCCCCCCTGCTGGCAGGAGCTGGAATTTATATTTTTTATTTTTTAAATGATTACTAATTCACTGTCTGACATTATTTATATTTTTGTATAGCAAATAGCAAAAAAGGGTTATGGATAGGTTCTAAAATATAGCCTCCTAAAAATTAACCGTTATAGCTGATAGAGGTGCAGGGAAAGTGAGTAAAGTGACGTGACTCGCTGAGAAGAGACTAGTTGACTGAACGTTAGTTGTAGAGAAGATTATGTCGCAAAAATAGGTTCCCGCGCGCCTGTGTATCACTTCAAGCAAGCAGACAGGCCTTGCTTGGACTGTGCTTTTTCTATGCACCTCATGAAACTGGCTTGCAACTCACAGTCTTGACTCAGTGGCATTTAGAATCTGCTTGCTGCAGTTTCTCCACAAGTGGGAACTGTTCAATAGGACTGTCCTGAATATCACTTTTTGGGCTTTGAAGCTTTGGTGGGAAATATTAGAATACATTCAAAGTTTCGCCGGGTAGGGGAGATAGATGGGAGACTGGAGACGAGGGCGCGGCCCTTCATCAGTCTACGGACTTTTGTCGGCAGGTGAGCGAGGATTTCGTTTAGTTAACTAATTTAAATTTAGTTATATGCTGTATGTCTCGGTCAGCGTGGCAGGCAGATTAGCCAGCTGCTCTGCACTCTGCTGCTGCTGGCAGACGGCAGAGCTGTTTATGGGAAACGGTCAGATAATAACATCCAATAAATTCTACAACCCCAAATCAGAAAAGGTTGGGACAGTATGGAAAACACAAATAAAAAAAGAAAGTAGTGATTTCTAAATGTACTTTGACTAGTATTTCATTGCAGACAATACAACAGCACATAACTTAATGTGTTCCTCATGATTTTTATTGTTTTATTTTCAAAAAAACAAAATTCCTATTTTGGTTCTTGCAACACATTTCAAAAAAAGTTGGAACAGTAAAGCATTTACCACTTTGTAATGTTGCCATGAGCTCTGCTCAGAGCTGCAGCGTATCACTCCGCCCAAGTAGCACTGCTTCCCTTTCTGAGAATATAGTTCCCAGTTTGTATACAGTTAGAAGATGGCTGTCTCTCAAGTGACGTTATTTGTACACGCTGTGACTATACAAATCACAACATGTAAATAGGAACGTGTTGCCGTTATTTTGTCACTTACTCGGAGCAGTAGGCTAGTTGGAGCCGGTTACCTCCAGGATCTGTGGAATGCTGTCACCACCTGCAGATAGTGAGTATTATAGCAGTATTTTGTTTTTAAAGCGGTGTATGTTTTTACAGTCACGTGTGTAAAACAAATTAAATTGATCAAGATCTTAAGTCTTTGAACAGAAATTAGGGATGCACTGATCCATTCTGATACTCTTAGAAAGATGTCAGCTGATACTGAGTACTGATCATAGACTGTAAAAATAAAAATAATGGGCAAAGCTGCCGGGCCTGAAAAGTGAAGCCAATGCAGTAGTGCCTAGTACCTACATTCTATCTCATTCCCAGTAGGAGGCGACTTCACTGGTTGCAATAAGTCTGTTTCTATAGAAGTCTATGGGGAAATGACCCTACTTCTCACTTGATTTATTAACTCAAACATTTTCATAATGAGTTCATGGCCTCAATTGCTACTTTCAAGTCTCCTTCAATACAGCATGAGCATTTAGTAAATTATGGTCCCATTTATTTTAAAATTGACAATAAAGCAGAGGATGCTTTAGGGGCGTGTCTACACACACCGACCCTTCAATCATGACAAAGGCTTAGAAATGCTAACCATTAGGGGTGCACGATTCACAAAATGTCACGATTCAATATTGATTTTTAGGCTCAAGATTCGATTCAAAAACTATAAAAAAAAAAAAAAAAATATTCACAGTATGTAAATGTAGATAAAAGAAAAGATACACAGCAAATTAAATTAGTTTGTTAGTAGTTTGTCTTCATACAAAAATAAAAACTTTTGCAACTACAAACTGCCAAGCTTTGGCCAACATTTATTTCAAGTATAAAATAAAACGGTTAAATAAAAAGAGCTTTTCGTTCAGAGTTCGGTGGAGTTTAGAGCATTGAAAGAGTGCGTTGTTTGACCGGCATGTAAGGTACTTTAGGTCATTCGTCCAAGTCTGTAATGTCCACTACATTGTCCATTACAAAACGAAAAAAAAAAAAAAATATGAATCTTTTTTTTTTTTTTTTTTTTTGGAATTCTGTGAATCGATTTTGAATCGGTAGAGCTTGAATCGCGTTATTATTTTTTTTTTGCACACCCCTACTAACCATGGCACTGTGTACATTAAAGTAGCCCGTTAACTTGTTTTTTTGGTGTTGTCAGTGTGTTAACTTGTGTTAACTAAGCTAGTTAGCTACTGCTACCGTTAGCTGGTAACTTAAAGGAATACACCACTGTTTGTTGAAATAGGGTTATTCACCTTCTCTTCTATATTTATATAGGTGGGCAAACGCATTTTTTTGTCAGTGCATGCAGTGTCTTAGTCTGGCAGCTCCACGCTAGCTTAGCTTAGCGTAGTGAATGGAATCCTATGTTGCCGGTCATCAATGAGTAAAAGTGACCCAACAACAAAAACAAAACCTAATTACTTCTTGTAGCCTGCGTATTCACAACAAGTACAAATAGCAATGCAGATTAAGACTAGACGATTTCCTAGGCAGATATTGACTTGGGACTATATTGGGTGGAAGTAGGCTACAGCCGAAGCACTGCTACTCGGGCCATTTCAACAAACGGTGGCGTAGTTTGCTGATTTTCTATTCTGCCATACATGCAAAGGAATGGTGGCAGTACCTGGAAAATCTGCAACTTTCCCTCTTTAGAGTTTAACTTAGCACAGCGCCATTGCAACAATAAGCAACACTGGCTTTGTCATCCTTCTCAGCTCAACCCCCTCAAGTAAAATCGTCACATCCGGTTTCAAAAAAGTCGAGACTTCAAAACAGCAGTCCACTCACCAATGGGTGACGCCACGGATGGCACATGTACTACTTTTACGGTGGTACTGATCCAATATTAGCTCTCTTTTCCCCAAATTGAATCTGTATGAATCTGTATACCTTACTGTGTGGAGCTCATTGGTCCATTACTGAACGAATTTAACTGAAAGCACAAAAGCTACATTTTATAATTACATTGACAAATAAGTTAATGTGGCTTGGTTATGTAATGGCATTATCATTATTGGCGCCAATACTGATCTGATTGGTGCATCCCTAATCATATTGTACATTTCAGCCTGTGGTATAACACCCAATGAACAACCACTTGACCACCACACAAATTAGCCAAATTGTAACTGATTTTAGTAATTCATAAGTGTATAGTTCAAATATTCAACACCAAAGACAAACTTAGACAACCCACTTTGCTAATTTCATCTTACTGCTTCTTCTCCTATGGCTTCTCTATACTCCCACTCTCTTTTGCTTTTTCTTTGGACAAAAAGTCTGTTTGGGACCTTCCTCTTTCCATCTCCAGAGCCTTAAACGTCTGTGCCAAGGAAAGGTAAGAATCTCCCTTTGCCTTTTTAAAATCTATTATCATTCTTGTTTCCTCATCCCATCTTGTGATCTCTCTGTCCCTTTCTCCTTTGTCTCTCTCAGCCCGTTACTGTGTCACTGGGCACACCTGCTTCATCCAGCTGTCAATTACAGCACAGAATTACTGACTGGCACACAATTAGGGTCCGCCTCACGCACTGGCCCACGCTGGTAATGAGTTTCCCCAGTCATTGATCAAAGTCACAATCACACTCTAGTCCAGAGTTTCCCAATTAATTTTCCTTTTTTTTTTTTTTTTGCTATCCAGAGAGCATCTATGTTGAGCCGCCTGAGTCTCTCTCTCTCTCTCTCTCTCTCTCTCTCTCTCTCTCTCTCTCTCTCTCTCAAAAAGAGAGAGAATCAAATTCCAGTGTTAGGCTATGACTGTTTTTTAAGTGGGCTTTTATCTGTAGAGGTAATTCAGATTGGCTTGTGAGAAGTTGTTTCCCACAATTTGGAGGTTAGAGAAGAGGGCAGCTTGCATGCTAAACCAAGGAGCCAATGAGGTAACTGCAAGGAGATGTACAACTGATACAATTATTCCACATTTTTAAAAATGGACTGTCAACACATCACGTGAATAGTATTTTAAAAGCACATAAAATGCAGCTGCAGAGGACATATTTGCCATTGTAACCAGATGTCCATACATTTTACCTTTTTTGTATTTTTCCTTATCCAACAAACTCATCCAACTTCTTAGGCTGTTGCTGCACATCATTTAATAGAGCTCATCTGAAAAGGGGCTGCATGCACATCTACTTCTCATTATGCAAGTGTCAAGACTTGAGTAGTGGGCTTCCTGGCAAGTAATAGAGGAATGACATTGCTTGTTTGTTTTCCCTTAGATGTGAAATGCGCTGAAGCACGAGTAAAATAGGTGGCGGGAGGGGTGGAGTGAAGACGAGAGTAAAAGAACAAGCCGAGCATGTTCAGTGTTCAAAGCCGCTAGGCACAGGTTTCTGTGACTGACAACCTGCTGTAGATGGGAACCCCCCAGTCACACTTTGCTGTCTCAATAAAATTGCCTCAGTGATATTGAGACAGTCTGTACTCTTATTCTTCTTTGCCATATTCACTTGAGCAGTTATATTGTGCTATGTTACTTCTCTGTTTCAGCTAAGTTATTCTAATTAATCTAGCAGGTTTTGTGAGAAATATAGAAAACGTCATGTTTGAGTTTGAAACGAGGATTCAAATCCAGCTAATATGGCAATCTTGTGGTGAAGACAAGATAATGAATTCATTTTGGTTCATGGCTCAGTAGTGACAAGAACTAGTTTGAGTAATGAGAAGAGGAAGCTGTGATAATGGGAATCTAAATGATTTACAATGTGTGTTTGCGTAGGGATGGGGCGATGGGGACTTGCAAGAGGGGCAGCAGTAGCTCAGTCAGTAGGGACTTGGCTTGGGAACTGCCGGTTCAAGTCCCTGTACGGACCAAGTACGGAGTGTGGACTAGTAGCTAGTTCACCTCCTAGGCACCTCCTTAGGATCCTGGTGCCCTTGAGCAAGGCACCAAACCCCCAACTGCTCAGGGTGCTTACATTGGCATCTCTTCATTAATGCATGTATAGGGTCTGTTTGTACATGTATGTTTATTTCCTTTGCGTAATGTGTAATTTACCAACATAGTGGAACATTTTTCCCCACTGGGGATCAATAAAGTATGTCTTGGCAATAGGGTTAGGATGGTGAGCAAAAGCTAGCCTGATGACAGATTTGTATACTTCTTACACTCTGTATCCATTTTCAGTCTGACATTGCCTCTACTCGAATCATTTTCTGTGGGAGAGGGGGATTTGATTTTCCCTAACCAATCGCTAGATACCAACGTATCTGCCTGAATCCAATGTCATTATAAGTCAACACTGATGTGCACTAGACAAGCCAACATCCTGGTTTTGCTGGTGTTCTAAGAGTGGAGCAAAGTGAAAACAAACTGCTATGATGGGCGTTAATGAGAGAGCTTGTCAACTACGTTAGTCCCATCTGTGTTGATTGGCTAATCGTTAGTCCACCCGCTTCGCTCATTAGATTGATTGCCTTTTCAACTGAGAAACTGCTTTTTTATGTCATGATGCCAGACAAATCAGTCAACTTGGTGGAGTTGGGAAGATTCAAAGCTCTGGACTAGGATTGGGCATTGTTCACATTTTCCAATTTTTTTTCCCAACGGTACCTTTTTTTTTTTGGTACTTTCCCTCCGTAATAACAAAAAAATATTTCAGTTGTAAAAAACATTCCAAACTTGGAACATTTTGTTATTTATTTAGAACATTTTACACACCACACAAAATACACCTCCCTCTCCCCTCCAAAACCTGTCCCTACAACCTATTAAATCAAATATTATTATTATTTATAACACTGCAGCTTCTTGTATTTGTATCTTATTCTATTTTAGTCTGTTTTTCTTTTTATTCTTTTTATTCCTGTTCTATTATGTTTAATGCTCTTTAATGTTTTATGTAAAGCACTTTGAATGCACTCTAAAAAAAAATTGTAATTTTACAGTAAATTACTCTAAATTTTTACAGTAGTTTTTCCGTTTTTTTAAAATAGTATAAAAAACAGTAAAATTACAGATATTATCTGTAAATTAACAACCTGCCTGTTATTTTACATGTTATGCCAATAATGAAAAACTACAGTTATTTCCTATTTTTTTACAGAAAATTACTGTAATAATTATGATATTTGCCTGTTTTTAAACGTTTTGCTCGTTATATAAAGGTTTATCTCCATATTGTCAATTTAAGATTTTTTTTTTTATTTTACGGTTAATCTCATTAGTTGTATGTGGTTTTACATTCAAGAGAGAGAGGGACAGACAGACAGATGGAGAGACATCAAAGGGGTTAGGCATTTCACCTCGAGTGGTTAAGGTTAGGATAGCGGATTGGTCAAGGGATAGGACATGAACAAATGGGGTCACGTTACCTTGGACGCCTGGCCAATAGTAGTGATTGAAGGGCGGGTCTTGGCGTTCCCATAGTGGGATTTGTAATTTCGCGATCGGGGGCGGGGCAGCGGCGCGTTCACGTCCAATCTTTCTTCTTGTTGATGGGTAAAACCCATTGGTAAAACCAAACATGATGCTTAAAAAAACATTGCACAATAAAAAGTTATGCTTAGGTTAACAATAATAAATTCCAATGTAGATTAAAAATGTTTTACATGAATTAGTATTTATTTATTTAAATATAATATAATCATTAGACAGAAATCTTTAATAATAATAATAATAATAGAAATTATGCTGATATTATTATTGTTGTTATTATTATACCATATTGGTAATTATTATTAATATGTATCATGATTGATCCTACACCTGCCTGACATCACACGCATTCTTGATAATAATAATAATAATAATAATAATAATAATAATAATAATAATAATAATAATAATAATAATAATAATACATAGGTATTTCCCAATTTTGGGATCACTAAAATATTTGGTTTATCTGAAATCATTTTTCTTCAGTGATCCCATTGAAACAATTGCTATTGGCTGTCACTATGTTGCTTTGAGTATGAAACTCAAACTCCCCTATTTACTGGGAGAAATGCTCAAAATTCTAATTATTGCAGCAAAATATGTCTCCTCATGCCACGAACTGAGGACAACCAGTGGAAACTCGGATAAATATATAAAATAATTGATTTTTTTGAGTTTTTTTTTCTGTTTTTTTACACACAGGGCAGCATGTGGCCCAATGGTTAGCACTGTGGCCTCACAGCAAGAAGGTTCTGGGTTCTGATCCAGGTCGTTCCGGGCCTTTCAGCGTGGAGTCTGTATGTTCTCTCCATGTTTGCGTGGGTTTCCTCCGGGTGCTCCGGTTTCCCCCACCATCAAAAAAACACGTACTAGGTTCTCCAGTCAGTGCCCTTGAGCAAGGCACTGGCTCAGATCTGGAGTTGGTCCCCGGGCGTTGTGATTGGCTGCCCACTGCTCCCTTGAGGGATGGGTTAAATGCAGAGAATGAATTCTGCTACATGTATGTGTATGTGACAATTAAGTACCTTTACCTTCACACACACGCTTAATATTCGTTTTTTTAATATATTTACTATTTTAAAGTATTGAATTGAATTATTTATTTTATTTTAATATATTAGTTTCTTCTTATTTGTTATTACTGTTATATTGACAACAGACTACTTGTTTTAACTGTAGCCTGTTACTTTACTACTGTTTTAATGACAATTTTAATTGACACAAACTTATTGATAGATTGATTGATTCATTGTGATTAATTACTTATTGACTGAGATTGATTGATTGTGACTGTGATTGTGATTGAGTCAATCGTAGTAACAGTTATACAAACAGTATAGATTATAATTAATTTATTGTAAATATTGTTTTCTATTATTGTTATTATGTTTAAATCCAAACGCTTGCTTTTGCAATATGTACAATGTAAAGGCCATTTGATAAAGCCATTTGAATTTGAACTTGAATTTGTATGATTGGTCAATGCGCCTGTCATCCAGGAAACTGGCCAATGAGCACTGAGCGCGCCTTCATTTGAAAGTACGTCAGTTTGAATGCTGCAGCTGCAGGACTTCAGCGCTACTCTGTCGCTCCACTCCTAATGAATTACTGGCGATATCAGGTAAGAGAACATCTCCCTGTTATTTTTCTAAGTTAATAACCTAAAGTAATGTTTGTGTTCATATCCATAATTTAGACTGTAACGTTGTCAGACTGTTAGGTTAGCTAGCAAAATGCAGAGTAATTACCGTTAACTGATGTTACAGGTTAATGTGGTAACACAACGTTAATATTGAGTGTGGTTTTAGTCGAGATGGTTTGCTTGTTCTGTTTGCGGGTAGCAAATATTTATAATGCCATTAACGTTATGTTACTAACATTACAGACACTTGTTGCTGAGTCAACCTAATGTACAGCTCAGTAATAGCGTTAACTTACGTTACGTTGTTATAACGTGCTTGTGTAATAACGGTAGCAGTTTTGGTGAGTGGTAACAGCCTTACTGCCTTCTGAAAATATTAATTTAAAAGTTACAATGCAGCCAAACTTCTGGTCACAATGTGTGTGTGTGCGTGTGTGTGTGTGTGTGTGTGTGTGTGTGTGTGTGTGTGTGTGAGAGAGAGATAGAGAGAGAGAGAGAGAGAGAGAGAGAGAGAGAGAGAGAGAGAGAGAGATAGATAGATAGACAGATATACTTTATTGATCCCAAGTTGGGAAATTGCAGTGTAGCAGCAGCATTACACACAGTAACAATGAATGTAAATGTATGTTAAGTTCTATGTACGTGTTTAAATAATACATAAATTTACTAATATTATTTTAATTCCAGAGAGATGCTCATCAAGACAAGGTGATGATTGCCAGAGGGAAAAGTCAAAGTAAGTTAAAAAATATACAGCCTATACTACAAAATATTTTAAGGAAGCAATATTTGAATGTTTAAGAGGTATTTATATGAATCACACTATTTGCCTAATAAATCCTGGTGAGTCTGAGAGACTGAATGAGATTGAATGCTTATCTCTTATTTGGTGTTCCTTATCTAGTTGAGAGTGTAAATAATTAGGGCTCCCTCATGAGTTTCCTCATGGGTTGGCACCCTGGTAGCCCTGCCATCAGTGTGTGAATGGGTGAATGATAGACATGTATTGTAGAGTGCTTTGAGTGGTTGATAATGCTAGAAAAGCACTATATATGCAAGAACAATCCATTTACCATATTCTTCACTGTGTCCATCTGTATTTCACACAGCAAAGAACCTGTAGTTGTGCATCACCTGTGTGATCATGAGAAGGCTGAAGAACCAGGAGTGACAAGATATCACCGGCTGCTGGGGTGCAGCATTAAACCCAGGGACAGGTAGGCAAGCAGAGGCACAACATACAGAGAATGAAACCAAGTTCACATCAGTCATAATAAGAATATTATGTAAGAATGAATGTATGTGTGAGGCTGTTGATTAACAGTTTTGCATGCCTATGTCTTCAACAATAAACTGGCTAATATTCTTTGTTTGTCTGTGTGTTTTCCCCTCATGAAGCAGACATTTTGGAAATGAAAAGTCTCCTGCCACAAGATCTTAGGAGCCAGTGAGTATTCATGTTAATCCTGACATAAAGACTGTGAATGTATGTGTATACTAGTGGCCATATTACTGCCAGTTTGTCAGCACAAAGACAAACAATATTGTACTCATCTACTATATGCGCGGTGTATGAATCCAGTGGTGCCAAATGGTTAACAATGGTTAAACAACTTCTTTCAAATATGAAAATGTACATAGTGGCACAAACATGAATTCCATTCCACACATAAACATGAATTCCTGTTTTCTATGACTTTTCCATCATGCTGACCAGTAGTATTTGTAACACAATGGGAGTGCACAGTAATGCAAGTTGGCTGGTCATTCCCCAAAGTTATCCAGGAAATAGCTTAACTAACTCTAACCCTAACTGACTTTAACATCTTTTCTGGGTAAAAACCTTTAACTATAATGTCTCATAGAAAATGTAAATGACGTTTGTTTAAAAAGGTAGCTCACTTTAAATTAAAATTCAGTCATTACCTAACTCTCATTCTGAAAGAAGGTCAGGTTATTTTTTTCAATTCACAAAACACTCCTGGAGTTTCACATGAAAACAGCTTGCTGCATCCTCCCAAACAACTGTAGCACAGCGGCTTTGTTGCAAACGTTAAAAACAACTTTACAAAAACATTAAAAGGCCTTCATACTGCTTGTCTATCGTAATCCAAGTTTTTAAAAGTCCAGACAAGCCACATTGACCTGAAAAGTTGTCATTTACACCATGTGTTTAGCAGAAATCCCTGTAGCTTCTTAGCTGGGAGCCGTGTTAACGTACACACTGCTTGATCTGTGGGTGTGGGTTTGCTTGACCACAGACCAGAGCTAAGAACCTGAGGATTCTTGAGTAGTTTTTTGCATTTAAAACGTAGTCACTATTTTCTGCAGTTGTTTGGGAAAATGCTACAGCACTGATTTCCTGTGAAAGCCCAGCAGTGTTCATTTAAAATGAACTATAAATAAAATCCTACTTTTTACAGTAAAGACATTTCAGTAATATTTTCTCTCTGTGTGTGTGTGTTCCCTCCAGGAGCAGAACCAGACGATTACTGGCCATTTGGAGGAAGTCTGATCTTTCTGCTGGGTTGCACCTCTGTTACAGTTTCATTGACCTTTTGTGGTATGTTTTAATTTTACTTAATAATACACTGTATAGTTAGGAATCTTAAATGTTATCAGAACTACCTTATACAGAGCCCCCAAGGGTTAGGAGAATGAAGAAGACCACAACTCCCTCAGCTCAAGCACAATTTGTTGCTTCCTCCATCCATTTCAAAGGGGAAATCTTGACCTCATTTTGATAGAAATGCTTACAGACACACGTTACACACATGGAGAAGTACCATTTTTAGTTTTCAGTTCCTCCTGGGGGGTTCTAAATAACTGTTTGTGAATAATTGGTTGATATTGTAAATTGACATCTGAATTCATTAAATAAAAGGTTTTTAGAATCAATAGTGGTGTTTACTTTATTTGTAGTTAATTTCCTACGACATTTTAATTGAAATAGTGAAAATTATGTATATATTTTGTATTGCTTGCTTGAGTATGTTTGCAGTTGAGGATATTTCACAGTAATTTTGAAGATCAGATTTTGGTGTCTGATCGTAATAATTTAGCAAATATCTGTAAAATAATGGTATTTTTCTGTAGAATTTTTAGGATTGTCCCGTTATTGAAGGTGATTGATCATAATTATTTGTGAAAAATCTGTAAAATGACGGTATTTACCTGCAGAATTTTTAGGATTGTCCCTTTATTAAAGGTGATTTATCATAATTATCTGGGAAAAATCTGTAAAATGACGGTATTTACCTGCAGAATTTTTAGGATTGTCCCTTTATTAAAGGTGATTTATCATAATTATCTGGGAAAAATCTGTAAAATGACGGTATTTACCTGCAGAATTTTTAGGATTGTCCCTCTATTAAAGGTGATTTATCATAATTATCTGGGAAAAATCTGTAAAATGACAGTATTTACCTGCAGAATTTTTAGGATTGTCCCTCTATTAAAGGTGATTTATCATAATTATCTGGAAAAAATCTGTAAAATGACGGTATTTACCTGCAGAATTTTTAGGATTGTCCCTTTATTAAAGGTGATTTATCATAATTATCTGGGGAAAATCTGTAAAAAAAACGGTATTTTTCTGTAAACATTTAATGAAATCTTCTGTAAATTTAATGTTTTTACACATTCTTTGAATTAGGGTATTTTACTTTACTTTTACGGTCAATGTTTGGCAGCCGCAGCTGCCAGTCATTGACCGTTTTTTTACGGGTTTTTTTCTTACAGTGTGGCCTTTTGCTGAAATGTGCTATAGAAATAAAGTAGCCTTGCCTTACAACTGCCAGCTTGTCAGTCAGTCACCAGGGCAAGGAGAACACTGCTGTGCCTGTCCATCCCAGAACCGCACCGCGACCGCTTTCGCCTCGCCATTATATTATATTGCAGAGAACGCTGTCTTCGTAGAGTTTTGAAAACTGTAGCCACACTTGCAACCGCTTTACCGGATTTGGCGTTAATCACTGTGACCTAAACTGCTGAGACGACATAATTTTGCTCCATCTGCACCTCTGCGCACGTGTGTCAGCTGAGCCCCGCTCTCTGTCAACATGCAGAGAGGACAGATAAGCTTGCGCTTACGTGCTCTCAGGTATCAAAAGTTGGCTCCGTTTCATTTAACGTGAATTGGTCCTCGGTAGTACTGACGTAATTCGGTCGGTACCCAAAAAAAACAAGAAGGAAGGAAAGGAAAATGTGTCATACCCAGTGAAAAGGACAGGATTCTTTAAACAAATGTAATGAAGCAGGTGATCTTATTGTACAAACGTTTGTTTTAAGCATACCATGAAGGATTTGAATCAGTCTGTCAAGTGCACACAAACATTTTGTAAAGATATATATTTATAATGTCAGAGCCCTTTTTTTTAGGTTGCCTCACTATGAAGACAATGTATTGATATCCCTTTAATCCTTTTTTTTTTGGTGTTATCCTCATTCATTATAATTATGCTTGTTTATGTGATTATTGTTTCTCTTTTTTGTAGTCCCTGTAAATGAGGGCAACCTCAGTGTCTCACGAGTTGAAAAGGTAATTGATTAAATTGAATTTGCAATAGGTGACAGGAGCCATAAACCTTGCATGTAGACCCACCTGAAGGCAGTAAGGTATTTTAATTGTTACACCTTAAACATAACAATAGTTATACAGATATTTATTTTTTATTACATTTTTCATTTAACCTTTTATTTATACTCGAAGGGCATTGAGGTTTCCCTCATTTTCAATGACGACGAGTTTACATCGAGGGCTGTTGGAACGAATGCCGAAATTCGAATAATTCGAATAGTAAAAAAATCAATACTATTCGAATGCTGAAATTACTATTTGAATGTGACTTTTTTTATAAATATGTTGGCAAACGTTAGCTAATCTCCCTCTTCTCGCTTTGGCCTACCCGCATGTGTCACTCATGTCACGTCTTATGAACAATAATTTAGCGGGAGTGAGATACACAAGGTCTAAGATAACATTACGTACCGCGTAATATTAGTACAACATTACGGAGCTAACGTTACATACCGAGTAACGTTAGTACAAGGGGGAGTGACAGGCTGCGGCTGGAAATCGTAAGTAGGAAGGGAAATAGTTTTAACACGACTTTAAAATCGACTTCCACCGAGCCAAAGTGCTTATGTTAACATTAGTTAGCTCGTTCTTGTTTTCTAAGTGTGTCGCAAGGTATAGTAACGTTAGCTTAGCTGGGAGCTTCATGGAGAAAGCTAAAGTTTATGTTAAATTTTATGCCCTCACAGCTGTCAGTTAGCTTTGACTTCATATATTACCTTCTAGCTGTATTCTCAGTAATGAGACGATCTGCAAGAAGGAGGTTGCTTATAAATCAGTAAAATAGTAGTGACGGCACCATTTTGCCACATATACAGTTAGCATCGTTTGTTACTTACCTAGTTTAAGACAAATGATTTTGTTTTCTATCATGTCATTGTGCTAACCAAGCTCCGTTAGCCTTTACAACAGAGCCTCTTCAATACTCTTGTTAGATAATGTTTCATTACAGAGTTCTCTGTTGATTTGTGTTTGTCGCTGTGTGCTCATGGTGGAAAATGAATGTAAACAAAGTTGCGTGCAGGCCAGGCTAATGTTGGAAGCCCCTCTAGTGGACGGAACATGTAACAACAACCACATGCTTGTAATGGCATTGACGATGCAAAAGCCTGAGTAGTGTAGTACATATTATTTTACAGGCTGCAATTGAGCAATACATATTCAAATATTATTTGAATATTAAAAAAAATGGAATGGAAATGGAATTGCAGTCATTGCTAAAGATGTTGCTGAGAGCAAAAATAAAAACCACATCTTTCATATTACAACTTAAAATAAGGTTGTTCATGGGGAGAATTGGTTCAGCCTCTTTATTGGTTGTTTGTTCATGGGTAGAATTGGTTCACCCTATTTATAATTTTTTTGCAGAGTATTATTTGCTCGTCATAACACGTGACTCTGACAAAGGGTTTGGCATAAGCATCAAAGCTCCATAGGTGTCTGCAGTGGGGCAGGTGACGTGTTTCAGTACACATGCTCATTAACAAGATTTCTGATAGCATTTATTTGCCTGTTAAAGGGCAATTCATATCTCAGGTTCCTAAGTAATATATCCTGGCGACCAGGCATGTGCACACATAGACATCAAAAGCGGCTTGACCACCTGCCCTTTTTCTTCCTTGAGATAAAGTGCCCTTTTTCTGGATGGATGTTTTAATTTTTTATTAAATATAGCCTATATATTCCTGTTTGCACAGAGCTTCCCTGTCAAACAAATATATTGAAATAAAAAATCAAAATATCAGATCGGTAGATTAGACTTTGTCGATCTCTCTCTCTCTCTCTCTCTCTCTCTTTTTCTCTCCCCCCACCTCCCTCCCTCCCACCTCGATGCATCACCTCGCGACGCACACAGGCAGACAGCAGTCCCTTCCAGCTCCTACCCAAGCTCAAGTAAGTTTTTCTTGGCTTGTGTGGAGGTGAGTGGTGTGAACAAAAGACTAAGCAGCCAGTGCCTCAAGTTTACAGCTAATTAGCCACAAGACTAAACAAATAGTTATCTTCTGTCTTGCTAACATGCATGAGCTACTAACTTATGTAATAAGTTAGCTAAGGTTTAGCTGAGGCATCATGGCCCTACAGGCTAATGTTCTGTACTTAATGCAGACACTCCAGGTTAACAGCTACTGTAAAATCGCCACATTGATATGCAAATTAGGTGTTAACTAATTAAAATGCACTAATTTGTATTCATTTGACAAGGCACTGCAGGTGAACAGGATAAACAAAATAACAAACATATCAGCACAGAACTTCCCCAGTTAATAAGTCTTTCCCCCTGAAATGTTAGGTTTAAATATGTAGATTAATATAGAAGAAATCTACAAATGCAGCCTAAAACAAATACGTTTTATTTTTATTAGAGTAAAATAAGACATGGAAGCAAAATAGACCAACATTTCTAAATTGACCACATGTAAAAAGTGTCCTGCATTAAATAGTAACTTTGTAATTTTGATTGTGGGCTTCTTATCTAATAACGGTGTTTTTTCATTATTGGTGCAGGTTTTGTAGGTCCTGTAAAATTAACAAAATTGTAGTAACAGTCTTTTTCAGTATAGTGTGAAGATTATGAATTTTTTTCAAATCTCTTTATTTAATTTTTCCAGGACAAGCACAGTATACATTACAGCAGTACCCCATGGATTATGAGGTGGCAATAAAAGAAATGTCCAGATAAGCATCAAACCATTACAGAACCAGTAATGAAACAGGCAGCAACTGAAACCAAAAAGGAGTAGTTATATTGTAACGGGAAGACCCCCTCCCCTTTAGATGTAGTGTGAAGAAGTGAAGTTTTATTTATTCCAATAACACAAAAATTTAAAATGATTTATTGCCATTTGCAAAATAAACAAAACTATTTCCCTCTCTTTGGTGCAGTCACTTATTCTAAATATATACTTGAAAGTAGTGGGATAGAAAACATGCACATTCTGGCAGAGTTTCTTTTGCTGTTTGTGATTAACCTGATGAATACTAAAACGTATCTGTGTGAACTGATTGTTTTGTTGAGTATTTATTAAATATATTAAACAATTGTGTAAGGGAAATAAGATAAATTGGCAGGGTAGTCAGAGTTGTTAATATATTTGTTTTGTTTACATTTCAAATAAATAATGATTAATTAGGCCTTTTTATTTTCCTTGAGCCCCTGCCACCCAAAATGTCTGTTCATGTCCCTGCTGGCGACACAATGAGTCATGGCTTATTAAATTAATTGGTTTCAGTGGAACTTTTCTAACTGGAAATGACCTCACCCACCATGCTTGCTTCTTCTGTTTTTGTTGCTGTGATGTACACACGTACACTTTGACATGTGCATGCACATAAACATACAGTACATTACAAATACACATTTAGCACCTCTGTTGAGGTGTAGACTGAGAGTAGCTATTTCCCTAATGGAAAAGCTCATTGCGGAAAAAATAACTGTAAAACCAGTCTTCACTCTGTTAAACTATTGTACAGTGTCAGCACAAATGCAGCAGTCTCTTTTCACTCTGCAATGAAATTTATGGCCATTGATGACTGATTGCATTTCTCCCCCTCACGGTACTCTGAGCCTTTTGAAAGTAACCCAGCAGCACATTCATTTCTTCAAAGTCATCATTTCAATGCAGTGACTTGCTGGCAAAATAAAACTCAGCTGAAGAGAGGCTAATTTTAGTAGTTCTTATCAGTGCTAGCAAAAAAATGTCCCTAAATTATAATTCAACCATTTAAAAATGTGTTTTCAATAGACATGTGGAAGTGTGAGCTTGTGTAGGCTTTCATTTCTCTGTAGACACTACATGCGTGACGTCTACAACTGACTACCTTTGTCATTGAATTGATCAATGTCATCTCAAATTATAACGATCCAGTTATGTCGTGACTTTTGGAGGACCAAGAACAGTGTAATTGCCTCAGAGCATTCTAAAGAGTATCAATATGCAGCATTTAGTGGACCAACTGAGGTAGACACAGTGGCTCAAAAGTGTGCCACTAAAAAAAGGTCTAATGTCTCATATTGTGCATGTTTTTTCCATTTCTTCTCTTGCCATTCCTGTTAAAGGCAAGGAACGCTCAAGCAGAGATGGACAAAAAGCTTGATGAAAAGACACTGATTAACCTGTCATGTTCCAGACAGGTACCCATTAGGGTCTTTAATCAAAGTCTATATGGCATGAAATTGACATTTTCAACCCACCATAATGCCTCAGGAGAAGCATTGAACTGAACTGATACTGCCCTATACATCAGTCCACTTGTAGCTGTACTAACTTGTACTTTCATTTGCCGTCTTCACGCGTCAAAGCTTCTGAAAGATCTTTTGTTCTCCCATTCTGCATTAAACAACAAAAATAAACTTTTCTCATCTTGAGCATGTTGAAGGGAGACATGCATCATAGGGTCAACACACAGGCAGGTCCCATGTAGTGTAGGGGTGGAACAGTACACAGAAGTCACGGTTCGGTTCATAACTCGGTTCAGACATCACGGTTCGGTACAATGCAGAAGGCAATTTTTTTTTTTATTGTGCATGTCTCAGGCTGTATCACCTAGTGTCATACAGTCTCTCCCCTAAGCTAGCTGCAACAGCCTGAAGTATGTAAAGTAAGAAACAGTAAACAATAAGTACCCCACATCATCTCCGGACTCCATCTGTAACTTAAAATAAGATCAGCTATAAAACTGAAAATACAGCATCTCGTATTTATGAAAGTGCAAATTACATAGAATAACAAACAAAAAAAATGTGAACGTGATGGCATGTTGTAACGAGGTTCAAGTACATACAGCAAATACGAGTAAATACGGGCGCATTGAAGATGACATGTATATTCCGATTGCTTCAGTGATGCTTTTGGCCCTATTTGTATGTGTAGCTAAAGGCTGGTTAAGCACTGTAGGGAGGAGAAGTTAGACAGTTTTTTTTGTCTTGTTCCAGTGATCTGGGTGATGGTGTCGGATATGAGTTAGCATGTTAGATGTATTTCCACTCACATACCCGACAACTGCTGAACAACGCCGACACACAGTCCTCGCCTTATCCACCACTCTCTCGCCTGTACTACTGTAACTGACCCGAAGACCGAAGTTTTCGAGGAGGGGAGGGCACCAGGCGGGAGGGCATGAGACGAGAGGGCATGACACAAGTTTTCCCAAACTTGCGATCTTAAGAGGCCGGCGGGGAACTCTTGTTGGTCGCCACCACTTGCCATACTCGTCCTTTAGTGCTGCTATCTCTGACTCGCTCACTGGACCGCCGACCTGACAAAACACTGTAGGCGGAGCTCGGCTAGCTTCAGAGCTAACCCTGTGTCTTGCTAATGACTTTTTTTCTCAGTGTTTCCCATCCATTGATTTATTTGTGGTGACGCCCCACAATATTAAATATTAATCTCCGGCCAATTTTTACATTAATCTTGCTAAATATAACTATGCGAGACTTGTCTATAGCAAAAACAATTAGCGCAACAGCAGCTACCTAGACGGAGCTGCTGCAGCTAATGTCCACCGCTCCCACTTAGCTAAACGGCAGTTATGGGGGCATAAATGAAATAGTGCCTTTGTGTATCTTAACAGACACAAAATGCAATTGAAATGTGCACACAATGGATATATATCATATGTATCCATATATATGCTACAAATACACACGGGACTGCTGCATGATGATTAATACTGAAGCCTGACTGAACACTCGTCCCAGACGACAGCTAGCTAGCTAGCAGCTAACAGGGTAGGTGAATGTTGAAAATGCATCTTGTTGTCATGTAAGGGCCCTGTTCATGTTACACAGACATTTTAATTGCATTTTGTGTCTGTTAAGATACACAAAGGCACCATTTCATTTATGCCCCCATAACTGCCATTTAGCTAAGTGGGAGCGGTGGGCATTAGCTGCAGCAGCTCCGTCTAGGTAGCTGCTGTTGCGCTAATTGTTTTTGCTATAGACAGGTCTTGCATGGTTATATTTAGCAAGATTAACTTAAAAATTGGCCGGAGTTCTCCTTTAACATTGACCACCAAATATTGATATTAAAATGGTTTTAATATTTAAAATAGGTAAAATCTTATTTCATTATATAGCTGCACACAGTGCAATGATTTGCTCAGCCCCTCCTTGTCTCTCTGTGTTTGTGAAACCCATTCAGAGTTGGACCTGTCTGTGACTAGCCCTGCCTTCTTTCCGTTCACGACTGCTTGAACGCAGTAACAGAAGTAAAAAATTTAAATGACAAAAAAAAGGGACACTGAAAAAAGTGACATGAAAATAAAATGGCTTTAACGTGTTAAAAAAAGATTAAAGCTAAATGGTCTAAAGTGTGACTTTATTTCACTCAAAAGGATTCCAACACTGGGACTTGTAACAGTCTGGAGCTAAAGACAGTGTAACCTAGCTGCACTTATCGAGACACCAAGTATTGTTTTAGCATTGTTTAAGTATCAGAAAAAACCTAAATACTGCTTTGCTCTTCCTGGTCAAATAGTTTGCCGTTATCCAGAATTACAGCCAAAGGGCTTCCTTGCTGAGGGCTTTCCTGAAGTCAGCCGGTTGGGTCATACATTCAGTAATGTCCACAATTTCTCCCTTTGTTTTCTACTACCACTTATTCTTCTCCTTTCTCACTTCTCTCTTCTGCTGTGGCTGTCCTTAAGTCACAGAGAGAGAGAGAGAGAGAGAGAGAGAGAGAGAGAATAGTTGTTTTGATGTAGGATTTGATAGATTTGTTTGCTGCTGCATTCATTTGCTCTGTATCAGGGAGCTGACGGGCCGTAAAATGAAAATTTGCCTTAGATTTTCAGCATGACTGTTTGGGGGCAAATGTGAAAGAACTCCCCATGCATTCCAGATACATATTTTCCTATGTCTTAAAGTGTGTGTGTGTGTGTGTGTGTGTGTGTGTGTGTGTGTGTGTGTGTGTGTGTGTGTGTGTGCACACGCATGCATGCTATGAATGGCAATTAATAGTAAGGATTTTGACAAATCCCTAAAACAGGACTGATATTGTTCAAGAGGTTGTGATACTGTGATGAGAAGCTCTTCCAGTTTCACTTATTTTCTCTTGTAAAGGACCCTAATGATTAAAAAGTGACAGTTATGGATAGAGTCCTGCTTTTCAGGTAATTAGATTAAATTAAAATGCATGTGATTTGTGAGGCCCACAATCTCTAATTAAAATAAATGTGTTGCAAACAACATGAAGCGTTTTCTTGTTAGAAAACAAGTTGAAGGAGAGAGTCAAATGGCAGGCATGCATTTTGTAAGGATAAACAAGAAACCGTTTGCAGTAGGCTAATGTCTTGTTACCCAAGTGAAATTATGTTAAACGTCTATAGTGGTGATGGACTATGGAACTTCCCAATATCTTGGCCAAAAAAGTGAAACCTAGACATATATTTAATTTTGTGGTAACTTTACATTGCACAAAAGACAAAACACTTTATTATACAGTCCCTTCAGGATGTTGCGATCGCACCAATTCACGCGAATTCAACCAATTACCGTGAATTCGGTGCGACCCGCAATTTTTCAAAGTCGTATGAATCTGCTGCAGTGGGCGGGGCTGCTCAGTTCTCCCCGTGACTGACACGCGCACACACAAACACACACAGACACACAAACACACGGATGCAGGAAAAACCGGAGATGAGACGACACAATGTCCTAAATTGAGACAGCTACGCTCGTTATTGTAAGTGCAAGTCTAATAAGTAATGTGACTTTATCAAACCGTATGAATGTGTGTCCCAGGTCAGGCCAGGATAGGAAATAAACTAATGTAAAGATCAACATGCCTTGGACACATATGTTAAAATTTGATTCATTCAATAAATTATTTTTTGTCTTAAATCCACCAGCCATGTTCATATTACACCGTTTGCAGCATCCTGAGCCTTTTTTGGAAAGGTTACATAGGAAATCTCAGCCCAGAGTCATTTTATTCTCCCTGAAACGGGTTTCCTTTTTATTTTTAAAGAACTATAAAAAAAAAATGGCACTTTTTTTTTTGCAACTTTCACTGTCTCCCACAACTTCATTGCAACAAACATACAAAAGACATCGCAACTTTTATCGCAATTTTTTTACAAAAGCTCCCGCGAGATCAGGCATTTTGGGCCGCAACAATCTCAAAAAAAGGCTGCGAAATCCTGGAGGGACTGATTATGGACAGTGGTAATGGTCTTGATCACTAAGGTGCTTCCACTTTGTTCATGTGCAGTTGATGCACAAGTTAAAACCAAAGCAGACCTGGTCGCGCCACAAGGAAGGTGCTTGTGGAGAGTGTGACACCCCATTGCTCTTTTCCCTCTTGTGCCCAGCCGGTGTCACAGAGCACGTTGGATGATGGAGCACTCTCATTCCGAGTTGAGAGAGTGCTGAAGGTGAGAGTCGGCCAGAGACTTAGTTCTTTAATCCTGGCCGGCTCCTGCCACCTTGTTCGGCAAGATAAATTGACTTTTGACACAGTCCGATCATACACTGGCTCAGCTTTGATATACAAACACTTACTTGTTTGCACTTTCCCATCTCCTGAAACCAGCATGTGGCCATCGGTAAAATAACCTTTTGTGGCATTATGTTGGAGAAACTATGGAAAAATAGGGGACCACACATATCTTTGGGGATTGGCCAATAATTAAAGGGTTCTGGAAAAGTGTTAAAGGAGAAATTGGCAAAAATAATAAGTCTCCTTAGATCATCATTTTTGTTATAATCTGTACCTAAAGAGATATATGGCACATATTAGAGGTATAGATTATGGATACTTTTATATATATTGCCAAGAAAATGGTAACCACCAACCATACTCTATACCTAGTTGTTTAACCAAGTGGGATAAACTGGTATTATAATGGAGTACCACCCAAAATCATATTGTTTATCTGTAACTGACCCTGCTCTTCTGTACATGTCCCATTCATTTCCGTTTCTTTCTTTTTGTAATTTTTTTTTATGAGGTCCTATGTCAGGGAATGTTTTGTCAAAGCACTACTCGCAGACCATGTTATACAAGAGACATACAAAGGCTATGAGACTAACAGGAAGGACCCATCAGGATGAGGGAGATAAGAGGCAAAACGTGTTTTACATGAACTCATTAGCTACACTAAAAATTACAAAAAAAGTAGTTGACATCATCTAGTGTCGTGCTTGTTTTGGAATGTGCTCTGGTAAATACATCTCAATGTGGTATGGCAGCAAGTAAGTGTATAAAATACATTTTACTCAAGCACCTTGTGATTCAATAAGTCCAATTTCTAAAGAACAGTTCTCACACCTACATTCCCCTGGGCACTGTAAGAGTCAACACCACCCGTAATCTTTCCCCCAGTGTCCATATGGTTGGGTTAAAATAATAGCTATTAAGCACTATATAAAACAACTAAGGGTATGTGTGCAATGAGTTCATTATTGAATTAAAAATATGAAGGAGTGAATGAAATTAGATTTTTAACATGAGGCATTTGGTTTTTTTTTTTCACATCAGAAGGTTGTCTTAATTTCCCTTTTGGCCATTGTATGTAGTTGTAAATTCTACTTGCTTAACTTTGATATTACCGACCTGCTTGTATTAACAAAGGTTTCACAAAGCTTTTGTTTTGAATGTTTCAAGAACTAAATTAAAGCTATAGGAACTTGATCTAAACTTATTTTTATAATGCATACAAGGTATACATTGTCCAGCATTTACTGTGCTCCATAGTTGAAGTTTAAAGTTCAAAAATATATATATTTTTTGAAATCACCACAAGGTAGTCTTACTTTGAGTACAGACATTAAGGGGTTATGCCTATATTTAAATGGATTCAAGAATGCCACATACATGTAAATACATTTACATTTCAGATTAAAATTACAGCCAGGGCATGTTGTAATTTTGTTACTTGTAGTTTAAATGCATTTGATCGCAACCCACAAAGCAAAATCCTTAATTGTTTTGTAGACTTGACATGGTTCTGTTCATTCACAGTGCCTCTGCTCTCATAAGCAGCCTGCTTTAATGACAAGCTAATGGGTGACTTCAGATATTCAATGCTAATTAGTGCTAAAGCAATTTAAACTTGGGTTTTGAACCGTTCTTTAGAAAAAGACAAGCACTTTGAAGATGTCATCTTGAGCTCTACAGTAGTCTGATTTTTTTTTTTAAGGGGTAGCATAAAAATATGCTTTGTGATGCGGTTTCCATGCATATAATGTGAGTGAAATGCAAGCTGTTATGCAGCCTGTGTAGACGTGATTGTGATTGATTAAAATATCTGTTATCTGTTCTCAGACTTGTATAAGACGGACAACTGAAACATGCAATGGTGTATGACTATATATTTTCAAACTGAAAACAATGAATGTCTCTACTGAAAAAACACATAAAACACCTAAATTCTGGGCCACAAGCTAATGTTAAGAGAAAATAGCTCGACTGTTTTAACAGCAGGCTATGCCATAGATCTATTCGTTGGTCAGGTTTTACCCATCATCAAGACAGTGGAAGATCTAATGCCACCCCCACTTTGTAAGAGAGTCTGAGAGTGTCTCAGATTAATCCACTATTGAGAAACCAAAAGTGAATTGTTGACTAACAAATGAGAGATGCATCTATTTTTCCAACCATCCTTTGTTTCTCTCTTCCTTTTTGTGTTGTCTTCCCTCCCGGCTTGTAGCATAAATTGATTTTCATGCATCATCTGAGTGGGCGTATTGGAATTGATGGAGTGAGGAAGATGATGCAGATTTCAGTCACATAGCTCCTGTCCTGTACCTTTCTGCCAATTCCCTCTTCTTCTGTCAGCTCACCCCCTTTTCCTGATCCTTTCTCTAACCCCTCCTTGTTTGGACAATTTCCCTCCTATGTGGACTAAACACGGTGTTGTTGTAAAGCATGCCTGTACCTAGGGTTGTCAAAAGGGAGGCAATATAACATGTTGTGCAGTAAATGTATTTGGCTAATTTACCACATGTATACGAATTTGGTATTTAGATATGCTCACATAGATGCATTACAAAATACCTCTGCCAAACTGTATGTATAATGATGTATTATTTATATTCTGAGGGCATTGAAGTCTCCCCACAACAGGAACAAGTGGAGAATTACGTATGCACTATATCAAAACCTAAGAGAAACGGACATTGCAACCAGACAGACATTGCAATTACATTGCAATCCTTCTAAAGCGCATGTAGTTCTTATTATTAAAAAGGCTTTCCACATAGTAGTACCAACACAATGTATAAAGCAACCTCTGAGGCTTCTACTTTTATACAATTCCTGTTAGCCAAGGCCCCTTTGCCTCAATGTGGGTGATTTTAATTAGTTTAAAGTTTGCTGATATTTTGTAAAGACTTTCGTTTAATCTGAGTTACTCCAGCTATGAATAGCCTCCCTCCCCCTGTGCCATCAGAAAGAATGAGAACTGACATTGTTCCCCTTACCGCAAGTCAGCTTCCCGTTTGATTGCTTATCTCTTTTATTAGCTTGATGCTGTTACTGGCATGCCTTCTTGGCTTTCATTATCCATTTTTATGCTGCAATATTCTCTTGGAATTGTTATCATAGGCGCGTTCATCTTGTTGCGTTGTTTATGCGTGATTGATTTGTGGGTTGCTGATCTCGCCCGCCGCCCCTTGCTCAGTGCCGACTTGGCGGGTCGACAAGGTTACTTATTCACAGATGATAGACATCATTATTAGGAGAAGAGAATGCTTTGAAACATTAAGCACAGGCATTTATCTGGAGCACGGCATCTTACAGGCCAACACCTGACATGACCAAACCCATCCATCACAGGTCAGCCCGTTTGCCCTCTCAGTCAGCCTGAAGGACAGAGCAGGGCTGAAGATGACATCAAGAGACTAAGAAAAGCAGGTTGTTTTCCATGACAGGACTCTGCTGGGTGTAGGTCATGTCCCCTTGGTGTTGACCAGTAGCATTACCATTTTTCAGCATTTTCAGCTAGAGGTCAAAGTTTGCTGGATTCTCAGTAGGCTAGTTTTTTTTTTTTTTTTTGTTGCTGTAACATCTTTGAACCTGAAAACATTTTCTGTTATGTTTTAATGTGTCGAGCAAAAGTAGATGACTTTGAAAATACTCATTATGGATTCTGTTGGAAAAAGAGCCAGCCTTGTTTACCCAGCGGCCCTAGTTTAAGTCTTTATGGATATATGCCTGTGTAATGACGTCTTTGCCCAGTAGTGATGGCTCATGTCATTAATGCTTGCAAAGATGATGCCTTAGAGTACTCGCATTAAGCCGTGGATACTTGTTTTCTCTAAGACCTATCATTCTCTCCTCCCGCTGTGTGTAATGGCACTTGGCATCAATGCTCAATGACAAGGCAATTTCATTTTTCTCTTAACTATTTAGTCTTTTCTGTGTGGCTTTCCTCTGCCAAGGCTATAGTTATCACAATGATCCTTCTCCAGTCAGACTGAAGTGCACGCACAGACATTCTTACATCATTCTGGAGATCTGTAATCTTGTTGGTACTGCAGAGGCTCTATAAAGCTCATGCAAACCCCTAACAAGCTCACAAGTCAAATAAATGTTAGTTGGGGCAGGTGGCTTACAATTGGGATTAGCATTGTGTGAATGCAGTATTTAGATACTCTGTAGGGTCTTCTTTCCCATTACTTAGTAGGTCTGATGGCTTTTAACATTATTGACCAAAAAGTGAATCAGTGTAGTGTAATACTTTCCAAATGAGGGCTATTCTAGGCTATTTAAAATTTCAGCATTTGACATGGCAGTTCCCTTCATCTTTATTGGCCAGCTAAATGATCTTTTCCCAGAGTTTTAATTATTCATAGATATTAAAATTTAAATCCACTGGCTCTTGGTTATGCAGTTGTACCGCTTTGAAATAAAGGTCATTAACATTAGATGATATTAGCTTAACTGTTCAGATATACTTTATATCTTTGTCTTGTGGTGCTTAAAATGTACCCAGTGTTTTTTCACAGGATGGAAATCTATTTGTGGTTGGTTTAGTATTCAAAACTAAGTTCTGATTGAGGAAAATTACGAGGAAAATTATTTTAATGGAATCCCTTTTTTAATGGCTAAAATACAACTCAGACCCGCTAGTTTGTATTTATATTGCACGAAGCAATTCTGAATCAGAGGTTCAGAGGACTTCTTGTTTTAGACAAGAAGTCAATTTTTTTTAGCTTAAGGCAAACTTAATGTAAGTACTTGAACCTGCCACTATTGTTGGAATTCTGTTCTCCATGTCTAAGCTTGACACTGGTTGCATAATGAGAGGAGGTCACTGTTGAGACAAATTAACATGTGAAATGAAGTGTGCCAGTGTGATGCTTGATTTGTTTTAATTTTATTTTCCTGTGGACTTTTTGGCAAATTGATTATTCATGCTTGGCTGCCTGATGCCCCTAAGATGCTTGCTTACATGTGCTCAACTGATCTATATTTTAAGTTTAATTAGCATTTGAGAACCATTAGCCTCTTTGACATCTAAAAGGAATGGGAGCTGGAGTGGCTGTCTTGGCAGTAATAATTGTTAATTTTTTATTTGATGCAGTCCAAACATTTGGCATGACTATTTGTGTAAAGATTAGTGAATGGTCAGCATAATAGCAGTACATAATAGCCTTTTAACACCAGTCAAAGGCAAAGATACACTCTGTAACAGGTACAAAATAATTGACCAGATCAATAATTGTAAGACATCCAAGTGTTTCTACTGTCCACGGTGAGCTGATTAGATGAAACGGTGCACAAAATAGGCTCTTCCTACAGTTTGGGTGAACATCAAACCTCCATGACATAACCAAGAGCTGCGAGAACTTTTTTAACTGTGCTGTTCCTATTGTGTGGAAATGGATTTGCACTGTGCATCACACACTTGGGCTATTGGCTACATCACAGATATGACCACAGTGTGGACATTTTAGGGATTAGGCTACATAAATAAACAGTCAGTACTCCAAATTAAAAAAGTGCACGTCTCTCACTTAGGTTCAATATTCCAGTGTGGGTGGGGTTGAGTGCTGGGCTACGCTGTTCTATCATTGCAGTTAGAAATTATCAATATCATCACAGCCCTGGAGCAGATTCACTTTATTAGATACAGTATGATGGTTCACAGGGTGCTCCATGTGAGTGCAGTTCAAAGATGACTCACATCTTTGTGGGTTTTGATTGGTGAAAACCATGATTGACTTTTCAGGGTGTGATCGATGTGAGCCCTCACTGCTGATGGTTCAGAATGGCTCGCCTTCAGTATTGATAAGCACTCATTGGGTAGAAAAAAAGTCTACTTGTTGGATTGCAGGCAGCATCTGCGACTCTCAGGTAATGGAACTGTCATTCTTCCTCTTTCAGATAAAAATCGCCTCCCCCTTTCCTCTTTCCTTCCTGCCATCTTCTGCCATATTAAAACGGTTATAAATTCAGCAAGGTGGTGACACCATTACTGAAATAACTTGACTGTTGCTCCTGCAGACTAAAACAGACAACTGCTTGAAGAACCCAAATCCTATTTATTTGCATGACAATACCAAAATCAACCTTCTCACCAGCGTAATCAACCAGTGTTTGTTTTTGTGCTTCATGGCATCTTTAGTCATCTGTTTGCAGTTGACTAAATGTGCTCCTAGCATGCATGTTAAATATAAATTTGAACAGGTCAGCATTTGCACTAATTCTTTGTAGCTCGTTTTTTAAAATTAGCAACAATAAAGCAAAGTTGACATTGACTTCAGCGGGTTTGTAAATGCACAATATACTGTAATTGCCCGCATGGTTAACTTAAAGGAAGCTGACACTGTTTCCTGTAAATAACATTGCTTCTTGTTACAATTATCGTTATTATGGAGTGGGGAGGGCTTTTCTATTGTCTTCATCATAGCAGCTCTAATTGGATTTAAAGGGTGAGAGGTTTAGGTGACTAAATGCTCTGATTCCCTTGGCCCAGTTGTTAAAGTGTAATCTGGATCACAAAGATCCAGATTTAAAAATCCTATGTTTTGCTATCATGATCAGCTAATCCATCCTACTTTTGTGCAGTTTCTTTATTTCTTTTTTTTTTTTTGAAGCAAAATTGGATTGGATCACCCTGATTTAAACTTTTCAAGATTACCAATCTGGATCACAATGTAGGCTACTAGCTACGTAAGGAACAGGTAGAATAGCCAGCATATGTGGTCACCTGAAGAGACAGAAAACATCATGGGGAATGCAATTGTTTTGCCTATGTCATTGCAATTAATATAAAGTAATAAATGAAAGTTTAACATTTTTGTTTTATATTGAGAGCTATTTTGGAGCTTATTTTATGGGGGAGCAAATCCTTTTTTTACCTTACTGTACGGAAAGCCTAATATCTACTTCATCACTCATTTTGCTGCTGAAATCCACCCTTCTGCTGGGATAAGAGCTACGTTCACTCTGCAAGTCTTAATGCCTAATTTGGTTTTTTTGCTCAGATCAGATTTTTTCTTTGGCTGTTCACATTACCTTTTTAAAATGTGGCCTATATCAGATTCCAGTGTGAACTGTTTGCGGTTTCGAACTGACCCGCATGCGCAAAAGATTAAAGTTAGGGAGGCTATTTTGGCCTTTTGCAGGGTTATGGCTGCGCATTCACTACAGAGGTCTGTGTGAGCGGACGACCGATTTGCACGTCAGGACTTCTACGGGCTTCCACCAGAGTTTCCTCTGGCTTCACCCTGCCCAAGCATAGTTCACCAATCTTTCGGGTCCTATCGCATGAGGTGAGATGGGCCAGTGGTGCACCCGACCCCGAGGGTCTGGGATCCTGCCTCAGCCGGCGTGCACCGGCTCTCACTTTCATTGCGCCACAGGGCGACCCTCTGACTCACTTGCTCCTTGGTCTGTGTTTCAAGACGGGTCGGGTGGGTTGCCGACATCGCCGCAGATCCCTGACGCCTTTCACGTGAGCCGATCCCCGCCCTGGTGTTGAGACACGGTTGGGGCGCATTGAGGACAGTCCTCCCCGGTTGACAGCCACACCGGGAGCTGGGGGCCCTGCCCCTCCCCGCAGAGAGAGAGGGCGCAGCGAGGGTTATTGAGGTAAAAGTCGCATCAAATCCGCCTTGGCTGTTCACACTGCAGCCGCATTGAAAAAATTCAGATCTGGGTCGGATTCAGGACCACATATGGAAGTGGCCTGAATCTGATTTGAAAAAAATCAGATCTGGGCTAGATTTGAGTGTTCACACTACTTCTGAAGAGGTCTGATCTGGCCACTTGACCCCACTTTTGCCTGCAGTCTGAACGTAATCCCAAGTATCCCAAGCCCACTAAAGGAAGTGTGCTTGGGTAAAAACACCACGTACTAAAAGCTGGATTACATTATTTCTTTTGATCAACGAATTTTCAAGTTTTGATCCAATCCGATGAACAACTGGGCCCATGTGTGGTTCTGTATTTCTGTGTTTTTTCCTACAGTTATTCTATTTCGAGAGCAGCTAAGATTTGTGGGATTTTCAGGCAGTTCACTGATTGTGTGTCAGAGATATGTTACGATAAAGAAAGAAAGGAAGAAGTAGGAAGAAAAGTAGAAATGGAAACGGAGTAGGAGTTAGGAAGAGAAGTCTCCAGACATTATATGAGGGGGATGACTGCCAGGTGTACAGTTGATAGAGCAGAAGACCTATAGAATGAAGGAGGGAAAGTGAATGAATATAGCAAGCAATAGAAAAGAGCAAATGGTCATGGACTCCACATGAAGTGAGCAGTGCCCCAGTGGACTGAAAGTGTGTGCTTTTGCTCTCACCCCAGTGACAGTAGGACCAGCAAGATGTGTTTGATACAAGTCTGCAATTACAGTATTTGGTATCTCAGCATTTTGGAGGATCTGTGGTATTACACTAAGAGTTTAATAACGTGGAAAGGCCATAAGCTGCAAGTCTCTAATTAGTTTTTCATAATGTAATGTTTGTTTTCAGTTTACAACAATCTACTAATGTTTTGGGTCAAGTAACCACCTTGTGATTGTCAATGCTCCATATTCAGGTGAGTGTTTGTTAGAGCAGTTTTCATAAATCAGGTTATCTGATTTGGCACCTGGCTTGATCAGTCGGTAAAACATGCTGCCGACATTTCTGATAAATAAGCCTCTACATATGTCATGTGATGTAAGTCACTGGGATGCTTGGCTGCCAGGTGGTTGTAATGCATTCACTCAGAGGCTAATGTGTGAATCCTTTCATTAAAAGAATGACAATTAATTTGAGGTTTTAGAGCTCAGATGTGCTGTTCAATAGAGGAACCATGCAGAATTAAAATGTACTTTGTGTACTTAGAAGATATTTAATTTTCTAAACTTTACTGCTTTTGCTCTCCATTACGTGTCTATATATACTCAGCAAAAAAGAAACGTCCTGTCACTTTCAACTGCTTTTATATTTTAAGCAAACTTAAAGTGCTCATGCTCATTTTCAGGTTCATAATTATATATATATATAACACAAAGGAAAGGGAAAATGCCAAAAAGCATAATATGAGCACTGCATGAACATTAAAAGATTTAACAACTAAGACATAAACTGAACAATTTTCACAGACACGTGACTAACAGAAATTGAATAATGTGTCCCTGAACAAAGGGGCGGTCAAATCAAAAGTAGCCCTCAGTATCTGGTGTGGCCACCAGCTGCATTTAAGTACTGCAGTGCATCTCCTCCTCATGTACTGCACCAGACTGGCCAGTCCTTGTGGTTGTTTTTGCCATCCTGTACCTGTCCCGCAGGTGTGATATTCGGATGTACCGACCCTATGCAGGTGTAGTTCAACGTGGTCTGCCACTGCGAGGACGATCAGCTGTGCTTCCTGTCTCCCTGTAGCGATGTCTTAGGTGTCGCACAGTAGGGACATTGCAATGTATTGCCCTGGCCACATCTGCTGTCCTCATGCCTCCTTGAACCATGCCTAAGGCACGTTCACGCAGATTAGCAGGGACCCTGGGCGTCTTTCTTTTGGTGTTTTTCAGAGTCAGTAGAAAGGTCTCTTTACTTTCCTAATTTTTATTTAACTGTGACCTTAATTGCCTACCGCCCTTAAGCGGTTATTGTCTTTTCGACCGTTCAACAGGTGCATGTTCATTGATTGTTTATGGTTCATTGAACAGGCATGGAAAACATTGTTTAAACCCTTTACAATGAAGATCACAAGTTATTTTGAAAATAAATAATAGTAGTTAAAATAATGTCCTGAAAAAGGGGTGTTTCTTTTTTTTTTGCTGAGTTTATGTACAGAAAATGCACCTGGATGAGAAGAAGCCTTTCGTCTCTGTCACACAGCTACTGCGGTTTAAATTTAATCTGTAAATGGTGCTTTCTGTATTTGCACGTGACGTCAATGATTCAAATCTAGGATACCCACTTATTGGTGGGGGAAATTGGACAATAGTAGAATTTCTCTAAAGTCCTATTAGAATAACATTGCTTTTACCTTATTTGTTGGGACTAGTTTTACCAGTGGATCGCTTGTGATTAAGATCGTCAGTCTTCTGGACCCACAGCCCACTGCTCCGAAGCCACACAGCTAGCATACAATAATTAACTTAACTGAAGAGGTCAGATGTAACTGAAGAGGTCGGCTGTAACAAGCGCTAATGTCAGCTATCGTTCTATGTGTGAACAACAACAACAGCAGAGAGAAACAAACTTGCTTGCGGTTTGGGAGTTCCAGGGGAACTTGTGAAAGCCTTTGCTTTAAAGATGCTGTAAATCCATAGGCTTATTGTGGTCAAGCAGTCGTGCAGGAGAGGAGTTGTCCAAAGGGCTATTCAGACATTCAATATCAACGGACATTGATAAAAATAAAATACAGTATCATCAATAACTTTAGCTGCCACCACAAAACGAATCAAATTCTGTGGGAAATACTGCATTACTAACCAAATGAAGTAGTAATATCATGAGTATCTTGATAGTTCAACAGAACTTTATTTTAAGTTTTTTTTGGTTCACCACTGAGGTCCTTCGGTCTCCAGCCATAAATAATCGGAAATATAAGAAGAAACACTTGGATCATCATCTGAAATATGAGGAAATGTCTTTCCCATGTCATGAATTTCTGTGTGCATAAAAAATAAAACTTACTATACCTATTCTATTTCTGTCATGGAATTTGCATGTATATATTTTTCAGCAGGACTGCATGAAAAATGTAAGCAGTATAGAACAGGGAAATGCTACGTACTGAACCATGAAAAAAAATGAAGCTCTTGTATAATAGACATATAAAATCCTTCGCATGACTATGAACGTATCTGGTAGGGTTTAGTGAGCCTAACATACACTACATTCTTCTGTAATTTGTAATGTCACTATCATATTTAAATATCTCAATTTACTTTATTTTATACTATAATAAATATAGGGATTGTCAGTCTGTTCCTTGATAAATAAGTTATCACTTAATTATGGAACTGTTGATGTGATGAATAATAGTTTTAAAGCAGGAATTCAATAACATTCCATAATTTTTGCCCTATTTGCACATTTTTAAAACTACAGTGTAAGCACGTTACAAACATTCCACATTGAGTGACAAGTCAGAACATGTCTTGTCAACTCATGTAAAACACAGCATAAAATGTTGTCAGTATTAATATTTCTGATTATTCAGTTTAGTTTACAGATCTCCTCCCAACTTCGATTATATTTAATATCAGCTGACACGGCTTTCCTTAAGAGGTAAATTCAGATATTCCTTTTTCATGCTCATGCATTGCTTTTCAATTGTATCCCCATTTTCCACATCACCTCAGGGGATGGGGAGGACTCCATTATGTGTCCCCTCACCTCACACAAAGAAACCTCCATTTTCCTCCAGACTTTCAATATGTCTTAAACTATGATGGCCTACACATCCTATTTTCTTTTCTGGATGGGAAACGGGGATGTTAAAAGTGCAGAGGAAATCCTTTCCTTTTTCATTATTTTCAAAATATGTGCTCATTACGTATTATCTACAGTACTGGCAGTTATTATTATATATACATTTTTGAATAAACAAGAGATAACTAAAATCCCCCATCTCTTTCCGCAACCTTGGCCCAGACCTGGAGCTTTAGATAATGAATGCAATTAAGGGCTTGCTGCATTAAACCTGCTGGTAAACAGTGGGTTTAGAGCTGCACAATGTTAGACTTATTGTCCGTTTTTAGGGCAGAAAAAGGGGAGATGGCAGACCGTACCCATGAAGGAAAAGACATTTTGACAAAATTTAAATTGCTCCCACCAACAGCAGTTGAGGCAAGTTTAAGAGAAATAAAACTCATTATCACTGTCAAAGAGAACATTTGTACTACAAAGTACTACATTTGTAATTAATTTAGGAGTATAGGGGGTCACCTGTAAAGAGTTTAAATTACGTCTTATCAATCAGGGATGCACAGTACTTCATTATCTATTAATTTATCAGATGTCTATGCAGATTTGTCGTTTCATTTGAATACCACCATGTGTCTAGTTTCCATCAGTACAGTTTTGCTAAAATACTATGCTATAACTGATGCTTTGGTAAAATGCAGATGTCAAAGATGTCAGCTTTATTGGTACTTGTCCTGATTAATTTCTAAAATAGTGCCTGCTGTTGCACAAGGAAATGTTGACCCAAATTATTTCAATCTAAATGCACAACACTTGATAACACAAAGATTTGAATATGAAAACACTTTTTTTAAATACACAAAATTCGATAATAAACTAATCTTAAATGAGAATGGACTGCATCCCTTAAATTGAACACTGACCATCTCAGTTCATTAGTTAGCACCCGGGCCTGAAATTAACTCCCAGACAGTTTGTGACAACAGCAAGGTTCTTGAGTAGCTGCTTTACGAAAGCAGTACACAACAACTGTACTGCAGTGACTGTTGTGTCTGCTCTTTTGTGCACTCAGAGGAGCAGTCAGTATATGATAACTATCTGTGACAGGGGAAATCAATTAATACAAAGCTTAATATATATATATATATATATATATATATATATATATATATATATATATATATATATATATATATATATATATATATTCTAAGAGTCATTACTTATAATAATTTTGTTAACAGCACTTGACAGCACTTAAATGTGTATTAACAAGTTCAAGAACGATGCTCGTGCATTTTCTGTATTTCAACTTCATGAGGCAAAGAAACATTGGCTGGTGGCTAGTGGATTTTTAAAATCCACCTGTTGTGAAAGCCCCCAAAGGTATCTATTCTGTCTCAAACTGTGCAGCCACTGAAGGTGCTCCACAAATCTTTAGTTTTTGACATGCCTTCTGCCTTCTTGACAGCAAATAAGTTAACTTGTATGTGAACATTTTCAGAAGAAGACAAATAACATGCCAGTTTAAGCCTTGGGCTAGACATGCAAGCTCAACAATCATAGTTGGAGAGCAGCAGGAAAGCAAAGTTTGTGTTTTTGAGATCTCAGTGTGGCTTTAGAAAGGTGTGTGAAGTCCATATGGTTGACATGTGACTAGTGGCACACTACGACGCCATTTTATCTGCCATGGATAGAAGTAGTGGCGATTTTCGCAATTTCTTGAGTTCACCAACAAGGTCTGTTGAGAATGAGTATTTATCAATCACAGTGTGAACTAGAATCCAGCAGTAATGCCATGATGCACTGCCATGCACAACAGATATAATGTATTTGTACTTGCTAGTCGGATCAATATAGTGGCAATCATGTTTTGATAGGTTGTATCCCCTTTTTGAACCCATATTTCTGTTTTGCCTTCAGGTCCACTAGCTACCATAACACATCCCTTGAGCAGTGATATGTTAATACATTTTTTTTATATTTATTTGAGGAAATGTATTTGCATTGTAAAGTTCTCTAAAAATTATTATATTTCTGGCCCTTTTCAACATGAGACTGAAGCTGCTATTTCTTTAAGGGCCAGTCGTGTCTTGAAATGTGCGTGCACACAAACACATTAACAGCCGTTTGAGTTAAAACGGAAGTTAAAAGAACTACCCTGTAACCCATGACACATCAGGAAGTGATAATTGGCCAGCACTATTATGACATTAGATTATGACTCTACTCTGAAACCTCCCCCTAACAAGAATTATAGTGCAGGCTGGGAGCAGTCAGACCTTATTAAAATAAGAGGTTGTAGCTATGAATCCCATGTGTCAGAGGGGGGTGCTGAAAGTTGTATCAGCTAAGCTGTCTTAAATCACGGCAGTTTGCTACTGTAACTTACTACCTTCTGCAAGCCATTTGGTAGACATTGGTGCATAAAAGAATGGATGGGATTTTTTTTACAGTAACTATGATAGTTATTCAGAATGGTTGGACCCATAAACCAGTCATGTGTAGTAGAACGAACATTTTTTCTCAAAATTGATTTAGTGTAGCAAGGTTTTACCTTCCCCATGATACACAGTGCAGGACACGAACTTCAATTGGCTAATGTAGCCCGAGCTGCTAGCCTCAAGCAGAGATGAGGAGCTGACTGCAGAGGTCTGTGAAGCTCCATTCTTTCTAACACTAGTTTAAAGAAAAATAAAGAATTTCAACCCCAACTGACGCTGACTCTAGTGACATAGCTTGAGGCAATTCATCAGACTTCACACAGCTTCCTCTGCAACCACAACAAGCTTTCTTCAACTTTTATTTACATATGCAGTAGTACCCCCTATAGACCTGTAACCAGACATTGATGTGTAAAATCAGTGGCGTTCCCCTTTAATATTTTCTCAATGTCCATATAACCTTTTGTGTTTAGCAATGCTCCTCGTGAAAGATTACTACAGATGCCAGTTGTAAACTGTAGTTAAATGTTCCCTTAAACTCTGAAGTATAGTGTACTTTGTAGTATACAGAATAAAAAAAAACTAAACTTAAGTAAAAGGCCGTCCATGCTCAAAATCCATATTCAGTTTTTTCTCTGTATACAGTCAATGCTGGAGATGATGATTATAGCTCTGAAAATGTTGCATACAAATACAATGCTCTGAAATATCTCTGAATTGTAAATAGTCTAAAAGGATCTGCATGCAGGTACACATTCGCCTATATGCCGAAGGGCAGACTGAGGAAGATCTGCAGGCGGGCTAAATAAAAGCCATATTATTAGCCAACAAAAAAACAATCAAATTAAAGCAAATGACACCTTTTCAGAAAGCCGGCGAGGGGTCTGTCAGCCTGATGGAATCCTCATTTCTCTGGACCATTTGGCAGCGAGTTGCATCCCTCTCTCCCTCGTTCTGCCTTAATGGCCACGCTGACAGTGACATGATATTCCACATAAAAGGAGCCAAGAGGAGCGAGACGGGGTGCAAAACTTCCATTAACGTGATCAGAAGTTGTGTTACTTCAAGGCCTTGTCAGGGTTGCCCATTACCCCCTTGTCTGTTTTCCCCAGTTTAAATTGTGCTAATGCTGTTACTGAGATTTGTGTTGAAGTGCTCAGTGCATGTTGCTGTGAGGTGTGCTTGTTGTTTCTTAAACACACACACACACACACACACACACACACACACACACACACACACACACACACACACACACACACACACACACACACACACACACAGTGACGTATCCAAACAATTGAGGCTATAGCCGCTGCACTAATGATTATGAAACTCAAGCAGATGAGCATGTTTTTTACTCATTACACTCTATCATGGACTACTTGATTTAATGGCTTTTTCTTAATCTTTCTGATTCTTTACAGGTACAAAAAAAACCTCTGCCTCCCAAAAACTGTTTTTGCTTACAAACCTATATGTTGGTAATTGTATTGTTTTTTCAGTTGTAATATATTGAAATGCATTGCAGGAGTGCATAGTCCTATGCCTGTACATCGTGACACTTAAAAACGTGCAAGTTTGTGTGTATCCAAGTGTACTAGATGCTCTCCAAACACCCCAGCTCCTCCCCTCGGCCTCGTTCCGTCGGCACAACTTCGGCAGGCTAATTATAGCCGTCAATCACTGCTGTCTCCACACTGTTTTTTACCCAGCAGCCCCTTTGTGCCCTTGCCCGCTGCCACCCACGCTGCTTAGAGCCAGATTAGCTACAGCAAGGCGCAACGAGTTGAGCTGCATATGAGAGACAGTGTGAAAAGAAGAGAGAGGATTCAAGGGCTGTTGATGGGCTCACTGCTTGCTTTGATGGAGATGATTGTCTAGCTCCAATTTGGAGAACTGAGATTTTGTTGAGCTGGACTACATTGTTTGGCCTTAACTATAAAGATACAGACCTAGAGGTAGCTCTGGTAGTGTAAAAAATAGTCATTCCATTCTGTCTTTGGCACCGTTTCCGATCAGTCTATTTCCCTCTATCAGTTTTACTTGCACACAGATAATTTTTAACTTTTTCCTTTGTGTTGTGCTTTAAATGTTAGATCAAGTTAGCAAAAGACCTCAGTAACATTAATCAGCATTAAACACTTTGATTGCACAACCTAGGCAACAGAGGTACCTCATTATAGGCTTCTGCAGGATGAGACTGTACTTGCCTGCTGAAATGTCATCTCCTCCCTCTTACCCCCACTGTGC
This sequence comes from Gymnocephalus cernua, assembly GCA_023631565.1. Lineage (NCBI taxonomy): Eukaryota > Metazoa > Chordata > Actinopteri > Perciformes > Percidae > Gymnocephalus > Gymnocephalus cernua. Next base: position 12,571,524 of record CM042445.1, read on the forward strand.
TTTTCTAGATATTTTTACATTGTCTATACCTAGGGGGCAGTGTTGTCTTTCCTTGTCCCAAGTCACAACTATAGTACTGTTGCAGTACAGATACTGTTGCAGATGCACAAGGTTGTGGCTGAATTTCCTGTCCCTCTTATCTTTGGTGCCCATTTCTGTTGAGGTGAGTTTTCCCTCACCCCAATAGCATTTAAAATATGTGCGAAGAAAGTCTCCACTGAGGTGAGATGTGAAAAGAAACAGGAGAGCAATTGTAGGCAAAATACATGAATATTGAAAATGTATCCCAAGTCTTTAACTGCTGTCACATAGCATGGGTATGCAATAAAGCATTAAAAGGCTAAGCTAGTCCTGTTTTTAGGGGTGCAGACATATGAAAACTTTGGAAGACTTCTAGACATCCAAAGAAAAAAAAACCCAAACAAACGTAAGTTTGGGAATAAGGGTTGACCACAATTATACAAAACTTTTTGAAAAGTCTAAACACAATTGACGCTGGTTTTCATGTCATTTGAACGATGAATCGCTTCAGTCCTCCCTTGCCCCAGAGAGAGCAAGATGAAGGTCCAAGAACTGTCTCTCCATCTTTAATCATAGCAACAACCATTATGACTGCTGGAACAGAACTGATCTGAAAACTGCAGCTTGCTATCTGCGCCCTGCAGTGGCTCCACTGTGGATAACATTACATGATAAACACCTTTCACTATCGGAGCCGAGTGCAGTGCAGTACTTGGAGTCCAAGAAAGTTGGATTTACGAATGTCAACAGTAAACTTGTTGGACTCAACGAACTCAAATGTGATCTGTAATTTTTTCATTTTTCGTGATCATAAAATACACAGATCTAAGACCAAACATATTTCATGTAACACTCTGATTGTAAATGCATTAAACACTTACTCTTTTCCTGCCTGTCCCACAGTTTATAAATTCGCTCTTCCAAGCAAAATATCTGGAGTAACCTACAAAAGACCCTACATTATTTGCCTGAAATTTACACTAGGCCATTTCCAAATATGGCTATTACATGACAATGCATACCTAATTACTCCGTGAAAGAAGCCAGCTCCTAAGTGTGATTGGTTCTTCAACTTTGCCCACCAAGGAGACCATTTTACTATTCTCACCGGCTAGCTCACAGCAGGCTCAAGACCTTGTGTGAATGAATAGAGGCAAATGTCAGTGATGTGTTGCTTACCTGCTGGGCAAACAACTTTTACCATCAGCAATTCTACTTGGCTCTACTTGTACCTGCTGTGAAATTAACTATGCATTCAATTTCTATCAGACAAGAAAATGATCCCTGCTGTCCACGTGCTTTGAGTGCAGAAAACTTGCAAAGGTGTGCAAATAAGCAAACTTTTCAATTGGAAGGAATATTTGCTTTTCTGTTAGGTATAGCCTAATATTCATTCTAAGGTAGATGAACACAATACATCAGAGTCAACTATGTGAGAGAGGGGGGACAGCAGTGATTGTATGTATTATCAAATCCTTGTATGAAAATTCGGATATATAACCTACCTCTGTTTTACCGGCCCTGGGCAACATCAAGCTTTTTAATCCTGGCCTGCGTTGCCTGCAGCCATATGAATCACATCTCTTGCACTCTTTATGGCTCAGAGACTTTTTACGTATTGATGATGTCACCACACTGCAGATATTTTTACACAGTGACTTTGCAGGTGTGCGTGCACGCTTGTTTAAGATTGTCAGAAATCTGTCATCTGGACAGCACCACCAAAGTAAGACTCTTCTCTCCACCCAAAATGTATCTTGCACATGAAACACTAAACCCTCGTATGGCTGACAAGTATTATGAGCTAATTTTTATGTCCTCAGGACCCAGGTATGAGCCGAGAGAAACAGACATTGTCATTTGTTTTAAATGTCATTACATTAAGTAAGAAAAGTAAAGCTAAGTCTATTTTAGTCTCTTTTGTTCCTAAATCATTGATTATTCCAGTCAAAGCCAAATAAAAAAGTGTAAAAGTATAACAAAAATGTAAAGTATAATTGGGATAACATATTATACTTTTTAACTTGTAACATTGTGTGAGATATGTCGTAGTGATGTTAATATGTTTAGGATAAATGCGTGCAATCGTATCCCTTTCAGAAGCTTTGTAATCCAACCTTGAACTGCATGTGTGTCTTTTTGGAGACACTTTATAAAATATATCCATAATGATAAATCCAACACTGAATGTCTTCGTGATTATAAATTTTTTTTGTGTTCAAAACGGCTGTTGTTGTTGTTGTTGTTGGCTGTCCACTGTCAATCCCACGATGCCTTGGATTGTCTGTCGACCAATCAGAGGCTGTGTTCCTGACTGGGCATGTGTGTGACAGCTCTGATCTGAAAGCATTGTGCAATGGAATATCATGAGATTAAGCATACAAAAAACATTTGTGGTGATGACGGTAATGAGCTCCATCTCGCGGTAGGCATCACATGACCGTGGTCATGCGGTTATCGTCACAGCCTTAGCTCATGATGCCCAAAACTAATGTCCCTGTTGTGTTTGATCTACTTGGCAGAATAGCTAACATTCAGGAGAGACACCACAATGTTGTCTAGTTGTGTCAGACTTGTGACACTTTTATGGATCTACAGGCTAATAAAGGAACCAGGGTTGAGCCCCTGAAGGTAAAACGTGGTTTTACCCAGGTGAACCATGAAGAATCTCAGCCATGGGGTGTGTACTCTTGCGAAAAGTGACATTTTTCTGTAGAGGGTTTATTCTTCAGCTTTTCTTACATCTCTCTCTCTCCTTTATCTGTCTTTGTCTCAGTTTTTTTTTTCTGTCTGTCCCTCTTGTAGGCTCTAGTGAACACAAACAGCTTTCGCCAGGGGATTTGTGGATGCGTATGAATCGAGACTGAGACTTGGGAGCATTGGGCGTGCCTTTTGTTAATAGAATATGCATGGTTGGGTCCCCCTAGGGCTGTTAGCGATGAGAGGAGAATGAAAATGTTAATGTTTGTGGAGCTGTCGTAGATTGTCAAAGACCTCTTCAATTTACTTACGTACCCCAGAACCGTCCATAGGTGGAAGAATGAATTGCTTTATAGGTAGAATGCATACATTTCATCCCACATTAAATTGGTTCAACTTCAAAACTAAGTTACATTATCACCAGCACTTAAACTTTAAACTTTCAGGTTATCCTAAACTTTTTTTATTTTGTAATTATGATTAAAATAGTGATAACAAGTGGCTGTAATAAAATAATAGTTACATATGTTTAATTTTTTCCTGTACCATTGTAACATAACAATTTTATCTTTCATCAGAGACTGTTTGAGTGCAGATACTTCTTTTCAGCAATGCCATTTCACACTCAGTTACCTGCAACCTGGACCTGACCAGCTTCACTGCAGCAGTTAAGGCATGAGTACATTAGGGAGGAGCAGTAGTCTCGGGGCGAGGGGAGCACATTTCCAGGTCAATCTTTTTCACCAAGTTATACATGGTGGTCAATTGTTCTGTGGCTCATTGTCTTAAGCTCCAAAATAAGCCTGCATGGATGCACAGTGGATGTCTGCAGTCATAATTTTACTTTTTGTTCATGGTGTAATAATCTTCATCAAAAGTGACCCAGGCAGATATGCAAGCAGTATTGGGTTCCTCCAAAATTTAGTAGGCTACTTGCTGTAAAGAAACATGCCACATCAGGAAGATATTATTACCTTTGACCACCATGGTGGGGTAGTGAGGTACACATTAGCCACTGTTTAATTACCATGTCAGGCTGCCAAAAACCACAAATCAGCACAAGGCCAAAACTAACACTGGGATTCACTGGCCCTGCATCATTATATATTTATTTTATGAGTTTGTTTTACTCTTATTTTTTTTCTTTAGTGCTTTACACTTTGGGAGACCGAGAAGGGGAGACACTGTGATGTGATTTAGTTTGGAGAAACTGGAGGTCCATATGTGGTTCTAGAGGCGGACGCTAACCACTAGATCATCTCCGTATTTTTACTGAGTAGGACAAATAGAAACAAAGTGTTGTTGTTGTTGAAGAATGTTGTACTCTGAGGTCACTCACATGTGTCCTTTCCATAGGGCAAGCTCCCTTCATTGGATTCTGCCTGTGAATAATCCCAGGCCTAAAGTGGAGTCAAAATGTCAAGGTTTCAACCACAATGCTGTTGGGTCAATCTGCAGTATGAATCATTTTCCCCAATACAAAACCCCAGAAACTACAACACCTTTATTTGGAAACAACCACCGTTTGTCATCACTGACATCCAACTAATATCTTTCCCATACTTGGGTTTTCTAGTTAAGCTTAATCACCAACACTTCAATTTATACACAGTAGAAAAGAGGTGGTCTGTGTTTCTGTGTTTCTGTGTTTCTTTAACTCCCCCTTTCTTTCAGCTAGTGTCAGAGGCAGTGCATATTGGTGCGGCAGAAATGGGATAAAGTATTTCAGCAAATATTCATCTTGACAGTCCATAGATCAGAGAGGGAGGGAGCACTTCAATGCGTGTTCACCAGAGTGAGCGGAAGTGTCACAAAGGACATTTTCCATGCTCCCTCCTCTTTTCACCTCAATTTATTATTGTTGGACAGGTTTTTCTATCAGCAAGTGTCCTGGAATATAACAGTGTTGAGCATTCTTTCAAGTTACATTTAGTTTTTCCCCTGCCAACAATCTGCTTTTACTTTTTGTGTAGACGGTATGTTCATTTTATTCAAGATTTGACATGAAACCAACGGAAAATCCTTAGCTGTCCACTGAACAAGCTGTTAATGCATTTTAGATTAGAAAAATGATTCCTGTAGGATTGTTGAACTCATGTTCTCTTTAGTGAAATTAAATTATGGAGGAAAATGTATTACTTACAAAGCAAATTGTTCTTATCGTATCTCTCTCTATATATATATATATATATATATCTCACAAAAATGATTAACAAAATCGTGGTGGTGTGATGTTTTCCCAAACTTGAATCTACCTATGCTTTTTTTTTAATTGATTTAAAGACTTACTTTTATTTGTATTGACTTGTATTTTCGATGTGTAAATACAGTGAATTGCTGTTATAAGCATATGTACTGCATTTTTTCACATTTAATATACTTTGCCTTAAATGTATAATTTTAGTAACTAAGACTTGTGGCTTAAACTGTAAGAAATCAAAGAAAACTAAATTGGTTGGCAAAGGTGGTAGTTTTCCATTTTCACACAGATTAACATCTGTGGTCTGCACAAAATCATGTCAGTTTAGATTTAATCCAATGGTAACTTCCCTACATTTGAAAGTCTTGTTTTTGTTTAATACACTTAACACACTTTGATTCTACGGGCAGTGAAGCAGTCAAACTATGAGCTGCCAGATATACAGTAACTAACCTGCTGACCACATACACCATGGCAGCTTCCAAACCTCACGAGCTTGCCGAAATTCATGAGGGGTGGCATTGAAACTGTATAACTGAAAAATAGTTTAGAAGTTTCTATGGAATTTATCCTGCCATGAAAATTTGTAGCAACCCTACAGAGGACTTTATCACTTTCAGGTTATGAATTGTATCATCATGTTAACTCATCTTGTAGATAACTCACTAGAGTAAATGTTTTCCCCATGTAGTTCCACAAACAATAAATCAGTCGGGGTGGGCTGATGTAACTTGGCCTCTCTTTGCTCTCACTCAAGCGCTCATATATTAACACACAAACAGCACAGACACAGACAGCAATTCTCTTGAACTGGTTTTTAAGCAACCATTTGTCATCCGGCTGTTGCATCGTGGGAAAATTGCAGCCCTACAGGAGGAGGAGATGTGGAGAATGACTGAGAGATGGCAAACAGTCACGTAGCCACCTTTTTGTAAATGATCACTTTTCAGAGTCCAGAACTCATAATGGAAGCAAACCTCTCCCCACGCATGTCTCTTCCTAATCGTCACTGTTTGTGTAATGGAATCTTTTAGAAGTTATTGATATCTGGATGGCTAAGTTGTACCGAACAGAATACAATCATCATCATTATTCTTAGATTAAAAGACATAAACATTGGTCCACAAGAAAAATGTATGTGAAAACTTAAATGATTGTAATACCAGCTGTGGCTGGTTGACCTAGCGTACTGCTAGTTAGATTTTTAGTTAGTTTTGCTGCAAAAGATTACAAGGTAAAATGTATTGCTCAGATTTCTGTAGCCAGTATTGGTAGAATTAAAAGAAAATTGGCTGCATGCTGGGTTTGTCTTATTTTACTACAAACAAAACAGATGTTATCATAATTATTTGAAACACAATTTAAAAAACTATTCCATAAATTTTAACTACTGAAATAAAAAAAAAATAAAGAAAACAATATTACTACTAAGTACTAAGAAAATATATTGTACCTAAGCATATTTGTAGCTACATTTACTCTAGCAACATGGCTCTAGGTATGACAATGTTGGTTGGTCAGACCAATTTCTTTTTTTCAAGATTATTTTTTTGGGCTTTTCCACCTTATTTGATAGGACGAGAAAGGGGTGAGAGAGAGGGGGGGGGGGGGGGGGGGGACGTGCAGAAAATTGTCACAGGTCTGATTCAAACCCTGGACCTCTGCGTCGAGGCATAAACCTCAATATATGTGCGCCTGCTCTACCCACTGACCAACCCGGCCACCACTTTGAACCAGTCTAAAATCATTCAAAAACAACTAGGCCTGTTGAATGTGTTGCCATGGCATTTGGTCCAATTTCTTTACTTTTCATCTAGCACTGGATTTATGACCAAATATCTGCAAACTAATGACATTCCCATCAGCCTCAGCTGTAGGCTTACGTTTTTGTGTTTCTCATGAATTTTCTTTACTTATGAATAATCTTAAGAAACAGCAGAGTGAGTTGTGATTTAACTCAATTTATATGTAAATGTAATATTTCCTGTGTAATGAGCTTATTGTTTTGTCGACATTGGGCTGGTTTTGTTTAGTGACAATCAGAATGGCAACTGCATTCGTATCATTATATTGTATTCATTTTCTTTAAGATGAACAGAGATTTGTATTGTGTCCACTGCGTTGGCCTTAAATCTGTGACTAACTATACAATGCCAAACAGTAGAACAATGAGAGCATGAAGAGGATGCCTTTGTTAGTGTTGACTTTACATAACGAGAAGTGGATGCAAAATGCAATCATATGTGCATACATGTTTACTCTAAAAAGATCTATTATTTTGAAACTTATTGCCATACCGCTTATTGAACATTCAGCTTTTGTGTGTGTGTGTGTGTGTCAGTCAGTCATGTTAGCTCTGTATTGGGCACTTACTGTATAGTAAGGAATATTCTGCTAAATAAGTCCCAGTATGTGTTTGTACATCACTTAATGCTATGAATGGTAGATTGCTGTGTTCATTATTTAACAGGGACATGTATACAGGTTTGTGTGTGGTGTCATCCATGTATTATTGGTTATTCATTCAGTCCATAATTAATTATTGAAATTTTCTCAGCAGTAGCCGTGTGATACAGTGCTGTTGATAATTTATCCTCTTGTATTTAAATCAGCAGTTTGGTGTGTTAACTAGCCTGATCTTGGTACGTTGTCTTTTATGAGAGGAGGTTAACTCAGGCAACACCGTAAATGTTTTTAATCCAGCAGGCTGGCAACACAGCTTCATGTTAGCTCTAAAGCAAAGCAATTAAGCTCATTACTGTGTCTGCATTCTGCTTGCCATCACAGAAAGCACAAAAAATGCCACAGAGCTGTGTCATTTTATGTGGTAATTTTCTCATTTTGTACCAAAGTTAAAATGGAGATTGGCAGTGTCAGCAAAATGTAGCTACACATTTAACCATGACCATTTAACAACCTAGCTACCTGGGGATCTGGAAGCATTGGATTCAAAAAATTGTGTTGCATAGAGCTGTGGGCTTGGGTTAGATTCAGGTTTTATTCATTTTCAAATTTCTAGTTATCTCTCTGACTGCACTTAAGCTCTCAGGACTCCGGACTACGACCGAAATGATTGAATTATGCGAGTGCATGATGATCATTATCGTTGGTGCCCTACACACGGCGTGCGATGCGTGTGTATGTAGCGGTGCACAGCACGTCAAATGATTTAGCTGTTATCGTGTGCCAAAAATTAAGTGATATATTTCTGATAACGAGAGGTTCTGACTCAGACGCCACTGATGATGAAAGTGCAGGCAGGGAAAGACTAAGCCACTAAGCCAGTGAAGGACAAAAATGATAATTTTTCAACCACAATGGCTAACGCAGCATCTATGGTCGTGGTATGAGTGAAAAGTTATGCTGTGTGTGTATTGTAGGCAATGTGGCCCGTCCATTGCAGGCAACTCTAAACTTGTTGCCAGGTCAACACAGTTTAAGCTTGAAACTGTCACAGACAACCAGAGTAAAAAAACACAAAAGAGATTTTTGAGAGCACTGCAGAGCTCGTGTGAGTGAACCAGAGCATTATGTCATAGCATAGCTCCATTTCACCCTCAAACCACTTTGTGAATCTTTGAACCCAACCACTCTGGAAGCTGTGATTCACTCCTTCCTTGAGCTGTTGCTTTTGTAACTCCAGTCACGAAACAATAAACATCCCTGACAAAAACTGGCATGTTGGTTTACAAAATGCAAACAAGAACAGTTTACAGAGACTCATTTAGTTGTTTTCAACAGCAGTGACACATTAGGTGGTTGGTTCTTTTTCTGCCAACAACACTGTAAACAGTTGGTACTGATTCAAGGCGTAGGCTACATTTGGAGATATATCTTGTGGAAACTTCAGTGTTGCATTTAAGGTAGCATTGCTGAAAGAGGTAGAGGAAGACAGAGAGAGGCTAAAATAGTACTGGGGAGTGAGAATGAGGCAGGAAGAGAGGTGCACAGACATACCTGGTCAACAAACCCTTAGTTGCCTCTTCACCTAACATTGTGTCAAGACACAGACAGCATGGAGGAGGCAGTGGATGGAGGGGTGGAGGGATAGCAGTCAGAGGAAAGTAAAGGAAGCTAAGGCCAGGCCCTGATAACGGAGAGCTGTCGGGGCTCAGGAGAGGAGTGGGAGACATTAGCCAAATCCGGACGGATCACAAGCCTCTGGATGCAATCCAGTTTTGCGGGGCTGCGATAAGGAGGCTGATTATGTGTCACCCGTCAATTCGCCCGCCTCCCGCCGCTGTCTCCCTAGCCATAAATCCACTCATGAGACGCTCTGCTCTTCGGCAATCACCCCTCTCTACTTCCTCCCTCTTGCCTTCCCTCTGCTCACTTCTGTCTCCACTATCCTCTCAGTGGTTTGCTGTAGAAAGTGAAGAAGGGGATTAAGCAAGTCTGCAAGTGACTGCAAAGATTGGGTCCTAAGTAATAGAGATTTAATTGATAGATCCTTTCTAAGAGAGTTAATCTTTTTGATAAGCAGGAGTGCAGTGTGAGGATGTTGATATTGATTTATTCAAAGAATCTTAAAGTAAAGCAATTAATAAAAATGCCAGGATCAGAAAAGTTGCTTTTATAAATCTAATTTGTGACAGATTATAATAAATTCACAAATAAAAATGAAATGTACTATTACTAGATATTTATTTATCTATAAACAGTATATGTATATCTACTGTAATAGACATATAGTATATTTCTGTAAAATTTAAAATCTAATCCAATACAATCATGGGGAAATAATCTGTAACCAGTATTTGGCGTATTGAAAAATATGTTTGCCTTTTTTGCCTCCAGCTACAATGGGTTACAACTTCTTTATCAGATAATCTGTTATTCCCCAACACTGATTAGGCAAATGCTGATGGATCTTGTTGTATTCAAACATAAAGTATGTAAGTAGGTTATGCTGGTATTGCATGCTATTGCATACAACTTCTTGCAAAGATATCCGTGCCAGCATAATATTTTCTTCCACACGCACACAAAGTTTTCCTTAAATAGTCACTTCAAAGTGGCATCCGCAAATTATGGGCAGTTAAATGCTTTTAGCACTTATTAATTACATTAGGAAACCAAATTGGGCAGCCGAGGTTTGATTTATTACTCAGCTAACTAGTTTTGTCACTCTGGGAATATGCAGATGGGGCGGATGTTAGGATGTTCACAGAGAGAAAGATGGAGAGAGACAGCGTGGCCAAACTGGACCTGACCCTTCCACACATCTCCATGCTAACCTTCATCTAAAGTAACAGAGTCCTCTTGACCCCCTCAAGGATTACACACACTAGAGATGATAAAGGGTAGAACGATGAATAGTGTAACCTATATTTTGGCGCTCATGGGTCAGTCACTTAATCGCTACTCATAGTTTAAAAGGTCTTGCAGTGCTACATTCTTGACAGTTTGTAACATTAAATGGCAGTAAATGAGCACAAACAATTTATAATTTCAGTTTGTTGTACCATAGATCAGCAGAAAACAATTTGTAATCAAACCAGTTAAAATCTAGGCATATTCTAACCGACTCTATCCTATAAAAAAGAATGTTTAAAGGTCCCATGGCATGAAAATGTCACTTTATGAGGTTTTTAACATTAATATGAGTTCCCCCAGCCTGCCTATGGTCCCAATTTGGCTTGAAATGGTGATAAGTGTAAACCGAGCCCTGGGTATCCTGCTCTGCCTTTGAGAACATGAAAGCTCAGATGAGCCGTTCTGGAATCATGGCTTTCAAACAAGCAAAGTGGCAGTTGGTCAAGGGCCCCCCCCCCCCTCATCCTCAATAGCTACAGACACAGAAATGGCACGTCCTGAGTAAAGCTCATTGTGGGACTGGCTCTAGTGGCTGTAATTCGGCACCAAGGCTGAATTTCGGGAAGGTCATCAGATATAGTATTAGGGGACCAGTAAGGTCTATATAAAAGCATCCAAAGAGCACCATGTCATGGGACCTTTAACTCAAAATCTGTGTCAGTTTCATGGAATCGCAAAAAATTGTGTGATGTGCCCATGGAAGGTTACCTCCCCCTTCTCTGCTTTGCCCGCCCAGAGAATTTGGCCAACCCATGAGAGAGAGACATCATGGCTTTCAAACGAGCAAAGTGATAGTTGGTCAGAAAATGCAGAAAATACATGTTATTTACTTCTTCACAAATTAAATAAATGTCAGACTGACACATGACGTGCGTTCTTCTTACAACCCCAAATCAGAAAAAGTTGGGACAGTATGGAAAACACAAATAAAAAAAGAAAGATGTGATTTCTAAATGTACTTTGACTTGTATTTCATTGCAGACAATACAACAGCACATCATTTAATGTGTTCCTCATGATTTTTATTGTTTAAAAAAAAAAAAAAAAAAAAAAAATTCCTATTTTGGTTCTTGCAACACATTTCAAAAAAAGTTGGAACAGTAAAGCATTTACCACTTTGTAATGTTGCCATTCCTTTTCACAACACTTAAAAGACGTTTAGGAACTGAAGACACCAAGTGATGAAGTGTTTTCAAGTGTAATTTTGTCCCATTCTTGCTGCAAACAAGTCTTAAGGTGGGAAACAGTATGGGGTCTTCGTTGTCGCGTTTTGCGCTTCAAAATGCGCCACACATTCTCTATTGGAGACAGGTCGGGACTGCAGGCAGGCCAGTCAAGTACCCGTGTCCTCTTCCTCCGTAGCCAGGACTTTGTAATGTGTGCAGAAGGTGGTTTTGCATTATCTTGTTGAAATATGCATGGTCGTCCCTGGAAAAGATGTCTTGTTGAAGGCAGCATATTGTGCTCCAAAATCTCTATGTACTTTTCAGCATTAATGGTGCCATCAGTTACCTTTGCCAAGGGCACTGACACAACCCCATACCATGAGAGACCCTGGCTTTTGGCCTTGTTGCTGGTAACAGTGTGGATGATCCTTTTCTTCTTTGGTCCGGAGCACACGGCGTCCATTTCTCCCAAAAAATACCTGAAATACTGATTTATCTGTACACGTTTCCACTGTGTGATGGTCCATCCCAGATGCCTCCGAGCCCAGAGAAGTCGACGGCGCTTCTGGACACTGTTAACATAGGGCTGCCTTTTGGCACAGTACAGTTTTAACTGGCATTTGTGGCTGTAACTACGTATTGTGGTACTTGACAAAGGTTTGCCAAAGTAGTCCTGAGCCCATGTGGTGATATCGCTTATAGATGAATGACGATTCTTGATGTAGTGCCGCCTGAGGGATTGGAGATCACGGTTGTTCAGCTTAGGCTTGCGCCTTTGTCCTTTACGCACTGAAATTCCTCCACATTCCTTGAATCTTTTAATTATGTTATGCGCTGTTGAAGGTGAAATAAGCAAATGTCTTCCTATCTTTCTTTGAGGAACATTGTTTTTAAACATTTCAATAATTTTCTCACGTATTTGTTGGCAAACAGGCGATCCTCGGCCCATCTTTGCTCCTAAAGGACTAGACCTTTCTTGGATGCTGCTTTTGTACCAAATCATAATTACAAACACCTGTTGACATCACCTGTTTCAAATCACATCATTATTTAACCAATTTACCTGATTACTAGCCCTAAATTGCTCCTGTCCCAACCTTTTTTGGAATGTGTTGCAGGTCTGAATGACAGGAAAGGATGTATATTTACAAATGAAATTAAGTTGACCAGACAAAACATGAAATATTTTGTGTTCACATTGTCTGCAATGAAATACAAGTCAAAGTTTCAATTCAATTTTATTTATAGTATCAAATCATAACAGGAGTTCTCAAGACACTTTACAGATAGAGTAGGTCTAGACCACACTATAATTTACAAAAAACCCAACAAATCCCCCAAGAGCAAGCACTAGTGCAACAGTGGCGAGGAAAAACTCCCTTTTAGGAAGAAACCTCGGACAGACCCAGGCTCTTGGTAGGTGGTGTCTGACGTGCCGTTGGGGTGTATCACAGTATAGATAATGAAACAGTGACTAGAAATAGTGTTTGTAGCAGCGCAGGGAGCAGCACGGCATAGCAGGGAATTTCAGCAGAACCACGGCAACAGCTGGAACCATGATTTTGGTGCCATCCTAATCCCGGGATTTCATCTTGGGTGAAAAGAAACAGAGACTCCGGGGAGCAAGCTCCCAGGGCTAGGTTAGTAACAAGCATTTCTGGGACAGAGAAGCAGGTGGGCCGGGCTAGGCAGATGCTGCAACTCCTCACTCCCTAACTATAAGCTTTATCAAAGAGGAGAGTCTTAAGTTTACTCTTGAATGTGGTGACAGTATCTGCCTCCCGGACCCAGACTGGGAGCTGGTTCCATAGGAGTGGAGCCTGATAGCTAAAGGCTCTGGCTCCCATTCTACTTTTAGAGATTCTAGGAACCACAAGTAACTCTGCATTCTGGGAGCGCAGTGCTCTAGTGGGACAGTAAGGTACTATGAGCTCTTCAAGATATGATGGTGCTTGACCATTTAGAGCTTTGTAGGTCAGGAGGATGATTTTAAATTCAATCCTGAATTTTACAGGGAGCCAATGCAGAGAAGCTAATACAGGAGAGATATGATCTCTTTTCTTAGTTCTTGTCAGAACATGTGCTGCAGCGTTCTGGATCAGCTCGAGAGTCTTAAGTGACTTATTTGAGATTCCTGATAGTAAGGAATTACAATAGTCCAGCCTGGAAGTAACGAATGCATGGACTAGTTTTTCAGCATCGTTCTGAGACAGGATGGTCCTTATTTTGGCAATGTTACGAAGATGAAAAAAGGCTGTTCTTGAGGTTTAAGTAGGCATTAAAGGATATGTCCTGATCAAAAATAACTCCTAGATTTCTGACAGTAGTGCTAGAGGCCAGGGCAATACCATCCTAGGTAGCTATATCTTTAGATAGTAAGTTTCGAAGTTGTTTAGATACCAGCACAATCACCTGAGTTTTGCTTGGGTTTAGCATCAGAAAGTTGTGGCCATCCATGATTTTATATCTTTGATACATGCTTGAAGTTTAGCTAACTGAGTGATTTCATCTGGTTTAATAAGTATAATTGGGTGTCATCTGCATAACAGTGAAAGTTAATTGAGTGTTTCCTAATAATATTGCCTAGAGGAAGCATATGTAAGGAGAATAGAATTGGTCCAAGCACTGAGCCTTGTGGAACGCCGTGGTTAACTTTAGCGTACTTGGAGGATATGTCATTAACATTAATAAATTGAGATCGATCAGAGAAATAGGACTTAAACCAGCTCAGTACGATTCCTTTAATACCAACTAAGTGTTCCAGTCTCTGTAACAGGATGGTATGGTCAATAGTGTCAAAGGCAGCACTAAGATCTAGTAAGACAAGTATGGAGACCTGAAGTCCTTTGTCTGAAGCAGTTAGAAGGTCGTTAGTAATTTTCACCAGTGCCGTCTCTGTGCTATGATGCTTTCTAAATCCTGACTGAAAGTCCTCAAATAAACTATTGCTATGTAGGAAATCACATAACTGATTAGCAACTACCTTCTCAAGGATTTTGGAGAGGAAGGGAAGATTAGATAAAGGTCTATAGTTGGCTAAGACCTCAGGATTGAGGGTGGGTTTTTTCAGAATAGGTTTTATCACAGCTACTTTAAATGACTGTGGTACATAACCTGTTAATAAAGACATATTAATCATATCTAATAATGAAATGGTAACCAGTCGTAGCGCTTCTTTAAGTTGCCTTGTTGGGATGGGGTCTAAGAGACAGGTAGATGGCTTAGCTGAAGAGACCTTTAACATTAATTGTTGAAGGTTTATAGGGTAAAAGCAGTCTAAGTATATGTCAGGTCTTGTCGTTCCTTCTAGCAGTCCTGTAGTACATAGCAGTACATTTAGAAATCACTACTTTCTTTTTTTGTTTGTGTTTTTCATACTGTCCCAACTTTTTCTGATTTGGGGTTGTAGAAAACAATTAGTTTTCAGAAATGTCCATGATGTGATATATTGTCTATTAAAGTGTGTTATTCAACTTTTGTTTTTTGTTAAAGGAGCAAAAGAAAAACAAGCATATCGTTCCAACCCTAGTGTCGTTAGGGCTATACTTATAGTAACAGACACAACACTATTGTTTGTGCCACATTGAGTTAGAATTTTCCTTTCTTTTCTGCTAAAGCTAGCTAAATCATGAGATAGGCTTGCTGCGGTAGTCTGTGTTTCTGGTGTTACACGGTGGTCAGGCATACACCGATTACATTACATGCCCATCGTCCCCACTATCATTTAGTTGGTTTTCGCATATCAGTGTCCATTAAGATACTACTTATTAAAGTCCGACGTGGGACACTAAGTATAAATTGAAAGTGTCGGCTCCGTACAGCTGCAGCACCGAGTAGCAGGAATCATCAGAGTTTACCGACAAAAGCGCCTATTGGGCAATATTTAATGGGGAATCTGATAACGTTAATGAGGCAAACTATAAACTCTAGCAGCTGCCTTGCAGCCATTATGCTGAGCATAGCTCGACCGTAGAGGCCAGAGATCAAAGTAAGTGTTCTGCATATATTGAGCGTCCCTGACGAATATATTTCTTGTTAAATGTCCGGCATTAGGTCCAGTAAAGTTAATCTGTAAGTTTAATAAGAGGTGGGAAAATGTTATCCCTGTGGCTTCACTATCGTGAGGTTGAGATGAAGGCATTGCATTAGGGCAAGAAGCTGTGAGCATGCTCAGTGGCAGTCACTTTGTTCTCAAAGAATAGAGAGCATTTGATACATTTTATCAGCAGGGATGAGAAGTGAAAAATCATTAAATGTAAATTACCTGTAAGGATGTTTATTAGTGGAAATGCTTTACCATATAAAAGTCAATTTGTCAAGTTATCACTGGTCCTTCAATGGCAGTGGTGCAGTAGTGGTTAAATGCACAATGCACATTTCATGTTATTCATGTGCCGACAAAGAAAATCCAAGTCAAACTGATGTGATGTGAAGTTCTGTGCCCATTCATTGACTGTCCGACTGCTGACCCATTCATCCTGTGTTGTGGTTAGTGGTTCACTACAGATTCTGCTTTAGACAGGACTTAACTAAACATCTGAAATGAAATCACAATTTACAGACATGAAATAGTCTAAAGCTGCCAGTTTTTTATTGTATACTGTAAGTATTTCTTTTCATATATTTGCATATGCCACATGCAGCAAACACTAGACGTATTAGAGAATATTGGTGTGAATATTGGGAAATAGTAAAGTGCTGATCAGTTTTCAGAGCTCAAGGTCCCACCACCAGCCCAAAACCCAAGGCATAATGCAAGCTGGGCCTTTAAATGTGTCACCCTATCTCTTACAATGGACCCTTGCATCCCTTTTCAGTTTTACTTTGATAAATGGATGTCAAGCTCTGCCCACACTCGTTTCTCTCTTCAAATGCTGCCTTATGTGCAGCCCCCAGTCATTGCTGCTCCGTCTAATAACTCTTACCATGTTTAAGCAAAGCGTGTGCCTAATAGACTGCTCTCAAATCACACATTGGGGGACGCTGGAGTGAGCTGAATGTCACAGTGCATTTATCTCCTTCTTGCCCCCTGACCAACCCGTCTACGCTGGGACCATTATTTAACCTAAGAGAGGTCAAATCCTCCCTGTAAGGCTTGAACAGAGCATGAATTACGTTAAATCGTGTATCCATCCATTTAAGTAGCCATTGGCTGCTTTTAAAGCTCTTGGAGCGCTACCATCCTGCATTGCTTTATGGGTGTCGCAAATGGGCTGACGGCGGGTGTGCCTGACGGCATGTGACTCCCTCACCTGCTGGAAGAGGGGGTTGAAGGGCAAGAGGAGGATAGGGGGCTGGGATGCTGCCAGGTCAGCACTTGGCATGCTATGAGGGGGGTAATGAGCCTTACAGAGGGATCGTCCCCTCTTTCCTTCTGCATTTTGTGCCTCATTGTAGATTTGGGAGAGTTCATCCGCTTGTGCCGAATCTCTTGATTTCTCTCTTTCTCTGTATTTCACTTGCTGTCAGTTTGAATTTATACAGTTTTTTCTCACAGTTTCTCTGTTGGTTTGTGAGAGAAAAGTAAGGGTTTCTTCACTTTTTGGCATTTAGCTGATTATATTGTACATAGACCAACCTAAAATGAGTAATAGCAGAACAAACATAGCTCGGAGCATTGTAATAATTGTAAAGGGCAACTATTATATAGCATTTTCAGGATTATACTTGCATTTTGTGTTTGTACTAGAACATACATGCTTTATTGTTAAAAAACACTTTATTTTTCTCATACTGCCCATGACTGCTGCACCTGTATTCACCCTCTGTATGAGTCGCTCTGTAGGAGCGCCTGTCTCTTTAATCCCTCCTCCCGAAAAAGCCTAGTCTGCTCTGATTGGTCAGCGTGCTTCCTGGAATGTCCGGAGCCTCCGCTCCGTGTTACACTCACTGACCTATATAAAAGGTTACACTAGTGGAAGCTGGAGCTACTGCAATGGAGTATATAGCAGGACTTTGTACCGTGAAAAATCACCAGTTATTTATTACACAACTGTACATGTCCCAGCAGTAAAGGGATCGGAATTTGGGGAGAAATGACCAGCATTGGCCAAGATTACAGCTATGTCACGTTAGCATGTAGCTACCTAATAGTTAGCAGTATGCTAACGTTAGATTGTAATGGAACAAAGCAGCGCTTTCTACTGCCAAAAATCGCAGATAAAGGCTTCTGAACCAAACACTACCCAATCGGACATGTTTCAGCAGTAACACGACTCAGAATTAGAGAGAATTTAGCAACATTGGCAGCCCAGATGACATTGTTTACTGCCGTTAGCCATGTAGCTACTATAGTTAGCAGTGGACACTAATGGAATATAGCAGCACTTTCGACAAAAATCCCATATAAATGCTTTTAAACCAAATACTACATAAACAGAAAATGTTTCAGGAGTAGTGTGACCCGGAAGATTACATTGTTTACTGCCATTAGCATGTAGTTACATGCGACAATGTTAACACTGCAGTGGCTTAAAAAACACTCCAGTCCTGCCCACCTGGAGCAGATGACCAATCATAGAAGTTTGGCTTAGAGTTGCGTAACACTTAGCCGAGAGTAGAAAAAACTGTTGAAACCGGAGCGTTCAGAACAGTTGGAAATCTGAACGTTTTAGCTCACAGGGGTTTGTCTAAAATACATTTACCTCATTATTTGAATGAACATGAAAATCTAACATAACAATGTAGATATGACAGAAAACACGGAAAAACATAATATGTCACCTTTAATGACTTTGGCAAGCAGCTTGAAATTGAAGAAAGACTGCATTAAAAACGGATAAAAATTTTAATGAGTCTAAACTGAGAAATTTGGGCAGTGGAGACAACAGTAAAAACATTTATTGTCTTTTGCATTCTGACTGGAGTGTAGAGTTCAGTCAACCAGCAGGAGTTTGTCACATTGAGCAATAGAGCAGCCTGAGAAACCAAAGGGTTGTGCGTCATTGTTCAGTTATCAACGATAAACTGGATTTCATTGTTAAAAATTCAACAGGCTTCCAAGACAATCTATGTAGAACATTCGTTTGCATTTTGGCTTCCCAGTGAAAGAATTATGCTGCAGGCTAGCTGTTTGCAGCCAACTGGACAGCTAAATTTGGATTTCACCAACAATAGAACCATGATCCACAGCTGTGTGACCATATTTCACAGAAGACATGGCAAGACATGCCTTATTTCATATTCCCCCAACCATCTGTGATGTATAAATAAAGCTTCAGTTTTCTGACATTCAAACAACCAAGAACTTTGTTTGTGAAGACAAATTGATAACATGTTCTACACTTTGGTTAGTAGTTAGTGACCTTGAAAGCTGTGCAAGTCTGATCCTATGCATGAGGGCTGAACAATTTGGGGAAAAAAATCCAACTGCGATTTTTCTGCCAGAAATTGTGATAACAAGTCGATTGGCAATTTTTTTTTTCTGAAAAGTTTAGCTAAAGTTCAATATTCACTGTGAAACAGATTGAACATGTCATGGAACATTAAAACATGAAACACCATCAAAACTGCTCTATATTCGTATGCAAGGATGAGAATATGGATCAATTGCCAGCAATAAGTGTTTTTCTTTTAATAAGCATGGGACATTGAGTCAAACATTTTTTTTTTACTTTTTTTTTATCACAAAAGCTAAAGTTATAATAATAAAACAATTCTAATAAAAAATATCAGTACTTTCTTACGATCATAAAATAAATCAAAAATCCACCAAAAAAGGGGATTTCTGTAAACAATCTGTGATATGTAACATTATTGTATATGTAACATTTATTTAATGAAAAAACAGTGAATGTAATAATAAAAGTAGGAATTACATTTTTTAAACCAAATGTTACCGCAAACATTCAACTTAATATTGCACATTTGATTAATTGCGGTCTTCATGATTAGAAAACCACATTCTTTTAAATCGCGATTTTGGTTTGAAAATGATTAATTGTTCATTCCTACTATGCATGGAATTAAAACTGCATCACATTGTTTTTCACTTCAACTTTTTAGAGTTGAGGTAATGCATCATATTGTGAGTCATGACTTTATCCAGATCTGTATAGTGTTACGATATAGTATTGTTTGCTTCACTATAAAGGCACCTGAAAAACTTTGATAATATCTTGTATGTGGAGTCCTATTTAATTGCTTCTTAAACACCATTGCTAGCCATTACAAAAGATAATGTTTAGCTCTGCTTTGTTGGATTACAAGAAATTACTGAGCCAGTGACACTAAAGCATCATCCGTTTAGATCTGCCAGAGTAACCCGTCACAGTGGATCTTGGCTCTGTCGACCAAATGCCTAGTGGAGCACCAAATAACACAACTGCCACACAATGGTCTAACCATATTATGCCCATCCAATCAGAGATTTTACCACCACCAATTTGGAATTTGCAAATGTGTTTTTGTTTTTGCATCTGCAAAAGATCTGGCAAGCTTCCATCCCGCAAATGGCCCTATTATTTTTGCTTCGCACCTTCCGGTTACTCTGAATACGCAGAATTTATCGATGTCAAACAGGCCTGTCTGTGTTTTTCCCTATCTTAACCTCTTTACTTGTAATAGCTATACTGCCACCCACATTAACAGACATCCCATCAGCCGCAGCTCTTTAAAACATTCCTCTTGTCAAATGTCTTCCTGCAAAATGACTCTGCAATTTGGATTTTTGTTGTCTTTAACCTCTACCTTAAGTTTTGGACATATTTATGTTGTTTGAGCAATGGCTGGAAATACTGGGATATTTATGGGTGTATAATATTTTAGCAAATAGGGTTGTTATGGTGGGGCTGCAATTTATAACCCTTCTATATTACTTTATTTGCCCTCAAAAATAATTGTGGATCCTAGCCCATGTGGGTCTGAATGTGCATAGAACTACACTCAGTTTGAGCGCCTGTCTCCTGTCTCTTTAAGCCCCGTCTCCCGCAGGGTGTGTGCAAATGTCTGCTATATATGATGGACAGGCTAAGTGCCTCTCCATATCGAAATTTGGGATTGTTCTAGATATTTGACATCTGTCTCGTCAAGATAAATGTGTGGTTGGCAGAAGTGTGTGTGTTTGCCCATTGCTCAGATTTCAGATACAAGCTCTACCACCTAAACTTGGTAATTACAAAGGTGCATTAAGTGAAATTTGGCAATACTTAGTATTTCAAAGTAAGCCAAAATACATTTTTAAATATCCTACCCCCCATATCATTGACTTTATTTTTCCTGTATGGCTCACCAGTTTCTATCAACAAACTGACCGCATAAAAGTAGATCAGCATATGATTGCTAAGTAATCACAATGCTTTTATATAATTTTACTTTGTTGTTGCGTGCACGCATTGAGTTGAGTCTCCATTTCAGTTCTTACCAATGCAGTGCCTGACGGGATAGATGGATCGACGCAAATGTCTATTTCATAAACACTATCTGAACATTTTATATTTTCAGGCAACAAAAGTATTTTCCTATGCTTGGTTGGGTTGATAACCATTATGAAGAAAAGTGAAACCACCTAGTGTAGCCAAACCAAACTATCATGCACGTATGATTCATTCTTCCTCCCACACAGTTCAGCTGAGGTAAGGACGAGTCAGGTCAAGGACTCGCACACAAACCTCAAAATTAAACATAGGAACATTCTCTCTGTTTCTCGCTTTGTCAACCCTGTTCAAATGTGCACAAACTTTATAGAACTTAACCCAAACTGTATTACTCAGTCACATCATCTGAGAATGTGCACACAAGTGAAACCACATACACTTCAGTAAAAATTGAGATCACAGGATCAAAGAAGTTGACCGAGGGATTGTTTATTTTTCACAAATCAGTATTAATGTTCAAAGGCATACTAATAATGTATTTGTAATAAGATTTAAGATGAGGTAGTCCTTTTAAGCTAGAAAAGTATATAGTTAAATGTTAATAACCAGGGTAGAGACTTAATTACTTCATCAGCCTTGGCCAGCATGTCTTTGGTAGCTTTGTCTCATTAAACCTTGTGAGAAGTGGGCAATATGGATGAGACAACATGTAGTTTTATTTTGCGCTATTGATATGTATATTATGATCAATTGAGAAACTGACAGGAATGTCTGATCTTGGATCAGCCAGCCAATTAAACGCCTGTAAAATCAAGATACTTAATTACATTGATGCAAAAAATTCAAATAAAATTGTTTATTGCATAATATAATAACATCAGTTGTACTTATTGACAGTCAAAATTGCGTACAATGATCTAATAGTTTTACCAGGGTTTCTGCCAAAAAAGTTGTTAGGCCCGGCGGCCAACAACAGTTCTGTCTGCATTTTTCATGGGTGTGAGAAAAGGAACTTTGATGAGAACTGAGGGTTGTCAGTCTCACGTGGGTGTTTCTGTAGAGACAGAGTTCCCTGGTATGTCAGCGGCATTGATGTCTGCTGCTGGAAAGCAACAGAAACTGCATGATGTGGATGAAGAAGGGCTGATATGTTCACATGGTCTGAGCTAGGATTAAACACCCTGGAACCAATTGTAAACTCTTGGGGTTTGACTGCACCTCCCAGAGGAAATTCCTAAGCATATTTCCAGTCAGACCTTGGAGTTAATACTCCTTACTCTTTCCAGTGTCCCTCTCCCCATTCTCCTCCAAATTTTCACTGTCATTGTGAAGCTTACCTGCAAAGTGAGGGATTTGTAGGTCAATGTGATGTTTCAGAACCTCAATGTACATATGCTCCAGTTTCTCCAGGATGGATGTCAACAAGGTCAACAATGGCACTGGCCTTCATGGAGACTTACTGTACTGTTACAGTCGTCACCCATTTGATGACACTCATCTTCATAGTTTTTGTCGCGTTCCAATCAGTCTTATAATAAGATCATGGTAATCCAGTTCATCAAAATTATGCTAAATTCTATTAGCTATTATCCCAGGCGATATTGATATCTGGAATTGTGTGTTTTGCGCATGTCGCAAACCTTAAATTGGCATCCACAGCTGTGTAATGACCCTCATCGTAAATCACTCCTGTATACCCTAGCTGAAGTGGAGTCTGCTCCTTTTTGTGGAAACGCCATTGTTATTCCTTTAGTTAGTGAACTCAGTGGCAGCACAATACTGTCACATGCTGGAGACTTGATTAAAATGTGTGAACTAGGGCTGCAGCTATCGGTTGTTTTTGTAATCGATTAATCTAGCACTTTATCGATCGATTAATCGGATACATTTTTTTTTGCGTTTAATGATGTGGCTGTAAAATGATCAAGCATTTGGCTTTTATTTCTCAAAAGAACAGAGGTATTTATTCCAACTCCAACATTTGGCAGTTTAATTTAATTAAGTTTCATGCTGTAATCTAGCCCTGACATCAAAGTAAATATCTGTTTTATGTAGATTTCTACACCTGCGGCATTTACCATTAGGCTACTAACAAATAATATATAATTTCTGGGAAGAGCCTATTTGCTATGGTAACCTAGCAACCCGTGTGTGTGTGTGTGTGTGTGTGTGTGTGTGTGTGTGTGTGTGTGTGTGTGTGTGTTTGTGTGTGTATGTGTGTGAGAGAAGGGGTTCTTTTTTTAGGCTATACTCTCTTGCAGTTGAACGTGAGTAAGTTTCCTACTTAAAAACATCAAAGCTAAACATCATATCTAGTCAAACCGCATCACGACATCGCTACAAATACAGTATGCAATTAAAATCAGCGGCTGTTTAGGGCTACGTTACCTTGTTTCAGCGACGCTTGGTGAAACAGCGAGGAGCGGATGTTTTCGGTTCAGATGCTGAATCATTGAAGTCGTCCTGCTGTGGTATGCCAGGTCTACTTAATGTTGCACCTTGTTCTCTTCCTTTTTTAGTATGTAATGATCCCAAACTTTAGACATTCTCTGCCGTTTCTGGACACCTTTACTCTCCGCCATCGCGCCAACTAAATTAAAAATGTATCGCGCGCTAGTGGTGTGCTTCCTGAACAACGGTCCGTGTGGAACAATCAGATCCCTGCGCGTATAGTGCGCGTCATAGGAATTTAACGAGGCTTCGAAGCAGAGTTTTTGCCTCGAGGAATTTTTGTAATCGTTTCAGCCCTAGTGTGAACACAAAAGCAGTTGCCTAAAAGCTATACCCTAAATTTGTAGGAAGTGACTTGGTTTCTGGTCCTGGTTGGGGTTAGGCATGTGATGGTGATGTTTAAGGTTAGGGTACGTCTCCATGAATGAATGCAGGTCAATGGGATGGTCTCATAAGTGAATGTAGTTTGTATTATGTACTGTGTAGTGTTTTGTGTCACAGTTGGGATGTGAAAAATAGTCACACATCCAACCTACTATGAAGTTCACTGTATGTGAATACCCATTCAGTTGCTATGATATTTATGCCTTTCTTTCCTCCAAACCAACTTTCCCTTGGGTAATTCTTCCTTCAGAAAACTTACAGTTCTACTGGAGGATTGATAGCCAATACCACACTCTCTGACCACTTTCCCAGGACTCCACTTTTACTTTGCATGGTTGCCTGGCTTTCACTGAGCGAGTTGAGAAGAGATTTTGCAATTATTTTAGGAAAACTGACAATGTGTGACTCTTACAATAGACCATAAATTATGTGAGCATACCTCACTTTCTTTTCTCCAACTCTAGCCTCAAATGGTATTACTTGAATCTAGTGGCCACTGGACAGGGAGTTCCCTATGTCTGTATTTGCCATAATGAATAGGTCCGGTAACATTGTATTTTCTTTTATTCCTAAAACCGCCTTTCATCAGTTTATTGTTAAACCCCTTAATTGCATCCTTTGGGCATACCCAAAATCTACAAACGATTCTTATGATTTTCTCTAGGTTTTTTTTAACAGAATGAAAGAACTGAAAAATATTCCTTAATTTATATAAACTGTACAAAACAGCAGATGTGTTCTCTTATCAAAAGTGCAACTGACATTTTAATGAATTATTTAAAATGTAACAAACATTTTACCAATCGTTTGCTGTTAAACGACAAAAAGAAGAAACACTAGATGGCTAGAAGGGTATTTTACATTAACAACATTGAACACAATCTTACGGAGCCCGACCCAAACGCAACATGCAGTGTCCATGCTGTCTCAAAGTCCCTCTGTTTTTTACCCGCTGACTGTTGTACGTCCTGGTGCACGAATCCTTTCCAGTGAAATAGTCACACTTTACACCGTTTAGCTGTCAGCCTTTTAATCTTGTTAAAGCCAGCTAACATTACTAGCTAACGGTAGCCTAACGTTACCTGCTGTATGTTAACTTGCGTTAGTCTTACACCTTAGGACGTTTAAAAATTGCATCTCAATTTATTTCAAACGGTTGTAATCTTTACACATTTAAATCGATTTTTAACCAATTCACGATGCATCATTACATCCTTAATTCTTAAGCATGGTTGCCTTTGGCTTTTTGGTTTGGAAGAAGTAGAGGATTTAGAAATATGATTCTTCAGGAGATATTACACATGCCTCAATTAAACAGGGTAATAAAAGGATGACGAGTTCTTGGCCTTAGGTGTAGCACAGCTTGAAATATGTGATAGGTTCTGAATAAATTCCTCAGTTCTGTAAGTGAGGGAAGTACAACATTTAGGAAAAGTGGATGTACATTTGGAAAATGCAGTGTGATTATTTCTCCACAGTAATGCCTAGGCCTTTAGCACCACACCAAGTAAGGTACAATGTCAGATGATTTGAGATGACAGTTGTTATGCGGTAAGGCCAGGAGGAGCTACTGTTTCTGAAAATTTGGCTTTCTTACTGCAAGAGGTCACTGGTTGTAGCTGTTTACAGTAAACACGGTTCTATTGTGGTGAAAAGAATGTGGCAGCTAAAATAATCATGTGATATAGTTCTACAGATCTATATAAATTATAACAATTTACTCAACTGATTATACATGCTCCCCAAACTCAGCTACATTCACGTGTGAATAGATTCTATTGAAATTGTGAATATTATGTGTGGATTATTATCTTAAAGTGTAATTCCAGCGAAAATTGACCAAAAGGTGTTTTTCTGCATTAAAACACGTTAAATAAGCCATGGAGACAGTATTTCTCGTCAATCAACCGCTACAGAGCTTGGCCCAGCTTATGCTACGGCCCCAAATCGCAAACAGTGGACGAGATAGGCGCCGTAAGCCAAACGCTTTCCAAATAGCATTTTTTTAACCAGTAATATTGTTCAAAACTACGGAAGCTTTTTTTTTTTTTATGGATTTATTTTTTTTGCCTAAGACACCCTTCCATTTAACCCGAGGAAGGAGCTCCATGAGCGGATAGAGGTCTTCCGTTTCTCCCTCCTCTTCTCCGGTCAAATACTCTTGAAAAATCCCACTAAAACAGCCTTCAATTTAACCCGGAGAAGAAGAGGGAGAAACGGCAGACCTCTATCCACTCATGGAGCTCCTTCCTCGGGTTAAATGGAAGGGTGTCGTGGTGGGATTTTTCCTGAGTATTTGACCAGAGACGAGGAGGGAGAAACGGCAGATTTCTATCCGCTTATGGAGCCCCATTCCCCGGGTTAAATGGAAGGGTGTCTTAGGCAAAAAAAATAAATCCATAAAAAAAAAATCCATTAAAAAAAAACATCTCGAGAAAACTAAAAAACAATTCTTGAGAAAACAAATTTTGTTATATCGAGATAACGAATTAATAAGTCGTTATCACAAGATAACGATAACGATAAGATAAATAAAAAACCCTAAAAAAATAAAAATAAAAAATCAATGGCCGTTCTCGGCTTCCGTACAAAACAGCACCAAACCTCGTCAGTAAATTGCTCAGGGTCCCTACACATAACACGAAGCACCAACAACCTAGTTAGCGAACCCGAAGTTTATCTCAGAAGACTGTTAAGAAAACTTACCAAACTGTCTCCCTATCAGCCCCTCTCGAAGGATGATTCTTGCCTTGGCCTCGTCTGCTTGTCTGTCTATCATCACGAAATGAAATGGCGGAGTCTAATCAGACCAGCGACTTTTTTGATTGGGGCTGTAGCATAAGCTGGGCCAAGCTCTGTAGTGGTTGATCAACGAGAAATACTGTCTCCACGGCTTATTTGACATGTTTTGATGCAGAAAAACCCCTTTTGGTCAATTTTCGCTGGAATTACACTTTAAGGAGCCTGCTGTGGCAACCACCTACATAGGGTGGATTTGAGGCCTATCTTTGGATGTCACCCTGGAGAATTCATTGTTTCCATTTCCCTGAGAGTTAATGATATGCGCATGCTATGCACATTTTCCTTGCTGTTTGTAATTGTAGTGTTTGCAAGAGCCCACCTGATGTTCCTCCCCCACTTCAATATAAAAAGCTGAACATTCAACACAGTAAACATGTCTGCTTCCATGAGTAAATTATCGGTTCAAAACTTGAGAGAATGTAGAACTTTTAAAGCCTTTTCCTGGACTGTGGGCTCACTTCAGTTTGTGCTTTTGTAATTGCATACATCTACCCCTCTTGCTGTTTGTCATTATATCCTGATCTATTGACTCCAGGAATGCATCATCTTCCAAAAGCTACATTATTCTGTTTTCTCTAGCTACAAAGTAAAAGACAGTAATTTTAAAGTTCAGTATTCTTAATTGTGATTGTCATAGCACGCCTTGATGGCATGATGGCTCAGGGGCCAGGCTGCATTAACACAGTATGGTTCCAAAGGATATCCACACCAAAATTGCCGTTCTCACTGTGCTGTTCCACTGCTCATTTAAGCTGCATATAACAAACTTTTTACATTTAGCTGATAAATGCAGTGCTTCTGGTCTGCACTCTTGTGGTGGTTTTAAATTTAGTGTGGATGGCTACAATCACAGAATCTAGTAATAAAAGCAGTATGATGTGAGGGCAGCAACTAGGCAAAGCAGGGCACCAAGCCAGCGGTTGCCAAGTGAATTATCTTTTTGTAGTGTGAAATCCATTTTATTTTTTTTCAAATTCCGTTTTTTTCGGATTTATTTTTAGCCCTTTCGGATTTTTCGGATTTGCTTGTTTTCTTTTCACCTTTAAGCAGTTTTGACCTTTAAAAACTCAGTGACACAAACTCACAATTCAGCTTTTTTATTTAATTTAATATTTATTATATTTAATATATTAAGCAAATTCTCCAAAATTCAGCCAAACCTTCAACAGATCTTGTCAACAAAAGCTAATTGGATGCTCACCACTAACAATGTTGAGGACACTGCGATCTCGGTTGTCAGAGGTTTCGTCGACAACAACAGAGATTTTCTTTCCACGGATCTCTTGCAGCACCTTTCGCATGTGCTGGTCAAAGACCTGCGGCAGGTGGGTCTGCCTGCCTGCTGGCGTTTTCTGGGAGTGCGCCTCCCTGCTTGCAATGTTTAACAAGAAACGGACGTATCCTCTGTCTCAAGCGGTATGTCAGCTTCAGCACACATTGCAACAAAATCTTCCACAAACTCACGCCTTGCATCTGTAGATTCCGTGATTCCGTCAGTGTTTTCATAGGGCCCTACTATTCTAGAAAGCCATGACAACTGACCAGTTCCCTGACCTGCACTGTCCTGGTTACCCATAGTTCACCATGCCTCTGAAGTTCTACTTTTATCATTCTGAACTGCATTTGAATGTCAGTTTTTATTCATGCTGAGGTTGAAAAGAGGCCATCAAAGAACTGTCAAAAACGTCTTTCCACACACCATCACTTCTCTCTCCACATAATATTATACACTAGGAAACCATTAAAAGAAAGTTGTGATCCAGGCTATATCATTCTCATGTGGACCTATTCAGGTGTGTCTTTTAGGGATGCATCAATCCAACTTTTTCAGTCCCGATACAATACATGGGCTTTGGGTGTCGGCCGATACTGAGTAGCCTACCAACCCAATACCAGTCTTTAATTTACAAGCTTCATGCCTCGTTTGTATTTCTTCAAACCAATCACAATTGTCTTGGTCGGCGCTAACCCCCAGATGCAGCGATGGTGCCCTTGCAAAATAGATGGCGGAGGTTATGGAACCCACACTGTACATCCGGTTAGCCAGGCTAGTATCAGCCTGATATTCAATATCAGTGTGGGATCGGTGCATCCCTAATGACTTTAATATGCTACGAGTTTGGTTTGACTCAAATCTTTTGTGGTGACAACAAATTCCTTACACATTTACCATACGACCAAGCTGTTTGAATGCAATTCATTTAATATAATTAGGGGTCCAAGCCCGAGGTTGCGAGAATCGGCGGTAGCGAAGCTACGCCGTTCGCACAGCAGGGCTGTGGAACCCTATTGGAATTGTAAGGTTTCTTATTATTATTTTTCCGCCGATAAAACTGATACTGCAGCCTAAACCGTAAATGTTGGGAGGTTGCCGTTTACAGGTCTGGTCCAAAACACTGCAGGGACCTCGGACGAAAAAATTCAGCCACTTTCACCACTAGGTGGCGCTATAGCAGAAAAAACGCGTTTGGCTTTATAACTCCCGAACCGTACATCTCACATTAAAAATATACATATCCACACGTTCCTTGGATCCAGCTGAATCTCCTAGTATAGGACACGCCCATTTCCGCCCCGACTTTTATGCGTGAAAAATCGCGATTTATCGTAAACCTGCTTTTTCATACTCCTCCTAGACCGTGCAACGGATCTGCATGAAACTTGGTCTGTAGCATCAGTAGACCGACCTGACAAAAAGTTATCAAAAGATTTTTTTTTCGGATAAAAATTGCGTAAACTACGCACAAACAAATTTGTGTAGCTAGCTACGAAGACACAAAAGTTGCCATATCTCGGCCAAAATAAATTATATCATCACAAATCTTTAGATTCTTGTTTCACATTAGCCTCTTAGTGTAGGCAACTCATTTTACAAAATTTGGTCAATAGGGGGCGCCAAAAGTACCAAAAGTTAATATCTCATGAACAGCTCATCTGATTTTCACGAAATTTGGTGCGTACCATCTAGGCCCACTCCCGAGGTCAGGCCTACAGTGGCGTACTGATTCGTCAAAGTGGGCGTGGCCTATGGGACCCATGTTTGGATCTACCACTTACACTAAAGTGAGCAACTTAAAATTTACAGAGTCGATGTGCAATGGTTCATGGACCTGACGTACCAAATATTACATAAGTGGACCACTAGGTGGCGCTACAATGACGTAAAACGTGTTTTTGCATATAACTCCGAAAGGCTACATCGCAGACCAAATATTTATAGATGCACTTGTTCCTTGTATCGACCTGAATCTGACGATATAGGACAGGTCCATTTATACTAAACAGTTTTTTCGCAAAATCGTGTAGTGCGGAAAGAAATGTTTTCGTACTCGTCCTAAGCCATACAACCAATGTGCACGAAACTTGGTAGATACCATCTGTGTATGGAGCTGACCAAAGGTTATCAAAGGAATTTCGCTACATTACACCGTTCGCACTTTACAACCAAACTAATTCGTTGTAGCTAGCCACAAAACACGAACTTTAGCATATCTCGCCCAAATTAATAGTTATCAGAAAGAAACCAGGTAGGCTTCTTCAACATCCCATTCTGAGCCCCCACACCAAATTTGGTCAAAATCGGCCGTTAGGGGGCGCTATAATTAACGTAGAGGCTTTTTCGGCAAATAAGTCAATGCATTTGAATGGGAATACTTTGCAATGTAAATATCTCTGCAGCATTAAATGCTATCATCACAAACCCTGGGAGTATTTTGTTCGTCATGCCACTCTGCAGCTTCCCACCAAATTTGGTGAAAATCGGCCGTTAGGGGGCGCTATAATTAACGTAGAGACCTTTTGGCAAATAAGTCAATGCATTTAAATATGTTTTTGCGTATAACTCCCACAGTTTGCATTGCAGATGAGAAGTTCTTAGATCTCCTTGTTCTTTGAATCCATATGAATATGATAATACAGGGTAATCCCATTTCCACAAAGAAGTTATTTCGTAAAATCACACAATGCGCAAAACAAAGTTTTCGTACTCGTCCTAGGCCATGCGACCGATGTGCACGAAACTCGGTAGATACCATCTGTGTATGGAGCTGACCAAAAGTTATCAAAGGAATTTCGCTACATTACACCGTTCGCACTTTACAACTAAACTAATTTGTTGTAGCTAGCCACAAAACACGAACTTTGTCATATCTCGCCCAAATTAAAAGTTATCAAAAAGAAACCAGGTAGTCTTCTTCAACATCTCATTCTGAGCCTCCATACCATATTTGGTCAAAAGCGGCCCTTAGGGGGCGCTATAATTAACGTAGAGGCTTTTACGGCAAATACGTCAATGCATTTGAATGGGAATACTTTGCAATGTAAATATCTCTGCAGCATTAAATGCTATCATCACAAACCCTGGGAGTATTTTGTTTGTCATGCCACTCTGCAGCTTCCCACCAAATTTGGTGAAAATCGGCCGTTAGGGGGCGCTATAATTAACGTAGAGACCTTTTGGCAAATGAGTCAATGCATTTAAATGGGAGTAATTTGCAATGGATATGTCTCTGCAGCAGTAAATGCCATCACCATGAAACTTGAGACTAATGTTCGACATGCCACTCTGCGGCTCCCCAACGGATTTGGCGACAATCGCCCTTTAGGGGGCGCTATAATCAAGGTAGAAGCGGTTTGGCCTTTTACGCAACGAAGAGGAAATTTGCAATTGCATTTCACTACGTTCTTTGGAGCTCGCGCTCGGTCAGGCGGCGGCGCTTCGGGTTCTCCTTTCGCGGGCTCCGTTTTCGCCGGGGGGGACCGGCGCACAAGGCTTGGACCCCGTTCATAACTGCTTGCAGTTCTAGTTCCATTTGTGCTTTGTTTCCTTTTATGGTCACACATCAAACTATTCCTACTCCCTGACATAAACAGTCCATTTTTTTATTCATTGTTGTTATGGATGCCTGTGATTTTAATCTATATCCTATAATTGCTGTTTATAAGGAGAACATGTTTGAACCTAAGCGTTTATATATGTCATTTAAGTGGCTGTCTTGAGGGTGGTTTGAAGCATGCTATTGTTGGTAACCACACTAGCCACAACAGTCTTTAAGAGTTGATTCATGGTGAACTTTTTAAGAATCATAACAATTCTGTGACCAATGGTCATAAAGGTAAAATGAGTCATTGGTGACATAGCGTTGGTTGTGAGATGCATTCTTAGTTGCAGTATGTACAGTAACACACACATACAATACAAAACAACCTCCCAGAAATGTGTAGAATACTGTACAGCTTATCTCAAATTTGAATTTTCTAGACTCAAAACAGATCATTCATTGGTTGACTACACACCATTTGTAACAGCATGCTACTTTGAAATGACCTTCTCTCCAGTCCTCTGAACTGATGTTTTAATGATGCATGAAATGTGCAGATTAGCAGTGTTAGTTTTTTTCAGTGCTCTGTGCCAGCCTCAGAATTGGTCATAGGTGCTTCTATGTCATATTTATGAGACTCAAGCTGCCTATTCAAAGAGAGAGGACCTTTTATACTGTTCACATGGGAACAGGTCAGCAAATGTCAGTTCCGGTGATTTATATTTCATGTCAGAATTGAAATGTCTCATCCATCCATCATACCCACTCTAACAAAGTGTCATGGAAATATATTTTAGATATTCTTTCTGTAAGACATTTTAAATTCAGTTGTATCAGTTGTGTCAAACACATTTTATGTGGCATAAATTGTCTAAAGAAGAAAGTGTCTCCACACCTGACTTCCTAGGGGTCTGAACAAAAGTGAAAATAATTTTCATTAATTTACGCAAATTAGAAATCCAACAAAGAAAAGTGCCTTTGGGCAATATCAACAATTAGATAGAAAAAATGAATTCTGAGTTAAGTCATAAATTACATTTTCCTTAGAATTCAAATGAGGTGAGCAGTTACTTGGAAGTCATTGGTGATAGTATCTTTAATATTTCATTGGGGCCAAGAGGGTTCATATTGTTATGGTCTCTTGCTCATCATTTTTTTTGTTTAGCAAATTACCTTTACATGTTATGCTATTGCTGTGTTTTGATTATACTTTTTAATTGGCTTTAGCAAGAGCCCTGAGCAAGAGCTTTGACAGGAATTTCAAGTCTGTGATCTTTCTTGCATCTTCAATAGAAAACAGTGTGTAAGGCAGCCCTGAAAGGCTTCCCTGGGCATTTTGACAAAAAAACAAGCATGTGGCCTGTTGGTTTGATCAGTGTCTAATGCAGAAAGGAAACACCAAAAGGGCTGTGAGTCATTTTGGGATGAACCATTTTAATTTCAGTAAAGTGATGGATGAATGGATGGATAGATAAAACTGACACAGGCTGCTGTTTTTTTTTTAGAAGATAGCATTCATGTGTTGCTGACTTATAATTTTTAATATTTGCGACTGTGTGAATTCAACATGTTGGGCAGCTGGATGCAAATGTGACCCTGTGAGTGAGAGACGTCTCTGCTGCTGGTGGAGTATTGGCACCTGCTTAATGGATGTGTGGTAAATGACTCTCGTTCTCCAGTGTTTGTCAGCATTAACGGTGTTCCTCTCTGCTGAGAGTAATGCCGCAAAACTGCCTGGGTGACAGGCTACAGTGATTTGTAGCGTTCCAAACACACAGCGTCATGACACTCCAATAATGGACCTGTGTCTTTTACTCAACAAATGGCACAATGACTGCCACAATGAAAGAAATTGGCTTCATTTTTATTCAAGGCAGGGCTGTCCATGGTGGAGCAACAGGGCAAGGAAGGTGCAAGTGTGCTACCATCAACAAAACATGGATCCATATTGATGATGAATTAATGGTGAGGAATGGAACAATATCGGAGTGTATGCACCTGAAGGGCCTAACTCCTCTGAACAGCTGCCAATACCTGCTCAATAAGACACAGAGAGGACACTAGCCTCGAACTAGAGTTATCGCTCAGAGTTTAGAAGTTCTGTTATGTTCTGACATCTAAGCTTTTTTAAAGGACAACCACAATGGCACACTATTTAAAGCAATTTCACAGTTGCTGCTGCCACAGTGTAGTTAGTGTTGTGATAAAAATGGCTACATGCATATAAGTAGAAATTATGCTCTTGAGCTTTATCCTTTTCTCCTTATAATAATAATAATAATAATAATAATAATAATAATAATACATTTTATTTGTAGAGCACTTTAAAAAATGTAATCCCAAAGTGCTACAGGAGTTTAAGAACAGGGTACAAACAGAAGCAAACCAAAGAAATAAAGATTCACAAAGAAAAAATAATAATTTATGTGAAAGCGTTCTTAAAAAAGGTTTTTAGGCCCTGAGTCAGTGGTTTGTGGAGCCCCCAGGTGGTCTGGGAGGGAATTCAACAGGCGAGGAGTGGCTGAGCAGAAAGCCCAATCCCCCATGGTGCGGAGCTTGGTCCTGGGGGGTAGAAGAAGGACTTTGTTTCTGGAGCGGAGGTTACGTGAGGAGGTTTGTGGTGTGAGTAGTTATTTGCGGTAGAGAGGGGGATTGCTGTGGATGCACTGAACTCAATCCTGTATGAGACAGGAAGCCAGTAACTCTTTAATTGCACTGATGCATACAGTTTGAGTTCTACCGTTGGTAAGATTACTTGTGCTTTAACCAAGCCTTTTGTGAAATGTCTCAAAGGGAAACAACCCTTGCTGTCAAGGCAACAGAACCAGCACATACAATTATTACCAAGCTAATCATGTCTTTATTTATTTTGATGAGAGCAAACCAACTGCGAGCTCTGAAAATTATGTCCATGTGTCTATAAACCTGCTAATCATATTGCAGATGGACTCCTAATATGTGGCAGGGTGGTGTTGTCGTCATGAGCTTAATCAATGAAATGGAGTGAAAACTTAGTCGACATCAGCGGATCTCTGTTCGGCGAATCCAATGGTGGGCCAGTCAAGACACACATGCCGTCCCTGGTGCCACTCCTACAGACGTTTATCCTGTCATGACACACATCCTCCTTTGCACATACACCGTTGCAGTCTTTGTAGACTTGGGGCCACAGAAAAAGCAAAGTGCGTGGGATTTCCCCCTTTTTGTTCTATATATCCGTGCCTCTGCTGAATACTTTGTATCCCCGGTGGAGACAAAATGTATCCTCCCCCTCAAAGTGATCAATGCTACTTCACCAATAAATCGTATAGTAATGGGCGATAGAAACGATATGCAATATAAACAATTAAAAAAAAAATACGATGCAATATAATTAAAATCTCTATCGCAATGATGCATGTTGATGCATGTCAACCCGAGATATTTAGAGCCACGAGCTTCAACCGGCTGCAACGCATCATTGTCATCTTGAGTAAACATGGCTGAAAGCCAAACGGAGGAGCTGGTGAAAAAGACCGGTGCAAGATCCATTATTTGGACTTGGTTCGGATTTAAGCTGCTACAATGGACCTGTGGTGGAGTCGTACCATGGAGCCTTTCATCAGCCTGACAATTCACTATATAACGGACGATTGGAATCTTGGCAGCTGATGTGTGCGCGCTGTCACTGTTTTGCACTTTTTACTGCCTATGGCATGGCACTACTGTAAATAAACTTTTATACTTGAAACATTTTCTTTAGTTGACGTATATATGCCTTATACTATAATTTTCTTTATTTAAAATAGCCATGCGTAATAGTGGAAGTATTTCCCTAATTCACTGTATCCGTTCCTTTATTAACAAGACACCGTTTTCATTTCATTAAGAGAACACAATGTTTAAAACCAAACACATTACATTAGGCTGCAGGTAAGAAACTTTGTTTGAAATATGTTTTTATTTAAAGTATCTGCATCTTTGCCTAATACTGAAAGTATTTTCAGTACAGTGTCTTTTCCTTCACTAAAAAGACACTTG
Source organism: Gymnocephalus cernua (assembly GCA_023631565.1). Lineage (NCBI taxonomy): Eukaryota > Metazoa > Chordata > Actinopteri > Perciformes > Percidae > Gymnocephalus > Gymnocephalus cernua. The sequence goes on from CM042445.1 coordinate 12,606,718, forward strand.
TTTTTCCTGTTCTGTGCATCTTGAGTGGCATTTAAGAACCAAGGACTTGAACTAAGTGTAGTGCCTTTTTAGACTGGTTTGCACTAAAGGAAAGAAACCCAATACGGAATTTCACCACATGGGCTCAGAACTACTTTGGCAAACCTTTGTCAAGTACCACAATACGTAGTTACAGCCACAAATGCCAGTTAAAACTGTACTGTGCCAAAAGGAAGCCCTATGTTAACAGTGTCCAGAAGCGCCGTCGACTTCTCTGGGCTCGGAGGCATCTGGGATGGACCATCACACAGTGGAAACGTGTACAGATGAATCAGTATTTCAGGTATTTTTGGGGAGAAATGGACGCCGTGTCAAAGAAGAAAAGGATCATCCAGACTTTTACCAGCAACAAGTCCAAAAGCCAGGGTCTGTCATGGTATGGGGTTGTGTCAGTGCCCTTGGCAAAGGTAACACATCCCCCCCCCCTCTTTTTTTCAAAAATCGCACAATGCCTATACCAATACTAATATCAATGCTAATGTATTTTTAAACCACATACGTGTCATACAATAAATTGATCAGTTAAAAGCTGATCAGGTCATCATATTGAGTTTGCTTTTTTTTTTTTAAATCTTCATCGTGTTTTATGTTAGCTCAAACTGTTAAACAGGTTTTATTCTTCTCTTCTCTTACTGTCTTGTAAACAAAAGAAAGCCACTGAAATGAGGTTTTTAGAACTGCAGAGAAACTCAAACTTGTATTTGACAACTCAAGCAAGCAGTCACAAGTGTACTTTATGTACAGGCATTGTAGAAGTAAACATATTGGCCGGCTGAATGTATGGGCTTGGATGCCAGATGCTTTGCAAGCACCCAGAACATTGTGCTTATGTGCCCTCTGTGGAGGCAAGATAGTGAGTGCAAAGAAAAAAGGGAGAAGAGGAAAGGGTAAGACAGAAGAAAAGGAGTGAATTTAATGAGGCAGAGAAGCAACACATGAACTGCAGCTGAGGGATAAAAGAGGGATCAGTCAAGAGAACAAAAGTCAAGTTAACAAGGTCGGAGTAGAATTTTTTTTTTATAAAAACAATGACCAAATACCACACATTATCAGCTACTTAAAGTACTCATTACTAATGGAAGACAATAGTCATCTTGTGCAACTGTGCAGTTACTATGGACATGTATTTTGTATTTTTGTGAAGTTACTTAACTTGTGTATTAACTCTCTAACTATAGAATATGTACTCTAACTTAAATGCTCTGGTTAGGCATGGAAGCCCATACATTTGTCTTGAAGACAGAAAAGCAAAACAATATTTTGTTTCCCAGTTTAAGCACAGACATTTCATAGTATGAAAAGTGTATCTTAAATGTTTCCATGTATTTACTTAGCAGACGTTAAAAGGGAGTGGTAGTGGGGAGTGGAGAGACAGTCCGGTTCTTTTGAATGGGATTGTGAGATGTGACTTGACAGGCCATCACAATGTCAATGCTGGAAAGCTATACATTTATAAGGCAGAAGACTATACCATTAGGGCTTATCTCCTGCCTAAAGATGTAAAATTTACATTTAGGCTGCCATAGGGTCTCACAGGTTAATGGGATTTAGAAGAAAGCAGCGTAGGAGTGCTGTTTCTGTACTGTAACATTATTTCTTTTTCAACACATACAAAACTAGCTCTCAAGTAAACAGATACAATGTCGATGACCTTTACCGTTTAGTACAACAGGTTGGTTTACAACTTTGGTAATGCATCATTGGTAAAGCAGAGCCAGGTGAACTTTAAACGTGGCTAAATTCCAAGTAATTAGCTGATTTGTGAGCTGTCCATGTGCCAGCTATAACCTTTAAGCTACTGAAATCATAAACCTTTATCACAGCTAAACATTTAGCTGAGGATCTATTAGTTTAGAAATAAGGAGGTGTCCCCTACACTTTCAAATTGAATAATGTATATAATTTAAATTTAATTTAATTAAGTGAATTGGCTAAAGTCCATTGTAAGTAAGTTTATATTTCTGTCTTGTGATGTAAACATAAAATGAGTGCTTTATATGTTGTTTTAGGCCTGCATGAAATATGTGATTTTACTCAACTAAAGTAAATTGTTACCTCAGTAGCCAATTTGATGTCATGATCTACCCATCAATAAAAAGAAGAGGTTTCATACAGGCAAAACAGAGGCTGGCATAGTGCTTCAGTTTATAATTTAGACCCATCATCATACTGAGGACAATGCTTGAACCACAGGATAGTGGTTAGTGTTATACGATTTCAAAATTAGTTTTCTATTCTAGAACATTACTTTAAGTTAATTTACCTTTTCAATCCCTGAATAATAATTTGGTGCGTGTGATGACTGGTAATAAGGTCACATTGACGTCAGTGTGCCTTAAGATTTACATGGTAGTTTTTCATATATTGTATGTTACACATTGTTATTTTACTCTTACTTTCTGGAAATGGTTTATAAGCTTATACCACTAGCTTTTTGTCCCCCATGTAAGGGGGAAGATATTTGTTATAATATTCAAAACACAAGGACAAGTATCAGCCAAACATTTCAGTGTACCATTGTCAATCCTTCAATAAGCTTTATTTTCTGTTATCTGCTAATAAAAAACAGTATTAACAGTTTACTGGAATATGCTATTATCAGTCTATAAGCGTAGTAGTGAAAAAGGTCTTGGACATAAATCTGATCTATGTGAGCAAGCAATTAGACTTGTTTCTCTTTACTTGTCCAAAGATACAGATTTTAATTGCACATTTCAGAAGGCATCGACAATGTCTCCAAGCAAGTCAGTCCACTTTAACAAGCTTTGAAAACAGTGAACACAGTGTAGCATCTGATGTTCTTTAGTGGCTTAAATTCTATTTTTTAGGATGCCATGTTAATAAAATATTCCCCTCTTTCTTTCACATTTTTTTTAAATGCTGCTTGTTGGTAATGTGGTTTCCTTAAAGTACTGCATTGTTTTTAAATTCAAGTTGTTGAAATTCAAGTCAAGGTGGCCGACAGGGGCAAACGCACTGCTACTTAATGAAACACACGCAAATAGACAAAACACAAGCAAATTAAGAAAACATCTTCATAAATTTGACAACACATGCGCAGCATTTAGCAAACGCGCTGCAAATACACACAACCAAATACACAAACGCGCTGCAAATACAGAAATTATGCAAAAAGAAAAGCACACAATCCCTGAAAACAAATGCAGCAAGAAACCCTGCTGCATCCAGATTACACAGCGGAAGTTCTCCAGGCCTCTAGCGGGAGCGCTAAGTGGAACAGCTTGATTTTCGACCCTACGGGGAGAGAGGGCTCTGCCTTTTTATTACCACGAGTTTACAGACATGTCTCTGCTGATTATCACCTGAGCCTATAAACTAGAGACACACCCACCAAACAAGAGAAAACGTATCTTAAACATAGACTTAATATTTACAGTCTATGATCTCAAAGCAGTTGCACACCGTTCTGAGATGAATCAACAGCTTTCTGACTTTCTGCCTATTGACAAATTTTCAATACAAATAAATGATATTGCTAATTGAGAATACTATTTATTCATACACTTAGGCTCCCATTCCTAAAGATAGTCCAACACCATCCATTCTTTATGCAGGCAGTCAAATCTCATGTCCTTCCACTCAAATCCTAATGATTCACTGACTGATTATTCTTCATTAGACTCTCATACCTGGCTGGAGCCTGTCCCATCATCTTCTTTCTTTCTTTAATGGCACTTCATATGATTAATTGAATCTATTTTTGTTTTACACCATGGGCGACATGGTGTGGTCGCTTATCAGTTTTCCGTCATTAGGTGGTGGGGCTTGACAATGGGTCCGCTGGCTTGGGTCGACATGACTTATCGGGATAATATATGGCCTCTGGGTTTTAGGTTCAGAATCCTTCCCCAAAGGTAATATTTCTTCATTTTTGCAGCCCTGGTCGGTCTGTCAGTCTGGCGGGTCTCTACTCTTAACTGTAGCGATATCCCGCTGGGCCACGAGGCTGCTAAAGACCTAATCAGTTCATTTTGACCACATAAATTACAGTCATATCACAGGTGTCATTGAAAAGTTGACTTAGATAAAATATAAGAAATAAATGCATTAAGTAACTTATGATTGATAATAAAATAAAGCTGTAAAGACCACATTTAACAGCATCTCAAACGTTTAACGATGTTAAGATGTCTTCATGTTAGTACATGTTTATAGACCTTTCAAACAATTTGAGAGTGACGGCATATGCCTGTCCTGTATTTTCTATGTGGATAGAGTTACAATAACAATTTTTGTAACAATTCTGACATCAATTTCAATTGTGAAAGGGACGGATGCAGCCTGTCTTAAAGTGCAGATACTTGAGCTGAGTGCTTGTTACCTGTAATGAATAAACTTGACAGCAGGATCAGACTTTACACTCCCTTTGTACTCCCGTTGATGGCATAGAAGTTGTCCCTGCACCAGCTCTAAGATGTCATGACAAACCTTTTCCAAGCAAAGATACAAACTGACTGTGAGATTAGCCAGACATGAGATGCCAAGGAAAGTGGGGAAGCTGGTGATAATGCCATCGGCAGCAGTCTGGGTCAGCTCAGTGCCAGGGTAGAGGTTGGCTGGATTGGCATCCCTACATTCTGCACAGCAATGCCAGGTACCCCTGGGACAAGTGATGTGCGACCAATGTCTCTTCAGTGTTAGAATTTGCATTTATGAAGGGCTGTCTAACATAACGTAACAAAACAAAGTAAAGCATGGCACGAGGCAGCCTCACGTTGGCATTGCTCATTGCTTGGCATAAGTCCGAGGCAGTAATTGGTTAAAAGCAAGACATAACTTCTAGTCATCCCACCTGTTCTTGATTTAATTTTGCCTTCCGTGTGTGTGAAGGGAGATGCGGCCTGAGGCATAGCATGCACTCGTTTGCTTGTAAACCTGGGTTGAGAAATGCTCAGTCTTCCAGCTTCACTGCTCTTTGCATTCAGAAAGCGCACAATCTATCAAGTCCAAACAAATGTTGGCCATTTATTTTCCAAGAATTCCTCCAAACAAAACCTGCACATGTGACTGTTGTTGTCATATAACAGGTGAAAAATGAGTGGGTGTGCTACTCACAATTGCCAGCTCAAATAATGCACTGAGTTTTTGAGAGCTTTCACTTGAAAGTTGCATGCCACATAAGGTGTGTTTACCAGACCACAGATAATTCAAATGGATGGTGCACTGCATGTGTGAGCAGGACTTCATTTTGTGAGCCATTTCACCACATCACTCACCATTATTCTCTACATCGCCTGCATGTGTAGTCATGTGACAGCTACCTTTCAGACATCTTGACATACATACAGGTATTAGTGGTGACGATATAATTTTTTTTGTTTGGTGACAAGCTATATTTTTTCTCTCTCCCCCTCCCTACCAACACACTTACATTTACCCCAGATTTGTAGCTTCATGACGATAATAAACTATGCCATGTCAGGTTTTTGGAGCCTTTTTGAATTATAAAGTTGTTGTTTTTTCATGTAGAATGTTGATGATTGCACTTTGTAATGCTATAGAATTTACACTGTAAAGTGTGTATCCATGATTCCATAAGTTAAATCTGAAATATTGGGGAATGTGTCTGTGTTTATATGTCATATGTCAGTAACCCATGACAGTACGTACATTTTTGGGGAAGCAATTCTATCTTTTCCTTTTCTTCCTTTCTTCACTGCTTCAAACTGTTACTGTATCTACTTTGAGTTAAAGGGCCATTTGATACATAATGTTCTGTGCTCTCCAACTACAGCACATCCTCCTTTCCCATGTAAAGGCTTAGCCACAAACAAGATAGGCTGAAACCACGATACATACCATACATTATGCATTAAATTCTTAGAGGCTTCTTGGAGTGAAACCACCAAAAACAGGGTAGAAATTCCTTCACAGCTGCATTTCTGCAGAAACCAGATCTGCTTTTCTCTACGTGACTTAGGTGGTTGGTTGGCTAATGAGACAGATGGACAACACAGATTGCTGACATTAGCCTGCTCTTGATCTAGATCATGATTCCTCATCAAGCTAATCATTTATCAGAAGACTCCATCTTGTTTTTTGGAGGGGGTAGAGGACAAGCTGTGCAGCACTGGCTGCTTCAACACTTGACCGCATGGAAAAATGGCCTCATGGAGTGTGTTGAAATGACAAAACATTAGGGGTCTGTTGCAAGTGCTGTCTTGACTGAACACATCCTTACATACTTTGGAGGCCAAGAAAGAAATGTGGCTACTCACGAATGTTTTCCAAATCTTTGGCCATACCCTTTCCATGAATAAGGGCACTGGTGCAGTTATTTAAATTGTATTGCTGTTTTTTAGTTTTTTACAACCAATTTAATAAATTGAAAAAACAACCTGAGTAACCACTCTTCCTTATCCTTCAGCCGATTTGACACCATGTACGCATAAATTAATGCACAAAAGGTACATAGGCCTACTATGTATAGTACGTTGGGGTTTCTAATTGACCATTCTGTAAGCTTCAGCCTCCTTAGTTACTGTTGCTAAGTATGTTTTTCCAAATCTGTCAATTTTACTGACAGCATTAACTGTCACTAGAATGTTTTTACTGTAACAAAAGCTCCATAAGTTGGTAGAATCACTGGTTTTGAAACACAAACCTTGTAAAAGGGTCTTAAATATGCAAGCTACATACATCTAGCTACATAGAGCTGCTAACATTACGTTACACTGAACTCAAAATACTACACTTGGATCACTTTCTGAAGGAACGTGTAACCTCATAGAATGTCTTTAGTTAAGGATTTAGCATTTTGGCTTTGGAAGCTATGCTACATTAGCAAGACTACTGTATGTGGTAAGCTAGTTAGCTAGACATTCTAATGTTTGCAGTTTGAGTAAGAGCCGACAAAAGCACTGGTAACAGTTTACAATAAGGTACGCAAAGAAATAGTATATATATATGATGAATAGTTAATGATTAGGTACTGTTTTTGAAATGGTAGTTACCCTTTTTCAGAAGGGTAACTAATCATTAGTTACCTTTTTGAAAAGGGTAGTTAAGCTTTTTCGAAATGGTAGTTAAGCTTTTTCAAAAGGGTAACTAATCATTAGTTACCCTTTTTGAAAAGGGTAGTTAAGCTTTTTGAAAAGGGTAACTACCCTTTTCAAAAAGGGTAACTAATGATTAGTTACCCTTTTGAAAAAGCTTAACTACCCTTTCCAAAAAGCTTAACTACCCTTTTCAAAAAGGGTAACTAATGATTAGTTACCCTTTTGAAAAAGCTTAACTACCCTTTTTAAAAACAGTACCTAATCATTAACTACCTATTTCTGAAAAAGCTTAACTACCCTTTTCAAAAAGGGTAACTAATGATTAGTTACCCTTCTGAAAAAGGGTACTACCCTTTCAAAAACAGTACCTAATCATTAACTACCTATTTCTTTGTGTACCTTATTGTAAAGTGTTACCAACGCACTGTTTTTAAAAAGGTGATGATGTAGACGCCATCCTCCAAACTCTTGCACTAGTCTTGCAGAGTATTGCTCTGACTTCATGCCCCCAAACACAGCATTAATCATATAGTAAAAATCTAAAGCTTGACAGACTTGCTTGGCCTTGTAACAATTGCTAATCTATGATTAATTAATACAATTGCTGTTTGGGGGAGGGATTTAACGATGGGTCAGTTTAATCTATTTGACTTGTTAGCTAACTAAAGTATTTCGATTTTAAGAGATTGTCTTTTGTCTGTGAAAACTGTTAGTATGGATGTTATGGCAAGAGATCTGAACATCAACTGACAGTTTCTGACAGAATGGGTTATGTGCCACCATCTCTTCCAAGAGCTCTTGTTCCTCCTTCGAAAAAGCAACATGGCACAGTCAGTCATGCATTTTGTCACGCATGAAATGTCACAATGTAAAGAGTTTTTGCTAAGAAGCTACTGCTAAAAAATGTATAGACTGCACATGGCATGAGCACATACACAGCTTATAGGAGTGCAAGGTTCTCTGAATACTCACATTGGATCTTGTTGGGCACACGTCTGATGTCTTTTCTGCATTTACGGAGTATGCCACAGAGCAAATCTTCATATTTCTTGCAATACACCATCAGGCCTGACTTATTGGTCTGCTCTGTGCCACCCATCTGTTCACAGCTGGGCATAGTGGCAGCAGCCAGCGCAGGCCATAGTCAGTGCCACAGGGATAGGGGCTGGAAAGGAGGGGGAGTGCTTTAATGAGAGGCATCCACAGAGCCTCCCCATCTACGGAAATATAACAGAAAGCAGACCAGTGTTTCCCCTCTGAGTTTCCCATCTCTTTTCATGACCTAGTGGGAGATGAATGGCTTCATTTTCTTTTGCCTTCGGTTAAAGTGGCATCTTGTCCACTCAGTGCCCCTCTCACCAACTGATGTTGAGAGAATAAGGAGAAGCATGCTGGTCACATGCCAGGGATGGAAAGAGATGGCTTTTTATATGTCAACAGAAAGACACATGAGCAAAGCAGGCAACATAAAGGCTTGCAGGCAAATTGGATTTGAGTAATGACTCATCCTGTCACAGCAGACGTAGACATGAAATGAGCGCCCGGGACTTTACCAGACTGTGGCGAGCTAAAACAGAACAGAGTAGTCAAAACAACGCTGGGTTATTTAGTTTGGTATTTGTGAGAGAGTTTCTGGAGCCTCAGGCTTGCGGGTAAATGTCTTTTTGGTGCTGTGTGCACACTGCAATTATTAATTAGTCGCTCAATTGATGCAATAGCTCCCTGACTCCATAAACATCTTAAGCAAATACATTGTTGAGGTGATGTGGGCACAATGTTTGTCAATGCACCAACATTTTCATATACACTTACTAATTTTAAAAATAGACTGTTTTAATTGTGACCTTTTTTTTTATTAACACTAGCACCGCAGTACTATAACCACCAGACCTGACGCCTAAGAGCGTCTGTATCCTATCGCTGATGTGCCATTTAAACATCATCGCTGTCCATCTCTATAGCGCTGCATTAATCTCTATTGCTCTGTGTGTTGTTCGGTTCAGTACATGCAAAGTCTCTGGGGATTTTTTTCATGCCTGCAAACTGCAGTGTGAAACCAATGCTGAAACATTGTAATCAATTTATTCCTTTTTATTTTGGCAAGTAAACTAAATGACAAATATAATTTTACATTCAGTTCAATAGCCAACACACAACCTGCCATCTAATCGCACACATCCACACCAACTTATAGAAATGTGAAATTTAAAATGTTTATTTTTTTTTTTCAAACGAGTCACATACCATTCCTGATATTATTGTAGAGCGCACACATGTAAGTCCTGTGTCGGGACAACTTTTATAGTCAGGCACAAAGTGTGATTAGTTTTGCTGTCATTTCTGATATTTTAGGCATGTGAAAGGATGCATACTGTGGGCCTGCATACCTTAGTGTGATTATAAGTGAATGTGAGTCAATATTGGTGTGCAAATGAGTTTCTCTGTTCCATTCATTGTCTCAATGTGCTGTACGGCCATCACAAAAATGCGTATTCAGCTGTGAAGGAGAGGAGAGTACCAACGTTAATCTGCGCTGTTCCTGGGGAATATCGTTGAGTTTTTTGTGAGAAACATCACCAAAAACCCCTCTATTTAGTTTTCTTGACGTTATTCTATCATTACGACAATATAGGAATGAACAAAATAATGTTTAGTTCCTAAAAGCATTTCAGTCTTTTAAAACATCACTAACGTGTAACACCACCACAGCCTAGGGAAGAAAGCTGCAGATCTTTCCAGAGTTAGAAAATGGATGAACATAGTTTAGGATTAAAGAGACTCACTAGACTGTCATTCTGAATAAACTGAATTGTATACTCTATCATAGCAGAAAGTAACTGTTTAAAAAAACAGTTCAAACCTTTAATTTCAAAGCTTAGTATTTCTTAAGTTACTCTACAGTATATGACTTAACCAATGAGCCAAACCACATCTGTGTATAACTCACTGATACATGTATCATATTGATTTTGTCTAAAGGTTTGCCATTTATTGTAAGAAATATAGGAAATCCCTACTTCAAGTAGAGTTATATACCTGCCGGAATGTTCGTACACCGATTAGATATTTTATAGCATTAAATGATACTGAAATGCACTGAATGTTATTTTTGATTGATTGATGCAAAAAATAGAATCTAGGTGTGCAACAGTTTTAATAATAAACCAGTTCCCATCAGGCCTAATTAAAAATGTTGGGAGGCAAATCAGGAGGGTTATTTTTCTTAGCTGTAGGAATATTATTGGGTGTAATTGAAAGAGTAAAATGTTAGTGTGCAATTTATGAACACTGTACCAATGGGAGTGTTCAGTAAACATTATATAGGTGGAAGGACTGTACTCATCTCATTTGCATGATCTCATATTAGACACTCAAATCAAGGACTCTACCCTAACCCCCACCCGAACCTCTTTCACTCAAGTAGGGCGAGCTGAGGGCTGATGAAGCGGTAGACATTTTTGTGCAACAGAGAAAATTGGAAACCTCCTTAGATGCTATCATGGACTGGGTTATGAAACACGCTAGCACTCTAGAGGAAAGACAAAGATTCATTTTCACATTGAGGCTGGTGTAACTCAGAACCCGGAACCCCCAGACAGCAAGCATGTTTACAGTAGTCACGTCTGTTTCTCTCTGCTGCCGTTGTTTTTCACAAAGAACCGGGCTGGTTAAAGTTAACTGATGTTATAGAGGTGTTACAGAGCACACATTAGGTTGTGATAGACAACGGCAGAGAGAAATAGACTCACTTGTGATTTGGGAGTTCCAGGTGAAGTCGTGAAAGCTGCCGCCGTAGATCTAGGGTAAAGCCAGAAGCTGAATGCGCTCTTTGCCTTTTCCCTTTTCCGCAGAGGAACCCTAGTGACCTAGCAACTAGCAACGTCTGAAACACAAACAGTACATATTCTTCACTGTCTGTTGCAATTTGCCTACGTATGCTAACTCATAAGACAAACATCACGCATTCAACCAGCTAATTGTTAATGCTAGTTAAACTTACCCATTGTTTTTTTTCTTGCCTGTTGCGCTCTGCTCTTCTATCTTCTTCCATCATATTACGCTGGAGCCTTCGTCTTCTGTGTTTCTCTGTTAAGTACTCCAGCCTAGTCTTTAAACGCTGCTGTTCCAACTGAGTTATGAGGATCCCGGCAAGGCACAACAGGAACATTCCGATGGCTTCCTCCATGCTGGTTTGTTGTATGTGGCGCTACGCTAAAGTCTAGTGACAACGCTATGAAGACCGTTGCCGTACTTACCCCTCCTACCAGTTCCTATGGCCACTTGGCCAGTGCAAATACAAATGGAAAAAAGTTTAGTTAGTTAGTAAAAGTTAGAGTAGTTAGTAGAAATGTTTAGAAGTGGACTGTTCCTATAACTACGTTCCTATAACTACTTGGTCGGAAAGTGGCTATAGTGCTATAATACTTTAGAATAAGTAGCTATATTTTCATTGGCAGCTCCGTGAAACTTGCCTGCATTGATTAGTTATAATCGCTTCCAACCACACAAATGAGAATAAATAGCAAAAGCTCCTTACTCCATCTCTCCTATTCTGTCTTTAGCAACCAGCCTTCTAATCCAATTATGGTCACACTATGTTCAAGGAATCTTGCCTGTGTTTCATTCTTATTGGAGCTGCATTTACTCAATCAATGCTAGCAGTACATGTATGGTGTCTCCAAGACTTAGTTGGGTGATTGTACTGTAATTTGGTTGGAGATAATGGACTACAGTCCGAGACTTTCTGCTCCCAGCTGGAGGCTCTCTGCCTGCCCATCGGCCAGAATCAAGTTTCCAGCTATTATTCAGCCACTGGGACTCCAGTTGCCTGACAAGGCATGTCTAGATTCCACCCGTAAACACGGCCATTCAAGCCAACACATTTAGATGTATACTGTATATTAATGAAAAAGAAAACAAACAAAAAAAACATTTATCCAAATATTGTAGCTTTATGTGGTCACTATGTCCCAAAACCAACAATTGTACATAACATGTTTTGGCATTGTCAGGGTGTTGCCTAAAAGTGCGGTCCCATTTGTATTCATACCATTTTGAGCCCTCGCAGCCTCTCCCACTCAAGCACATACCAGGTGATGTCACTGAGTGATGATGTCTGAGGTTTCAGTACAGGGCCTTAGTGGGGACATTGGAATTGGGCCAAGGTCTCAAACAATTGAAGATGATAAAGTATTTCAATACCATATACAAAACGTTTTCTGATTTTAAAATTACTAGTGCTGTCAAACGATTAAACTATTTAATCGCATTAATGTCATAGTTAACTCGCGATTAATCGCAATTAATCGCACATTTTTATCTATTCTAAATGTCCCTTGATTTCTTTTTGTGTCAGTCATTATATTTTTTCATTTTAATTCTCTTATCAACATGGAAAAGTGGATCAGCTGCTTTGTGCAAATGTTTTTTTTAATTGAAAACATTGGCATTTACGTAGTGTTCAATTTCACACTAACATTCACACTTGGAGCTAATAATCTGTCACATAATGTAAAAACACTGTTACCTCGATTTTCCATTGCAGATAGTACTGCCTCATGCCTGAGGCGAGCGTTGGTCGTCGTCATAGCGACTCATAGTGACTCATTTCCTGGTTGTCCTTCTCCATAAACAACGTAAAATCAAGGGGAGGGGTAACTTCTCCTGCTCCAGGTTTCCCACCGTGGTCAGAAAGAACAGAGGAGACACTTTGTTTCTCTCACTGACTGTAGAGTCACTACTCGCTCGCTCCGAAGCTAATCGCCGTCACGAGCCTACAAGCTATGCGGCTGGCAAGCCCAAACCGTCCGCGGCTTGTGTCTGTTTTGTTTCCGGTCTGCGACCCGCCCTTCAATCACTGCTATTGGCCAGGCGTCCAAGGTAACGTAACCCCATTTGTTCAGGTCCTATCCCCTGACCAATCCGCTATCCTAACCACTCGAGGTGAAATGCCTAACCCCAACCAATCGAGCTGCTTCATAGGGCGGGACATGGCGTGGCCATAGACAGTTAAAGAAATGGACTAACAGATCCAACAGATCCCGTTGCTTTCTCTATGCGTTAATTGTGCGTTAAAAAAATTGTCGCCGTTAAAATGGGTTTGCGTTAACGCCGTTAATAGCACGTTAAACTGACAGCCCTAAAAGTTACTTTAAACAGTGATTTGCAAATTTTGTGAGATTACTCTTATCAAAATGGATAGTTTACACGATTGTTTAATGTGTAAATAATAAGGAAAAGTACAATAGAGTACATTTTACTCAGGAAAGCAAAGATGTGTTTTAGACATGTCATTTTTTGGATTCTTTAAGGGATGTATAATTACATGCTACAGCCCTAAGTGGAATTGCTGTGGGATGTCTTTGGCACCATTCCTAACCTTTCCATTGGACATTAGTGTTCATCAGATACAACTGCCATTAGTAGCGAAGTAAATCTGGCTAAGATGTTTGAATTATGGTGTTTATTAAGAAAGCCTGTTGGGATCCCATATGCTACCTTCTCTTTGGTGCTAAATAAAGAAAGATGAGATATTTTATTTGTAGCACACGGCTCTGTCTGTCTCGATCTCTCCCGCTGTTTGTGTTTTATCTTTACTGTCTCTGCGTACAGTCTGCTCACAGAATAAAACATCAGTGTTCAGCTCATCACTAGGGAAGAAGTTTCACTCAAGGGAAGAAAGTAAATCATCAGATTGTCAGTTCATATTTCACTTTGAGGTATATTTGAGCAGAAAAACACATTTCAGTCAAGTGCAATAAAATGTCTATTAATAAGAGTGGTCTAATAATGAAGACAACATGAAGAAATGGAAAGTTGCAGGGTGCGCTTTCAGTCTTTTTTGAGAAATGCTTTTTTTTGAGAATTATTAATCTATAAGTATTGGATACCATATAACAGGATCTTAAAGCCACAACATATTGCAGCATGGACGATGAAGGCTTCTTTCGCTGGAAAAACTGGTATATTTTTTTAGTTTAATAATAATAAAAAAAAATTGTAAAGCACTTTTCATAAAATAATCTCAAAGTGCTACAGAAACCACATCACAAGTAAGGAAAATACAGCATAACATGAGGAAAGAGGAGGAGGAAAATAAGCAACTCCCAGACTAGTGCTCCTGTGAAGAGTACAGTGTGGGAACAGGAAAAAACACCTCAGCAACAAGCACATGACAACATGACTTGCAACAGGGGAGGGGAAAGGGGGGTGGAGGTAACCCAGCACAGGCAAGCAGCTATCCGGTCCTGCAGCCGACAAATGGCGCTAGTCACAGACCCGCTTGTCAGACTGGGGGTAAAAAGCGGCGAAGGCGTGGGACGGGGGTATTGAGGAAGTTGGGACCTGGAGAGAATCACTTTGCCTGGCATCCCAATCTTGGTGCCTCAGTCCGCAGGATGTCATAGCGTTAACACAGCAGATTGCCATGGAGACAACCTTGAATAGGTCCCAAGCAGAGTCAACGATCAGCAGGTGTCTGAGGGAAGTTGGGGGGGTGGGGGACACGAGCGTCTCTCTGCAATGCTCTTCCAGGGGAGTTGTTGTTCCAGCAGCGGCCTTGGCCGAGGCCAGTGCTGGATAAGGATAAGTTTATTTGCACAAACATATGAAGTATGTACAAAATCATTTAAAAACAAGCAATTACAGTGCAGGAGAGAAGAGAAGCCTAAAAGGCTTATTCAGCGTCTTCCCCTTGTACGAAAGAGGGGAAAAAACACAAAACATAATTTCTCTACAAAAATGTTTAATTAAAACAAGCAATACGGTACAACAAACAGGTAAACTTACACACAATGTATAGATATATAAAAAAATACAGATAAAGCAAGAAAAAGACAAGGCAGGAAAGAAGACAAGACAAACAAAAATACAAGCCTCTGAGTCAGACAATAAATACAAGCAACAGAAGTATTCCAACATAAGGTTTAAGATGAAATAAAAAAACTTTGACCTGAAGGCATGCAGAGACGTTAATGTTTTCAGTGACATATTCAATGAATTCCACATCAGTGGACCTCTATATCTGATAAAAAATGTATGTCTTGATGTATGACAAATAGGCAAATGGAAATCATTGTCTGTCTAGTTGAGTAAGTGAATATCTGAAGAAAGAATGCAAGCATTGCGAAAGGGTCACTGGAGCTCCTTTCCTTCTGAGGGACGCCCGCTGGCCTTCCGTGGTCACCACAAACTGAGAGGCAGTTGCTCAGTGGGTCTGACCGGGCCAAGCAGATAAGGATCACTCCCACTAGGAGATAACAGGAGGTCTGCGTAGTCCAGTCGGTCCCCGCCGGGCTGCAACTCGCCCGAGCAGCTAAAGAGGAGTCTTTCACTACCCCCTGACGGGAGTTACTATTTCTCTTTACTTAACAGCAGGTCAAATCAAAGAGAAACGAGGCGCTTGCAAAAGTGTGGTTCTCTTTAGTTCAAAACGAACTAAAGTGCTTTTAATGTTTTTCCAATGCAAGCAGAAATATAAAATACAAGCAAAAAGAAATAATAAACCTCTGATTAAGAAGCTATTTCTCAGACAAAGTTATCTCTAGGCTCTGCTACTCTCCTAAGAGAAAGAATAAAACAGTTCCCCTCAGTGTGTCAGACACACGTAGGGTGGAAGAGGTCAAAGAGAAGAGCCCCCGTCTCCGCAAAAACGGCCATATTTATAGGAAAAGATCATCACCCCTCCTTTGAACATCTGAATATATGGGGGCTGAATATTATATTTCCATGTAAGGAAATGCAAAAATGCCAAGGGCACTTAAAGCTTCTGACAGTTTGACACGTCAACTGTCACACACATGACCGTCACACAGGATGTGCTGCAGCAGCAGGCAGGCCTCTTCTCTCACCCTCTCCACTCTGCCCTATATTCACTTCAATTCAAACTCTAACATCTTCTATGCTGTATAATGCAATGTAAACTAATATGTAAGCAAAGTAATGGCTTTAGCTGTTTTTGGATTCTCAAAACGCACACTTCTAAATGAAATAAAACATACATCTGAATAATATAAAATCACACATAAATGATATAGAAAATACATCTAAATGATAATAGCACACACATCTAAAATTATATATCTGAATGATATAAAAACACACCGTAATGAGATAGAAAACACACCTGAGTGATATAAAAACACACATACCTAAAATGATATAAAAATACATCTGAATGGTAAAACACACATACACTTCAAGCAAACGAGACAGTGTGTCATAAATAGAACACATACACTTTAAGCAAAGATGTATTTCCTGCAAACGAGGCAGTGTGTCATAAATAGAACACATACACTTCCTGCAAAGATGTATTTCCTCATATGCTTTAAGCAATGATACAAACACATTTTATAAGCAAGGTTATATGATTTGTTAAGCAAGATTATATGATTTGTTTTTTATTTTATTTTTTATTTATTTTTATTTATTTTTCAAGCAAGGTTATATGTTCTGCTATTTTTGGGTTTTCAATTAGACCTCCGTTCAACAGGATGACACAGTGATTAGTAAATAAAAGTTGTTAACATTAATTTCATCCATTACACAAATTTAAATATAATTTTTAAGGTACAAGTTTAAATATCATTGAAATGGTAAAACAGTCCCATACATACAGTAGAAATCTCAGCAGAGGCTCCATCCATTTTTAGACCACTGAAGATTGACTTAAGTTGAACTGCAAGGTGCAAGTGCAGATTTTCAGTATGTGTTTATCTCAAAGTGATGGTTTGCACTTGCCAATGGGAAATAATGTCATTTTGACAAACACATACCGATTTAAACAGAAACTTGAGTAAAACTGCTGCTTGTCCTCCTATCTTCCTTCTCCGATGTATTTTCCCCTTTCCCCTATTTCCCCTTATAGTATGAAATTTCTGTCTGCTCAAAGCTGAATGTTAGCTAATTATTTTTATATCTTTCACTATAGCTAGAGGCCCTATCAGACTTGTATGCATGCAGTACAGATAAGGGCTTATTGGCAGAGTGAAGCGGATGATTTTTAATCATAAATGCGGGCAGCTCTGCTCATCAAAGTACACTGTCTGTAGTCTCTCTCTCTAATCTGGTCTTTCAAAACTCACCCCACTTCCTATGTTTTACCAACATGTTTTATTTCTTCCATACTCCCACCCTCTTTATGTCATTTTTCTTTTCCCCAGTATTTGTACGTTTGTGTTACTCCCTGCACTGATACTTGTAAATTACCTTGCATAGATGGTAGCTCCACAAAAATGACTAGTGTAATCTAGTGTCAGTTTACGGTTATTCACCCCACCCTATAACATTGTTTGTGTACCTGGCATTGAATCAAAGCACACACAAAAACGTGGCCTCATACATAATGGACAACTCATAATTTCTCAATTCAGCTTGACAGCTCAAGCTAAAAAAAAATGTTTTCTCCAGGCTTTCTTGTTGTGTTGGAGGTAAGCTTGTGGTGACCTAGTGCTTAGATCTTTTGACGTACAGTATGTCAAAGCATGTCTGGGAGAGATTGCAAAAGGCAGTGTGAAAAAGCATGCTGAAGGAAAAACAAAAAGCTCTTCAACTTTCATTGAACTTGCACTACGCTAGTTAACTAGCAGTTAAGAAATAGATTGTGTAGTTTTTTCCTTTTACCATGCTAAACATGTTTTTGATTACTTATTCATTTTTGTTTAACATTTTCTTTAAACTATTTAACTCATAGTATCAATTTGTCAAAATTCTTATTGTTGGTTAATGCTTAATCCCTAATTTTATCTGTTATGATTTCTTGACTTTTGATGTTTCATGTTTGTGCCATGTGCCATTCCGTTTAACAGCCAACTCAAATCTGCTTTTTATTTTAACATCTGGCCATTCCATTCCATTAACGTTCTTTTAGTTCATGCTGTAAATGGACAACTGCAAATAAAACAGAATGGGTTATCTAGAAGAATAAAGGCTAAAAGGGTATAGCAGCTGAGAATTGCTGTCTGATCTGAAACATGACGGTTATTTAATAGTGATCAATAATTAATGCTGCCCTGGGTACGTTGGTATAATCTATTTTATTGCCCAGGCACTGCGTTGTCTTTTAAGAAGCAAAGGAGATTTGGGTAGGATGTATTGCATGTACAGTATGTAAATGTGTACAATGTAATTGTATTGCCAGCTGTCATCACTGTTGTTGACTATAGTTCTACAGCATGTTGGCTTTTACAGAGATTTCATTTTATTCATGGTTATGAGCACACAGTCTTTTACTAGTAGAGCAGGGTCTCTGTGTTAAGGAAATGTGTTCGCTGTGTATTTGGTGTCCAAAGTTTGTTGCCAAATAGTTTTTTGCTTCCATTGTGCTGGGTGGCTTGGCATCAACATCTCATTTGGCAGAACTGTTCATCAACTGTTTCTTCCTGGCTTCAAACAGCCAATGTACTTCTGCAAAATTGGTTCCCAGGGATTTTCCTGTCATTTCTCTCTTTCAAAATGCACAAACTACACAATTTAACTGTAATCATTGTGTGGCATTGTCCCCTTTGTCATGAAGGCAGATCAGAAGCTTTTTATTTCCATATGTACACACAGTTCTGGAAGGTGACTGCTGCCTAAGTTTACAGTCAGGTTCATGTCACTAAAGTGTAGTGGGCTATAGCAAAACTACAGCAGTATGACAGTATGTCTGTGAGGTGTGTTGACAGGTGTGTCTGTCGCACCAGCAAAGAAAACTGCTGGGTCAGATAAGCATAAGCCATATGCTGTACTTTGCATTATTTTTTTCTTCTATTACACAAATCTTTGTTTTGTTACTTTAGGTTTTTTGTGTAGCATAAAGGGACTAGTCTACAAATGCATTTCGTTTTGTGCAACCATGTGTTGTACAGTAACAATAACATTGAGCTGTGCTGCCTCCACTGTAGCATGTAGCAATGTATTTTCCCCTTTAGATTTAGATTATTTGTCTATTAATGTACAGTATTACCTAAGCATGCAATTTCAGTGTTGCAGTGAGGTTTGTAACGGGGATCCCCCATGTCCTTAAAAAGTCTTAAATTGTCTTAAATTTTGTAAAATTAAGGTCATAAATGGTCTTAAATTTACTGTAAGTTTGCTGTAGGTATTAAATTAGCTGACAGTGTTTTTAAGATGATGGGGTAAATTGTCACCATTTGTCAGACACGATAGCCTACCTCACCTTCGTAGCCATTTGTAGTCTATTAGAGATGAGACCTTGAAGCATTTTCCGGAGTTTTGTTACGTTAGAGCAGCTAGTGATGGTGATGCATGTGTTTTACCATATTTTATTTAGCCGTGGGTGCTGCGTTCAGGATGGGACAGTGCACTTACTTTTAGTCATTATTTGGGTAGCACACATATTCTGAATGCCTTCGGTAGAATTCAAATGAGCCATTTTAATCTAGATTAATCTAGATTAATTTCAAGATTACAGTGAGATTAATCTAGATTAAAAAAATTAATTTATGCCCAACGCTAATTAGCCATTATAATAATAATCTTTATCTTAAAAACATCAAAACTGTATTTTGACCATCACAAAGCAACCGTAGTTTACACTGGCAACAAGACAATGTCAGAAATGGTTTAGTTTGGAAACCTGCACTAGCTCTGCATCTCGAGGCAAGCGTACCAACAACTATGATGGTAGTGATAGTACATGAACTCCTGCTCACCTTCCTTCTTGTCACAAAAAAACCTATTCATTGGCAGCGGGTGCAACACACACACACACACACACACACACACACACACACACACACACACACACACACACACACACACACACACACACACACACACACACACACACGCACACACACACTCATCTGTGGCTCCCGTGGATCCGCTGGAATTGGTAATGACACGATCCATCTCTAACCCATTTCCAATTCAGCTCTGGGAAATGAGAGAGGATGGTAATGGAATCTCATTGATCTGCGTTTGCTCTCATGTTTATGGTCCATAAGTGTGGAAGTCATTTCTAACGTTCTCTCGCACATTGGATCTTTCTGCATGCTACTGTATTTGTGGTAGGCTCCATTTAGCTTTAGAGGTTATGGAAAACTGGATGTGTGAAATGTTTTATTTTGAAATAGCAGTGTTCATTAATTACCTTAGTCCTAGAATGTTGCGGCCATTGTTTAATTTGTCCTGTCACAATTTCTTAATGAACTGAAAATATTTGTTTACAGTACTTCTCATAACATTAAAAAGATCTCTTAAGTTGTGTTCTGTGACGCACGGACGCATGCCCGCACGCTAAGCATCTAAGCATGTGCTGTGTTTGACACATTTGTTGGAAAGCTGGTGTGAAAGCATACGTGTTAACTTGCCACAATGTCTGCAGGACAGTGAGGTCTGCCTCTAGAGAAAAACATGAATGTGAGAAGGCTGTCCTACGTATAATCTGATTAAGTCTGTAAAAATGTAATTCTTTGTCGGAAGAATAAATACAAATAGCGTCAAGCATTCAAGACATTCGGTCACCTATTAGATTATATGGTGTTATAAAAATATTGTGGCGTGATATTTTGTGTTCTCTATCATATCGAGACTGTTCTTTATTGCATCGAAACTATCTCTCCAGAGGGATTGACCCACCGGGGCAGTTGACGTGGATTTCACTTTAAGACACACCACGACGTGGCCCATGCCAGGGCAGTAAAGGCCCAGGTGTGCATGGGTTCACTGATTAACATTGAATGGAACGGTATCGGAGTGGCCTTGCCCTGGAGCGAGTCTCTTCACTCAGAACCATGGTTACCTTGTAACTTAATAATACAAAAAGTGGTGATATTCATTGTTGAGCTAAAAACGTTGATTGTAATTTCAAGTCAATCGTATTTATTGGCCATGTAGGCAGTGTCGTGGAGAGTTTTGAAAGCTTATGTGCTCTCTAAGTTCAAAATAATGAGAATGCTGCTGATGTTTGCTATGACAACAACTCTGTGTGACATAACTTCAGTTAGTCTTATTTTCCTTCTGACCCTCTCCTCCTTATTTTCCTCCAGACCCTCTCCTGTTTTGTAGTTGTATAACTATGAATAGGCAGACAGTTTTATCAAATTTTAAACCCTTGTGAACTGGAGCAGATGTGACTTTGCTTAAGTTTGTGGCACCAACACCACCCGATCTGCTTATGCTCTTGAGTGAGGGCCACGACTGGATCAGCCCCAGCTTACATCCAGGACATGGTCAAACCATATACCCCAACCCACCCACTTCGCTCTGCATCAGCCAAACTGCTTGCTGCTCCCTCACAGCGAGGGAGAACTAATCACTCAACGAAATCCCGACTGTTCACTGTCCTGGCTCCCAAATGGTGGAACGAGCTCCCCGCCGACACCAGGATGGCCGAAAGCCTACACACATTCCGCCGAAGGCTAAAAACACATCTCTTCCGACTACACCTCGGATAAAATATATAAAAAAAAAAAAAAAACTTGAACCTGCGCTTTCCTGTCTCTTTGTAGCTTTACTTATTTAAAGCTATGTACTTGCACTTTGTCTCTTTGTAGCTTTACTTATTTAAAGCTAATGTACTTGCACTTACTACTTGTTGTCTGGAGTTTGTACCTTCACAGTTGAAAGCACTTAATTGTAAGTCGCTTTGGATAAAAGCGTCAGCTAAATGACATGTAATGAGTCATCAACTTTGTCTGTAGTCATGTGTCACTAAATGTAGCATTACAAAATACAACAGAATGACGGCATTTACCACATTTTTACACAAAATCAATCATAAAAACATTAACAAAAATAAGTTCTCCAACACCATATTGCTGTTAACAGAGATTCAGATAC
Source organism: Gymnocephalus cernua (assembly GCA_023631565.1). Taxonomy (NCBI): domain Eukaryota; kingdom Metazoa; phylum Chordata; class Actinopteri; order Perciformes; family Percidae; genus Gymnocephalus; species Gymnocephalus cernua. The sequence continues at coordinate 12,628,563 of CM042445.1, forward strand.
TGAGTTTAATATTCACAAGGTCCTTCCATGATGCAAAATGCCAAATACATAATTGTATATAAGGTAGTACAGGTGTGGAATAGAGCTGAAAAAAGGCAGCATCCCCATGACCTGCTTCAAAGTCAGTGCCACCACAAGATGAGCTGGCCTTTCAGTCATAAAGTCATGTGACTGTATGATAAGGAAAGCCCTATTACTCCGGATGTTTTGGCCGCTCTCATCAGCCCAACCACTGTCTTTAGAAACACTTGCACACACACGCACACGCACGGTGCCCTTACCTTATCTACCTTACCCTCTACTTGCCGCAGTCCAAAATTGTAGCACAATGAAATCCTACAGCGCATTCAGTAATCCCAGCAACTCTTTTACATACTCACCCACTTCATATTCTTAGCGAATATGATTGGGCTGACTGTGCAAGACCCCAACAATTGCGCTTACCGTTACATCACGATGTATCAAGTCAAGTGTGAAATTAACTGATGTGATGACATGTCAAGATTGCTCCTTACATACATTAGGCGTGAAAAGGATGGTCTGCAGCTGTCTAGAGACAGAATAGTCTAGCGTTTACATCCATTTTTACACACAAGTACAGTATATATGGTATAAAACAACCACAGAAACAATCTGGGTCCAGTACTAGTCTGTTACAGTAGTGGAATATGTGAATACTGCCTGGCAGCCCCCTTATCTCATTTGTCTTGTATACAATTAATGAAAAATGCCAGGTGAAAGTCTGTTCCATCTTCTATTGTGGTACCGGCAGTTGGAGTCGGTGTGTTTGTACACAGATTTCATTGTTTACTCCACTGTGGCCACCTTTTGGCTGTTTAGTTTGGTGATGTTTGGCTGACTATGTGATATTCCAATTTTAAACTGCAATAATAAGCACAACACTTTGCAAACCTACATAGGAACAGCATTCTTCCAGACAGCTGCATTAAACATAACCAAACGTAAAATGTTGACGATTGTTTTGTTGTGACAAATGATTTTCACATTCTGCAGTGCTGTGTAATTTAAAATAGGCTAAATCTGCTGGCAGTGCGTGCCTGCCACTTAAATACACACATAGGCACAGCATTCCCAGATAAGTACAATCTGTTGTCCTTTCCTAGTTCAAACCAATTTGTATGAAAATAGATAAATGTGTGTTCAAATGGTATCTAGTGGCTGATTTGGAGGGGGGGGGGAATGCTGGGACGTATCCCAGAGATTCAATGGATGGATTTTTTTTTTAATTATATTTCTTTCCCATCCGATTGTCTTAAACTCTGAGGCTGGAAACAGTCATCACGTTTACAAGCTGTCAATATTCGGGTTAAGGTCACTATTCGGGTTTCTGAAACATTCGGAATAGCCAGTTTACATGCGTGAGCAGAGAGAGTTACTCCTGTATACTTGGAATTTGTAATCAATTGGCAATATCCCGATGTAAACAGGAAATCGGTACTTTCTGCCGTCAACAAAAGACATTATATTCATGGTTTTCACCACACTAATAAAGAAATTGGTTTCCTCCTCGCTCCAAAAGTGTGGTGCTGTGCTGCGTCTCGCTATGTTTACCTCCGGTATACTGCACGCGGCGCATACAAGAAGTTGCTCTACTCAAAAGACCAAGATTCCTTGCGAATAGAACATGCGCAGAACACAAATCAATGTTCCTTTTGATGGGGATATGCCGATAAGCGTTTACATGACCAAATATTCGGGTTAGAAAAGATGTAACCCAGGGATCATATACAGGTTTTTAAAAACAGGAATATCTGTCCAATCTGAGTTTTCTATTGCATGACTAAAACAACTTTTGAACGTACAAGTTCAAAAAGTTTCTTCCCGAGGCTATTTTGCAGCTCCACCGTGGATCTGCCCGGTGCTTAGCGTCGCCCATGATGATTGTGATTGGTTTAAAGAAATGCCAATAAACCAGAGCACGTTCCTCTCCCATCCCTGAATGCTGTGTCAGCTCGCCAGCAGTGCTGTGGAGGAAGGTCTGGCAAAGAGAGACTACACAATGATAGACCAGGCTTGTTATATTGACCACAATGACACAAGCTACTTATGTATGCATATCCAACGTGTGCTGTGTAGTGTATGGCAATGACGTGTGCCCAATGGTTTAGTGACACACATCATTGCATAATCAATGGGTTTAAGATAAACAGCAGGCAACAATGACACTTTGAAATCATGATGCCTGCATGACCCCCCATCATTTATTTTGACCTAGTTTAATGAAATAGTAAGACATCCAGATTGTTCACATCTAAGCCACAGAGTGAGTTAACCGTGTGACTGTATTGATCCGCTGTGTTGAAGAGCTAAAGGTTAATGTGTTGTCAATCGATCTGAATAAAGCCTTTTGCTTTACTCTGTAGGTCACTGTGTTGAGTAAAGCCCTGTGGGTGCCGTTTGCACCTTTGGCTCATTTTAGCTTTAACCGTCTTTTTGGATCCAGCACATGGCCCAGGGGGAAGCAGCTGCTGACTTAATACATTACATCATGTTGCTAGATAACATTAAGTACTCTCGGAAATGTAGTACTGACACTACGGTCTTGGTGTTTGTTAAAGGTTTAAGAATATGTGTAATGCTTTTATGTTGATGACCATCAGTTCAGATTATTATTTGATACAAATGTGTGTAAAAAGCTGCTGATGAAAAACACCAACCACGAAGCCATGGAAGGTCATCTTTCTTTAGGTGTCCATTTCCGTCATCCTGAGTTAATTCCAGTGACAAATACCTTGACATTACAAAAAGTAATTCAACTTCGGCACAACCAGGACTTTCAATAACGAGCTGTTTAAAAGAAGACTTTATTAGAGTTTTGATTCTTGGACAATGACGTGGTTAGCAGCTATTTTTGTGTGAAGCATTCAGAAGTGCATTTGTATTCATTTTTTCTTGCCCAAGGCAAGCCACTGCTGCAATGCTTGAGGTCATGGCTAGAGCATAAAAATATTAGTCATACTGTAATTACACAATTCCAGTGTTTCCCTAGGATTTTTTTTAGCTGTGGGGGCAGGTATGTCAACCAATGAGAGCAGACAGAGCAGATTAAAGTATCTCTTTCTACATGTTCATGCCGGTCTATACAGGTGAGTGCATTCATAAGTATTGACTTTTTACTCAGGAAGGTTTCATTGTAACCTACTTACAGTAACGAGACTAGCGTGAGTTCATCTTCCCCCCCAGCGGCCGTTGGTAATCCTCTGTAGTGTTCCCAGTCAGGTGCTGCGCGTGTTTTAGATGTGTGTGTGTGTGTGTGTGTGTGTGTGTGTGTGTGTGTGTGTGTGTGTGTGTGTGTGTGCACACACACATCTCGGCTTAGCTGTGTGTGTGTGTGTGTGGCGCGCAGGCAAGAATCCTAGCATGTGAATAGAGACAGGGGGCTGGGTTTGTGCTCTACCTGTGAAGCGCGTGTCCGCGCTCTTCTCCGACAACATTGATACCGTGGCGTGGCGGCAGAAATTTAACTGTGGCGGTGCGCCACTTGCCAATCAACATAGGGGAAACACTGCAATTCTGTGTATGGACTAGACTGGTACTGCACTGACCTTTGGTAATAAATGTGATCCTTGAGTCAACAAAGCTACATACCAGTGTTACATTTTTTATATTTTTTTCAGCACTGCATTGGAGGATATACAGAATGTCAGTAATAGTTGAGGTGGTTTCTTGGCTGTTGTGAAATATGGAATTGACCAAACCAAAACATCAAGCTGCAAGACACCAAAAAAAAAAAAAAATTCTGTAAATCCACTGAATATATGGTGCGGGATGTTAAATTTGTTATCACAGAAATCTGTCAATAATACAGGATTTAGATTGTGTTCTCTGTGGGCCCCTTTTCCCTATTACAGAAATGAATGGTTTCAATATCTGTGCAATGGTGTGTTAAGAACGAACGGAATATCATTAAAAGGAAAAGAGGCTATTAAAACATTTTATTTCTCTGAAGGCTTAGAAGTGAATCCTGCCACTGAGCAGAACTACTTTTGTTTACAGAAGTCATGGCATATTCACACCCCAACAATTGATCATAATTGAGATTATCATATTAAGTACTTGCAGAAATGATTTCATTAAAAAGTGTCTTGGATGAAAGAACAATCCAAGTTTTGTTGAATAACATATATAGCTTGAATGCAGGTTTGATGTCAATCTCCTAACCCAGGTAGTAACTGGCAAGCAGTACACACACACACACACACACACACACACACACACACACACACCACACACACACACACACACACACACACACACACACACACACACACACACACACACACACACACACACACACACACACACACAGAGGAAGTGACAATATGTGAACAGTTTACACTATAGTTACTGGTTACTTCTGGATACGTATACATATCCAGAACCAGTTTAGAAAGGTTGTAGCAAAATTAACACTATGTAAGTGCTACCTAATTCCTTACTACCACTAACTGATTTAGAACAAAATGTCCCTTTTCAGTGAACTGATGTAAAAATGGTACCACAAAACAGTAGTATTGGGAAAAAGAGTGACGCTGGATGCCGAATGCTGCTCTTTGTCTAACCGCTCAGCTCGCTCTTATTCCATTTCTCCCTGCAGTATTTAAAACTGATCCGTTGACAAAAAAAATGCAGAAAATGTTCTGTAACAATCAAATTTAGCACTAACTCTGCTGCGGTGGCAAATTAATTTTTTTTCCTGTGGCTACTTCACAATAGAGCGCCATGTTTGGCCAGTTGAACACTACTGATGTGAAGCAGCAGCACTAGAAGAAGTAAGGAATATGAAATTTTTGTTAGAGAAGTGCATGTATTTAATCTTAAATACGGCCTGTAAAGCTTTTCTTTTGACCTGAGAAGAATATCAGCTCTCATAATGAACCTCCATGAACCATAATTGGTTAAATCCTTTTCCTTTTTTCGTTGCATGTGGGTGTGAGTGGTAAACCAAGAGAATCGGTAAACCAGAATACATTATCATCCTGAGTAGGTGGTTAAAACCCCCATCATGTTATTATGAGACAGAGGAAAAACACCTGTTGCTGAAATCAGCGAGGCTTGCAATTTAATTTTATCAGCCCACAAACAATCACTCATTAGGTAGCTGGAATGATGATGGAACCCAGTCAGCTGTGCAGCTCTGCATTCTAGGGCACAACACATAACAAGAGACCTCTTTTCACATGGGGGAGGAACCTGCTCAGCTGAATCGTCTTTGGCAGCGGGAACCTTTTGGCAGAAACGCTGGTTATTCAAAGCTAACGTCATGGTCTTTTATCTTTTTAATACCTCCTGAAAAAAATGAAGCAAGTGTATGTCCAACATTAGAATTTCCAAATTAAGTCAGCACTTACCATTTAATCAAACACACAAGCATTTGAAATTAACTCAGCAGGCCAACTGTTTTGCAGACAGTATATAAATGCTTGGCTCTCTATTATAATACACCTCCCTCGCCCAGATGGGGATTTGCCTTTGGCTGATTGGCAGATGTTTAACAACTGGGGACCCAAGTTAAAATCTCATATAGTAGAACCCAACACCGTGTGAATAACAAAGACTGGGGTGTGTTTTTCAGAGTGGCCCAATGAGGAAGCTTGTTTGTCTACTTGATTCAACAACACATTTCATAAGTGCTTACTCTGCAGCAGATGAGGGGTCTTGCTTGACTTACCAAGCTGCATGTTGAACTGACGATAAAACTTCATAACAAACACAAACTCAGACAAACTTTAAAGCACAAGCTGTCTGTTCGGATACTAGGGTTGTAACGGTACACACAAATCACGGTTCGGTACGTACCTCGGTTTTGAAGTCACGGTTCGGTTCATTTTTGTTAAAATAAGGGGGAAAATTGCAAAACTACCAACAAGTAAAGAAGCAAAAAATGAGCATGTTTATTATGAACTTTTGTAAATAACGATCAGTTTACAATCTTTTTAAATAAAATGAATTGTAATAAATATTCAGGGGTGATGCGATTGGCAGTCACTGTTAAGTAGCTCTCAGTAGCTCTGGATGTCCATCCGTCGTGAGTGCTACAGCGAATGCCTTAGAATGTCGTGGACGGCAGTTTTTGCTTGTTCATTTTGGCTGGTATTACTTTCTGGCTGAAATGTGGACGAGAAGGAATTTCACACTGGGCCTCAATCATCTTCACCATGTGTTTAAAACCTGTGTTTTCAACAACTGAATATACAGACTGATCTCATGAAATGGCGTATGTAGGACGCGACAATTCGTATGGCATTATTGGCGTGTTATCAAGACGCATACTCAGTTTTTAGCGTGTTTTTCCACGCCGTTTGGCCTTCATTGACTTACATTACCTTGCTATTGCGTGATAATTTACGCCGTAGTGAGTTGTATGAAAGGACGGAAGTCCGCTCAGGGAGGTTGGTTGGTTGGTCGGTTGGTTGGTTGGGGTGGCGGATGGGTCAAACGCAGGACTTTCACCCAGGAGAGCGGGGGTCGTGCGTCTTACGTTTGTCAACCATCGTTTTTTTGTTTTACTAAAGCCTTCCCCAATGTATACTTCCGTTTGTTGTTTATATTGTTCTCGCAATAACACGGCACATTCTTCTCGTGATAACATGCCACGTGGCGATAACACGGCAAGTGGCGTGTATGTTTACATCCACTGTATACAGTGTAGACATACACACGGATAGCTCAAAATGCGTACAGATAACACGAATATGGTATGGAATATGGTCGTAGATCCGCTGCTATAAAAACACCAATGGCATTTGTTATTGCTTTGGCCTGATCTGAATTACCAGCAAAAGTCTGTTTAAATGCAGAGGGGAGCTGCGTTTGCACTACGCTCGTTTCTTTTCCCTGTAGCGGTGATATTCACATTCACTTACTGCCGTTTCAAGTGAGTTAGCAAGTTTGACGTGTTGCCAAAAACATACCCCATCATTAATGAGCAATGTCGGCACACTACTTTTGTCTTAACCATTTGTTTTTGTCCGTTGTTGTATTTCACCGGGAAACCAAAGTGTTTCCAAACAGGAGACCGTAATGGTAACAGAGGGTCTTCAAGCTCCGGCTTCTCTACATTGGCCATGACGCTAGCTAGCGAGAGGCTTGGCTGGGATAAGCGTACTGTGTGCAAAGTGTGTGTAAAGCGCTCAAAGTGCAGGGCGGAGGCGAAACAAACTTCTGGTCCGCCACTTAATGTGTGTGTGGGATCTCGGAATTGAAGTATGTTCCGCACGCAAAGCAAGCCTAATAATTTCTGGTAAAGATTGAATTCGATGTACATTAGCAACGTTCCGAAAGCCCTATACCTAAACGGTCCAGTACAAATACATGTACCGTTAACACTCCTACCGGATACGATGAGGAGGATTAATGAGCTGAAGAGAAGTACTGTAGGTATTTGGGACTGTTATCAATTCTGGGTTAGGAAAAGAAAAGAAAACATGTGCTTAAGATGTCATCAAAATTACTGATCAGCGCATGCAATATAAAATTCATCTAACCTCAAGTATAGCCTGTCTAAGTGTAATATTTTCCTGCACTAGTCTCACTCAACACGTCCTTTGAATCCAGGGAATAACACAAGTCCACACAAACACTAAAGCAGAGACTGTGATTTCCCTTTTAGTTACTTGTGGCAGCAAAAAAAAATACAAGAGTTCTCTGTAATCTTAGCAAGTTGACTTGCCTGATTTCTGCCTCAGATACACAAACGCACACAACCCTCCCTGAAATGAGTCTGCGCTGCTTTTTCAGCAAAAAGTGGGGCCAGCCTGAGCAAACTGTCTGGAACATTTAAACTGTTGAGGTTGTGTCCTTAAAATGCAACATTTCCAGGTATTTGTAGATTTGTTTGCAACATATTATAATATTGCTTAACTTAATATAATGTAGTTAGATAATGTAGATTTTTTTTTTTAAAGGAACAAAGAAATGTAAGTTGTTTTATTGCCCAATTTTCAACACTGTAGTCAAGAACCTTCATCACATTCAGTCTATGATGCCAATCACAACAGTCACAGCCTGTCCTCCAAAATCCATTGTATTTTCAATTGTGCCTGCTGATCATCACAAAAGAGGCAAGCTACAGTGTCGCTGTGCGGTGGTAAATTGAAAGCGTAATTTCTAACAATATAGGGGCCCAGCGGTAGAGATGCGATTGCCTTGTCTAGATTTCTGAGCAAATGTGAAATAAGAATGGATGTGCCATTCCAAATAAATAAGATTGGAATAATAGTGGGCAAATAACATTCGCCTGAGGTTAGGAAGGCCTCATTGGGCACACCATTTGGAAAAGGACACTTGAACCATTTGCTTTGTATTGCCTCTCCATACTTTTGACAGCATGTGCTATCTCATTTAAAAATTAATTGGAAAATAATGTGCATTTGTGTCAATGTTAGTTTTACTGTCAGCGCAGGGTAACGTTACACCTCCAACTTAATTCTGTGTTTAAAGGAATAATGGTTCAAGTTGGAAACTAAGTTGCTATGTTGCATGGTTCAATATTACATAGCTTCAACATTTCATAGATACACTCTCTTTCGCTAAATAGTTAATTTAGCTGTAAAGTACATCAACACAGCATTCATGTGTGGGTACAACTAAATGCATTAATGCCATTTTCTCAGTTTGCCACCCAAAGAAGAAGATGTATGGAGCTTTCAGTTGAAATATTAATCTGACAATGCCATTTACGCACCCAAGTGCCGTCTGAAACTGTAACAAGCGGTCTGCTGATTCCTCCACAAATGCAGTCGCTGTTGTCAAAAATAACAGCATTCAGATTAAGACTTTTGTTTGTTTCCATGAGTGTGACTGAGCTAATAAATAGCACTGGCATTGTCATTCAGATTTTTAGTACAAACACTCTTGAGGAGAAGTTTCCGTTCTTTCCTTTTTTGAACGCTGCATTTGTTTTGCACGTCGTCACAAAAGCAGGGACGATTATATGGTACCTTTAGTGTTAATTCATAATGTAACAGAAATACTCTGAAGTGCTTTCTGTAGCTGGCTCCACATCAACTGCAATTGCACAATCATTTTTCACAGTATGAAAGAGTAATTGATAGCAAATGAAGGGGTCATCTCATTTGAATGATAGAATTAGTGGAGCCCTTGGTGTCCACAGTGGTGGACATCAAGGCCAAAGGAATTAACTCCAGTAGTCAACTGGGGGCAAAAGAGGAGGCTATTAATATGGTTAATGTATGTAATGGCACAAAAAAGAAGAAAAGCAAAACTGTAGAGCACAGAGAGGAAAGTACTGTATAATTTTGAAACAAAAACAGAAGCTGTAAGTATTGTTAGCCAACATAAAGATACGATGCACATGACAACGGGCTACTTTAGTGTGTACAGCTGTATAAGCATTTGCAGATTGAAGAAAGTCTGCATGTTTCAAAAAATATTTAAGTGAGTTAATCAGGTTATCCTTATAGTTTCTAACATGTTTTTAGTGCAACTAAAATGACTGATATACAGTATTTAGTATTTGTATAGAATATATCATACAATAGTGTACACCATAGACTGTAGTGTTTTTGTTTGTTGTAGCCACTTTACAATGGGATGCTTTAGTTCACTGGATTGGTTCTTTAAAGCACAGGTAACTGTTCAATATTCCTCTCTCATAGTCTGTGTCGCTCTTTTTTTTCTTCCTATATGGTATTTCATTGTACTGCACAGCCCAAACAACTCTTTCTTCTGTTATGCTGTTTTTCTCATCTCTATGGTTTTCAGGTCACTTTAAGACACAGTGAGAGAGCAACATATTAATTAAATCCCCAGCTTAGTCACAAGCCACCCAGGGCAGTTATGTTGCATTACTGTTGGAATGTGAACTTAATTTTGTCATTATAATGTCTTTATTTAATGACAAACCTCTGAATATCTAATATCAACGTCTGCTCATTTAAAGGCACCCACAGGCGAGACATTTCATGTGAAGTCTGCGAAACAGGAAGTAAACTACTACAATTCCTGAGGTCATATGCTTAGATTGATCCTGGGGATTTAAGTCATTATTAGTGTTGGGAGTAAGAGACAAACTATGTAACAGATCAGGTATGCTATTATAATCATCAAACTGGGACTATTAAGACTATTACATTAAAATGCTTTAGTACTATCAACGTCTTCACTTGATAGCCTGAATAACTGTTGATCAACATTTTTCTAAGTAAAACATGAGGCGTGCATATGAAGATCGATAGATTATCTTAAAGGGCTTTCTCTCAATGCCAAAACACAGTCTGTAGATTGAAAAAAATGTTGAAGATTGATAAAGTGCAGTTATTTCCCAGCGCAGTGACCCTTTTCAAAAGAACATCTCAGGGTGTCACTGTCAATTAACATGTGTCACCCTGACGCCAGTGACAAGTTGTCACCCAAGGGAGAAAAAGTTGGTAAAGGAAGAAAACGGTTCTGTAGCATTTTTATCCTTGAGGGCATGTGAGGACAGACTGTTTTTTTTGTTTGTTTCCCTCTCTCTGTTCACTGCCAGATAGCCCTGAGGCTGCCACAAGGGAAGCCATTGATTATGTAGCTCAAAAGATGGACTTTGTGATGTTCAGTGTGAACATATAGCATTGGAAAAGACTATCTGACTAGAAAGATACATGTTTACCTCTTGGGTGTGAACCATTAAATATGGTGCTTTGATGGTGTCAGCTCAACAGCCAACACTCTATCCGTCCCAAAGTCAATCATGGCAGACCAGACAAAACCGCAAGGGACATGCATTTCTGTGTTGGAGAGCTGGGGCGGGGATAAATTATAGCTGAATAAAATGGCAAGCTTTACAATTAGCTTATTAATATTTCAACACATTTGTTTTTCTTACTTGTCTACAATACTGTGGACACTTGTATGACGGGCCACAATTCTGAGCAGTGCGAACCCGGTTATTACTCTAGAAAATATATTTTTTGTGAGCTTTTTCTGCTCTCAGCTATTACACAAGGAAGACTAATTGATCCCTGCAGATGGCAGACAAGGCAATAGGTCATAAAGCCCAGCCACTTTGCTTTCTCACAACTTGCTATCACTTTCCTCACAAAGTGCCATCAGCAACAGCTAGGGAAAAACTCAGGACATAATTTGAGGCCATACATCTTCGGCAGACGGCTACTTTTGTCATCTTAAGTGGACTTCCAAGAAGAAAACACCAAGGGTCTGTTATGTTCTGACTTAGAACAGCCCTTTTACAGACAGTGTGGAAATTTGCTTTGAAGAATAACATGCAACATATGAAAGTTAAACCGTTACACCACAATAAAAAGATGATATTCAGCTTTTTAAGAGTTCTAAGATTGTGACGGTTATCCTTACATCGTTGTTAAAAAAAAGCCTACGATTGTGTTGTCAATACACAGAACATTCTGTCCATTGTTTAGCATTACTCCATCTTTTTTAGTTTTTGTGATAAATGTGCTGCACATCAAAGATGAAATGGATGGTATTTGTTCTGTGAATTAGGATGAGCAGAGGAAAAAATTGAGGACACAAAAATTGTTTAGTTAGTACTTTCGTCACTCCAGCAGATAAAATCAGTAGCTTGCTGCCAGTCAGTTGACACATTATCAAAATTTCTTGTGAGAACTTCATTTTATGCTTTTACAGGGACCTGCTGATAAGGGTTTGAGTTTCAAAGATGACTTAATGAGATAAGATGGTGGGGGGAGGAGAGAGAGGGCAACACACACACACACACACACACACACACACACACACACACACACACACACACACACACACACACACACACACACACACACACAAACACACACACACACACACAAACACACACAAACACACACACACACACACACACACACACACACACTCCATTGCTACCATGCTTTAAGGGCTCCCGGTTATCACACAGAAAAATGTAATCAAGATGATGACTCGATGTGGATGTCAAGTTCACAACATGTTACTTTTGCCTCATATGCATGTGAGGGCATGTCAGTCTTAGCAACATTTCTGGCCAAAAGGTTTCAGATAACAGAGGATGCCTGAGCATTTTTCATCTTTATACTGTACATGGTTTATACTTTACACATGTTGAGCTTGTGTTAACAGAGGATCAACAATTGTCGATTCATTTTCTTAGCATCGCTTACGTTGTGTGGGATTGTAGAAATCCACAGGAACAAATATCTCACACTCTGTACAACCTTGCAATGCAAGTGTATCTCCCATTACTGTATATAAATGCATTTCCATAGAAACAGAATTCCTTCCATAAAGACTGGGACAAATGACTTAAGGCCAGCCATAATTGTAGGTTGTGGTGGTTGCTAACAGCTTTGGAACCCTGTGTGATTTTTTTCAAAGGAAATTGTACCTCTGTGTGCTGTCTGAGGTAAGGACTTGGCTTTTTAACAGTTGGAAAAAGATGCTACATGTTTTATGTATGTATTGACTTTGAGCGTCTCTACAATCTTGCAGAAGTGCAGTTATATAAAAGTACAACAGGATAAAACATGTATACTGTATATTCCTTTAGAGCTTGTAGTGTTTTAACCAGGACAGTTGTTTTCTTCATTTAAACATGACATTAACATCTCATTCCAAAACCAATGGGCAATAAATATGCTGCGCTATTGGCCTCCATTTTGCTGGTTAGGCTTTCCACCAGATGTTAGGGATTTTAGGGATTTTCTCCCTTTCAGCCACAAGATCATTAGTGAGGTCAGCCAATAATGTTAAGCGATAAGGCCTGGCTCGCAGGCCACTTTCCAAAGGTGCTCGCAGGCAAATTAAGTTATTCAACAACAAACCGTTTGTTTATGGATCAAGAGTATGTGGAAAGGGATGTCCGTATACTTTTGTATATGTTTAGGGGCTAGTTTTCCTTCTCTCAAACGTGACAAGTTAAAGGAATTCAAAAAATAGCACCACGCGTCCTAATGTTTTAACGTAACGCTCCTATAATTAATATGCAACATATATAGCAATTGTAAGTTGCTTTGGATAAAAGCATCAGCTAAGTGACATGTAATGTAAAATATGTTTACATTAACAATGGATACAAATGACGATGTGAAAGGGGCCACTTGGCAAGACCAGAGATGATACTTTCCAAACTCTGCAGTTTCTAGCAGCTCTTCGAAGTGTTTAAGCTCTTTCCACACATTTCTTTACGGCATGCACTTAACTCTTTTGGTTCAGTCTCATCGCTCTCATCGAACATATTTCCAGCCGCACCAGGTAGCTGTTTTCAGAAAAGAAGCTCAGCAACCCGCTCAGCACCAAACAACCAACAAAGTTAACAACTAGTGGAACATTTAGCTGCAAGACCAGACTAAAGCCAGAAAGGGCATGCATATTGGACCTACATTCGTTGGTTACAGCGTGACCACATTACACCAGTTTTGGCTACGCTCCACTGGCTTCCTGTCTGTTTCAGGATTGATTTTAAAATTGTATTTCTTGTTTTTAAGATTTTAAATGGGTTGTCGCCTTCTTATTTATCGGAGCATGTCCACACACCTGTCAAAGCACTGAGGTCTTCCAATCAGATGCTCCTCGGTGTGCCCAGTTCCAGGTTAAAAAATGAAGGTGACCGAGCCTTTGCAGTGGCTGCTCCAAACCTCTGGAGTAGTTGTACCTATTCATATAAGAACATCTCGGACCGTTGAAACATTAAAGTCCTTGCTTAAGACCAACTACTATTTGTTGGCTTTCAATTCAAGTTGAGCTTTGATACCTTGACCTTTTTCTACTGTTGGTTATTTTGTATTGTGTATTGTTTGTGTATATTATCATTTGGTTTTTTTTTTTAGCTTGTTAAGCACTTTGGTCAACTATGGTTATTTTTAAACGTGCTATATAAATAAAATTGAACTGAACAGTATGTGGGCTTTAGGTTTTATTGGATTATTGCCCGTGCAGTATGCTCCATAGAGAACATTGCAGCAAGTTTGTGCATTACTAGAGATATTCATGAGACCAACTAGCCTGGTGTTTCACTACAACACTATTCCATTGAACAGAGAAGCCTGTCTACCCCGATTTAACTTACACTGTCTGCAAATGTTTTTTCCACACTTTCAAAGAACGCCATCAAGACCGAGCTCTGAAAAAGCGCTCAGCTGTTGAAATGTCAACTACAATTCAGAGCAGTCTCCTGTGCTGTTGAACTCAGATAATTCAGTCATTGCATTCTTCTCTCTCTCTCTCTCTCTCTCTCTCTCTCTCTCTCTCTCTCTCTCTCTCTCTCATGCACTACTTCTCTCCCCATCCATCTCTCTCCCTCTCACCCTTGCTGCCTCGCTTTCTTTTAGCAAGGCCTTGGAGGGATCTGCAATTACGTTCGGGGCTGATCAGAAAAGGGGATCACTCCAGTGAAATAAATTGCTCCGTAACAGCTGCGGTGAAATGCTGCTAATTGCCGATTGATTTGAAGCAGAGGCAGCAGATATCTGCAATGTAGAGCCGCATCTGCCACACTCCTCATCATTCCCCTCTCTGATTATCTATTGTTCAGGCTGTTTACTTTGTAGTAATGAGTGGTAAATGGCAGGTTAAGGAAGCTAAGGGGGCCAGACACCAAATTGGGTCCCTCTCAATAAGACAGAGTGTAAAATTAGACATAATTAACACACCCCTTTAGGCATATTCTCCAAACTTCATGGAGATGGCAGAAATGCAAATTAGCTGTAAAGATACACACGTTATATACAAAAACAGTGATTAAGTTGCCTTTGCTGTACAGAGGCTAAAGCCTGTCTTGATTGAGAGCAAATCAACCACTAAAAACTCTTTTTAGTTTTCGGGACTCTGCATGTTTTGTTGCATTAAGCACCATGCAACTGTGAAGACAGAAGTTGAAAGATTTGCCTTTGTAATCACGCATTACCCCCTTTTATTTTTTACTTTCTGTTTATGCGTTATAAAGAATACATTCTCCCGGCAAAAAGGTAATACAGTCCAGTTAGATGTTGAATATTCTTTTTAAATCTGGCTGCAGTGATACAGTAAACTGACTTGACTTGATATGACCGGGGACAAATTCACCCAGTTCTGTCTGCAACAAACAGCATCTGACATAGATTTGAGCCATCCGAAATAATGGTATGCTGTTCACGTGAAACTTCAGGCTCTGTGGGAGTCACTCAGTAGTGGTGCAGCTGTTTGTTTGCTCCTGTGCTCAACAAATATTGATGTCAAATAATTAATTCAAGTGCTTTCTCAACATTTTAACAACATGGATGTCACATTCTCTCGGTAGTTTATAATGAAGCCTCGGGCGCAGCCCAAATTTTAGTCCCTGATGACCGTCAAATACAGAGAAGCTAGTCAGTGTTATTCATCACTAAACTGTTCAAATGCAGGGTAAGTTTTGTAAATGCAGTCTAATTTGGGGGGTAGACAACTTTTTTAAATTAAGTAATGAAATAATATGTTTGAGCTGGAAAACTGCAACACCTTCAACTTGAATCAAGTTAAATGTATGCAAACTGGCAAATGATATACTGATGTCCCAAAACCTGTTACATTTTAAAGCTATTTCCTATAATATCGAACAGTAAAATTCATACCTAATACATGGTTTAACAGCATATGTACCAAGTTTCTTTTCTCCAAATTTCCATCCCATGATTGTCTGATGAGAACACTCCAGCCTTGCTGGCCAATACTGCATTTTTAGAACAAATGTACCCAGTTTTGTGTTGACAGAATAACAGGGCACTAATTGGAGAGCTAGCTTTGTGTCAGGCCACACAGGCTTATGTATGATAATGCTGACAAATACTGGATATCTCAAAGTCGCATAAAATAGTTTATACACTCAAAACAGCACTTGGAAATCATTATATGGATTATACTGTTGCAGCATCAGAAGAATGTGTATCATGTTTCAGTTTACATAAATCAGATTAAGGGTAAACATGAAGTTTAATCATACTGTCAGCATGTCGCCACATGAGACCATATTTCATGAGGCATACATTTCTGATGAGTGTGCACATTTTCAAATCTACACAATTTATCGTCTCGTGTGAAATTGAGGGTGGAGGAAAAACACAAAATAGAACATAATATGGATTTAGCCCTAGAAATATTGTATGAAAAACAAATGCAGAGAATGCACATTCTGTAAATTGATTTGTCATTTCAAACTTATGGACCGTGGAAAGGCAAAGGAGCACGACCAGTAATTACTGATGCTACGTACAATATTTTCCTGCTTGACATTAAATAGATGAATTCTTCTGCTTAACAAAGTGGTGTGAACATCCTTGTAAATAGATTCAGTTCATCTGCAGTTGATTGGCAAATGCCATCAGTCTCAAAGTGTTGATTATACATTCCCATTTTTATATTGAACTTCCATCATAAAAATGTGTTTTATTAAGTTTGCTCATAACAGAGTGCATTGTGGTTCTTGGCCCCCTGCTGAACAGATTGTCTTTTCACAGCAGGTGGACTGCCATTTGCTACAAACTCTTGGAATTGACATCATTACACCTCAATTTTGTGATTCATGTTTGTTCGTAGGCGGTGAGATATTCCATTTCCAGAGAATCGGATGCTGTTTCCCAAACGGGTTTTAGTGAACTTTTTATGATTAACATTATCATCAGCATTAAGTGTAATGTCGCCTTTGCTTCCACTTAGGCAAAGAGGGATTTCTTTAAGTGCTGATGTCTGGTTTGAGTAAATAAGTTTATCCAAGAAGAAAAGTAGAGTAATAAAGCAATTCTGCTAAAAAATGTGTTGGCGATTGTCACTTTGACAGACTGTAGGTATACAACCCACTCTAGCTTCAAAAATAGCATCATTCATGCAATCCAGGTAGACAATTAGGTAAAATTATGATAATTATAATCAGTGTGGGGTTTCATGTGTTATGTTGTGTGCATGTGTGTTCTCTTACCAAATAACTTTTAAACCGAAATGGCATAACCACAGAGACTAAACATAATGTCCACTCAAACAAAGTTTCCGTATTATCCATCATTAGAAATGAGATGCCAATTACATTTAATCGGCCATATCTCTGGGTATATCTGGTTCCAATTACCATCATCGTTGAAGATAATTCAGTAAATGCAGACAGCATGAGCATCTGACATGTGCAGCAGCAACACAAAATAAGATTAAGAGTAATTTAGAAGTCAACAAAGAGTTGTGGTCAGCCTACAACTATTTATTGAAAAGGTGCAGTGTATACACTGAGTCTGACACAACCTTTCATTTTTACATTTTTTGTACAGATTAAAGAAACAATATATAAATAGTTAAATAGTGAACTTTAGAGGTGCACGTAGGTGGATATTTTTACATTTAGACAGCAAGGCTAGCCGTTTCCCCCTTCTCACAGTCTTCGTGCTAAGCTACATTGCTCAGCATAACTGAACTGACATGCTAAAGTTGACTAAAAAGAGGAATAAAAAAAAAAGGTGCCCTGCCACACGTATTTCATTACTTTGTGGTAATGTCTGAAGTTCTACCATGGACTCGCCACCTTTTTTGTGGAAAAAATGCCTTGGTTACCTTGTTTCAAGCCATTCTAGCGTGGTATAGAAAGCCTGCAGGAAGACTCAGCTCAATTTGTGCCAGTTCAAATTAATATTCGACGAGCTAAGCTGCTTGACTCTGATTGGCTAACAGCTAGCCAATGAGAGCCTGGCTATCAGCATCCTTTACCCAGCGCAACTGGGTGAGCTCATGAATAGTAATGAGCTCAGGCAACATGATGTCAGACTTTTGTAACTGGCCTGATTTCTCTGTTTATTTTCTTCAGTGGCTAGAGCTGACGGAGGAGGTAGCAGTTCATTTTCACATTCACAACATTACACAAACACATATGGACCTAACATATTTCAAAAAATGCAAATAAAAATGGTTTTGTGTGGCAGGGCACCTTAAGGACACCAATTTTCTTTGTGAATGAATAATGTATCGTGAATAAATAAATGTTCTTCCTTAAAATACCGTGGGCAGTAAGTACACCCCTATGTTAAATTCCCATAGAGGCAGGCAGGTTTTTATTTTTATAGGCCATTTAGTTCATGGATCCAGGATACTATGCATCCTGATAAAGTTCCCTTGGCCTTTGGAATTAAAATAGCCCCACATCATCACATACCCTTCACCATACCTAGAGATTGACATTGGGTACTTTCCATAAGATCATCTCTCAGTCTCCCCCACCACCACCAACGCTTTTATCTTACCTTTTTTTGTCCAGTGGCAGAGACGTCTTGGAGTCTTTGCTGTTGGCCTGGCAACCTCACAGTGACAAGTTAGCCAGCAAAGAAATAGTCCAGGATGTAACCTACCATGCAAGCACAAATTAGTACTGTTTTCACGCTATAGCTTTTGTATGGATAATGCATGTGCATGCTAATCGTTCATTTTTTGCTTTAGTAGGTGGATTTTTAGGTGATTTTTTTTTTTACCTTTTGACAGAGCCAGGCAAATTATTTTCCCAAAAGTATTTCCCAAAATATTGAGCTATTACATTAACACGGCATTTTAAGTCAGATTTGAAATGGCCATGCTCTTATTTTCAACAAAACTCTAAATACTTAACAATATCTGAAGTACTCAAGACACTAAGTAACAGAGTCTTTGTTACAGTGTGCCACCCTGGCACAGAACAGTTCAGTTTTTCCTTGTTGCCAAAGCAACACTGAGTCCAAGTCTGATCCCACACAGCTTCTCCCATTACGTAAGTGTGTCCCCACCACTGGCCAAGTCAGAGGACAGTGCGGTCAGGCGGTAATAGTCCCTCCATATAACCAAAGTGCCATGATGTCAACATAATCACATTGTTTGTACAGTAACCACGATTTGGAGAGTTGTACTGTTAGGTCAATCCTTCCCTATTTATGGGTCTCTCTGTGAGAAAATGAATGATGGCACGCTATATCCTTTATGCTGCCAAATGTGTTCTGCTGCACATTCAATAGTTACACTGGCACACACACACACACACACACACACACACACACACACACACACACACACACACACACACACACAAACTATCATCACTAATGACCTCATGCTAAGTTTCCTACGTATTCCATCTCTCACAAATAGGTTACTTTTAGGCCACCCAACAAGTGTACACACATGCACCCACAAAACCAAAATGTTCACCAGACATGATGCAGTGCAACTGCAGGACTGAACACAATAAGTGTGGGAATTCATTCACACAATAGGCCCAAGGCCCGAGTTTCACCCTTTTACAATCTTAAGTCTGACACTATTATGGCTCACGAGAGGCAGAGCCACTGAGTTGGTGCACCGCTTATGAGAAAAAGACAAACGTCCTGCGGAGAGCATTGAGATTGGAGCTCCTGTTTTCATTACTTTGGTTTATCGGCTCAATAGTCACCTCCTTTTTCCCTGTGCTAAATGTCCCGTTGATTTGCTCCTCTCGTGCCTGCAGCTGAAACAATTCATTAAAGATGAATGAGAAGAACTGAGGGTTGGGAGATGAGAGGGAGCAGTAGAAAGAAAGAAAGTGAAAAAGACTGTAGTCTGAATGACATGTTAAGATTATACTGACTATAAACTATTCAAAATAATATTTTCAAGTGCATAGATCTATAATTGGAACCTGATCTATCATTTTGGGGCATGCATTTGCTTAATGTATATGCCATATGTATATTGATTCAAGAGGGTATACATTAGGGCTGGCCAGTATGGCCTAAAATTAATTTCACGGTATAATTTGAAGCACAGACAGTAACAGGGTAAATCATTGGTATGGCAACTGCATGGCATAACAGAATTCTTAAAAAATGAATAGCCTACCTTTATTTATTAATTAACCCTAAATATATATATATATATACACACGCACACACACAACCGGTGTGCGGCAGAGAAGTGTAGTTGGCAGTCCACTAACTTGTTGCTCTCACTACCAATATTAGCTACTCGATTTCAACAATGTTAGGCTGAAAAAAACTTGCTTGCGGGTTGAAAATCACCTTGGTGTTCTGTCAGGATTAAGCTATGAGCAGAAGTCTGCTAGCAAGTAGTCTTAATTTATACCATATGAACACTGACACACTGCAAATGTCAGAGAAATGTCTGGCTGATGTGTGTAGAGGTTTGTACGGTTATACTGTAGCAGCCTGGTGTCCTTTTCAGACAATGTATGAAGGAAAACACCCTGAAAGGCCGTGTGTAATGCGTAATGTGTGTGTGTGTGTGTGTGTCAGCACGGTGTAGTCAAAATTCATACCGTAGGGCAAATTCATACCGGTGTACTTTCATTACATTTATACTGTCAACTAGAGGTGGGCAATATGGCCCTAAAATAATATCACAATATTTCAGGGTATATCTGTGAAAATTATATTCTTGATGATATGACAAAACCGTCAATGGTATTTTATTAATTTAAAGAGCATACACTTGCAACACAATAAGTGTAATAGTTTTATATGTCAGAATAAACGTTAACGGTTTGCTTTCAAATATTACTATACATTAAAACAAAATATCTCTCAGTTCTACAACATTAACTCTTCTGTATAAAATATATAGTACAACAAAGTGCTAATCTAAACAGTCATTTGTCAACAAGTTGGAATATTGGCAATATTACAAAGATTATACCAGTATTATCAAAAACAATATGATATTGCACACCCCTACCATCCACCCCTAGTATACATCCCTATCTGAGTGTCTTTGTAAAACAGTAAGGCAGTACACATCTACCGCTGACCCTAATTCATCATTCCCACAGCTGTTTATATTATTGAATGACTTCTTTTCTTTGAAAAGAACAAATCTCAAGTACATTCTCAGATATGTTCTGGGCAATTACAGTTTTCAAATGACATAATTTCCCCAGTTAGTTCATAACTTCCCTTTTGGTTCAAATAACCTATACTTAATAGGTCTGCAATACATTTTTGATAGTTATGTACCATTAAGAAATCACTGTGGGTGTTTTGAAAATTTATGGTTGCATATAAGTGCTATTCCACTCTGCTGGGGTATTACGGTTTACAAGGATGATTCATGGAAAAATCATAGGACAAATCGGTCTTTCTCAGTTTGAAGTTTGCTTTCCATGTTGTTGAGCTCCTGATCTTGATGTCGCAGAAAGTGTTTACTTTCAAAATGGCCACTTGTTTATTTTGTGTACCGCTTTCTTGTACATGCCCTTTTTGTTTGTTCCCACGAAGCAACCTTGAAAGAAACCACCAATGAAGCCATTTCTGTGCCATGAGAGCCCATTTTCACTGCTGTTTAAATTTGATCAAACATAAGTAAATAGTTAAAGAAAACACATATGGACAATGGTTATTTTAGTGTCCCCCAAGTCGGCAATAGCAAAACCAGATCCAGTCTTTACACAAATAAGCCTCCAATCTCATGTGAGCAACAATGTGTTTCCAGCTCCATCAGATCTGTTTTTGTTTTTTTAATCTTTTCCCATTTGCATCATTATGAGGGGGGGAAAAATCTATAGTAGAGTTTGAATAGCTCAGTAATGAGGAGGAGGAATCAATATTCCCTTCAAAGTAGGCCCGCTGCAGCAATGAGAGTATAAATTCACACTCATAAATTCCACACTTTCAGGTCCCCACATCCTTCTTAATGTCTCTAGAGTTTTGTGTGTGATACTCCACTGTAGATGGCCTGGCTGATTTACGGAAGGTTTTTCCCCTTCCTATTGGGAGGTAAAGGTATAGAGATATTGAAGTTAGCCTTCTCTGTGTGAGCTATAAAAATGCAGTAATTGCTGTGTTCATTTTGGGCCAAGCACAAAAGGATGTTCTGCCGATCCATCCAACTATCAATCTACCTATCATCTCAACATTGGGAGTTTGGCGTGTGTGGACCATTATTACATATGCCACATAATTAAAAGGAAGCGTAAGTACTGTAATTAATGTCAGCTGTCAAGCGCTAAAAGGCAGGCAGAGGATGTTTCCTGGTATCTTGAGCGAGAAGACCTTTGGAATCCGGAGGCTTCTGATTGATATTATGTGACCTTTCTGCATGCACAAGTGATGCAGACAATCATTTAAAATCATTTCACCATTAGTTACAGTTATAGATAAACACTCAGTTACAGCCAACAGTGCTTTTCTTTTCAGCTTTATTATCAAATCCTTAATAGTGAAACATTCTGTTTGAATAATAAAGCCTAAATAATAAGCATTCAAACAGGGTTATTTAGGACTGAAATAACAAACTGCATATACTGTTTGCTGTGCTGGAAAGGCGTAGCAACTATGGGTGTGCGAGTTTGTATCGCGAGACAAGCTCTACCGATTCAAAATCAGTTCATAGAATTCCAAAAATCGATTCATATTTAATTTCTTTTAAATTTCGTTTTGTAATGGCGTGTATGCTATTGTCCTGAAATGAGTTTAGCTCGCCATTCCCATAGGTGGCGCTGCGTCGAATTCACTCTGACACCTGGGCACTCACTATAATCAAATGAAGTGAGTGCAGCGGAAGTAGTTTAGTCGGCGCAAACAATGTCAAACCTCACAGAATTATTCAATCTGCTCCATCCTCATCGAAGACGAGAGTTTGGGCACATTTAAGCTTTTATAACCTCGAGGGGAATACGGAACTTGATAGGAACCATGCTATATGCAGGCTTTGCATAGCGAAAGTTAAGTGTTTTGGAAACACCACAAACTTGAGAACTCACATGGTACGCCATCACCCAGAGATTAACATTAAAGACGTGGACGAATAACAACCTAAAGTACCTTACATGCCGGTCAACCAACGCATTCTTTCAATGCTCTAAACTCCAGCGAACTCTGAACGAAAAGCTCTTTTTATTTGATCATTTTATTTTATACTTGAATTATATTTGTATTTGAAAGCTGGCCAAAGCTTGGCACTTTGCAGTTTTTAGTTGCAAACGTTTTTATTTTGTATGAAGACATTGTAATATCAAACTACATTTGTTGTTTCCTTTATTTTAAATTGAATGTCTACTGCAATCACACAAAAAAGAACGTTTACATACTGTGAATCATTTTTTAAATCGAGAATCGTTTTTGAATCAAATCGATTTTGAATCGACTCTTGAGCCTAAAAATCTATCAAATTGTGACATTAGTAGCAACAGTAACTAAGAGGGCGGCACAAGTTTATCAGCATACTGGCATTATCTACTAAGGCACTTACATTAAATATTTATATTTCATGTTTGTTTGTGTATGTGTTTTCAATTTCAATTCAGTTCAATTCAATAAATAGATTGGCTCATACTTGACCATGTCTACTCTGGTACAGTTTTTCCAAGAAAAGTTGAAGCTTTCTCCCTACAGATGTCCTCTCAATAATGGCTTGGTTAAATAACATAAATTGTGAAAATGCTAAGCTATAGAAAAAACATATGGTGCCTATTATTTGTATTCGTGGCCATGACCTGCAGGAGGCCAAAGCAAATAGGAATTCTTGAAATGTGCAATGCCGGGAATAAGTGGGGAACAAGCAGCAGGAAATCAGTTTAATGTGGAACACGCTTTCAGCACTCTTTTTTTTCTGTTTTAACTCTGTTTGACCCTTGCCATATAAGAGGTGAAATGACATTGATCATGCTGTGTTAACAGGGATCTAAAGTCTGAAGATTATCTTTACTTACAGCTTGAAACAAGATACTATTATTGCTGTACATTTCCCAACAGAAGTCTTGGGCTGTCAGTGTAGGCAATATTATTTATAGGCCAGTCAAGATTAGACCACCTTAAGGAAAATATTTTTGCTATCATAGCCTTGTGGGTAATCTGACCCTTGATGTGTGGCATTTTAATGTATCAAGGTGTAGAGCAATAGAAAAAGAACACAAGTTAGGCTTTACCTCCTTTTTTAATAGTCCCGTTTTTTATTGTTTGATGTATACAATGTAGTGCTACTCACATACAGCACAATGATGTTGCTCTCTGAGGAACAAAAGCTTTACTGGAGGAATATTTGGAACACATGTCAGAATCATACTTATAGTGGCCACTCTCCCACACTAGGTTTATTTCCCAAAGCCACCTGTCTTATCCAGTGTGGGAATACAATGCTGGATAATGCTTTCTACTGTACCACGAAGCAGCCCCAGTAGTAAATCATTAGATGACCTAATGCAGGATGAGAAGAGGCAACATTCTTTTTCACCATACCACATGGGATCTATTTCCTCTCAACATTAATAATACTCTGGAGCATTAAGGCATGCAGCAAAAGCAGATGTATTCTTCCCCAGGCTGATTCAACTTGTAAGCATTTCCTCTCCCGAACCCCCCTCCCCAGTCCTGAGGCAAAGCATGATTACCCAATTTTAATGAGATTTTTAATGTGATTTTTTTTTTTTTTTTCCAATTCCTGCTAGACAATCCAACTCTCTCTTATGTACATACAGTGGTTAATGTTTGCAGTCTGATGGTATGCAAAAAGGCCACATGTTGACTTGCTGCTTCTCAAGATTCTTTCTGTTGATTGTATAGATCATCGTTCTGCTGCTTACCTTTAATGTTTGCATGATGTTGATAATCCTCAGGGAAAGGAAATGTAGGTGTGCAGGCTTTTCTATAGCACTTCATAGTCACATCTGAACACATTGATTTCTGTTACATGAGATTACTACACACCAATGTCAACAGTGTACAGACAGATGTGTGATCATTAATTTGCATTTTTAATATCCAGTTCAGTTAATGTATTCAGGGCCAGTGTGCGCTTCATTATTTGTCTGTTTGCCTAAAGTCATGTTTAGTGTGATAGTCACATTTGCAAATTAAAACTTCACAAACTATTCATTATGATGCTTAAATCAAGAGCATTTCTGCTTATCATTGTAGATATATTATTACTAAATATTTATGTTAAAACTAACAAGGAAGGGTCATTTGTTGGCTTTACTTTCAGGAGTGTCACAGCTAAGTCCTATTTCTGTAGAAGACACCAAATATCAAACATAAATAATTGAGAACGATGTAACTTTAATTTGACCATTTATTAATGTATGCCTACTTTCAAATGCAAAGAGATCTTTACTTATTCAAAATAAAATTCTAAGACAAAAACACCACACAGCACAAATGTGAATCATACATCTTTTAAGAAACTGGGACCAACCTATGTCTGTTATTACTCAGTCCCAGCAATGTAAAAATGTGTTACTGTGAGTGTTACAGTGGTACTCCTCAGTAATCTGTACTGCAGTCTGCAGGAAATGTTAACTCGAGTGCAGCCAAAGTAGAGATGCCAGCTTGAATTAACTGCAATAAAATGTGCACACTTAGGGATAAACATCTTTCAGGTTTATCGATCAAACAAAATCCCTCAGATATATAGCACCTAATGAAGTGGAAAATAGTGGGATTTTGTTGGAAACAGTCCACAAAATGCTCTCTTTATTCTAGCTGCTTTATATCTCTATAACTGAATCACTGTGCTTGACAGGGTGGACAAACATAAGGCCCCTCACAATTACAGTTGCGGCTCTTTGTGCGTGTGTGTACATGTGCAAAATATCTCAGGTTTTTGATTGAAAAATCATGCAAACTAATTCTCTTTGTTGTATGTGTTGAATCGCATTGTGAATTCACGACATTGGTGTTTTGCTAATGGCAGTTCACTGAACACAGGTGAAGCCCTTCAATTGAGCACTATAGTGAAGCCATGTGAAAGGAAAGACAGTAGGGAGTTGGGGTTGCTGCTGCCCTTACGTGTATATATATATATATGAGCAACACTGATGGGGTTCATGGAGCCTATCCTGACTGGCTGAAGATGTACATGCAAGTTTTCACAGATATGCCAATTTATGAGGCTAAGCATAAAGAGCTCCCATTCTAAAAACTGCATTAGGACAGTGTTGTCTTGAAACCAGTTTGTGTAATATGAACCCCTGTGCAGTTTTCTCTGTTGGCCTGCCAAGAGTTTGCTTGCTTGGAGCTTAGCCTTTCTGGCCTGCGCTTGGCCCCACTTTTGCCCCCCTCTTCTCTTCCCCAGTCTCCATTCCTCGACAGTGGGGTCATGGTGCGTTGTTAAGCACATGTCATCCCAAATAAGGGTGAGAGCTGACAGACCTTTGGCTTCCTGTGTATTTGGACGGGACTATGACATCATAAGGCACAATGCCTGGTTTCCACACTGAAATGTCCTCCCTTTCAGTTTACCTTTACTAGTTCCCACTGCAGACAGCAGCTGTTCTCACTCCGTTTTTGAATGAAACTCTGGATTTCCTGTATTTCTTTTGAGACGGATGGTGACCATATGCTTGTCCAACCAGAGCAATAAAAGTCACAAGTTTTGAATTTATTTTCTCAAAATGCTTCATCAATCAGCTTGAAAGTGGTGAGGTAGAGTCTACAGTGAGCCTGAATAAACAAAGGTCCAAGTTATAAACACACCATTTAGTATCAACTCATTAGTAAGTCATTTAAAATGAATCAAGAAAGAGGAGGCTCAGGGTGTAATATGCTATTTTGTACTCATATTAGTATTTTAATTAGGCATTTTATTGAAACTGCTCTATCATATCATTTACAGTGTTTTATCATTTTTACACTGTCTAATCTGTCTAATTTGTGAAGGCAAATTGTGTTTGTCTTCACACCATCAGGGCAGAAGTTGAGCAAAAAAGCAAACAGGCAAATAACATTGATAGCATAACATGACATACGTTCCTGTGAAATACATGTATAACAATAAGCTATTCTAAACATAAGTAATTTACAGACTGACTGTAAGATGAAAATAAACAAATCATTGAATAGATATTTGATGAAACAAGCATAACCTGGGGACCTCTTGTGATATAAGAATTTGCCCCTGAAGTCTGTATTGTGCAATGTCTTCAGATGTATTTCACACACACACATTTATTTATTTATTTATATACATTTATTAGTGGATAAAACCCCATGCGATGCAGCATCTCGTTTTCGTGGGGGTCCTCAGGATCATGTCCAAACAGCATAGAGCAGCAGTACAGTTTAGTAGAAATAAACAAAATATACTTGGTAATAGATACAATCATAATAGAAACTAAACAAAAGAAAACATAATAATAATAGAATAATAATACAACAAAAACAACAACACAACACACAAACTCATACACACACACACACACACACACACACACACACACACACACACACACACACACACACACACACACACACACACACACACACACACACACACAAGCTCCCACTAACCCCTTCCCCATCACATGGGAAATTACACATAACACAATAATTCATACAACCATAAATGTACTTTTATGTACATAAGTACATTCATATTTACATAGATAAATAACATGACACATATCAATGATAAATCTAAGGAGCTAGAAACATTGACAAGTATTCTGAAGATGTCTTAACAAAGCATTTCGGAACCGAGGAAAAGACGTAAGCGAGCGAATAGATGCAGGAAGGCTGTTCCAGTCACCAGGAGCTCTAACACAGAAAGCATATTTCTCTCTTAACTCTAGGGACAGTAAAGCATATCTGTTCATTATGACGAAGGCTATATTGTGAGCTGTAAGGCACTAAATATTGTGATAAATAATATGGATTTTGAAAGTAAATACATTTAAAAATGAGCTGAAGCCAATGATTTTGTCTTCTGGCTGAGGACAGCTGTTCATACATCACACAGTGATGTGTCCTATAGGGGCAGCGAAGGACGAATCGTCACAAGCTGTTGTATACCACATCAAGAGAGTGTAATCTGGTGGCAGTACTGTTAGCATATATAGTAGCACATACAAATCAAAAACCACTATAACCTTCATATTATTTTTGGATCGAAACCCAACATAAGATAATGTAACGCACTGTCATGTCCAAGAAGTTATACTTTACTTTTTGAAAGATTGAGTGTTCACATCTCTATTAGCATTGCAAGACAAGTTTCCTGTATATGTTTCCAAAATGCTATCAGAGGTCTTATTGACTTCCACTGCAACCTACAGGATTCTCCACCGGCATTAGAAGTTGCACAATTCCCCCACAAAGTATTTTATCCTATATATTTTATCCTGTATATAGTCACAACTGTGACTCTATTAGTATTGGAAATGTGTTAACGGCTGTATGACAGTAAATGTTCCTTTTAAATGATCACTCTAAGTACATTCTCTATTTCTCAAGTTAGAAATGTTCAGTACATAACCTTGCAGTTTTGTTTTGGTTGACGGTTTAGTACAATCGTTCAAACTTCCAGACAGAGCAATAAGTTGACATGGCTGGCAAAATCAATGGCTGGCCACCCAAGTGGCTAGTCATTAGAGAACTTGGGTTATGTCTTCCATTCCTTTTTTTTCAGGGGACTTAAGCAAAACAAATTGCTGCCAAGACAGTTGAAGAGAGAAGACAATGCAGTAGGGAAAAGAAGCCTGGAGAATGGAGGGAGGGATGGTGGAAACAGATTTAAGTAGCAGGAGTGACAAGGCTGCCCATTAGGGCTTCTGCTGTTTTGGAGGGGTCGTCGAGTGTGTGTTGTATGGTCACTTGAAGTAAGCCAGTCCGTGTTACATGTATCTGTGATGTGATGAGCTGTTGCCAAACTTCCATGGGCATGCCTGGTTAGATTTTAATTGGTAAATATCTTTTAAATGATAGAATAAAAGGAACGCAACTGAATGAGAATGGAAATACCCTCCGTAGAAAGTATAACCTGTTTAAGTTCTTGCGATATTCTCAAAGTTTCTGAAATTCAGAAGGGAAGAAGAAATGTGACTGAATTGTGATGACTCCTGAGCACAGATTTGACATGTTACACTGAGGATGGGTTTCCTTCTCTGGAGCTGGGAGACACTGTAGCAAATGAACTGAGAAGCCTCCATTTATTTTCGCTCTAAATTCCGCTCACTGTTTCTACTCTACTAACCTGCAATCCCCGCTCATATAAAATATGCAGTCAGATGTTAGTAACTGTAAGAATAATATTTACAGTAAACTGTTTTTTTTGTTTTTTTAAACGTGATTATGTTGCATGGGTGCATTATTCTTGCTTGGGAACCTGCATACAAAAAGCAGGTTTAGGATTTTCAGCCCTATCCTACGGTGAGGGGTGGGAAAAAAAAGACAAGTTTCTTTGCCACAGAGGATTTCCGGGAGCTGTCATTGTAGCTCTGAGACAGCTCTGAATTTATCTGCAGGCTGTCAGTGGAATTAATACAGATAAGGTAAAAATATGACACAAGTTTGAATGTCTGTTGTCGAATAGAAGCTCTCTCACTGCCTCGTTATAATAAAGAGCAAGGCCATAAGGGGGAGGAAGTATATCTCTAATGGGTCGCATTTGGAGGCTTACTGTACAGAGTCTGGACGACACCCAAAGCCAATTATATCTGTGCTCTGACCAAACGTAATCGGCACCTTAAGCTCTTCAAGCTTTTAGATTTAATATTATAACAAACTAGTAAAAGTAATTTTCATAACACATTGCCCGTTTTCGTGCTTCTCTTGTGATAGGAGTGGGCCACTAAATCTGGGACTTTTTTTGTCTTTGTTTCTGTCATGTTAACAACTTGAGATTATTCAGGGTTTAATGGGTGCAATAAAATGACTGTCAAGTTAAGGGGTGAAAGCTTTCCACTTCAAATAGCAAAGCTACTGTCTCAGTCCCCAAATAATGACCCAGGTATAATATGCAGGCAAATGTATGCATCCATCTAAAGTTTATGCTTTTTAACTTAAAATGTCTTGAAATATTTGCATTACATTTTAAGTGGGAGTCGTCCAAGTACAGCTCTACTCAAATAATTAGCGGTGTGTATGTATATATATATATATATATATATATATATATATATATATATATATATATATATATACGTAGCTCACAGCAAAGAGAACAGACATGTGTCCTGAGGGGAGTTTTTGGTGTATTTCCCTAAGCAACTACATCCAAACATCCCTGCTAAGTGGCCCGGTTGTTCTAGATAAACTGAACACCATGTTACACTGACTTTCGCCGTAAGCCCAATTCCAAGCATAACTTTGCAATGGAAGCTACAGGCTGTATGACATAGTTGCCCTTACTACAAATGTGACAGATGCCATTGGGTATTCAGTGAAACGTCTTTTGGCACAGCTTTACAAAATCTGACTCTTCCTACAGCTACGTACAACTTTCTTGGATACTTCTGGGAACACTTAACTGGCTCATCTGTTCTGAGAGTAACATAATCCAATATCTGGGTGGAATTGCTACTGTAATCTTCACAGTGTTTTGTTAAGAAGACATGACATCACTTATCATTGTTGGCATAGATTCACTTCCTACAAGACCATCTGATAGTTCTTTGTGTTATTCGTCTGGGTCTGCATGTTAACATGAAGCCTCCCTCTCTCGCTTTTGGCTCAAAAATATAAATACTTTTAATTTTAATATACATCTACTTATAAGTGCTTTAAAGGCAGGATAATGTCCTCTTGAAGCAAAGCAACGGACACATTTTTTTCTCAAAGAAGGCCTTTTTAAATCCATATGATATATCTCTCTGCCTTCAGATGGTGTGTTCGGAGGAGGAGGAATTGCCAACACAATCTATAAAATCAAATCCTATTAAAGCGCAGTAAACAAGAAGACACTAATCCATCCCACGCGTGCCTCTGCCAACTCTGAGCCAGGCTCTCTTCGTAAGATACTGGCTACAGTTGTACTGAGTATTTACCAGTTGCTCGCCCACTCTTTCTCATCAGTGTAAATTAACTGTAATTTAGGCGTTTACCTACTGCAAAGTGAGCTTGGTGCTTTCAGATAGGGCTGCAAGATGTGCATCATCTTTGGACATTTTCGTTAGCTTTGTCAGGAATTGGCCATATAACTTCTGTGTATTCATGAAAACACATTTTATGTATCAGTTTGTTTTGGGATGCAGGCAGGTAAAGGACAACATCATGTGTAAGTTTTTATGTTATAGGACAACATATTTCTCATTATTTTAAGTTAAAAAATCAATACAAGTTATGATAGATAAAGTAATATGTAATTCTATGAATGATTAGCACCCTTGTGTCAAGAGCATAATGTAATATAGTGTTTTCAGTAGCTGCTGTTGGATTGTCTTTGACAGTGGGGTGTGCTGGCATGAGGTGCAGAAGGGCTCACCAAGGTCTTTACCTTGACAGCTGCACCTTTCAGTGAAATTACTATTGCTACTGTATCACTACGGCAGCATTTAAGGCTGACCTCATCTTCAGGATCAAATGACTCAGCAAAAGTATACTGTAAGGTGGTCTTCCAGTAGGGTAACCCCATAGTGGACACGAGCAAAGCTACCAATCCCATCTCATACACATTAAGTTAATTGACTTTATCAAGAAAACCCCATTCCTATATTGAATGAGATCATACCTATACTTACGTTATGGATTATACTAAGGAGGTGTTTTTGAATGGCATTCAACCTACAATATGTTTTTCCGCCTGCACAGGTTTTATAGTTTGTCCACATATCTAGCACAGCTCATAATACATACTATATGTTACAGGGCTGGTCTCGAAGTGTCAGATAATTGCATGTGTTGTTGTGTCTTGCTTTTCACAGTATCTGGTCTTGGCACTTAAATTGCTGTTGCTGTTGATGGCATTCACTCACCTAATCTAAATGTGAAGACATTCCACAGAGAACTCCATTCAGGAGGTCCACAGAAATGTTAAATGTATCAATATTCTCTTCAAAACTCAAATTGTGGCAAAGTGACATGTTGTCACTGTCCAGCTGGCAATACAGCTGACAATTATGTATAATTTGTCCATGCTAGATGCACATGTGCAAATTAAGCCATTAGAGTCGGCCACTTGGGTTTGACTGAGATACTCTACCTGGCAATACTTCACATATAAGATAGGGTCGCGTGTGTCTGACATCTCAGACATGTCTCATATCCATTTGTGATGACAGAATACATTTTAGTTTAAGCACCCACATTCATAATTTGAGGGTATGAATTATTTATCCGTGACATCATCGCAAATGAACATTTTATACTATTTAAGATTTGGACTATTTGCAGAGTGGTGTTTCTTTGTTAAGTCAACGATTGTTAACCAATTGTAATTTTGCAGACTCTGGCACCAGAGAGCACACAAGACAGACAACAACCGAGTTGGCTGACTGAAAGGTATTAATTACAGAAATTTGGCACTGACAGACCTATCAACCCATGATATCAGCCGTCACCAGCTACACTTTTAACCTTGTAAAAGTTTGCAGATGACAGGCACAAGCTAATTAAAATGCTCTCTTGCTGTTTGAAATTTCAAAGAGTGCCATCAAATTGCATGACACAGCTAATGGCTATTATAACTGTTTAAACTGTCAGTCACGTGTTTTCTGCAGTATCGAGACAAAATACATTACATTACATTTTAACCTGGCAAATGGACAGAAATGTAACTCCTTTGTTGGAAGACTCAGTTAACTGTGATGATAAAGCAAAAAGGGCTAACCAGTTTCCCACTACAGATAGGTACCACTGGTTCAGTTTAAAAAGGGGAAGCTTAGTGTAATGTGAAATTAGTTAGTTTGTTTCAAAAAAAGATGAACTGCTGTCATGCTGTTCAGGATAGTTCTAACTTGGTTCCTTCCCTCTAAAAGTCTTGTGCAAGCTCTGAGGCTTTCAACGTCCCCTCTGCTGGATACTCTGTGAACATGGAGGCTGAGACCTGTTTAAGGTAGTCATTTTGATTCCATGCCTTGACAAGGCAATAATAGCTCTTGTGTATACTTCACTCTCGTAGGTTCAGCGTTAATTCACAGTTACCACTGTCACACTGACACATTTCAATTACTGTGACAATTACACTGATAGAAAGAGAGAGGGAGAGAATGAGAAATATGGGAGCTGTACAATTCACAATCACATCATTTTAATGTAGTGTTAGAAAAGGCTAACGTGTGTGTTCATCAGTTTGTTTGCAAGTTTGCACATGAATGTAATTAATCAAGACTACTGCTATTTTTAATTGTGAATTCTTAATGTAATGGCCCAATGGTGTAAAGTAATTATGTAGCCAACAGCCTCCACCTTGCTGCCTCAGCATCATAAATACACTTGAAGGTAGGTTTTACAATTAGCATCACCATGGGGTGGGGTACACACACACACACACACACACACACACACACACACACACACACACACACACACACACACACACACACACACACACACACACACACACACACACACACACACACACACACACTCAAATGAGGCCTGCAATGATAGCCAAATTTCTCATCATCACAGAGATGAGTGAAGCTTCTGCTATACCCAGACATTAACCCGCACGCATCCACAATTTTCTCAGGCTGACACTTCAATTAGGCTAATCCTGCCTGCATACAAAATGCTGCACTTCTCTCTGAACCAACGTTGCCGGAGACATGCCATATTCCTGTGCTTTTTGGGCTGCTCTGCATCACAAGTAGAGGAGCTTTTTCAGTGACGGAGGATTCCAGAACGATCGGTTCCACTTCCAGGCAGAAACACAGAGGAGAGGTGCAGGGAAGCAGAGCGAGAGAACAAGAGAGGGTGAGGGAGGAAGGGAAAATGGTGGGCGGTCGAGGGAGGCCAAAAAAAGACAAAGTAGACCTGCTGTGTATGTACTGCTTTCATATGTTCCACAGGCACATAGACGACATGGGGGAAGCCTACAGTGCAAGCTGTTGATATAATAAACAACTCAGTGGGGTTCCTACAGAGGCGTCCACTGTCCTTGTCGGGGGTCTTAATTGTTTCAGTTGCTTCAAGGCACTCGAAGAAAGGACTGTGAGAACAATATAGCCCCAATTACCAAAGTAGGCAAACTTGAAAAAATTTGACCAACTACCCTGCCAGTAGATGATGATATCATACATCCCTGATTTAGTATATTTACAGTGATAAAACTGCTGTTACTTTTGAAATGCAATTTAAATTGCTTAGGAAATGTCTTATATTGAGAGGGACAAGATGCGTTGATCTCCTGGCAATATTGTTGTATTCCTTGAAAGCAGAGCAACACCAGCACTGATTTTCAGGAATAACTTCCAATGAAGTTAAAGTTGGGTATTGGGAGTTTGGTCATTTGACTGCTGATTGTACAGCACTGTAACCTAGAGGTAATATAATCACCTTGGCATCTGAATGTTCCGTGGCTATATATATACACACATATACATACATACATACACACATATACATACATACATACATACATACATACATACATACATACATACATACAGTACCTATAACAGGATTGCCAGTGGGTATGGCTGTGATGTTATGAATGCTAACAAGCAATAGACTGAGAAATGTCACAGATGGATCTGCAATTGCAGGAAGTTCCACAAATGTGTCTGTCTGATTTAGAGTGATTGCTGCCATGTCCAGGTACAGCATGGTACATATCAAGACAGTGGGGAAGTGAGAGACAGTTTTCAGGATGGAATAAATTGAGTAGCAAACACAGCTGCTGTGGCATCATTTTGAATGCTTGGGTTAAAAATAGAAAACAAGTTGGAGTATGTAATATAAAATGTTCTCAATATACAGAGCAGAGAAACACAGTTGCTACCCAACACAACCCTACCGTGCTACTCAAAACGGTAAAAACATGGAGGTGGGGAGGCTGTTTTTGTTTTGTATCACCTGTCACTCTATACTCTCAAGTGACCAACGCTGTCAGCACTACATGAACACCCCCCCCCATCCCTTTTGTTTTACTCCCTCCACCGCTCCGTCTGTGGTATCTTTCCTCCCTGAGGCGGTACACTAGGACATCTAGGCCACCAGTGGGAATACAGTAGTTAATCTCTGCTAGTTAAATGCTCTTGTATTGCCCTGAGCAGTAGCAGTCAACCATCACCTCTTTTCTGCTTTACTTGCTCTCTGGGGAATCTTTTCAGCCTTATTTTAATGTATTACATGAGAAGAATAAAAGCTTATTTCAAGGTAACGGCCTTTTTAGTATTGCTATACTGAATTGATTCTTAGATTTGAAGTGTTTGGCAGTCTCTTTGAAGCGAGGAAAAAAAGTAATGCTTTTCCAAGTTCCTGTCAAAGGTGAGAAGACATATCCCCCCCCCCCACCTCCCGTGCAATTCCATTCTCCATCTGCCACCTTGTCTCGTTTTAGCAAACTGGACACAAACGTTCATGGCTCTACTTGTGCCAACCACAAAATCCAGCAGGATTCCTCACACTCATTAGCATGCACTTAAGAAGTTACCACTTTTGATGTCACAATACATTGCTCACCCCACACATAAACCATGGGCTAGCAGATAGCGGCGCCACTAAATGTTTTCTAAATGACAACAATTTCTGCGCTTCAATAGCTTCAGGTGAGATCCCCGCTTGGCAGAGAAAATGGAATCTGCCACCGACTGCGTTGAGGGCCGACGACTCTTAGCCTTGGCCTTCAATAGTGGATATGCTTTAACAACCTCCCTGGTGTAGGGCAAGAGAACTATTAAAACTGATAGGAAACTGAAAATGTGATGGCAGTGCAACAGATGAAAGTAGGCCTCTTGAAGCATTACCTTCAATTGAGTGCATTTTCTCAGAATTGATCATGAATTGGTTAGGTGTGAAAATATTAGTGAATATGTTTTGATTATGAAGTTAAGCATAAACCGGAAATTGTGTTGTGAATCAAAATGGAAACTCCTGTAAAAATAGGCCTGACAGTTCTTAATTATGCCTCATCACACAGGCTTCTACAACCTTAACTTTTAAAGTAAGTGGCATTTTCTTTGCTTCTGTGGTTTAGCATATCATTGCCTGACTCGAATCCTCTGTAGAACAATATAACAGCTTCATATTATCCTGGATATAGTTTTATCTAATGTCAAAAGCAAAACCATTGTGAACAAGACATCAGAATGAAAATGGACAACATGTAAGCCTTGGTGTGGATGAGGAGCCCTCTAAAATAACTCTTGCTGTGAAAAAAAAAAATGGTGCCTTATCAGCTGTCTCCACTATCAACTGAAATTATATATACCCTGACAGTGAAATGACTACCAGCTGGTAAAGAAGAAAAAAGAAGGAAAAAAGCATTTAATTTCATGACGGCTCGTTTTAATTGCATCCCACCGCCACCTCCAACCCCTCCATGACTTGCTTAAGATCACATTAGGCTACAGCATTGCATTCAAGTTTGAACTTACACATCCTCCATGTTTTTTTCCCATTATATGCAGGAAGCTGAATTTTCCCATTACAGTGAGTTAGTCACAGCCACTTTAAGTTTGGGAGCCGACCATACGTGTAAGACTTTTATCATCAGAATGTATTATGTAAGATTGACTGCAGGGTGATGCGCAAGAAAAAATAAATAAAACTCTTGCTATCAGCTCCTGCGTCTAAAATGGAAGGACCCTATGCAGGGGTAGTCACGGGGCTAGAACCATTCAAATGGGCCAAGAGTGCTGATGCGTCCTATTTACCGTGTGGTAATACATTTGTTTGTGGCCCAAACCCCCCTCCTGTCTCGAAGGAATATTGGGGGCTTAGCTCCATTCACTTTCTGCTGTCCTAGCCATTTATTTTGATTGGGGAATGAAGTCCTCCACAGAGCCATACCCAGAATAATTGACACGGTGTCCTCTGAGGTCATCAAAAATATACCCTTAGTACTTATCCCCATGGTGAAGTGGCAGTGGATAAAAAGATTGCAGCTGAGCACTGAACTGAAGGTGTATTATTGCTTTAGGTTGCAACAAAAACCTGTCGGGGAGCTCATAAATTATATTTCCTGTTATTTTTTTTCCCCCGACTTGACAGGATAATTGATGTGTGCTGTGAACTTTCTTTTTATGTTTTTAGATCATATTAGGAAATCAGCTCACCATTTAAAAAAACTTGTTGCATACTGTTCCATTTCGAAAAGAAAAATACTAAATCAATTCTGGGTATACTTTTTTCAGATTGTTTTTAAACCACTTTGTTTCTGTGTATGATCACTCCTAGATGTGTTAAGCAGCAGTAAGCTGGAACAATTGCTTGATCAAAAGAAGTCATTTTTTATGCAAAAAATGCCAACAATTCTCTGGTTTCAGCTTCTCAAATGTGAATTATTTTTGATAGAGAACTTAACTTGTTTGGGATTTGGACTGTTGATTAGACAAAACAAGACATTTCAAGACGTTGCCATGTTCTTTGGTCAAATGTCCTCACAAGATGCCAAACAATCGATTTATTGAGCAAATATTTAGTAGATTAATCAATAATAGAAATAAGTGTTGGTGGGGTTGGTGGGGTTGGTGGGGTTGGTGGTGGCGCGGTGGATATGACACATGCCTTTGGTGTGGGAGGTCTGGGTTTGATTCCCACTGTGATACATGAACCAATGTGTCCCTGAACAAGACACTTAACCCCTAGTTGCTCCAGAGGTGTGCAACCTCTGATATATAGCAATTGTAAGTCGCTTTGGATAAATGTGTCAGCTAAATGACATGTAATGTAATGTAAAGTGTTAGTTGCAACCCCAGAGGTAATGAGTAAATGTTTCCACCCCGGCCACACTATGTATGCAACTTTATTAATTTGTAAATGAACATCTTATTAGCTAAGAAACCAGTGTCTTGGTTCAAGATCAGATGCCAAATACCTTGTCCCCCCCCCATCACCATCACCACCACCACCACCACCCTCGCATCCACATTCGGAGAGTAGTTCCCTAAAAGTGCCCTGACGCATGTCCACTCCCAGATGAAGCCAGGAATGAGTTATAAGGAATAAGTGCAGAGAGAGAAGGGAAGCAGATGGCTGGCCTACAGAGGTTCTGATCACAGGGATATTGGCAAGATGCTGAGCCCGAGAAATTAACCTTCAGAGGTTTTTACACTGCGGCAACTGTTGGCTCATGCTGGATTCCTCTCTAGCCCTCTCTCACTATCTCTGTCGTTACTCCAGTCAAGCTTTTTCGCTCAAGTCGTCTCTACCCTATCATCCTCCATTTTCATCAAGTAATACCTCCCTATTTTCTCTCCCTCTTGTTTTACTTGGTCACTCAGTTGAAGAAACAATCTCTCTTAACCCATTTTGGCAGAGCTAGCTAGTAATAATGGGCA
Source organism: Gymnocephalus cernua (assembly GCA_023631565.1). NCBI lineage: Eukaryota > Metazoa > Chordata > Actinopteri > Perciformes > Percidae > Gymnocephalus > Gymnocephalus cernua. The sequence continues at coordinate 12,666,628 of CM042445.1, forward strand.
CTTGAAAGACAGACACAAATGTATAATCACACTGATTCTTTTACTAGCCTTTTGTGGTGATCTTTTTTTGTTTCCTTTCCTTGCAATAGTTACTAAAGGTCAACACCTCATTTTGCTTCTGAAGTAGCTCTAATGTGATGTGCAGACAAAGTCAGTGTAGCGTTGGCAGCAGCGTCAGCTCTTATCTGGGTTCTTCATCGTTGAGCTGGGAGCCCGCTCGATTGAGGATCCCCATATGGATCATCATCATCAGCCTGCTGCAGGGCACGGGGCCTGTCTCTCTGCAGCGCAGCAGCCTTCACCATTCTGCCTGCGAAAGGGCCCCGGGTTGTGCTGCTCGCAGGCCCATAGCTGTCCATTTAATTTTCAGCGCACAGTCGCTCCTCTTGTTCTGCATTGAGCCTTGAGTCCAGTCAAACCAAGAATCCATGTCTGTTTACTCAGCTGCTTAGCTCTCAAGTTAAATATTAGCTTTGCTGGCGGCCAGCTGTGACAGTGAATCGGTGACAAGGGGGTGAGCTTTGTCCTTAACAAGTATATGAAATCACTGCTAAGGTTTGGCACTTGACATTTTAAACTCAAAACTGCCACTAAACCGTATGAAGAACTAAACTGGCTTTAGTATTACCCAGAAATTAAGGCTTTAGATAAAAAATCACTGCACCTGAACATGTCATTGTGAGGAAAGCATTTTGATTTCAGTCCAGTAGCGGTCATGGGCGGACGCTGTATATTCATTGTAGGTCTTATTTGGGTTGTGGCAGGAGCTATTTTACAAATGCGGTAAGGCATCACAGATGAAACTAGGCCCTCTCATATTATCTAACAAATTCAAAACATGTTGCATCAAGGATTGTAAATAAGGTAACATTTCACAGCTGTTCTTGCAAGTGTAGTGGATACTAAATCTTATGAAGAGGTTGTAAATGACATAAGGCTTGGCAACAATCCAGGAACACAGAAGAGTAGCGGTGGGAGAAAAAGCATTTATCCATTATTCTCATCGTCTATGATTCTAAGTCAATTCAGATTCCAAAAATATTTGTTTGTACCTCATTAATAACGTTATGTTGAAGGAACAAAAAAGGGCAGGGCTTAACTGAGAGGGTACAGTGCAGCACCTGGATGGTATTCACAACAAGATATGCAAGAGTTATCTTGTAGTTCACCTTTAAAGAAGACTCACTTACTGAAATCCTTTCTTATAATACTTCATATGCAGGCAGTTTCATTAAAAGTCCTGCGTCAGTACTGGGTTGTACATAATTGTTCCCTTGTACTAGCATTACAGCAGAAAGGATCTACTTTTTTCCCTTACTCCAGCACGCCAACTTATTTTTCTACAAAAGACATTTAACCAGGCAAAGACAGTTGCTGGAGTTACTTTTTTAACTATAAAGAAAGCTGTAAACTCCCACACATTTTTCTCTGGCTTTTCTATTTGGTTAGACTGTGACCGCCATCAAGACCAGTTAGATTTACTGTAATTAATATTTCATATTGCAATTCAGGGGACTAAAGACAACTGGAAATAGTTCTAGTCATTGAATCGAGAATCCGTTTTGAATCAAATCATGACACCAAGAATTGAATCGTGTGATTCCCAAAGATTAGATTTGATTCCAACAGAAATCTTTAAAGGTACACTGTGTAGTGTTTTAAGTATGTTGTTAGCTAAAATCAATTTCTTCATTCATAAATATGTCCTCATTGACTTATCCTCGTAAGCAAAGAATTTCTTATCTGTATATTGGACAGGCAAGTCCAAGGAGGCTTCCATGTCGTTCCGCCATTTGAAAAACTATAATTGCTGAGAGGGTTATAAAGCACTAGCCTACCTGTCTAGCTAATCCACAGCGCGTTTCCGTTCAGAAACTGAGAAGGAGATCAGTGAGAGGTTCTTGTCACCACCCCGGCAAATTTGAAAGCCTGCGCTGCACTTTAGTTCATAAAGGAGGATCATACTTATGCCGAGCCACAGGAGAAGGAATCCTCGTCGCCAAAAAAGTGAAAATTGGAAGTCATGTCGTCATAGCTTCTTGGTACGTAACGGCTACCGTAGTTACAACACGCATTTGAAAAAGCTCGGCGCTAGAGAGCACTGTTTGTTTAAATGCAAAATACAGTTTAACTGCTAGATGGGAGAAATTCCTACACAGTGTACCTTTTTTTAAAAAACATCTCTTAAATCAATTACACTATGCTTTTTGAATGTTTGAATTCCTCAAAAAGTCTTTGTTTTTTAACCTAATGTGCACCTGCAGCACTATATATAATTACAATATTCCAAGCAATATTAATATGAAGATGGATTCATGAGGAGCATACCTGCCAACAGTGTCTTATTAGTCAAAAAATGTCAGGACCTGATACATGAAGTAGATGAGGTGGTAACAACACAGGGATAGATGGAGCATCGAGAACACAGTGGGTGGTGGGTGCTGTGAGTGTCAGACTTCTTGATCAAAGCAACCTGCTAATATTATTGAATTATTTGAATGCATAGTTGTGTAATTCTTGCTGCAGTAGAATCGGGTGCAGAAGCTTTTCTTCTTTCAAAACCCGAGAGAATAAAAATAAATGTCTGGTTCTCGTTTCCCACCCACTACTGTTGACAAAGCCGCACTGCTCCCTAGCCTTCACCTGGAAATAAAGCACTCAGGTCGTTTATTTTTTATTTTTAAGGGGGTGAAAAAAGGGATACGTGAGAAATGACTTGTGCGCAGTGTTGTAACTGACTGGTTGGTTGGTTTCATAATTCCACAAAAACTGCTGCGAGACGAACATGGAACATCTGCTTGACACATGTGAAGTGCAGCCTCTGGTGAAAAATAAAAGCTGACGACAGTCGCAGTTCTGTAGTTCGTTGTATTCCTGTCTGGCGTGAAGCAGACATCTGCATTGGCACGATAGCTCAAGAAATTTAGAAAATCATTTGGCCAATTTCCATCAAATTGTCAGAAAAAAAGGATGAAGCAGTAATTGCTCTTGCCATGCTGTAATCTGTGAACATGTTCCTACATGTCATATGCAATTCTGTACACGCTGTAATATGATACTGGAGCATTGCGAGCAGTCTGCCTGTTCCAGCTTCCATGATGGTGTCTGAAATCTTGAAAAAAAAAGTGTTCTCTTGATCTGGGGAGTCGTGTCCTAAACACACACAGGTGTGGGAGGAGCAGATGTATCTTGACAGTTTTGATGCTTCATTAACATAGCAAGAAACATCGAACATCAGCATACCTTACCGTATGAGAGGTCCTTCACGAACTTTGCCTTTTCAGGGGCACGTTGCTGGTTCGGGCAGATGCAGTACTTACATGTTAAGTTTGAGGTCTGATTTAGAAAAAATGCGTAGCAAACGAGTAACAAACAGCTCCTACTGAAATCATCTCTGTAGTTCTCGCAGTATGTCATTGCTTTTGACACATCTCTATAGCAATATTTTCTCTTGAAGATAGGAACCTCTTGATATTTATTACATTTCAGCACTGCTATGATCTGCTATTGTTGATTAACATTTTGTGCAGCTTGTTATACATCAACACTTTCCAGGGTAGACTCAGGAATAATGTTTCTCAAGCTCTGTGTCATACCTGACAGCATCTGTCATTTGTTGTCATGTGGGATGATATTTTCTAATAGGGTGCATGGATAGTTTTCTGAAACCTGAATAACTTCTGTGTTCCCCATCTTTCAAGCCGTTTAATACTGTTCTTTAAAAAAAGAAAAATGCTGTTTTCTTGCTTCAGGTTATTGGCACTTTATTGTACTTGTGTTGTTGACAAAAATATGGCATGCACTGTTGCTTTAGGAACATGTAGCTAGGTTGTGAATAAGTTGTAGTTATGACACCTAATGATTTTTTTCCTGAATGCATGACCTAGTGAGCCAGTCTGGAGTAGCCTCTGAAAAAGTGATTTATGAATGTATCATTATAGGTAATGTAGAATTAATATTTAAAGGTACTTAGCCATGGCTGTGTTCCATTGCTTTGACTTTGGAAAGCAAAGTAAGAGTGTTTTAGTATATATCAATAAATCTGTGGAGTTGGTACTGGCAGTTTACGTTTCTGAATTTCTATGTATTTATATTTATTTAAAGATATGCATATACCAGGGGCGATATTAGGAACAAACCTTTAGGGTGGCTCAGCCCCTAATGAGAATGTGACATGCATGCTAAATCAGTAATTACATTAGCCAATGATCTCTGAGCTAGCTACTGAACAACAACGTCACTATTAACACTATGATGGAACTAAACCTGACACTTTATAAGTCACAGTAATAACGACCAATTGGACACAATGTTCTAACATTCAGCTATTTTAGTAGCTTACGTTTCAATTTGGATTCTAATCTGCGCCATGAAATGACCAACTTCTTCTCTGGGGACTACTAACGTTAAACATCACAACCGCACTCCTGCTCTCCCTCGGACAGATGAGATAGACTCAGCCAAAGACGGGAGTCTGGCACAACCCCCTCCGATTGGCCAAAACTACGTTACTGTTAACCCTTTCCTTGACGGGGTTACAGGTGCATAACATAAGCAACAGCGACACAAGATATTAAACCTGTTTTTAAGCCCTTTAAACCTGTAATTGTTTGTTTTTTGTCACTAACAGAAAAGGTCGCAAACTCTAACTTGAAGCACTAAAATTGATTTAAAAAAAAAAAAAGTTAATTCTTAAGGGGGCTGAGATGAAATTAAGGGCTTGAGCCCCCCTAAAAAGGGTCTAAAATTGCCTATGGCATATACAGTATGTACTGTACATATTTATATATCAGTATGTATCGCTTTATATTGGTTGTATAGCTTTGGCTTTAACTTAAGATGGATCTTCTACCAGTATGTATCAGCCAATGTATGTCTAGTCATAATTAAGTGAAACTGATTTCAGATTGGCACTTTGGCCTAACTTGAGGTTGCTGGTTATACTGGTGTCATTTAGATGTTATTAACTTCACAAATACGTACATAATAGATGAGAAGCAGGAACAAACGGCAACAGAAACAAGTAGTAAGTTGTGCAATGGCACTGAATGTAATGCAATGTGGTTCTAATTCCGACTTACAACACTACACCACTTTGTCGGTATGGTGAGCAAAATCTGTGGTAAAGACAAGGCAGCTTTAAAAACATGGCACTTCATATGTCAAAGGTTCCCCTGATGATTCAGTGTAGCTGTCATCAGTGACAGGAAAAAACAGAGCAATGGAAATCTATTTAAATGTGGTGAGGCTCAATTTCCCCTTAAATGAAAGAAGCGTGGATAATATGTTGGACCCAGACCAGTAGGGGGTAAAATAGCTCCATCAGTCTTTTCAAGTCAAAGTGAGGTGGAGGGAAACAAGTGAAACGCCGATGCATAACACTGACATTTTTTAATAGAATTAATTTATAACAAATGGAACTTGTGTCAGTAAATAACTGATTTCCATACAGATTTCTTTCGCCATCAATGTAACCTAAGTAAGAAAATAAAAAGCACTCCTTTCATTCAGAAAAAGAAACAGTTTACGCTTACAACTAATCGGAGGTAATTGTATGATCTTTTTAACAAGCCATTTTTTTTTTTTTTTTACAATTTCATTATTTAATTTTCAATCTATGCATCCAGACGAGAGATAGATAGAGAGAGCAGAGAACACAACGTTTATTTCTGTTAATGACACTCCAAGCTTGAATGGCAAAGCCACGAGAACAGATGGTTGGGGGACAGATTTTTCTGAAGTCATCTGCTGGAGTAACCATGGCATCAGAATGGATGCTCTTTTTTGCCACAAACTTTTTTTTTTTGTCTTTTTCAAGAGTTGATACCTTTTTTTTGTGTTATTTACATACACACAAAGTGAACGTTTAAGGAGGTTGTTTTTTTTTATAGATGGGTTCAAGTAATATATTATTGGGTTTAGAATCAATAGGGCAGTGCATAGTACAAAGATAGAGAAAGTGCAAATCTTCCTACCAGGCCAGCTTCGGCCATTCTGCAATGTTTCACCCTGCATATGAAAAATCAATAAAAAAAAGGGAAAAACTAAGATGAGAAAATAAACATCCGAGACGCGAACATAATGTAACGTTAGCCACCATTAATTTAAATGATAAGCACTTTTATATCTCAAAATGAAAACAAAAGTAATCAGTTAAGCAGTTGACAAAAATAAAACACATAGCTGCTTGAGTTAACAAGGGAAAGAAAGCACCTGGAATGCACATCCACAAAGCCATCAAAGAGGGTACGGAGAAGTCAACATAAAGACTGAAACATAACCTAACTAAACTCCAGTATCTAACTGTCATGTCATACATAAAAAAGGAACATAACACACTGTCAGGATAGCAGAACTGAAATTGTGTTGCAGATTGTGTTTCTCTATATCTCTTCTCTGTAGTGACACATATGAAGTCTGGAATTCGAAGGCATGGAAAGGAAACTCGGCGGTGACGACCTGTGCGTTCTTTTTGACCAAATCCATTTTTAGTTTGAATTGAATTACCATTATGTTGGGCCTTCGTCCTGTTTAGTTTTGAGTATTCTGCAATCTCATTCTGGTCTTCATGTCTGAACATTTTAAATAGATGTTTTGTAACTATTGTGTATTCTGTAGAGGTCAGCGATATTAACTTTTTATTTTTATTTTGTATTCACTCAGCCACATTAAGGCCACTGAAAATGAAAAATATGAGCTTTGAAATGTTCTTATTTGCATATATAATCTCATCATGTGACAAATGAATACTTATGATAAATAAACTATACAGTTACATCTATACTAAATGCCTAGATTACTCAGGATACATTATGTTAAATGAAACATTATAAAAACAGGCATAAATATAAGGCACTCTAAATGCAAAATGAAAAAAAAAAAAATGTCATTACCATTGAATTCTTTAAAGATCCACAAGAAAGTGACGTCTTTGTACCTTGCCCTATTGTGTGGAGCGGTGATTGCGGCTGTGTGACCCCTCTGTCTCTAATTACAGACTGTATGAGAGCTTGAAAAAAAATGCACCAGTGACACTTTGACTGGCACCCGACATTCCCACACCTCACTTGCGGAGGGAACAACAATGTCATGAGTGAATGACATATCCACATAAAACCCTATCTAAAATACACATTTATTGCACAAGAAAAGATGCACTGAATCAGAATACAATTTTGTCCTACTGATGTGCATTCCAGTGACAAATCTCATTTAATTTCCCCCATAGCACACAACTCTCCATCTGGAAGCTTTCATAGACCATCCATAGTTCAAATACTTTTTTACTCATAAATTATGTACTTTATCAATATATTTAGAATGTTATATGTATGCTTTAATATATATATATTCACATATATTTGACAATCTGTACCATATATCTGTATATTCATATATTTTATCCAATTCATCACGTTCTCTCTTATCATCATCCTAACATGGAAGAACTAAGATAATCTGTAGCAGCAACTTCATACTTTGCTCATCCCTGTTGATTCCACGAAGCCCCAGTTTATCTCATGGGAGTAATTAAGTTACCATGTATGTGATCATGGACAAAAACCATAACAAAAATCCAGCTCAAAAATAACTCTTGAACAAACTTTCCTTTTGGTAGTGTGAATTTCTGTTCTGTGCAACAAAATGAGGGAAGAGAATGGAAACAAAACCAAAATGAAAAAAAAAGCAAAGATATTCTCTGCAAAATAGCACATATGTCAGAACAGTTCTACAGCTTTAAAAAAAAATTAACATTTACGTAAATACGTTTTATCACTTCTTTTCCAAGCAATAAATTTGTGTAAAAAAAGGAAATTCACACAGTTCAAAAAAAGCACATCAGCTGTATAATAAAGTACTAAAAAACTAAATCAATAATTTTTTATTTATTTCATAGATCATTTGAGCTCTACCGTCTCCCAAAATTTAGATGAACATTGTGACAGGAAAAAGGGTTATTTATTCATTATTACTTTAAGTCTGTCCTGCTGTTGTGGACCAAGCATTGTCTTCTTTTTCGATGGGTTGTCTGTGTGTTCTTGATTGTGAAACAGATTTTTTTTTCTTTACAATGTGCATCAAGTCCCCCCCCCCCCCCCCCCCCCTGCAATTCTGTGTGCCTCCAATGCCTCTCGTAAAGGTTCATAATCACTGATGCATTTCTGATGATGTCATTATTGTTCATTTACTTTTTTGTTGTGTTGCTTTCATTCAGTTTAATGAGCCCCAAAATGAATCCTTGAAGCAAAAGAAAAGGTAATTCCGTATGATGCTTCAACAGTCAGGATCCCCTCACTTTGGATCAAGGCGAGGTTTTATTGGGGTTGGGAAATACTTGGTCCTCCGGGAATCATCTTTTACATTTTTTGACAAGACATGTCACACATCCAACACTTAATGAGTTGTTAGCAAGGAGTTAAGGAGTACTTTCTCAAGCAGGAATTTATGGCTCAGAAGAGAGGCTCACTGGGTTTTTTTTTTTCCAAAGGGCTCTCTGCTTTTTTTCTTCCAATACTGGGTCTTTTACGTTGCATAGTGATCAAAGCTTCCCAGGTACTCCAAGCCAGCTCTGTAGCAGAACTGGTATTGATCCTGGAGACAAAGAAGAGAAGACTTAAGCTCACACTCCCTCTCTCTTAGGGATCTAGCCTAGATACTAGTCACATTACATTTGTTAGCTGCCTTCTCTATGGAACCAAAACTTTTTTTTTTTTTGTATTCCAAAAGGTAAGATAACTTTGCAGTGAACAGCAAACAAGCTCGCCAGTAACTGGTTCAGTTACTGGATTAATTATGGTCTTTAACAAAGGCTTGCTTTAATCTGTTTGGCTCAAGAGCACGCTTGGAATCTCACCAGCCCTTTTCATTATGAAATTATCAAATTTGTAATGCAGTCATTGATTCCAAGTGTTATCTAAAGTGTCACAAAACCTTAAGTTACCTCAATAAAGTTTGTGAGCTATGTCTTCTTTGCAAATATGGTGAAAAAAAACCACCTCACCTCTGTCTGCACCATAGCTGGTCTCTGTGTCCGTAACATTTTCACTGTCTGAAAGATGTCTACTACGCCCTCATATCTCATTCGTTCCAAGACTATGCTGAGGGTGATGAAAACTCCAGTTCTACCAACACCCGCGCTGTGCGAGAGAGGGCAGAGAAACCAGATAAATATAGAAAAAGTCATATCAAACAATGTACCAGTATGCTAAATCAATATTCGTGTAGAGCTATTATTTGCAACTCAAAATATATTTGCATTCAGTTTACTTCTCTACAAAGTGCTATAGTGATATAGTGATATCATTTGGGGAGTTATACTGGTTGATCACTCACCTGCAGTGGACCGAAATAGGCCCATCTTGGCCGAACTGCTCTTTTGTTTTATGTACTTGGCCAATGAAATCGATGAAGCCCTCTCCTGATTTTGGCACTCCTTGTTCAGGCCAGTCTGTGAACTGAAACTGCCTTACTGTCCGTGACTGTCCATCCTGGGAACGAAAGGTGGGAAGAGAGAGATATAATGTACAGAGCCTGTTCTTTAGATGGAACATCAGTCAGAAATATGGAAAAATGTGCACACACAAAAAACTGAAGTGAAACTAGGAAGCCAGTCTGGTGTTTCACAGACAGCCAACCCATGGCAGTTCATTCCATGACCATCTCCATTGTAATTAGCCATGCCTTTTGTGGGTTTTACAGTGCAAGACAGCGTTCTTGAAAAAAAATCTAGCTCAGGCACCAAGTTTAAAGCATCAGAGAAAATGTTTTGTTGTCAAAGTTTTACCTGAAAGTATTAAACATGAACACTGTAGATGCTAATTCCTTTGATGTGCTAACCTCAACGGGGTGCTTGGAGAATCGACTGACAGCGTGCATTACTTAAGTGATATTGTATCCCCTTGATAAGGAGAGCAATCCCATTGACGAGACAGTGTAACATGCACTACAAACGAGGGAGACTCTGCCATTTATCTGTGTAAGCCTTTGATGGAATTAAAAACTGGCAGCTTGCTGCTGCCGGCACCACATTTGTTTTTACACTTTGACGTGTCATAATTCCCACAAATATTTATTTTTGCTTATGTTACACTTAAGGCCATAGCTTGGTATAAACAAATACTTGATACAATGCCAAAATGTTGAGCTAATAACTACTGCGATATTAAGTCCGGTGCTCAGTGTGTGTTCACTATCCAGCATGTTCAACAATGTCATTCAAATCGTCTTTCTCGGTAAATAAAATCATGTGATTAAGAAATTGTGTAATGGGATTTTAAAATTTAAAATAGTTGTAGTATGCTCAATAACTGAATCACTTTTTTCCCCTAAATTCTGTGACCCACAGTTAAAGTACAGTTGAAACAAAGTTGAACATTATTATTATTTTATTTTGGTGATACATTCAGTGTCCCCCCATGACCCAGACTTTGAAAAACAACACACTCAAGCAAGCTGTAAACAATAGCACTGGAGTTGGAGCTCCGTTCCAACAATGCCACATTTTGATCTTTAAACTTTGTTCTATGAAATAATGCTTGCTTACCCTGGCATCAGTCACTTTGAACTCTCTCAGGATATACTGGGGCATGTTATACTCGGCCATTGGGTCCACCACAAAGTACTGGTATCTGGCCGACCTCTCTGCTGGCCAGTACTGGTGGCATTTTTCCTGTAGGGAGTGAAAAATAGAATACCACAATGAGCCACAACATTCTCTTCATACACCAGCTTCATTGTTTTCATTCCCAGAATTGTTTTCATTCAATTTATACTGTATCTTGTGCATGACGATTTTGTTCTCATGGCTGAAGCTACATACTGTATGGTATTTTCATATAAGCTGTTATGTAACATGCTTCTGTGTTCTGTAGCCAGGTTAAGGAGGTTAATGTGCCAAAAAATGGGAAGAAAAATAAGCATATGCATACCCTGCCCATTTCTCTAAGCTTGGTGAGCATAACAACAATAGTAGAGTTGTGCTCCCAGAGCATTCTCCAGAAGTCTTCTGTGGTCTCTGCCAGTGGTCCCTGTGTGGCAATATAGGCTTTCTGTTGCCTGTGGAAATGCATTTCATCACATGATGGAAAAGGTGTGAGACAATCAGCATAAAAGTACATCAGAGCTTTCACTGTGAATGGTTTGGAGATGTTGAAAGAGCCATATTTGTGATGACTGACCGAAACATGGCAATGACGCTTGTCTTGTATACATTTGCTGACTCTTATATTTCAAAAAATGGAGTTGCTTCTTTTAAAATGCCGAGCCATTTTCAAGTCCAATGAATTTATATACTGGCTATCTGATCGGCAATAGGTGTCAGAGTATGTGAGCACTTACCTGTACCCATCAATGAAACTGGCATTGATGTAGTCAGAGCCCTCAACTCCTCGAATGGGCTGAAGACACACTCGTGTGGACTCGTATGGCATTATGTTAACAAGGCGGTTCTTGAACTTGTTGCAGGGGAGATTGGCACTGATGAATCGTGATGTATGGGCTTTAGTGTTAGCTAAACGCTGCATTGAGACAGAGAAAAAAAGATATCTATGAGCACTGACTTTCTGTGTTTCCCTGGTGACTGACTGACTGACATTGAAGGTGGATTGGACGTAAAAAAACATGAACAGTCAGATTCTTTCAGATTCTTGAGAGTAGGAAGTAATCCAAAAATAATCAGCTGCACATAGTGTGTGACAAAATCTACATTGCACACAGTGTACTGTGGTTATATACTATTTTCACGTAACCATAAAGTACGGAAATGGCATCGGAGTGATTACTATCACGGCTTGCCTTTGCAGGGAAAAATAGCATGTTATGATGAAAAGACAGGGGAATGGAAACCCTGGTGAGCCTGGAGTGCACAGAAGCGGTGTAATTTAACCTGTTTATCATCTCTTAGTGGAATCAGCATCCCATCATAGCAAGAAAACAGGCGTGTGACGAGCAAGGCAATACAATGCATACAACAGTACCACAGACTGCAAAGGGCTGCATAAGGATTGTTGAACCTCTCATTGTAAATGCAGAGTATATTGCTCAAGTCACTTATGCAGCTGTTCTGTAGTGGGGAAACCCTGTGTTTTGCCGTTTTCATGTAAACCAAGATCCCTGTTACCCAAGGAGGGAGCGATATGGGAAGGGGAAACCAGAAAGGGAGAATGTATCCTATTTTGGGTTACACAAGTAAGTCAATTATCTGGAATAGAAAGGAAACCACAGGCCCCATGCTGTCTAGCAGGCCTACTGGGAACTGGAAAAGAGTTTGGGAGTTGTACTGAGAATGGCCAATCAATGACATAGTGGCCTGCATATGACTTGGAACACGAATGCCAATGGGATGCCTGTAACTTTTTGCTGCGTATGGCAAGTAAAACCTAAGGTCAGTAAAGCGAGCCCTGACACACACAAATTTCCCCTATGCTTTTGCTTCAAACAAGTTTGTACCTTGAACTCGAGTTCCATGCCGGTGACATTCTCTCCACCCTCTATCTGCGTCAGTTTCTGGATGTAGGCGTATAGGTTTCTGGCGGGCACTTCGGTGGTGCCGCAGTTGACGGCCTCTTGGAGCGCGTCATGTATGAAGACATACTGGTCCTCTGTCTGCACCATGTAGTTGCGCTGGGCACGCATTAGCGTTACATGCCCGTAGATGTCCACAGTCTTCTCGTGCTTGATACGTTCCATCATGGCATCAATCACAATGAAGCAACCTGTGCGTCCCACCCCAGCACTGTGGGCAAAAACAAGATACATAAATAAGGAAGAATGTTATTGGAAGGTATTCTCAGTTGAAGCTGTACTTCTTTATCAAACCTTCTACAAATGAGGGGCAGGCCAGTGGAAGGAGAGGTGTCTTTCCTAAACAAGGGCAACAAGGGCTTGAAGAACTCCCTTTCTCCCAGCGATGAGGCCAAAAGGTAAACTCTCTGTGCCAAGTTTGCCACTGTAGGACGGACCATTTGGTTTGGAGTGTAATTAAATCTGAAGTGGCACTGTGTCGAGAAGAGGGCTTGGCAGTCACAGCCTTCAGCGGGCTCACTGCTGGCTTTGCAATCTAGTCTCTCCCCTCTGGACCCCACCTGTGCTCTCCAATCCATCAGGACTAATCACTTATGCAACGGCAACATTTAACCTTTATCTCATGGTACCGAAAAGTGCCACTACAACAAATGCGCTCAGAAATGTGGATACACAGACGTGATTTTGCCAGTATGATTTTCTGAGGGCTTCGTTAATGTGCCGGGCAACTTCTGAGAAGTGCAGCTGACTTCAATTAATGCCATTAGATTAGCGCAGTGCACCCAAATAACGTAAGAGCTTTAGAAAAGGCACTGAAAGGCAGGTCTCTTCATTTAGATTCACATCGGCACATTGTTAGATTAGTGTGTAAAAATGCACAAGTGAAAAAAAGCACTCTGACAAAGAGGGAACGCGTTTTACTGTTTCTCTTTGACCTCTTCTTGCAGACCAGCTTGAGACATGCTGTACAAATGTGGCCCCCTTCTGCAGACTGCTGACAATTTAAAAATGCTCACCCCTACACATTACACGTTTTAATAGCGCATGCCTCAGCATTGGAGATGTTTTCCGATGACAATTTATTTACCATGGGGTGACAGGGTGGTGTTAAATCTTATTCGTTAACTCTCCTCCCACCTCCTGCAAAGCACAGCATTGACAAGACGATACCTTGCACTTGGCACTCCAAAGTAAATAGGTTATTCAATCCATTAAGCTGACATGCCTACGAGGTGTGAGCCATGCTCTCGTGCCTCCTCCTTCTGATGGAGCATTTGTTTTTCATTTTCTCTGAGGAACGGGGAAAGGGAAAACTCAAGAGGGAGTAAAGTTGGTCCCCAGGGGCCAAGTCTGGTTAATGTGCCGTGCTGCACTGGAACTGTGCTGCGAATGGAATAAAGACACGTATGGGAGTCATTGGCTTTAACAAATGATCTGATGATCACTTTCAAAATGGCTGATATTGGCTGAATAAGACTGAACTTTTTTTTTCTCTCAAATCTCTTTGCAGCTCTAGGGCGATTACAAAGTGTGCATGTGAGTCAAAGAAAGAATCAGGCTGCAAAGAAATGTGAAAGTGTCTCAGGGATATTTGAAGAATGAATCCCTTCCAGGTCCTCAGCCTTTAGGCGAGGGATGCTGAAACTAGAAGAGCTTTCTCCCTTTACCCCAGCTGTTACCAATCTAAAAAACATTTTACAGTGCAGACCTGAATGTGGGAGAGTGATGACCTGCGAGAGAGTCAGTGACAGAGTGACAGCATTGAGCTAGAGAGACGAAGATGAGGAATGGGGGAGGGAAGTAAGGAGACACAAGGTTGAGTTGTGTTATGCAAGGGAGAGCATGTTTTTCCTTAATGTAAGACCAGGAAATGCTAGGTACGTGTGCACTTTTCCTTTATCGACAAGTGACGTTGTGTGTGTGTGTGGTTGGGGGCGAGGTGTTGCAGAAAGCCATTTGGCAGTTGAAGGGGAACTGGCGGACAGGCTGCACTAATGACCTGGCACTGCCTTTTCAGCCAGTCAAGACCAGCTGCTTTGGACGTCGACACACATTAAGTGTCAGACTAATATGCTTTCCAGGAGTTTAGGGAATAGGGGATGGGAGAAAGAGTGCAGTTTATGCTGCAGCTGCAATGAGCTCCGAGAAGATAAAGCACAAGCAGCAGTGAAAGTAATTACATATGTATTGTTACCAAATCTCTTGCCGTCAGCTAACCCGTCACCATTTCCCTACATTGCCTATTGAACCCGCACACATTAACTCAAACTCGCCAGGATCACCTCATTGCTGTAAATGGAGTCAATAATAATTTTAGACCTTGAATACTTTTCAAAATGTGCAAAGTAAATCAAAAAAGTCACTTATTTTCAACTTGGAGGTTCATTGCTGATTCTTGTCCGTTGTGACATCCCAACAACAGTAGGGCGATTCCCCCTGCATGCAACTATGCCACGATGACATAAAGGTGGAGTTCTGCAGCAACGCTTTGGAGTTGTCCCTCTCCTTCACTGTATTAGACTCACTACTGTTGTTTGACCCTCTTAGAGAGCGGGGCAACTCTGTATGGCTTGATGACAATGAGGAGGCCATGTTTGATTTCTTTTCCAACAGGGATGTTTTGTATGCCCCCATGGTACTAAACCTACCGGTGAGGCTAGTCTTTTGTCACCTAGACTGCATTTGTCATTTGGAACTGACATACCATATTGGTCCGAATATAAGACGTTTTTTTCCCCCCCTGGAAATACGTCTGAAAAAGTGGGGCCGTCTTATATTTAGGGTCTAGACCTTCAGCTGTTAAAGTCGCAGAGGCTGGTTTTAGAACGTAAGAGAAGTCACCTGTTTCAACAGCCAGTAGAGAAGGCAGCTGGTAAAGTCAGCTATAAACTATAGAAATAAAATGATCAATAATCCATTTTATTTTGATGTTACAAACAAATAGCTGGTCCAAATGGCAGAGTTTTAGACGGAGCCTCTACGAGCGCGCGAAAGCACGGTAACGTTATATGGTCATGTAGGGTTGGGTACCAAAATATACGGTACTGGTGCCTTAACAACTGGTATCTACCAGACCAAATAGTAACAATAGTAACTCTTCATCATTCTTAGCTCTTTTAAAAAAGCTATTTATTCGCAGGACATTTTTAATAGCAGCCGCTTCTTTCTCTTCCTTTTCCTTCTTTTTTTTTCTCTTGGCAGCCCCGTTGGGCTTTTGGTTGCTGTCCATTTTTTGCAAACACCAACTTTGCGATACTTTTCCCCACACTTTTACTGATACAACCCAATCTGACCGGGGATCTGTTACAAATGAATTCCACTCTTTTAATCTTAACTCGTTCTTAAAAAAACTGATCTTGAATCAGTGCGATGTAAACAACCTGCTCTATGCCCGCCCACCTTTATCATTAGCCAAACTACACAATGCATTGAGGCCTGCTTCCAATCATCACCTGTCCAGCCATCCAACCGACATATAAAACCAATCATGATACTTCATTTTTTTGTAAACAACTTTTTTTTTTAAATTCTGATTGAATAAAAAAGAAGTTAGAACGAAAGTACAACAAGGCATTGTCATGGAGATGATACACCATCTACAAATGCAAACAGCCAGATAAAATCTTACCGTGGTCCTCAAAGCGGCCGCTTCCAAGAGATTGACAGGAGAGTGTGTGATTACGTGACTGAAAAACGGAATGATGGGATGCCAATTACCAGAGCAGTCATTCAGCTGAAGGCCTTGGAAATATTTACCCTTAATTTAAATGTGACATTTTCATCTAAAAAGATATTGAAAATATATTTGTTTAAAAGATGTTATAAACAACAGCCTACCTTGTTTTATTCAATGTGTTATTATTAGAATTATTTTCAAATCAAATTATTTTCTTTATAAAAACAAGATTTGGTCTTCAAAAAGTTTTTTCCTAAAATGAGTCTTATAATCAGGGCCGTCTTATATTCAGACCAATATGGTACTTTAAGTGAAGGAAGTTAAGTAGACTACATCCTGCATTATGCAGTCCCTCCAGAAAAACGCGGAGTTTTTTTGTGATTGTTGCGGGCAAAAATCCTTGATTATGCGGCACGTTTTCTTAAAAAATGCGATGGAATATGCGGGATATTTATGCCATTTTATGCAATGAAAATGCGGGAACTTGCAAAAATTGCGGGAACTTGCGGGAACTTGCAAAAACTGCGGTTTGATGAAAAAGAGAAAAAAAGTGATTCCCCCAACACTGTGTTCTCAGTAGGTGAAATTACGTCACTTCATAACGTTCCCATGGCAACAGGGGAAAATGGCTGCTCTTGTGTGAAGTAAACGCAACATTTTTCAACTTTCTGCTGAGATATATGTGACTTTTTTTGCAACGAAAATGCGGGGATTATGAAATCATGCAAGCCCCGCATATTTTGCGCGGAAATCGGCAATTTATGCGGCGAAAGTGCGGCGTATTTGAAAAAATGCGCCCCCCGCATTAATATGCGGACTTTGGCTGATTATGCATTGAATTCTGCGATCGCATAATCGCGTTTTTCTGGAGGGACTGATTATGTGCTGGCTACCACAGTGATAGAGAATAAAGAAAAAAACAGTTCAGCACTGTGGGTTGCTCTATCAAAGGTTTCCCTTCTGAGTCACTGGGAGAGGCCAGTGCTCTCCATGACATTTAATCATGACCTTTTGATCTCTTGTGTCACCTCACAATGCCGGGTTAGCCCTTGAGCTAGAACAGCAAAACAGTCCCTGACTTATGGGTTAGTGAAAACAGCAGGAAACATGCTCCCTGGGGGGGCAGATTTCATAGGACATACTCTGATTTCACCTTGTGAGAAGTCCAGTGGTCGCACATTAATGCATTATGTTTTCGGTTTGGTTTGTCCATTTGTTTGTTGGTCTGTCAGCAGGATTAAGGAAAAACTTCTGGCCCCATTTTAATGGAACTTGGTGGAATCTTGGAGTGTAGCAGGAGCCAAGGTAGAACACTTTTGTTAACATTGCGAGATGGGGCGTTTGTGCTCCATTCATGTGGTGTCGGAATAATCCGAAAAATGAGTTCCCGACTAGGACAGTTCACATATATTTTTATGCCTTTATGGTCTTTGCATAAGGCCCCTCAGCATGTACGAACATGGTAAGCTGCAATTTGTGCGCCAACTAAATAATCAACTGCTTAAGAGACTGTACCATGCTGTTAATTATAGGCAACAAAAGGCTTTTTTTCTTTCAGCTTTTATTTAGGCCTTTTTTGCATGTGCATAAACATCTTCAGCTTCTACGGTACAAAATATTTTTGTCTACAGTATATCTCTGCTTAACCACAAAACACTCTGAATTTTGTTTTGCAAGTATGTGGAGCTAAAAGATGGATCTATTTAAAATTGTGGTCAAACATGAAGTGAGGGAATGCCTCAGAGGATTTGGAGCTTGGAAATGATTGTATCTGATATGGTTCCAGAGGAATTAAAAACTCCCATCTGCAGAGTGACATTAATTCCTGCATTCTGCTTCATTGTAAAAAGTGAGGATTTTCAATTTGAAGCGATTCGGCAACTAGCTCTAATTAACTTCAGCATGTGGTAATTCTAATTCTTCAGTAATCCCCGTTGCCTTTTTGTCACTTTCTGACACAAGTTTGTATCTATTAGATTCATTATGGCTGTTCCTTCATTTTTACAGTCTTTTTTCTCCCACTTTAGTCACTTGCTTTCTCTGTGCAGAGTCTCTGATGACTTCCTGAGTTGAGAGGAGCCAGAAGTCTGTGTTATATCCCAGTACCTCTCTGTTGGGAGTCTGGCCACTCATGTAGCTCAGGGAAGTGAAGTTAGCATGAAAGTGAAAGTTATTTGTTTCAGATGCAATAACCCAAGGGATAAGCCAAGGACTTGTCGGCTGCTGATGTGTGTCATGTTATTAGTGTAGCAAGGAACTCTACAGGTCTGCGTGTGTTTGTGTGTCAGTGAGTGGGAGGGGATGTTTGAGTTTGATAAGGGCAATGATGCTAGTACTCTTTTTACTGTGATGTTGAAAACACCTTCAGATTTAAAGTGCCTTCTGTAAAGCTAGTAGGTTGATTTGATTTGTTTGGGCTTACAGTGGGCCATAGTTTACTCCCTTTTGAATATGCTACTTTTAGCCAACATTTTGTCCTCTGGTTCATGGATGCTTTCTTTTAAAAATAATACACAAATGACTCAGATGTAAAGCTCTAAATAACCATGGACGTGTTGTATTTTGTCATATGTTTTCATATATTCATCACAGTGAATGGAGAGAACAAAATGAATGTCATGCTTTGGGATGTTTTTGTGAAACCATGTTGTTTCTTACCTGCAGTGTACCACCATGGGCCCTGCATCTGGAGGATTGCAAGCTTTCACCCGTCTCAGAAAGGCCAGGAAGGGAGTGGGGTGCTCTGGTACCCCGTGGTCTGGCCAGGCCGTGAACTGGAACTGCCTCACCTCTCTCTTTTCACTGGAGCCATTCTGCATTATGATTTGGCGAAAGGTTAGTGACTAACACAGCTCACATCAAGTACTTAACAGATGTTGTGGGGTCTAAGTTGCTGCTACAGGACAACAAAATCCAAATGCTGCTTACTTTAAAAAGTGCAAATGTCCTGACACAGTATGTGGCCAGCTCTACTGTGTCTAGCAGTGTCACTTGGATGAGGCCGTAAGTCTCTGTCCCTCTCGTAGGCCAGTATTGGTCACATTTAACCTGCAGTGGAGAGAAACATCACATTAGACAATCTCTGGATAGGAATATATGAACACTGTCTGCCCTAAATTTAGAAAATATTAGTCTTGATGCGGTTTTCTAATTTTTTCTAAACCTTGGTACCAATGCTCTTTCAACAGTGCCCTTGATTCACATTAACAGTTATACACAAAGACAAGTAATGGTAAAATAAATGTCCAAATTCCCCTCATTCCTGCTGACTAGGTTTGATTTCATAATCAATTAAATGGCCAGAGATATTTGTATAGAGCCGACGGACCTATTAACTGTCCTGACATACTCTATAATTACAAAGGTAACCACAGTTTCCAATCATATCACTGGCTCGGCTTTATTGCCATTCGAGTGTACAGCTTTGTTTCCCAGTTAACAGCCAATAAAAAAACTGTTCCATTATAGCTTTACTGATTAGCTGACAAAAGAAAGCTCTACTGGTGCTGGGGAGGAAATAACTAGGTTCCAATTCACTTGTTTTTCTTCATGTTGTCTATTAGAACTGATGTGGCTTGAGCCACCACAATTGAAACGTCATCATACTCAACAAATCCTGTTGCCTGGTGCTCTGTTAAAATGTATGATATATTTGACAAGGACACCAGTTGTACCACTGGAATATTTAAATATCTTAAGTGTACTATCCACTTATTAATTACCTAAGCAAATACTCAAGCTTTAGATATGAAAAACATACAAAGAGAGCTTGAGTGAATGATATGACTGAATAATATGAAAGACAGAAGCTGTTGCCAACAACAAAAGCACATTATGTACCAAATGTTAAACAACATAATGGTATGGAAGGATCAGAGAGGGCATTTCTCGCAGGAAGCGTTTACGGCAGGAGCACTGATATCACAAAGCATCTATAGAGCGAAACAGACACCTGACAGCATGAATTGAATTGAAGAATTAAGCATTTCAGAGTGCCTACAATATTAAAAATCAGCCAAAGGAGCTTGTTTGCCTTGCAGATTGTACAGATACTGAGTGAAAACTGCTGTGTGGATTGAATCAGCAGCCCTGTTAACACGATGCCAGCCTCTTAGAAAAGGCATACAAGTGTGAAGGTCAGTAGCTTATGGAGTCTGTGCAAGCTTTCATGTGTTCAGTCAAACACTGTGAAGATGTGCAAGTAAAAGGGACAGGGTGCCTTTTGACCATGTCAGCCTTAAAGGAGTCGTGAATGCATCCAGCTGGGCAATGTAGCTTTTCAGTGTTTGAGTCTTTTATCATTGATTGTAATCCAGTGCCTTTAGCTGTCCTAGCCTAATGAAGGGAGCCACTAATCAGTCAGGGCTTAACAACAAAATAACATGTGGTTGTAAAGAAAGGATAGAAGATATGAGTGGATACTAAATAGAAGTTGGCTTCTCCTGGAGAATAAATATGAAGGCATCTAGGGAAGGCCAGAGTACAACATACTGCACAAATGAAACAGGAGGATAAGGACGTCAAACTATCGTGTCACTAATAGGGGTTGAACAGAGCTGGAAGAATTTTTACTGCAAAGTTTTGATGTCAAATGAAGAATGGCTTTAAAAAACGCATTTTTGAAAGTTTTAGTTCATGTGGCTCAGACTATTAAGTCATGTTTGGTGTTTTTGTGAGTTAGGGTTTAACATTCCAAAGCTTAAAAGGAAACAATTTTTCCCCACACTTTTGTGTTCGACCTGGTCATTGATATTTGAATACTACTTGGAGAGAGAGAGAGAGCACCACGTAGAAATATGGCGGTATCTGTATTTGCGTCCCTTACCCTGGACCTCTCCTCCAGCTTGGTCATCATGACGATGACTGCACTCCTCTGCTCCCAGATCATCCTCCAGAATTCACCAAATGTCTCTGGCAGAGATCCTTGGGTTGCAATGTATGCATTCTGTTTCCTGTAGCCATCGATGTAGTTAGCATTGATATAGTCACTTCCAGGGATACCTAAAAAAATAAATAAATAAAAGACCAATGTCACAAAAAAGCAGCATTTGTTGCTTCCTAAATTGGTCTTAAGTCTTGATTTGCTCTTCAGTTATTAGTGGTAACTTCAGATTCTCCCCACAAAAGTCAACATCTTCTAAATGTATTATATGAAAAAAATAGCATAGAAAAGTACCTTCTGTGTGTATTAAATGGAAAAATAGCATAAAACAGTAACATTTGGAACCAGTGTTAGTCTATGGGATTTGTATTTGCTATCAACAATGCTTTTTTAAATCCACAGCTTGTGCGTTCCTCTTCCATATCTGCAACTGACTTACAGATAAAGCTCAGTCTGTAAAAGTCTATCACCTCACACGGAGAAAAACAAACCAACAAAAAACTAGCAAAACAATTTCCCCCTCCCCTGCTCACTCCTCCTTCCCTTTGCTTACATTAAATGAAAGGCACAGCAGCCTTTTCGAATCCAGGCGGAAGAGACAGAGCTGACAGCTAGTCAATGCTTCAGGACTGGCAGTTTAGGGGCTTCGTGCACACATGGCCGACCAAGATAAGTCTCATCTGCATGGACGCCACGTATCAGAGAATCCCCTCACTCCAACTGCTCCCCCTCCCCCCTCTCCCCCAGACTCCCTTTTACTCCCAGGTAACTTATTAAACAGAAAAAAAAATAAAAAAGAATATGAACACATTCAAAGAACAACCCACATCATTTTGTTCAACTGTTCCCCGCCCTCTCTTTTGCTGTTGAAGTTGTACACACAGCCAGGCGGCTGAACATTTCCGTGATGGACAAGGGATAAATGCAGTTAAGCCCAGTGTGTTTTCAAATTGAAAAGCAAAAGCAAAAAGAGACATTACTGTGGTTTAATGAGAATGAGGCTGTTGTTTAATGCCCATTTGCGAATGGATTTTGCCTTTGTGCTTTCTGTCACTCAGGATTTGTATGAATTCTACCATTTTCTCTGTCAATATGCTTATTGAGAAATACACATTGCGTTCTTCAGTACACCACATAGAAAAGCAAAGGAATCTAATACAGATTTTAGTGTACAACATTGTAATGGTGATTCTTAGTAGTAGTAATAGCATTCACATTAAGGTTATGTGCATTTGCGAGCGAATGACTACTCACACTTTCTCAGATTACTGAATTGTCTTATCGCAGAATAGATTTCTAAAGTTGTTCCATTGGATTTTGATTACATTTTCTAAAAAAATTACCTATTAGTAGGTAATTGTAGAATAACAACAGCCTTGTGACAGTATACCACACTAAATATAGATCAATGGAAAAAAAGATTGCGCTCTAGCATAAGTTTAAAGGAACACGCCGACTTATTGGGACTTATCTTATTCACCATATCCCCCAGAGTTAGATAAGTCCGTACATACCCTTCTCATTTCGTGTCGTAACTCTGTCTGGCGCACCCACCGCTAGCCTAGCTTAGCCCAGATCCTGGAGGTAACCGGCTCCAACTAGCCTACTGCTCCCAATAAGTGACAAAATAACGCCAACATTTTCCTATTTACATGTTGTGATTTGTAGACTCCCAGTGTGTACAAATAACAAGGTCACATGAGACACAGCCATCTTCTAACCGTATACAAACTGGGAACTATATTCTCAGAAGGTGAAGCACTGCTACTTGGGCAGAGCGATTAGCGCAACACCTGAAAAGCACCGTTGTTACTCTCTGCTTCTCACCACGAGGCGTCTCGTAGCAGAAGTTGCAGTGCTTTACGACATGCACGGAGATGAGAAGGGTATGTATGGACTTATCTAACTGTACGGGATACGGTGAATAAGCTAAAGTCCCAATAAGTCGGCGTGTTCCTTTAATGTCCCAAAAAGGAAACATCAATTTGATGGAATTTGGAGGGAACATGGCATTTGCAAGGATCACGCTAACAAAAACTGAAACATACTAATAGAAATAGAAACTGCACAATTTTGGCAAATGAAGGGTTGGCAAAGTTTTAGGGATTAACTTTAGAAACCAGTTCCGGTGATGTCACGACAATTAAAGTCCACAAATGCACTCAAGCATCATGCTCATCCATCCCCACATCGATAAATTCTTATAGTAGCTGTCTTCAAATTCTGATGTGAAATCCCAAATCCCTTTTTATTCAAAGAACTCAATCAAAGTAAACAATAGACGCATCGCTTGCCAAAAGGCTTTAAGCTTTAGAAGGAAAAGAGGAAGTCCCTCATGTCCCCCTGGCTGAGAACTACTCACTTGCTACAGAACAAAGGCTCTAATGTGGTTGTGCAGATGTGTTTATACGCCTGGCTAATGGAGTTCTATCAACACTCAAGCTGTGTGTTGCTTCTGAGAGACTGCAAAAAGGCACTTTGAGCCCTTATCTATCTGTTTTTGTCACGGTAGCCATTTGCTTTTATTTTCGTTCGCCCACCATCAGAACAGCTCAATGGACATGGTTAAATAATAGCTGTGTGTGTATGTGCAATTGTGTTTAATCCAATAAACTGGTGAAGAAGCCAGCACTTAACTAGCAATTTCAAAATTGCCTTTCATTCCTTAGAAGCTGTACTGTACAGAGCAACACTTTTTTAATGTGCCAAAGAAGTAATGGACTGGTTGAAGTCAGGGTTGTGATGGGCTCAGAGGAAATGTGCAACCACATCTTGAGTAAGTCCTGTCCATAAAATGTTACTAGAGACGCCTTGTCGATTGTGTCACTCTGACCAATGTCTTAACACTTTAACTTGTGTGTTGCCGTGAGTTATGTCCTGTTTTTTTGACCAAACACATACCCACAAAAAAGTAATGTTTATTGCAAATTGTGCTATGCTGTCTAATTATCTTCCAGTGCACTTACTGTTCTGGTTTCAATGTATACATTAGTCAAGAAACAGCCCATGGCATCATACAATATGTAAGTCTGAAGCATTATAGAATAATTACCTGACAAAAAGTCAGAGGAAAAGATGCTGGTAAAACTTGCATCTCTTACTATAGGTGATTGTTCAATCTGACTTGAATGCTTGCCTCAGCATTTTAAGAGAAAATCGCCAGTTTCTAAAGCCGTGCCTTTCTTTGCAAGCACCTGAGGCATTAAAGGGAATAAGTAGTCTGACATGCTTGTGTGGGAAATATAATTTAAAACTACAGTGTGGTTTCGCTCCTGAGGTCTAAAAGACACAGTTGTACTGGCTGTGGAATCGATGCTGCAGTTGGGAGAGAAGGTGTTGGTGGGCGGCATACCATCAATAGCAGAGAGCAAGACTCTGGAGTGGTCGTATGCAATCACGTTGGCATATCTGTTCTTTGGTTTGTTGACCTCCAGGTTAGAGTGCTCCCATGTGAACTGTTGACCAGGGTCAATGGACTGTAAAGTACAAGAACATTTGTCATTACAATGGATTATTATATAATATATAATAAGAACATTTAACAACAGTTCATTGCTTAGATTGAATTAATCTCTATGGCAATTGCCCCTGAAATGTTTGTGTAAGAAATACGCCTTTCACCACAGAGCAATTGAAAGTGAAATTGCTGTGTTATAATGTTTACATCATTTAAAGAGTGTACTTGAAACTGGAAAGGCCTTGTTGTCCTTTACCAGGCCCGTGTTTGCCAAGGCTGTTTGTAAAAGGCTATGATGATTTCAGTCTTTCCAGTGTGGCCTTTTTGTCTCCCGGTCTAATTTTGCATGTCCCTACACTGATGACATATTTTGGCATATGTTTATTCTGTGTTAATGTCATGCATAACATTGATTTTCAGTGCTGCTGTTAGACTTACTCATGTGTGCAAAACAGTGATACATAAAGGTTGTAATATATTGATAAATGTTGCTTCATCTGTAGCTCGGTAGTCCGGTATGAAATAGTTTGTCTTGCATGAATACTGTTTTCCATTAAGGTCAGATACTGTTTAAGACTGGCTATTTTAAAATGACTATTACCAATCGAGTGAAAAGGACTGATATACACAGCATTTCCAAGGTAAAAAAATAGCATGAACTTGCAAGCATCCCTAGCCTTATCAGTGATACATACTGATCAAGCTATTATAATCGTGGGTGTCCTCTTTCTGCATAAATTGTAACTGTGATTAAAAACGTACTTGAGGTTATTGAGTCCAAAGGAAATTATTGTTCTCTGACTGAAAGCTGGTTTTAGTTGATGAATAGTCTAACCTAGACTTTTATTCTTCTCAGTTACTTTAAGTAGTATCTACTCTGGCCTCTTGTATCTTGTTGAAAATGGGGTGTCAGCACACACTGAAATCTAAGTTGCCACTTTTTAGTCTGCAAAGCTTAAATTAAAATTGGAAGAGGACATTTTTAGGATGGAACTTTGACTTAAAAAGTGGATAGTTTACTTAAAAAAAAAACGATGTGAACAACGTGTTGTCTTTGTCATGAAATAGCCGCTATATATAAATGATTAGATTTACAAAAAGATACATTCTGCATCGGTCACAAAGGAAAAGCTTGTGTTCCATCAGCTTTTCTCATTTGATTAGAAGGATTTTTTACAGCATATACTAGAATACTACACTTGAGACTAGTTCAACAGAATTTGCTATCCAAGCCCTCTGTCAGCTTTGTAAAGCAGAGGTTGATAATGCTCCCTCATCACCGATAAATGAGATATAAAATATATCACAAAGGGAAAATACGAAGACATGAAAATGGCATTTCATTTCACATTACAGGGAAAATATTGTGCCTGTGTTTTTAATGACTACAGACTATTTTTATGAGTTAATCTCCACTGAGAGTAGAAACTCAGAGCAACTGGAAGCCACATTACTACACTGACCTTGCTTATAATCTAAGGGTGTCAGATTGTGACTTAATTTCAGTCGATTTCGATTCGAAATCAACCGAAATGAAGTCCCAATCTTGAATTTCAAATGAAAACATGGAATCGTCGATACGTGACTGTCACGTCCAGTCAGTTTGCCAAGCAAAAAAAAAAAAACACACATGTTGAAGTGCTGTCATTCAACCTCTTCTAACTTAGCTACAGCCAGTCAAAAGTATAGAATGACAGATGCAGGAGATCCATCGACAGAACGTGAGCCCCCTCCTCTTTCACTGATGTCGCCGGTGTGGAAGTATTTTGGATTTCCATTTTGGAGTTATGTTGACAATGTTCGCAAAAAAACAGTTTGCTATGCTATGTGCGTGTACCATATTCTGTGTGTTTACCATTGCACATTAGCCTAGCAGCTAGCAGAGATTCCTTCTGCTTATAGCTTAATGCCAACAAAACCGCACGGTTGAATTTCAGCCTGCATGAGCGTTTTGTAGCCTAAACAGAGCAGCTTACAGTATATTAGTTATATTACAGAGAGCAACAAGTTAGTGCTCTCTGACTGCTCAGCCGCTGTGCTGCCGCTGCTGCGAAGCCAAAGCGTCTGCCCTCGGCAAACTTTTTTTTTTTTTTACTTTATTGATAAATTGTCAAGTTTCCAGTTGACTGAATATATGTTATTGTTACATTATGTTAATACATGTTTTAGTTTTTGTTTGACAGTGTAGTGTGGTACATTGCGAACAAAGGTCAGATATTGCATAAAAGTCTAGTCTAAAAATAAATAACAATGTAAACCTTGAGAATTGAATTGAACGGTGACCTTAAAATCGAAAATGTAATCGAATCGAGGATTTGGAGAATCGTGACACCCCTATTATAATCTAGACACATCTGAATATATTCATACTTTTATGACTTTTTACGGCGATTTTAGAAATACATAAATAAAGATAAGCTTAATTATTTTTAATGATGGTAAAACTTTATAATACTAGTGTGACGCATAAGCAAATACATTAAGAGGTATTTGAGAGCATATGAGCGCAATGTGGATACAATAATGCATTTCAGTACCAAGGTCTTTATCTGCAGAAATCACTTAAAGTAGCAATATGCAAGGCATAAACCACTGGCTAAGCCTGATAGTTTATAAAAATATGTTGAAACAGTAGGCTGCAACATTGCTCATAATAATAATCTTTATTTCATTGTCCTCGCAAAATTGTTTTCCACTGCTCTCGAATAAGCACTACAAAATTGGAATTCAATATACTTAAGCTGCAGTAATGATTGGCCAGCTTGGCAGCCACCCATATGGTGACCTCATACATTTTGGAGCTGTTGCAGGATCCGCAGAAAGAAATTGACAGAAAAAGGATGACCATTCCTATCTCACACAATGCCCCTGAAAGGACCTCTTGCTTGCATAGTTTTTCAGGCTCAGTGAGTTCATCTACAATGCAAAGCCAATATGAAGGAGACACTTGCATTGTCTGACTACTGTACAGCCTATATGACTTTGAGGGCACTTCAATTTGAAGGACTTTTACGTTTGAACGTCTAATCACACGATACTTAAATATAACTATCACCTTTGTTCCATGATGTATTTTTATTCTGATAGTGACAGACAGTGATAGTGAAGTGTCAGTAAACTGTAGCCTTTGAAAGCTCTAGGGTCTATTAGTGTATTATCACTTCCATTAGCATAGCTTCCCAAGGATAAACAATACTAAATACCCTTCTATACATGTGTTATACTGTGTGTACAGTATACAGTATGTTGTTTGCTCCATTAATAATAGCCTATTTTCCATTCAACTGTAAGTCATTAGTGAGCCAGCAGGCACAATGACCCTGGAACTGGAAATGGAGTGCAGCCATTACTAATGTTACTGTATTAATTACACCTGAGTATTTCCTGTAATGACATGCCCAGATGCCTGCTGTGAAAAAGGCATGGCTGATTTTAGTTCTCTGGTGAAGATATTTCTTATGAAAGTAGTTGCTAACTAATGCACTAATGCTATTGGGAGGTCATCATCCATCAATTGTCGTCTTGCTTGAACTGCTTTGTGGTTGGCATGGGTATGCAGTAATAGAACTAAGGCTTCCAGGAATATACCATTACATTTGAGGGTGTTGGCTGAAATGACTGTGTTTTTTTTGTTTTGTTTTACCCACCACACTAATAGTGGCAGTAATTTGAATTAACAATGTATGTGAGCACCGGGTGTATGCGCCCATATAATACAGTACTACAAGTATATACTATGTTGAATTTTCATCTTTATGCTCCGACATTTTTGACAATTGATGAGTCAAGCATTGAGACTTTGCTGACACTTACCTCATACTCCTGTGAAAACTTGAGGTTGTCGTTGGCTTTCAGGCGCTCCTGATGATCTGCCAGGTCCATAATTGGGATTGGAGGGTGGCTAGCCATACCTGTCAATCAGATGGACTGAAAGTCAGTCACCAGTCTTGTAAGCGGGCATCACCCAAGCTCAAGCCAACAGTGAATCATTAGAAAAGCAGCATGTGTGTTTAACAGGGGGAATGGAATAGTGGATCTTGTTAGGCTAGTTTGTTCACTCAAAGCAGTGGCCATGCTCATAAAGAGAATATGGACACAGAAGCCAATGAGAAGTCATCGAGCACACTTGCCCCACTATTGAGAGAGAAAAATGTTATTCACACAGAAAGCTGCGGTTGATAGTTAGCATGACAGTAAGACACTGACGCAAACAAACATCCCAAAAAACATTCATAATGTTAGGCCAGATGTTGATGTCTGCTTTGAGTGATAACATGGTTTCAGGCTGTCATTTCAAACTCCGCCTCCTTTGATGACATGGCATTGACACCAGATGGATTAGATGGGGATGGGAATACAAGACTACGCAGAAAAAAGGAAAAGAAGTGAATTAAAGCTAACAAAACAAATCATGTTAAATACATAATCGAGACCAACTAACTTGACAAATGGAGGTTACTGGGGTGACTGGACACACCTGAACCTGTGAAGGAAATGGTGGTGTAATTAAATACGTTGCAGATGTCATTAGCATTATGTGATGACTATTTTCTTCACAAACAGAAGGTAGAAATTGAAAATGTGACAAGAAGTAGTTGAATGATTATGTGTATTCTAAATGGAACATTCATTAGTAACATACAAATCATCATGCTAGAAGCTTGGCTATGCCACCATGCATATTTCATGGAAATAAGGAAGCGTAAAAATCTATAGCAGCACAAATCAAAGTCAAGCAACCATAAGACATTATTTGACATTCATTAACCTGAGGATGCTAACATGGTGATCTACTACTTGCATAGTCTGCAGTTAAGTTCACTTGACTTTGACAATGTAGAATTGACAATGTTGAATGGCAGTCGAGGTGTGTCATCAGCATATTTAAGAGCTTAGATGGAAGGAAACAATCAAAAGTGTAGGGTTTGAACAATACAGATTTACCCCTTTTTGTACATGGTGTCACAATCCAGTCTGTGACTAAAGATCTGCAACTTGAGAATTCAGGTGCCATTTTGACACACAAGTTGCATGACAGTCTCTCTCTCTCTCTCTCTCTCTCTCTCTCTATTGAGGAGGTTTCATTTTAGTTGCGGTCACAAGTGGGCATTAGCTAATGGAAGCTGTGCCTCGTTTTCCCACCCACTCACATCTCTCTGAAAGACGGCAAAGGGTGGTTCTATTGGAGCCTGCTACTCAACATCCATTTGCACCAGTGGGGGACAATGAAAGTACCATTTCCAATACGCCGTCGCTCAAACATTGAGCATCCTTAAGATGAAAATGTCCATTGAGGGGTAAAGAGGTGGAAGAAAGGGTGGAGAGAGTAGGGTGTAAGGTGGT
This sequence comes from Gymnocephalus cernua, assembly GCA_023631565.1. Lineage (NCBI taxonomy): Eukaryota > Metazoa > Chordata > Actinopteri > Perciformes > Percidae > Gymnocephalus > Gymnocephalus cernua. The sequence continues at coordinate 12,696,508 of CM042445.1, forward strand.
CTAATGTAAAAGAGCTTTAGGACTTGAAGAGAAAGTGATCATATGGATGGGGGGGGGATATGATGGCTTGAGAGGCGAGTGAAATAGTGGGAGGATAGTTGAGATCACTCTGAGCCAAAAAGAAAAATACCCCTCTGCCAGGATGTAACAGCCAGTAATGGTCCTAACATCTTTGAAGAGCTTTCATAAATATGCAAAATCTTTTTTTTTCAAAAATGAGCCTGCAGGGATAATTCATCCTCCTTTCATACTAGCTGACCGCAAAATATGGCTTTGATATTACAACCTTATTGGCAGTCTCTGCACACCTGTCCCCAAAGCAGTCGGTGCCAGAGGAACTCAAACAGCAGTTAAGTGTGTCTCTCTCGGTCAGGACGGGGGCAAAGATGCATACCTCCTTTCCAGGTGATAAATGGACTGTGACTCCCATTGTTTCCCCCCGGCGAGAAACGGGCCACATGACTGAGCCAAGGCATGACGACTGACCACCTCACCTCAGCACTAAAGGTCAGAGCGAGTAAACACTGGTGTTTCTAGCTTGATGCCACTTTTTCTTCGCTATCCATGAGCATACAAAAGGGAACACAGAGCTAAGACACATTTTCTATTTCCCTCACCTTCCACAATGCTGCATCCTGTCTCCTAGCAGTGGGATACCATCCAAGCAGGCCTGCGCTATTCTGAGTAAGCATGACAAGTCTTGATGACCTGGATAACCCAGGTGCAGAGGAAGACGACAGCTGCCATGAAACTGTCAAGTTCGCATTTCTGCCACTTCATTTTCCAATGAGAGGTGTCTCCGGGGAGGAAACTGTCATTTTTGACCCTCTGTGCCTTCTCTAAGCACCTGTCCACTGTCTCCCTGTAAACTGCTCACTTGTGTAGTGACAAGCAAAGATGATGGCTACTTCTTTAAGGACGTCACAGTATTAGGTTTTACTGTCAGCAGTGGTTGCAAATGAAGAAACATTTTATATAATTGTGAATCTACATTATACTTTTTAAGCGCACAATCAGTGGCATTGGCATCCCTTTTCACAATGAACATTCAGTTGTAAATTCACAGGGAATGAGACGGAGGTCCCTGGCATCATTTGAAATACGTACCAGGCGTTTGGAAGTTGAGGCGTCGAAGCTCAACAGGGTCAGTGGGATGATGCAGTGGTATTTCCTTGCTGTTGGGGAGACTGCCTTTCCTAGCTTCAGATTCTGCTCTTTTTCTGCAGAACAAACAGCAAATTGGAAATTTGGGGTGCAAAAAACTCTTACTGTGTAACCTTAAAGCTTGCCTTGTGGTCTCATAAATAATGCAGGCAAATGTGTAATTAAGGAGGTGACAGGACAGCATTCTTACAATACAAAAGGCTACAGGGGGTGGACTAAATAACATCATCACTGCAATGCACAATGCACAATGCAATCCAGTACAAAGCCCTTTCTGAGTAAATGCTACCTTTTAGTGAAGCCTAATGTTCACTTTTCAATGATGGTGTCAGATATGGTGTCAATTAACTTTTTTTTCCCTCTCTTTCAATTTTGAAGCCGTAGTTAGGGGTGGTGTTTAGATGGCAATGTTTTGTAACCTGGTCCTCTAACTGTATATAAAGTAACAAGACAAGCAGACCAAAAAGCTACACGCTTCACAAAGGTATCATTTACTGCAGAACTATTTTATGCATTCTATTATGTTGTAGAGTGTTCTTGTTATTTGTTCCACTCCCTTTTATTTGGGGTTTATTTTCAGTATTATGAAGGCACATTTTAAGAGTCATATTTGTAGAGTCTCTTATTCATATATTTTAAGTGCACACCATTGTCACCTCTGACAAGATGCCATATGTCAGTTTCATAGAAAGCAATGTGGTTTGTTCATTCATCAGAATCCACATAACATTGGTCACTGACATGGATACAATTTTGTATTAAAGGTGATATGGAGGATATTTTGACATGAATTTAAAGTTTATTAGTAGTATGACAAATTCAAAACATTTGTGCTTGGATTTCCCAGTAATTGCCTACTGACAGCTGTCGTATAAATAACGTTGCATTAATAACGTTAATAAATACGTTTAACATATGCTCATTTTGATTAAGCACATAGCACATGATTTTATGAATGACATCAACTCCATTGGGCGACCACTTTCTAGGTTTATATAGTAAATAAACAGTCGAGGGAGAAAAGGAGTTTAAAGGGAGTTAGTTTTCCTCTTCTTCTCTGTCACTCTTACCTGTCTGGTTTGCTGCTCCATTGGTCAGCAAGGAAAGAAATATCGACACATTAGGTGGTAAGACCTTTGGCTTTATATAATGGAGAATTCCAGAAACGTTTCTGTAGAATAAGTGAATGACTGACTATATAAGAGACAAACGATACCAATCATATCTCAATTTTTCCTGTGCGTGTAAGATTAGTGATGCTTCACTTCAGAGATTACACTTAATTATGCAGCCTTGGGGCTCTTTGTCTCAAATACTACACTTACCCAGGTGCATCCAAAATGTGTGCATTATATCTCTGCTATTTCAAGCAGTTTCAGCTGATTGCTTCTTGTTCAAGCATAAAAAGTCATCTTTTGACTCCTAATTGCTGTGTCTGGCTTTTCCTGCAAATAAGCCTACGACTGTTACATTTATTAAAATCAGAAAGGATGCATATTCAAGATTGATGGATGTAGAAATGCGAACATGAGATCATAATTTTAAATTAGTTTGTATATATTAAACGCATATCACATTAAACTGCATGTTACTATTTTTTAAGTCCTTTTTATAAGAAAATCAATTGGTTTTGGTAGCATTTATTATTGTTATTGTTACTCCCTTTGTTTTGCACAAGAGGAGCAATCCATCACATAAAAATAGATTTTGACAAAAAAAATATCTCCTGGTTATGCACGGAATGTTCCCTAACATGGCGGCGGCACTGGCTTGGTAATCAATTTGTAAATCTGCTTGCCACAAACAAAAACTCACCCTGAAGCCCCAACAACACACACACACAGTCTTTGTCCACTTTCAATTCACCTTTGTATTACCCAAACCAAAAACTTTATATAAATAGAATCCAAGGACAATAAGTTGTAAGAGAATAAAGCTGCATGCCTTACCTTCTAAATTACACTATGTATGCATTTTTTGTCTTCAGTATTGGTGCTGTTACTGATTATATTGTGCTGACTCTTTGCTTACTAATCTTACCTTCGCAAAATTACTTCTTGAGGACTACTGTGAAATTGTGCTTAGGACTGGACATTTGATTGAATGAACACTGCAGGGAAATTGCCTTACGTAAAAGGTGAAAAGTAACAAGATAGCGAAGGACGGAAACGAATCTGTGTGTGTGTGTGTGTGTGTGTGTGTGTGTGTGTGTGTGTGTGTGTGTCAAAGCAGGAGGGCATCATAAGGTCAGAGTCGGGATCTAGAGCTAGTCTCCCACGTGGAATGGGTAGTTGTAAAATGGAGAGGGGTTGGGTTCGCCATGATGCTTGCCCAGGCCCCAGGGCCTCTAAAGCTGCACACACGTGCAGTGACATGCAGCAGATAGTCAAGGCTCTCCCCTCCTACACTTGACTGATCAGCAGTGACAGCACGAGGTCTCACTCCCACTAGGGGGCTTCAGACAAAGAAAGCTGTTTTGATTCAGTGTGTAAGTGCACTACCGCAAGTGTTTTCCACAGTTGCACGTGTGTGGGTGTGTTTGTGCATGCAGGGGGTAGATGGATGTGTCTGATTAACGTTCAGTCGACGCACGTGTCTGTGTGAAGGTGTGTGGGCGTCGGGGTTTCATTGCTTAAAAGTTTGGGTAGCTGTATGCTTGGATTTACTCATCTGAGATGAAGTGTGTGAGCGTGCTATTTAGAGTGGGAGTCATGGAAAGTCTGAAGATCAATGTGCCTCAGGCTTTAAGTTAAAATCGTACATTTAGTGCTTGGATGTCAATGTGCTAATTGAAGATTTGTGCGTGGTGGTGTATTGGTGTCATGCATGTTAAATATTGAGTGGCTAAACATGGATTTTAAGCGCACATGTATATAAGTAATAATGTGTACTGTATCTAGTATTTGTGTTAAGGTAGGTGTTCCAACTAAGTGAAGCAAATGCACAGGAATCCCCCTCAGATGGGACAATTATTTTTAAATCGTTCTATAATCCTATATGCAGATCATAATTTAATATCCTCACCTTTTGTAGAGGAGAATTGCAATAACGATGCATATGATGAAGACAACAGCTAGCACAGGGCCCACCACCCAGATGAGGCCTTCCTCCTCATCGATGATCGGCTGGGGGTCGATGTCGGCTGACACAACAGGGTCGGAGTAAGGGCTTGTGGCGTACATGATCTGAGCCAGGGAAAAGCAAATGCACTGATCACTCCTCATTACTCCCATCATTTTTCTATAATCTGGTGGTTTTTAAAGATATATTCTCGACAATGTTACATCAACATGCAGAACTGAATGCTGAGGGATATAGTAGATCCAGACTTATTTGAGCTCAAGATATTTAAAGCACTACTGGCAGACTTCAATTAATTTACCCTCACTACAGAGCATACTGTATCTAACTAGACTCTGACAAAGACAGCATGACCAACAATACAAATTAAAAGCCATTTCAAAGTTGTGCTGTGTAATTTCTGCTAAGCTGCAGGCTGACCAATCAAAATTATCTTCAATATCTCTCCTATACAGGAGCGTTGATTGAACTCTTTCACATCCTACGAGGTGATAAAAAAAAGGTCTTGTGGGATGAAAATATATGCTTCAGTGGACAAATTAGAGATTTTCCTCCGTTCGCCATTATCGTTTCGCTCTACCTGAACTCAGGGTTAGCAGAGAGAGTGAAGGCAGCACTACAGACCCTGCTTCTCATCAAATCCATCATCACGCCTGCGGCTGCCTAATCATGCAGCTTTCGGGTCTTCGCTCCAGACAGACACATGGACACATAGACACTAGCTGCAGCAGTGCAGATAAGGTGGACCGAACGTAGGATGCAATTAAAGAGGAGCCCTGTTATCGAGGTATTCTTGCGATCAGCTAAGGTCTTAAGGGGTTTCTCTCCCCAAAGCAGCTTCTTGGGCCAGCTGCAGCTTTCAGTCTTTAAGTCAAAGCCTCACAAGGGCTCAGAGTAACACACCTGACCAGAAGCAAACTCCGACCCTCCGCCAAGATGCAGTGGATTTAACCCTCTCTGTCTATTTCTAGCATAAAGACCATGAGATCACGAGCATGGGATATCCCAGAGGCGAACAAGCTCATGTCTGAAGCTGAACTACAGTGTAATTTGAAGACACACACGGATACAATGGAGATAATACATGTGTGACAGAGCATACTTACATTTTCAGACATCTCCAAAACAGCAAGCACAAAGAAGATGTACTCCTGGCCATTCTGAAGTTGCTTGTTTTCAAATCCCCTGTAGGTCTTGCCATCTCCAAGAGTGAACTCGTTTGGCAGGTCTTTGAAGTAGGCAGCGATATAGGCTTTGGGCTCTGCCTGCCTCCGGAACCGAAGGCCTCTGCTAGTTTGGTTTATCTCCTTCAGCAGCTACAGTAAGACGTAACAGGCAGACAGTTGTATCACGTAGGGACACATTCCAGCGCAAATGAAAACACATCTACACAAACCACATCTGTCTATCTAGATTTCTTTCTGATTGCCGAGCTGAAAAACGCTGATTGCAATAGGCAGAACATTACACTAAAGATCAATGACTTATTTCATCTGGGTTTTTTTTTTTTACTACAAAAGATTGTGATTAGATTAAAGGATTGTGTGGATTTCCAGCATATAAAACAGTTGAGGATTATCCAAAATCTTCAAACAGTAAAAGAAGAAACTGAATTATTTTTTTTGGGGATTTGATTAAGATTATTTATTTTCCAATTCATTTTTTTCCTCAAACAAGAATAAAAGATATGCAAAGCGAGGATATAATACATCATGTATCAGCTAATGGCTTCAAACTACGTTTTGCTAAGTATAACAATGTCATCTTGAAAATTAAAACACAAGCATCTTATTGGCAGGGATTACCCAAAAAATGGGAACACTAATATATTTCTAATGTCACTTTTGGAAGGGAATTAATACATGTCAAACCACCCTTTTTTGTTTTTTCTCTCCAACATCCATAGTCTTCACAGTAATTCATATTAGGACCAATATATCACCATTGCTCTTTCAGCCAACAATAATAGATATATAATTCTAATAGGCTGAACGAAACACATCAAGTGTGCCCTTCATACAGGTCTGTTCCGTCTGACTTTGAACTTCCAGTGTAGATCATAATTATGCTAATCAAGCCTGGATAGTTGTTTGGCCGTCTGATTTCATATCTCTGACTTGCGTGCACGATTGAGTGTGTGTGTGTGTGTGTGTGTGTGTGTGTGTGTGTGTGTGTGTGTGTGTGTTCGCCTGTCATTCACATTAGAGTGTGTGCGTTGTTGTGTGTGCCCTGTTTTGGCTGTGGGACTGTTGGTGCTGCCCGATAATGTCTTCAATCATCTCTCCTGTCAACACGGCTAAATCTAGCTGCCCTTGGGAAAAGTTGTGAAAAGGTGAGTGCCAATATTGACAAACAAATAAATTCTGACAGAGGAGCAATCGGTCAAGGCTACAGACATGGGCCTGTGGGTCTGAGCTGTAAAGCCAATGCCAGATGAGACATGGCGTGTTCTTTTCTTTTTGCCCCCCGAGACATGCGATGTGTTATCATGCTTATACAAAAGAACTAAATATTTTAAAACTCACAGTTTCAGTTCACTAAGTTATAATTTGCCAGAGGATTTGATGCACAAATAGGAATGCTTGCCAGAAATTCCGTAACCTGAAGGGGAATAGTATTTTAGAGGTTTCCACTAAATGTGTAAAACCAATAGCTTTCGACGTTTAACACTGCATATGAAGGAATACCTCAAATCTAATCACATCTTACAATACATATGTGATACAAGCTTTTGTTTGCTTACACATTTAATCATACCTGCAATGCACAGAAGCTTAAATTATCTCAACTGGCTAAATTTAAAAAAAGTTGACAAGTGTTTTGTGCATACGCAGTAGCCTAGCTTTGCCTGGAATGAGAAGAGACATGAAGGCCTGATGCAGCTCTTCAGGTAATTACCACAGACACAAAGAGAAAGAGGAGGAGGTGGAGATGGGGGTTGAGTTTGCAGTGCACTTGATGGCTACTTCATCTTCTCATTTCCATATGAACAGTGCTCTCTTCAGCTATTTGCGTCAATCAGCGAGACTCATCTCCTGTTCTTCTGGCCCTCTTAACAGCCTCAACTTATTTTTCCAGTTTTGAGAAAGGAAATGTTTGGTATGTGCATACAGTTATGTAGGCCATATTAAGAAGCTGTGTACAATAACTAGATACTAGTGTCATATTTGTACTTTTCTTTCCTGGCAACCTGAGTCATCATAACAAGCTCAGCCTTTAAAGTTACCTCCTCCAAATTCATCTCATCGGGATTGTCCCAGGGTTTGAAAAACTTGCCGGTGCGCTGCTTCTTCAGAGGCACTACCACAATGTAATATCCCCTGGAAAATAAAATGTAAAGTACAGTAGATTAATAATCTAGACAAGGTCAATGATCACTGTCACATTTCAAAAGACACAAGTTCACCAGTGGTATTTGCAAGTCAACGACCACTGTTTCCTGGACAAACAAAACCCTTTCTGACAACAAGAACAAATACAGCATTGCCCAGTTTCCACCACGCCGACCTGTATTATGGCGATTTTCCATTACATGGTACCTGTTCGACTCACCTCGACTCTACTCGCCTTTTTTGGTTTTCCATTATGAAAAAAAAGTCCCTGGTACCTGCCGACAGGTACTTTTTTTTTTACCTCCGTCGAGGTTCCAAGCGAGCTGAGCCAATACCAAAAGGTGATGTAAAAACCTGCGGACTACCGATTGGTCGGAGAGAATCGTCAATAATCACTGTGTCATCATTGCTAGCGACAGACGGGGGTCTGAACAAACCCGCCATTTTTAAATAGTTTAGTCAGCAGTGATTTTTTTGCTGCCTCCAGTTTCTTTTGGAACAAAATGTGTCTTCTGGCTGTGGCAACAACCACATGCCAAGAATAAAAAAACAACACACCTTCAACGTTCTGTGTGTGTGTGTCACGTTAGGTCACGGCAGTTTCCTGCGGCATTGCTATGACGACCAGCCACGATCACCTCACACATGAGGCGGTACTAAATCTGCAATGGAAAAAGGAGGACGGGGCACCGCTGCCGAGCCCACTAGAGCTGGAACTAGCAGTGGGTAAGCTCCATTAGAGAGGGTAGTATGCCTATCAGAACTCCCCCGTGGGTTAATTAGGAGACCTCTGCGAATGCAAAAAAGATAGAGAATTAGAGGGATTTTCATCCCTTCATCGGGGTGGCAGGAGAGATAATAGCCTCTGCCAGAGTTTCTGGGCTTCCTGGTTGGGCACTGCACTAGCTAACGTTAGCCAGGAAGGCAGTGTGGCAGGCTAATGGAAAACTAATTAGCTTAAGCTCTGGCATGGGAGACCGTGGGGCCAAGCGCATCCAGCAAGATAAAAAAATAAGATGGGTTTTTGAAGCATCAGTCTACAATTGGATGTGCTCCTTGGCCTTCTGACAACCCTGGACTTTGTTGAAAGGCTATAAGAGACTGTATAGGGCTTAAAGGAGTTTGCTTAAATCGGTTGGGCTGCTACACTGTGTAATGACTGAGGTGAAGTGGATATTACACTGAAATGTAGGGATGAATAAAAATGACTACGTTTTGGAAGAATTACCCGTGAAAAGGTCAGCAATCAAGTTATCTTTATTTCTATTCATAATGCATCAGTAAGAAATAATACTCTGTAATTTTGCACATTCACAATGGGCAGGGAATGTTCCACAGCAAGATAGTAATGTCACATATCCCACAATAGAGCTATACCATCAAATCATATTATGCTTGATGCAAATTACCAATTACAAGTAGGGCAGAATCAGAATCAACTTAGAGACTACATTCCAGGTCGAAAGAAACGTACAGCCTGCCATGCTGTTATCCAGCATTTAGGTCTGCCCACACCAAGAACATGAACAATAAAATTGTTCTTACTCAAGCGGATGGCGGACTCCACACCACAACTATAACAACGACAGTCAAAAACACAGACAGCCAATCAAAATCCATCCGAATTTAGAGAGCATCACATTCAACATGTTCCCGGGGTAACCAGCCAATTTGAAATGCTTAAATTGTCTTATATCAGACATAATTAAAAGGTCTGGACCCACGCAAGTTCTGGGAGGCACCAACGTGAAAAAAAAAAAAACTGTAAATAGTTGTCGTGTCGCCACATTTGGAAAAAAAATTGATCAAAATAAAACGTGATTTAGCTTTTATCTCATTCTTAATCATAAAAATATGAAGGAAAAGAATAAGAAAATAGTTGAAACGTAGCTGCTGCTCTGCTGCACAGTCATGGTGCTCTGTGCCTCTCAGCATCACAGAGAGAGAGAGAGAGAGAGAGATATGCTGATTTCAATAAGTATACTTTTTTTTGCTGATTTGAAAAATAGGTTCAAAGACCATTTTAATGATCCACCATCTTGAGTTGAACAAATGCATCATATTTCTGAGTGCTACGATTCATATGTTAACTATTGTATTTTCTGGTTTACAAAGGCAAGAAGGAAAATGTTTACAGAATGTTAAAGCTCATCAGTGTGAATGCTCACATCGTTATAGTTATCGTTTGTGGTGTGGACGGCCCTTTACTCTGTGTACAATGACATAGCAAAAAAATACAAAGTACAGTGTCTGAGTCGACTTGGGGCTTCTCGACTGATAATTCAAATCATCGCGGTCAGAGGGGCATACCTAATTTTTTTTAATTAATTAGAAATCCCCTTTGTCCATCTCTACTCACCTTACTTTCTCAGAGGTCTGCACTGATGGTAGCTCCACAGTCACCATACCGTCTGAGTTGGTTTTGCCAACCAGGTAGGGTTTGGTGCGGAGAATGTCTGGGGCCGTCATGGTGGACACACGGTGCTGCAAACCTCCGGCACTGTTGCCACGATTGGTCAGGAGGAAGGAGTACTGTGTCTCAGGCTGAAGACCCGTGATTAGCTTCTGTGTTAGCTTCCCATCAACCTCCACACTCTGTCCATTATCGTAAAGGATCTGTATGCGAATGAGTCGATGTTTCATGTGAAGTCATGGTTGTGCATGATAGTGATGTGTAGAGTACGCCAATACATGTGAAAATGTTAGATGTATCTAGGCAGTGCTCACAGTGAAAGGCTGGGCTGGGTTGTAGGTGTCTGGGATTTCCCAGGTCAGCAACACTGATGTCTTCATGGCAGCTCTCACGTGAAAATTTTTTGCAAACACTGCTAAAAGAAAGTGGGAGCAGGTGATTTAGACACAAAACACAATTTTGTATCGATCTGTGGTGTGGTACCACACCAGTGCTTACCTGATAACGTCCCCTTCAAAACCAGGCTGAAATCAGTACTACACTGAACTCAACACTGTCCTCTTACCTTCTTAACAACACCAACTCTTAAATGAATGACTGACCTTTGCTTGACTGACAAGACACAAAGAGACATACATACTTACTCCATGTGAGTTTCTTAAACCATTCTTAGATTAGGGAGGCTAAGGGCAGGGCAACATGTTAATACCAAAGTCCTGTGGTTGATTCCATACTTTGTCACCTTCTGCCATTTGAGGCTTTCAGAGGAAGCTGCTGTGGGTGGAAAGGGCTGTGCAGGGAAATGTTGATTTTTAAAAGGAAAAGAGCTAAAAAGGTTCAGGGACTGGTCCTACCTTGATCCAAAGGCTGTGTCCTGAATTGAACACTTGGGCTATAGGGACCAGAGCCCTTGCTGGTGAAGGCACACATTTTAATATCATAAGTGGTATCTGCCTTAAGGCCATCCAGGATGATTGTTGATTCGGGGGCGGTGATGAAGAGTTCTGAGGGACTGCGTGGGCTGTTGATGTCCTTATACTGCAGAGCATATTTCACAATTTGGCCGTTTCGCTCTCCCAGCAAAACAGGTTGCCAGCTAACCTGAATTGTGGAGGTGGTGGCACCCTCTGCTGTAATGCTCTGAGGGTAGCCGCTTGGGACATCCTCATTTGTGGTGACTTCTTTGACTGTTTCTTCACCAAAGCCCACCTTGTTGCGTGCGGAAAGGCGGAAAGTGTATGAGGCTCCCTTATGGATCTCTTTGGTAGTGTAGTGGTTCTCTCGCTCAGGGAACTCAATGACAGTCAGAGGGTCCACGTCTTTGCGGCCAAAACGGAGGCGATAGCCTTGCAGGGGACCATGGGTTAATGCTGGGGGATGCCACTGGAGGAGAGCTGTGCCCATGTTGGTTGTACTGACCATTAGCCGAGGTTTATCAGGAACTAAGACAGCACCAATGGAGAAAGGGACAACTTGTTAGAAATATGGAGAACGATGCTTCCATCTTATCATATTTGTAGTAGACATTCATTATCAGTTGACCTTCTATCTGTGAGTACAACTAAGTCATTTGTGGTTTAACATGGTCAAAAAAGGTGAGTAAAAGAGCTGAACTAGGGTGTCTTCCTGTCACTCCCACTACATGTTTCATTATTTAAAAAATGCTGTCATACCAGTGGGTAAGAGTTATTGCACTAAATGAGACAGCAATTAGCTGCATTCACACTTTACACACTCGATGACAAGAACTTTTACATAGAGCTTTTTTTTTTCTCTTTATAGGCTGCAGTTTCACAGCTTAGCAGAACCACAGTTTCATATGAAAATGCAGTCTTATTAGCAGAGAACCACATGATATTTGTCAGAGGTCATGGTTACAATACCTGCGCCAGTGGTGGTGATCAGTTTGGGCTTGCTGCGTGCACCATCGCCCTTTGTCGTATAGGCTCCCACAGTAACTGAATATGTGGTCTCAGCCTGCAGTTCTGTGATGATCATTTCCTGTAAAGATGCATGACTTTAGTTGCAGGACACTCACTGGATGATTTGCAGATATAAGCAAGTAGAGAGATAAAAGTGGGATGTGATGTCAGCATAATCATCACAAAAGACACACCAGACACATTCTCTCAGCGTATACTTAACATTGAGGCATGCTTCAGTGAAAAAGGATAGTGTTGATAAGCTTTGGTAAATAAATAACTTTTGTAAAGAGTGTTTCTTGTGTGTGTCACAAAATAGCTTTATGAGTAAACACCAATAGAATTCAAATCTTAAAGGTCAGTGTTAGTGTTAGTCAAGGATTCCATCTGCAGTTGTCTTCACATCGTAAGAAGTTGAAATAGCGCTCAAGCTAATGCTATAAACCTTGAAGTCTTGAACTTGTAATGCACAAAAGACACATGCCATTCATGCAGAGGATGACAGTAAGGGAAAACAAGTTTGGAATTTTGCCAAGTTAAACTACTCACATGTTCGGTTGAATCATCATATTCCCACTGATTTATGATATAAGAATATGGAGAGAAAAGAGACAACAAATAAGTAATGAACTAATAAGTATAGACACTAATCACTGGTGAGAAAATATACACACACAGTTTGTGTGCAGCTAACCAACAAATAAATTAGTTTGCTGATAAAAAAATATAAAAGTAAATGTAGCAATAATTATTTGTAGACTTCAATAAATATCTGCCCAACTTCTGCATCCAGTAGAATTGTAATTAGTGACAGAACAGTTAAATAGTCACTGTTTTACTGAGTTCATGAAAGTGAGCTTTTTTCCACTCCAAATAGAAGAGTGTAAAGTTGAGAGACAAAGTGATACTATGTGTCTGAGAGATGAAGTGGCTGGCTAAGGAGGGTGTTATACCTGGGCATCATCAATCAGGATGTCCTTGATGACTGGCTGTCCTGTGGGCTCCCCATTAACCATCCTGACATAGTGCACCTGGTACCCTCGGATCTGACCGTGCTGCTTGGTGGGCATCGGTGAACGCCAGATCACTTTAATTGATGAGGAGTTGACAGCCTCCACCTCAACTTTACGAGGTGGCCCACTAGGAACTGGAGGAACACCATGGGATAGAAGAAAAAAGGTCAAACTTATAGAGAACTCCTCACCCTCTTTTTAAATCTTGCCCAAAAGTCGTAGTGGAAAATGCTGCAGTGACAAAAAAATCACAAAAGTGCAGCAAACTGCAACAAGCACTGCATGACATCAATATTTCAACAATGGTAAGGGGGAAAAAACAACAGCAAAAACAGGTCTGACAACTGACCTAATCTTGAAACATTAAAAATGGGTAGAGTGGGTTTTTAAAACATGGAAAAAAAATGTGTTTTGCCAAAATAGAAAAGTGGAGCCAAAGTGGGGCTTCAAGTGTTTCAAATGCTTGAAGCACTACAAGAATTTTGGCTATGGTGCGAGGAAAAAAATGAATAAAAAAATGATTATCACATGAGGGGAGAAAAAAAAAATATATATATATATAAAAAAAAAAAAATGGCCTTCAAAAAATTCTTCCACCTTTTGTTTTTCCCACTGTCCAGAACTTGTCCTTTTGCCAAGTTCCTAAAAATGTGAGTTATACAAAAATGCTGCCGTTCAAAATATTTCAAAAAAAGGCAGTTGGGACTGGAAGTTGGAGGCCTGTAGTTGAAAATGCCATACCATGTGTTGAAATTGAGCAGCGTAGGGGGGGGAGCCCCCCAAAAAGGTGCTTTTTCGAAAAGTGAGTCACAGTTTGTTTGGGTGAAAAAGTGCACAGTCCAAAATGGGGCTAAACGTATCAGGTAGCAACAGTCACTTTTAGTAGAAGCGGGGGTAGAAAAGAAGAGGGAATTGTAAATATAGGCGAGGATGTTAGTATTTGACGGGGTAGGTTAAGAGGGGTAGACTGGATTTGCAGCTGAAGCTTTGTTTTAGCGAACACATACCATCCTCCTCTGTGCGGATGAGCTGTGGCAGGCTTTCAGGTCCTGCCCCGACATCTGTGTGAGCAGTCACGGTCACGCGGTACTCAGTCCATTTTTCCAGGTTTTCCAAAAGATACTGAGAGCTTTCTGGAGGGATGCTGGAGATTTGATGAGCAGTAGAATCCTCCCCTTCATTCACAGCATACTGGATGGTGTATTGCGTTATGATCCCATTTTGTAATTCCATTGGTGGTGGCCGCCAACTTACCAGGATGTTGGTGGAGCTGGGGCTATAGCACTTGACTTCCTGAGGGGGGCCCGAGGGTTCTGCTTGGTGAGTTGGTTTTGGTGCAGGTGAAGGGTTTTAGTTTGGTCAGGCCGTTCATTGATTTTTTTTTTTTTTTTTTTTTTTAAGGGAGTGTCAGTTTTTGGTTTGTTTAAGGTGATGATGGTAGAATTGACCAAACAAAGGAAAAAAAGAAGGGAAAAATAAAATGACACAAAATGAGAAGAAAAGCACAAGGACTTATGTGGGAAAATAAAAAAAGTATTTTAAATCAATAAAACATCACAAATAAAGACAAACCAAAAGACTAAGACCAACACAAACGTGTATACACTGATGATGAATGGAAGGTGTTGATTGGAAAAAGGACAGCTTTAACATATGTAACCTACCTTTGTCATGGAAAAATTAAATTATAAAAAAAGGGGAACAAAAATCATATATCCTAATTTTTAGATCATTTTACTTCTAAATTGAAAACCTAAACATATTTGAGTACTTCAGAAATAATTTAATAATTAACCATTCCAAAATAAATTTGGCAAGCAGTTACCATCAATCCAAAAACATAAAGGTTGATGCTTTAACTATTTAAAATAGAAAATGTTGCATTTGTCACCAACCTTTCCGAAGCCTGTTGGTTTGTGGTAAAAGCCTGATTGTACAACAGAGAACTTCCCAAGGAGACATGACTGATTTATTAGATTCTGATAACATCGGCATGCACGTTTTGCTTTACTCCATCATTTACTTGAGAACATACATCTGGGCAGAGTTTGAGCTTTTATACCCACCTGATCCCTGCCCTTCTCTTTCAGAGACCACAGATTTATGTGCAAAGTCAAACAGTGTTCTTTCACTTATCGCTTGAGGGGAATTCTCTCACTGATAATCCAAAAATAAATAATTATTTTAGTTACATTTTGTTTAGTTTTGTAACTGAATCCAATTTTTTTTCAATTTTGACCTGTTACATAAATCTGGGGACTTTTGGGTGGACATATCCATAAATACAGACAAAATACTTGCTTTGAGCTTTCTATTATATCATTACTCCACAACTTTATTGATTCTAATTTAAATTGAGTATAAACGTCAATGCCGAAAATGGGAAAATCCCAAGTGGTTCTTGGCAGTGTAGCTACATAGAAAGCTCAGTCTTGATAATTGTCTTCTCTTTTATTTTGGGCCAACATGCAAGGTCAAGAGACAAGGCTTCCTGAAATGCCCCGTCACAAAGCAGTTGGCTAACACAGATTTGGGCATTCATATAAAAACTACAAGGCTTTATCATTCATTTCAGTCAAGACTGTATTTGCACAACAAAGGTGGGGATGTGTAGTCTTTGTAACCTTGTCTCCTGACTTCACAGGAAAGCCTTGGTACACTGTCCATGCAACCTTTTCAAAGTGAAAACTGCATGGTCAGGTAACACTTATTTACTATTTCAAATGTTTACATCTTTTCAAATGCATCAACCCTTCTAAAATCGGATTTGCTTTATCTGTGCTCAGGACCTTCCTGACATTCTTGTCACTTTTTGGATTTTGCAGCACACTTAAAATTGGAATGCATTTGAAAATGTGTTCCTTCCCAAATAGTTTAAACTCAGTCAGATAAGGAGGAAGACCTACGTGTCTGTGGAGTTTCTGCAGAGATCTCATTGGTGTAAGCTCCAACTCCATGTTTACTATGGGCAGCCAGCCGGAAAGTATAAGTAGTGAAGGGTTTCAAGTCCTTCAGCAGGTATGTTGTTGTCGGCTCAAAGCTGACACGTTTCTGTGGATGAAGTTTCATGTTGTCAGTTTTTAAATAAAGACGGAGAGTTCCAAATAAAAAAAAATAAAAATAATATCGGTATGCTGCTTTCTGATATGAAAATAAAATTTGAGGGTATGATAGTTTGCTGTCAGAAATGAAAGAAGTTGTCAGATTATATAAATGAGTTTGGCACGAGTTTCAGTACACTTGAAAGTGATTGACACATTACGTGGTAATGCCCATTTTTCAATAGTATCTTACCAAAGTCTCTCTTTTTCGCTTTATCATACTGTAAGAACTACTCTTGATTATACAAACTCCAATAATGCAGTCATATGGCTGGATTTCTTAGTGCTATAGTGTAACTTTACAGAAGTATTAATTACAAGCTGTCCATAACTAATTATCATATTGTTAATATATACATTTAAACAACACTGGATTAGTAAATTATCCCCTGTACTTGTTACATAAGAAAATATACCCATTTCTTAACTGTATTGTACTTTAATGTGAAGACACACATATTAAAACACATTTTAAAATAAACAATTTAATCCTGCAGGTCATGTATTGTGTAAATATGTATGACTTATTAATTAATGCTATTGATGTTGGTACCACGAGAAAATGGTAATTTCATGACACTGCAATAAAAAAAAAATGCAAAGTTGCATCACACATTTAAACTACTGCTCAGTAATTAGTTAGTATGCGATTCAGAGTATTTTGTTTGTTATAACAGACTTTTAAATGGCCAAAATGGGTCAAGTCAGGAAATAATTACCTCCTCTTTATCATCTCTCTTCTTGTACATAAGTTCATATCCTGTGATTTGATTTTCCTGTCCAGTCTGTGCCGGGGCGATCCATGAAAGTAAAATACTTGTTTCTGATTTGGCTTCTCCTTTGAAGTCGGTTGGTTGGGAGGGAACTGCAATTGGAATGAAGAGATGAATTCATTACTCTCCACATCTTGCACTATTCATTATCATTACAGTCATACTGGCACAGATGCCACTTTGTGGTTAGAGTTATTTCTACAAGAGCCACATTGTATTTCAGGAGACAGTCGTTACAGATGAATTAGTACAGTACATAGTGCATGGTTACATCAAAAACATTTTCATTAGAAATAAACAACTAGGCATTTGAATTTCTTATTCTTAGCTTTCTGATACGTAACAATTTTTCCCACTTGAGAAAGCCAATTTGAAGTTTTTGCTGACAGCCTAAAAATGTTCGCGTGTTTAGAACTTTAAACCACTAATGAGGATCTGTGACTGAAATGACATGGCTTCAGAAATGTTTGTGACACTCCGAGTTTAATTGTGGAGACTCAGCATTTGTGAAACTCTGAATTTGTTTTAGACTGATAGATTCTCTAACAGCAAAAACAAGCCATGCTCACCTCCTGTCTTAGCAATGATTTGAAGGTCTGCGGAAAGAGGGCCATCACCTACTGAGGTGTAGGCCAAAACCTTGATGTAGTAGGTCTTATTGGGGATGAGGCCCTGGATGGTGACAAAGTTGGACCCCCGAACAATTTGCTTCTCCCAGACGTTGACATGCTGGCTGGAGTCCATGGTGTAGTAGACTCTGTAGCCCATGATCTGCCCGTTAGCTTCCTCCGGGTCATCCCAGTGGATGACAGCCGTGGTGGTGCTCAACATGTGGCCTCTGACTTGCCTTGGTGCCGTGCTGGGTGCCTGCTCTGCTGTTTTGGCCTCGATGCTCTCGCTGTGTGGCCCTCGCCCAATATTGTTCACCGCCACCACGCGAAACTCATAGTCCGAGTACGGGCTGAGGCCTCCCACGCTGTACCGAGTGGTGGCTACGCCATCGATCTCCTTGTACGAGTCCTCAGAGTACTTGGACTTGTGTTGGATGATGTAGTAGGACACTGGTTCAGGATTGCCAGAGTCCCAGGTCAATGTTATGCTGGTGGCTGTGCGCTCGGTCACCTCAGGAATGCCGGGAGCCTTGGGCAATGCTGTGATAATAATTACATAAATATTAACAGAAATGCAAAGTATGCAGCAAAGTTATACCCCTGTAGACTAATTTATTTTGTGTTATGGGCCATAGAGACCCCATTTTTTTAATTTGTAGATGGTTGAATTATGTTGATTACATTCATTTCCCAGCTCATTGCATCTGATACTGATATACAGTGGATCTGGAGTCATAAGAGACTCATATGTCGTCTGCTTTCTACTAAGTGGCTGGGTCGTCTTAATATTATTTCACTTTTCTAGTTGTTGCATATGAACTAACGTGAGATTAAAGACTTGCATACCCCATGATCAGCAGCGTGCGTGAGAGTGCTGTTGTCGTTAATCTCAGATTTCCGAGTGTTTATCACTTTAATATTTTAACAGGTGAATTTATTGCTTTAATTCCCCACACCATGGCACATGGCAGAGGATATCAGGGCAATAGATTGTCTTTATACGCCATCTGAAGTGTGCTTCTGGGGGAGCTTGCTGCCAGACTGTTATATTGTGACTAATATCTCCATGTTATGTCTAAGAAAAACAAAGCTGAGTGTGTGTACGTGAGCTTGTCCCTCGTGTGCACGTGAACACAGCGACACCAATCTGGGATATCTTTCTGGTACGCTGCTGTGTAGATATGATTACACTCAGATAAGTACCATGCCTACATGTGCAGAGGACACCGAACAATACTCACTACGTTTCACACACCCCCCCCTTCACGCCCCCTCCTCCACTGCTTGCTAACAGACATGGTGAGCTTGTAGCTCTGTAGCTCTCCAGCTGAGAGATAAGCACTTCACTATATTCTCAATCTGGCATCTAATGCACTGAGGTTGTGCCAGAGCTTGTCTAAAGCTTTAAGGAATCCTCCACAGATGACTTATCGTGGCAGTGAGAGGTAAACAACTTTCTTTAAAGCACTGCCAGCAGTCTCTACTTGGATATGTATTTCTAACATAAAGTAGCTGCAAATTGATATACAGTGTAAATATATATGAGAGAGAGATTTTGAGTGAGCTATTATTAAGCCCAGCTATAGCATTCATGTATCTATTATAAGACCATACTGCTGAAATTCCAGCCTTTGGTTATGAAGAAGGAGCAGCTTTACCTTTCACCGTTATCTGTGCCACAGCCTCTATCACCCCCAGGGTTGACATGGCCACGCAGGTGTAGTTGGCCGACTGCCGGACGTCTGTGAGCTCCAAGACGTTCCGTCCAATGGGCATGTCGTCTTCTGGCGTAAGGTCCTCAGCACCCAGCATCCACTTGACGTATGGCATGGGAGAGCCCACTGCCACACATGTGATATTGACACTGCCGCCTGGCATGATCTCATTGTCTGTAGGTGGAATGGAGAACCGTGGAGGCACTCGGCGTACTGTAAAAGACAAAACATGGTGTGAAAACCCAGCAGAAGAATGTTCTGCATTCTCCCCAAAATGTTGCCAAAAGAAAACAGTCTGATCATTTAACACATTTTTACACAATATAATGAGATTAGCAGAATTTTAAAGGTGTAATTGTTGCATATAAATGAAATCTGTTTGTTTGAGACATCTGAGAGATTTCAGTGGTGAATGAACAACACGAACGCCATGCACAAAATACGGTCTCATCGTCAGTACAAATATACAGAACTGCACAAAGGGCTGGAGAGTCGACAGCACTCCACAGTTGTATGCAAAGAAACAACTTTCAGGCTGCGTACTTCCAGCTGATGTGAGATAATGTGCCTCATCACATTCTCACATCACACAAACATAGATAATGCTCCCGAGAAGATGCATCAAAGGGGAATGATGTTTTTTTCTTTTCAGGCTCAGTCAAAGGTAGTACTAGGGCTGTCAAATGTGCACACCTTGGATCAAGTTTAGAGTGATAACACAATCACCCTAAACATGTTTCTCCTGTCCTGCCTTTACTTTTAAAAGTGGCTTTAGACTTTAGAACTCTGCCAGACAGCTCAGAGGATGAAAGTAAAGTTATACATACTTTCTTTATGCTGGTGAATTCCATTACGAATGAGAGGTCTCTAGCTTATCACAAGAGGTCCAATTATGCTGGCGCTTAAAGCATTAACATGTCTCGCTACACTACATTCTATGATTGTACAAATCAGTCGAAGCCTGTGAATGAATCAAAATCTGACGCTAATTCAAATTATTTTAACAGGACTGCAGGCCTCAGTCCAGTTTCAGATAAAGGGCTTATTGAGATTGAAAGTTCAGAAATGGAACTTTACCTTTACCTAGGAACATGTCAAAGAGGAGGTGAGAAGCTCTAAGACAGATGCATTTGCAGGAATTATCATTGATAGAAGCTTTTTCAACTACTCAAATTGTTTTCATGATTTATGAACAGTACACAAAGTCATTTTGCAGCACATTAAATAAAGATGCAGAGAACTGCCATTGGTGATATTAGGTTAGTGGTACACTTGTTTCTTAGTGCTGTGTTTTCATGACGCTAAACAAAGTGTTTTTCATGTAATTTCTAAATATAATCAAGTGAATAATCCTGAGTAACTACAGTAAAAAGACAAACACATAATTTGACAGCTCTAGCAGATACACATTCCCTAAAAATGTTCTCAAAAAAAAACTAAAAAGAAAAGGCTAAAACTTCAAAGAAAAGGTTACACTTTTAAGTTAACTTAAATGTATAACGTTCATAATGCACATGGACGGCTTCAAGGCCTTTTGGAGGGGAGCGAGAGTCCATCATGCATACGAGAACAATACGTGACTTTGTGAGGCAACCATGTAAGGGAGTCGGTGGGGGTGGGGGGGGGGGGGGGGGGGGGACGGGGCTGCGGGCTGCAGGGGCAAAATAAGCTGTAATGGGGTCAGAAGGAAGACATGGTAGCACACAGTGTAATGGAAGGGTTAGTCTGGTAGTGCTACATTGTTGTAAATGTGGCGAGCACGTCCTGGGAAAACCATCTTAGGACAAAGGCTAAATGAATGGACAGAACAAAATAAGACATTCCTCGTGTTTTACTGGTGAGGATTTGTATATACACAAATATTTAAGAACAGGTAGATGATATAACTAAGGGGCTTACGTACAAGGGAAACAGACAGGGACTGAGTTATTGTTATAACACATTTAGGGAGGATTGACATTAAAAGTAAAGTCAGTGTTACTGCTCATGCTATTCAACATCGATTACTGTTAACTTGGGTTAGATTACTTATTCTTAAGTGAACCTTAGAAACTGTTAAGGAATATGTCACTTTTAACCATCTGAACACTTATTTATTGCCCGTTAATTGACTCTGCTTTATAAACAACCTGTATAGTCCCTGTGACTCTAAACTAGCTTTTTGTGCAGGTACAGTATATATGACTGCAACATCGGCACGCTCTTCCTGTTGCTCGCTACTAATTCACAAAGCCCATTCTGTTTAGCAGGCTGCAGCTCTCCAGAGAGGAAATCTAGGGGAACTGCTTGCATTATTAAATAGAACGTTTCTCTCACTCAATATTTAATTAATATCCAATTGGATCACGTTCCCCACAGACATAATATTATCCTGCTCATTTGAATATCATTACATATGTTGAGTCTTGTGGATAACGCTCTAAATACATCATTGTTTCATGACGTCCTGCGCGGAAACATCCTTTTCAGAGGAAGTGTATAATCTCTGAGGGCAAGGTTATTTTTACAGCTGGGTGCTTGACTGTAGTGCCAATTACAACAAAGGATGGATTTTGCTTTAACATATTTTTTTTTTATTTCTGAGAAACTTCAATTGGGGAGAGCACCACAGGGAAAATTGAGGTGTAGTGATGCTTAAAATGCTGTATGGAGAGAGAGAGAGATTCGGTGCTCATATGGAGCAGCTTTGCATTTATGCAGAACAGCAGCTTTAGTTCCAGGAGCCCATAGAAATCATAGATGCTGTGTGTCATATTACTTTTATTTTCTAAACTGAATTTATTTTATTAATAACATTGTATTTGTTTTTTTTATTTTCTAATCTCATTGACCAGCTGTGTTGTTAGTCATCAGAGAAACCAAGCAGGAACACTGACGGGGTAAGAGATGTGGAAAGGGGATGACTAGCTCAAGCGCTAAGAGGGGACCATGCAAATAGACCCTCAGACAGATGCAAATATCGTCCCTACCACCCCACCTCAAAGATGCAAACATGCACCACCTGTTAGACAGGCAAGCACTCTGACAAGGACCAGGGGCATTCTCAATGGGAACATGAACATTGAATGAGCGACACAGATACAAAATGATATCAATAGAAGTAAAAAAAATAAAAATAAATAAATAAAGAGAGAACAAATACTTTGTTGTGGCAAACAAATAAACTTATTTCTGTTTTGTGTTGTGTTCAAAAAGTAAAAACACACCAACCTTCTCGTAGCTCTGAGGGATGTAGGAAATTTGATGCAGAACAAAATGAAATAAGGAAAGGAGAAAAACAAGGGAAACACAGAGAGTAAAAAGGCCATGTTTTAGGTGTTCAAATGCTACTTAAACAATTCGAAGGACCTTCTGTCTCCAAGGTGCAGGGAGCCCCTTGTATCTCCCTGGCATCCAGATTACAAAGCCAAAGTCTGACCTGTCTGAGCTCAAACATTTTGAATAAGAAAGAGTGCTTACTTTTAATTAAAAAAAAAATCTGCCAAAGCCAAGTGGTCAGCTTATAATAATAATAAAAATGAATGTATATTGCTTTATTATATATTGTGTATGATGTTACTATTTGCTACACATATACGTATGTATTTATAGAGAATTTAATAAAGACAATACTGGAAGAGTAACAGTGGGTTTTTTTTACATAAAAGCAAATGAAGCCTTAAATGCTGCATGCAAGTAAAAGTGAGAAGCAGTAACAGCAGCACACATTTTGTGGCTTTAAAAGAGTGAAAGATCACTGCTTCTATGGGAAAAGTTTATGAAAAGCAAAACACTGTGGCTACTCCACCTGTAATTTTTTTTTACATCATGAAGCTATAGGCTATATTACTAACCCTGTGTAGCAACAAAACACTAATCTCCCATAAGCTAATACATATGGAGTAGGATACTAAAATACCCTCTATTTGAATTATTTCATACCTGTTTTAACTCTTGATTTTTTTTTTAAGTCATTGTCAGTAAAACTAGCAAGATCAAATATGTCCTTCCAATGGTGATCAATAGGGAGAGCAAAAAAGGCCAGAGAGGATCTGTTCACTGCTGGGGAAATAGTTTGGACTGATGGAGGAGGGCCCGGCCACCCGTTACCACCTCCGACAGTCAGGTTTGAAAGGCAATTAGTAGATAAACACAGCAAGCAGTCTAGTCATTAGTGTTAGAATCAGGATTATCAACAAAAAGGACCAGAAACACATAACAGAGCAGATACTGTAGGTTCAAATCAGTGCAGGTAAGTTAAGTGCAAAATAAAAATAAAAAGAACCAAAACATCAAAAGCAAAGCATACTTACAATGGCCTCACAGGACATGGCCCCAGTAGACTTTATTGGCAAATTTAAAGGTTTCTCATGAACTTTAAAGAGAAAGTTAATGTAATATTTGAAAGAAGCTTGCCAGTGCTGTCAACACGTTTCCTACCTCTGACATATAGATTTGCTGGGGCAGAGTAGCGGGTTCCGTCGTTGTTGGTCGCCACACATTCATACTTCCCCTGGTCCGACTCTTCGCTCTGCTCTATCTGGAGGGCTCCTGGTTGGGAATAGCAAACGGGGTAGCGGAGTAGGTTTGGTTAAAATGCTGTTGTTCATCCTGAAGTTCACAAGCAAAAAGAAAAGTTGTTGGACCTCAAAAGGGCTAACATCAGCCCCCTTCATTCTAGTTCTGCTTTGTCCTCTCAAGCCTCAGTAGTTGGACAGTTTGAGGAAAGTTGTAATTCAACAATATCCAATAAACTGCATGAATGGAATACTACGTTCTTGCATCTGTTCCCATAAACTCTATATTGTAAAGTATATCCCCCATCATTATCACAGCCTGATCCACTGGCTGAGGTAAAATGGAGACCCTACTATAGGTCAGGTATAGCTGCAAATGGTAATCATGCAAGACATTGCAATACAAATATATTGTTCCTCTTAACAGGGCTAAAGTAACAACAAGGGAAAAGAAAATAACACATTGTCAAACAAATTTAAAATAAAGAACAGAAAAAAAACACCTAAGTTATCTTGTGTCTCTAAAACAGTTAACCTGTTGATGACTTCTTTAGAGAAAAAAAGCCTGATTACTTTTAAGGTTAAAGCGTCTAAAAAGCGCTCATCCTAGCGCCAATATAAAAAAAAAAATTCACGTAGAAGAATAGGGGCAAGCCCTTCAATGTACAACATTTCACTGGACTGGTCAATATGGGGATGAGTGATACTGCTTCAGGGAAACATGGATCAAACAAAAAAAGGTTTACAGTATAAGAAAGCAGCATAACAAGGGAGGACAATTGAAAGAAAGAAATTTAGGTATGAATTTTAGCATATTCAATCACTCATCAAACTAAATAATTTGGGACTTCATTTAGGTGAAGTCATTTTAAAAAAATGCAGCCCATACAAAAAATGTAAAAAAATGCTGCT
This sequence comes from Gymnocephalus cernua, assembly GCA_023631565.1. Taxonomy (NCBI): domain Eukaryota; kingdom Metazoa; phylum Chordata; class Actinopteri; order Perciformes; family Percidae; genus Gymnocephalus; species Gymnocephalus cernua. The sequence goes on from CM042445.1 coordinate 12,721,041, forward strand.
CATATATGTGGAAAAATTTTAATCGAAGTATTATGTAAGGCAAAACCAACACATAACCCTCTGTAACAAAAGTTTTGACATGCAAATCTTGGCAAGAAATGTATGTCGGCACAACTTACAACCTTCTGACAACCCTTAGCTGAAAAATAAAATGCAATTGTATTAGAAGACAAAATTCAAAATATCGACCTGAGCCGACAAGAAAGTAACCAACCACTGCTTTAGCTTGTGAAAGCTACAAAAGACACCCATAAAAATCCACCAATGGGATCAGCAGTGTGGTGTCACATGACCCAGGGAAAAATGGCTTTATGCATCAACAACTCTCCAGCTTCATCACACACGGCAAAAATGAGCCAATCAGGTCCTCGCCAGACTCTACTGTTTGCCTTCCTCAAACCCTGAAGAAAAAAAGTCAAAAAGTAAAATAGTCTCCAAACCCAAGAAAAGTAAGAAAAATAGGTGAAAGAGAAAAAAAGCACCGTAGAAACTTTATCAAAAAAGTGGTTGTTTGGGCTTTTTTGTAGAGGTACAGGAGAGGAAAGCAAATAGAAGAAATGGAAAAAAAAATAGTTTGCAAAGATAGAAAGAATTCTTTGGGAGAAAAAAGCAGAGGAGAGGCAATGTTGTCTTCAGCATGCCTGCGTGATTCCACAGCATCTGTGCATATTGTTTTAGTGCTGAACAAGAACAGCTAAGGGGAAAAAAATGCTTGGTTGTTTTAGTTGGACAAAAAGAGGGACACATGATTCGCTATGGCCAAAAAGAAAACAAAAATGAACGGAAAAAATATAGTTTAAAAATAATTGTCATTGGATATGCTTATTTGAGCCAGGGCAAGCATATCACAACTGAGCTAAACAGGCTCTTGAAACCAGAATACAAAGGAGTAAATAAAGCATAGACAAAGAAAGATGGAGTACAAATTTAGTCAACGAAACAGGACAAATAAGAAGGAAGGTCCATATGAACGTAATGGGATTTGGTCTTGGTAAACAGGACAGAAATGGAGGTGATTCAAGTGAATGGATGGGTTGACAGCAAGAATGAATTTGTATTATGTTCATTCTGTGAACGTCAGTTCAGCACTCTTACCTCTTATTGGTGTACCACCTGGGTGGATAATATGAATGCAAATAAGATTAGAAAGAAGAAGCATTAGTACGAGTAGATAGAGGCTGGGGGCTTTGGAAGAAGAATCAAATTAGATTTAACAGGGCACGTAAATAAAGGTACTAGAGGAAATAGAAAGGGGAGAGAGAGAGAGAGAGAGATATATATAGAGAGAGAGATAGAATACGAATTGTTCTGTACTCTACTGGCAAAGAAAGACAGGATTCATCATAGAAAAATCATAGTTCAGAGAGAAGAACTTGTACATTGATGTACCACGGGGAGGTGCCATTTTGGAAGCGGCAATAGCTTCTGAAGATCATCTACTGAAGGGAAAGACTTTGAGGACTTTGTGTATGAGATTGAGAGCAGACATACTGTATCTAAACAACCTGAGATCCCTTTGCTTCACCTGAACTAAGCAGAGCTGGTCAACTCTCTAAAATTCTTAAAAATGTCCATACCTACTGTGCTGGTGTTAAAACGATAAGTGAGTAAGTGGTGGGTCAGTGAGTGAGTAACAAAGATGTGAGGACAGGTCATTACCCAGGTCAGTATATGACAATACTAAGCTAAGGTTTGGTAGTTATAAACTCCAGATAAAGGTGATACTATAGCTGGCAGTGGTGGGACACTTGAACACCGTGGGGTGAGGGAAGAGTGTATGTGCCTCTAGTAGTAGCCCTGAACCTAAACTCTCTGTTAGTAAAATGCATGCCATGCATTTTAATAGTTGTTGGAAACATGGAAATTAGTGGGGGGGGTGATGTGTGCTTTAGAGCTAAGCACTTACCAAAGGATTCTGTAGATTTAAAAATATAGAGAGAAGAAAGACAGCATAAGAATGTGATTATATTCTTTAAGTAAGTTTAGTTAACAGGTTTCGTTAATGCTTTATCAACTCTACGTGAATCAAAGTCGCACATTAGAAATAAGGGTTAAATCTACACAGTTCTGTTAAAAACATGTCAGCAAGGAAGTAAGGTTAACAAGACGGTTTAACAAAGGACAGCTGTGAACTCTGTGAAGACAGGTGGTCAAACATACAAGACTCAAAATCTACAAGTAGTTGTGCTAATGTGTTGCCTTTAGCTGGCACATAAAGCTGCAAGCTATTATTTATGTAAACCTTTTAGAAAATAGCATCATCTTTTTCTATTGACATATTGAAATCAAACTGGAGATTTTCAGGCGAATGGGCATATTGGGGTCATGTCACAGGCAAATAAAAACAAAGTTGGCATCTACACATTAAAGCAGGGGCTGTAAATTCAAAGAATCAAGGGGGGAGGGAAAAGCCTTGTGAAGTTTTTACGCACTACTGTGGCTGATTAGTGTCTAGAAATAGATGTTTTTTTTCATTAACCTAAAGAAAGTTCTTATGCAAAGCAAAGATTTATTCAGAGGAGGTTTAAGGATACCTCTTTCAAAAGTAAAATTTCAACAAATGCACAAGGACGATGATTAATTTGCTTTTCTGCATGTTTTCCTATTTAAAATCATGTGCACTCCTTAGCAGATTCTGAATGAAGCCGAATGTTGAATATTAATTGATCAAAAAAGAAAATGGCATAAAAAAATGAAGAGAATGGATCCAAAAAATACTGCACCAATGCAGTGAAAAGGAAATCAACACAAAACAGCAAAAATAATTAATTGTAAAAAGTCACAGCAGTGAGCAATGAGGGCAGAAGTTAGGGCAGAAGCCAGCAAACACAGAGGGGGAACAATCCCAATAGCCCATGACAACACTGGAAGACAAAGGGAGACGCACATACAGACAGCACACACCGGGGCGTACAGAGAGTAGAGGACAGGAAGTAGTAGAAACAATGCCATTACCTACAAAATTAAAAGCCAAATGAGAAGTTAAATTATGGGAGGAAGAAGAGGATGAAAGAGCAGAGGAGACAGCGCAGACAACAGGGGGGGGGGGGGAGCAGATCAGATTCTCAAGACTCCCTGATTTGTAATGAAGTTTTCAGCAGAGGAAACCTACCTGATCTGAGCTGTTTAATGCGTCCATTGTTGTTGGTGGTGTTGACAGGGAGGAAGTCTTTAAACCAGGAGATGTCTGGGTCGGGGTTGCCGCTGGCGGCACAGAGCATGGTGGCAGTGCGTGTTCGCTCAACCACTTTCAACTGTGGGCCCATGTCTATGGTGGGAAAACCAGGGGGCAGCTGGTCCTCTGGAAGAAGATGAGAGACATTGTAGCAGAGGTCAGATTCACACCATCAGTGGTCCTCCTTAAACCCTGTGCAGAGCTAATGAGGAGGGAGAGCCAGTGGAAATTATAGTCATAAGACTGCACAGCAAGTCAAGAATATCTATCTATCTACAATCTTTGGTCAAATGTTACATATTTTTGTAACAATACTGAGTCTATAAAGCAATTATTTCTAAAGCCATGGCATCTACCGTTAGTTCATGTTGACAAGGACACAAAATGGACAGCACACTTCAGGCATCTCAAATCATTTAAAATGGTAGTTTAGGAGTATTTGGGCAAATAAACAAATTTGCTTTCTTGCTCTAGATGAGAAGATACTTATGTCTGTTCGTTAACTATAAAGCTGCAGCTAGGAGTCACCTAAACATATCTCCTTTGAAGTTCTTTGATGATGGCAGGTGTCTTTGCTGTGTTGAAAAAGCTGTCTTGTTCCTGCCGGCGTCTCAACTTACCGGCTGAACAAGGGCGGGCTACATCTCGCTGCCGTTTGAGATATGAGAGAAGATCACTCACATTGCTCTTTGCTCCAAAACATGTTCTTTTAGCAAAACAAAGAAAACCAAAGCCTGGAGCAGCTTTGTCTGAAGCTCACGGCTCTGAACAGGAATTATTTTCTGCTTGCAGCAAGTGAGGATCTTTGAGAGGACGCAGAGTGAAATTTTCCATAAACCATGAGCTCACAGTATGCCTCCCCACAAAGTTAGCCATGTGTAAATCTGCAAAACAAGACCTGCTTATTCTGAATGCCAATGAGGTTCATGTGCACCTTTTAAGATTTCCTTTCCCTGCTGTGATATGGCTAATTAGTGTCTTCCTCTGCTCTCGTAAAACGGCACCTTTTTGGAAACACATTATTCATTAAATTTTCATGAGGAGACATCAGTCTAGAAACAGCTTTGAGATGCCATAGCCTGCACACAGCCAAACGACAATCATGGCCACCTTCCAACAATGCTTTTGGGTATCTGGCATGAGAAGCCACCTCGACGGATAAATCTTCTCAGGAATAGACTGTATTACAAATGAGTGACTTCAGACTGAACTGCAAAACTTTCTGATGCAACTCTTTGTCCCTGCCTGAACTGACATGTGTTTTGACAGTGATGTGACGTTTTAAAATGGCCAATCACAAATCAGCATTCTCTTTAGTCTTCTCAAACTGCGTTAATGAATTCCTATCCTATATAATGCATAAAACGCCTTGGCAGTAGTGCACTATTAGTTATACTGGGCATCTTAGCCCGTGTATCCGTATATGGTTTATCACTGTAAGTCCTTGACATGGTGTGCAATATATATACATTATCCTTTTCCTTTTCCGTATCCATTAAGGTAATGAGAGTGCCCCGGCTTACTCTTGTTAAAAGTTTGTAGGTGTCTGGCACTGTTTGCTTGTTGTTAGCACAAAATTGATGTGCTGCTCATTAAAACAATAACCACTTAACCACTCAAATTCACCTCAGTTACACAGTGGCCATATTTAGTTAACATCATTGTTAAAGCAGAAAGTTAAGCTGGAGGACATAATCAATTTGAAGATTAAACATTAAGAAATTACCAGAAGGTCCCATTTTTCTTGTAAACGTGTTGTTTCTGCCGCTGTTCATATCTGCTTCGTGGTCATTAACTGTGATTGTATGGTTATGGATGTGTATTCTGTTAATGTTAGGTGTCAATGTGATAGGCTCCCAGCCCTCTATTAGCTACAGTATTAGCTCTATTTCTAATTTACAATGACATCACCACAGTGAAAAACAAAATTGTTATTAATTAAATGACGTACTGTGATCATTGTTCACATAAGAAGGAATTCATATTCCCGTGCTCTTTTTTGCATTTGCTATCAACACATAGATTTAAAGAGTGTTCAGATATTCACACATACCCTATGTACAATGTAGTGACACCATGCATTCTCCAGAAGAAACACACAAGCAAGAAGATTTGTCATAACACTGTATCTGTTCCAAAAGCACTTTGTTAACAACTATCAAGGAATGAGGAAATAGGCTAATCTGAAAAAAAAAAAAAAAAAAAACTACACTTTCAAAGGTGCTCATTCAAATGGAGAAAGACGGGGATGAGGGGGAAAGGAATGAATTCTACAAGGTAGCTCCTGTCCAAGCTCCCTTCAGCCTGTTCAAGGTTGAATAGACAATTAGTCGATTCTACAGTGAGTCAAAAGTATACCTGATCAAACACAATAGTCAGAAGCAAGCCTAGGAGCATGGATGCATGTTGAATATAGTAATTGGATGTGACAATCCATGCAAACTAAAAAGCAACTCCTGTGAAATTGCAATGTATTCTAAAAAACAAAGTGCTTAAGAGATCATAATTGAGCTGTCCTTTAAGAAGTGAGGATCGTTCTCATGCTGCAGTATGCACTGTCCCTGGTTATTTAGCTCTACGGAGAAAAGGGTGACAACACTCATTTGAAATTATAAACTGTGTAGCCGACATCAACATGATAGCTTTTCAAAATCAGGATCCTGTAACAACGGTAAAACCATAGTATTTCTGTCTGATTTACAGTACTGATTAACAACAGTGTGGCTCACTGAAATTGTGAAAACATAAAAATGAGGCTGGGTCAAGTGTACAAAGGACACTTTCGCCAAACCCATCTTCGCTGTCCTACAGAATGCATGTGTTACATGATGCTAGCTAGTAACTCCAGTGCAGGCAGCTGATATGACTCCAGGCAGCACATTTAAAATTAATGATCTGTTACGAAGGTTTCTGGCCTTTTGAATGCATTCTTGCTCAGCCTAGAATGTATTTTACAGCTGCTTTGTGCACTCAGGCTCATCTAGAATGGCCACAATGTCATGACATCAACCGTGAGGTATTTCAAAATATTTCCTGCGTAGGATTTGGAGTTAAGATGCAAAAAACCAAACAGTAATAAACATGAGTACCTTGGTGTTTTCAAGCTCCTTGCAACTCTTGGCTATACCCTCATTTACTTCCCAAAGAGAATTAGCATTGTGATAATAAATAAAAGGAGGGAAATGTAACACATTTGCTAGCTTGTGCCGTGATTAACAACTCACATCAACAGCTGCTGCAGCATTTCCCTTACAAGGCAAAGAGACCAAAATTAAATCAGATTAATCATGATGTAATTTGAGCCACAGCCGGTGTGTCGTACGTTTTTGGAGAAGTTGGGTTATTGGCAATGCGTTCAAAGTAAATAATGAAATAATTAATCAACCCGGGGCCAAGCGGCTAGCAGTTTTTCCCCATGTGCTACGTTTGCAGTTCCGCTAACCATCAAGAGGTTGGTTTTCGACTTGTGGTTACATAAATTATCAGCGAGGAGCTACTTTATTACCCCTTTAGGAACCCTGAGCTGCATCCTGATAGGAGTGGAAATTGGACAAGTTTGATTTGCTTGTAGTGCACTTGTTTTTGAATGTGTGTTTTGGGGCTAATATACTATATGCTGTGTGACTTGAACACACAGCCCCAAGCTACCCTGTACAATGTATGAAAGTCAAAGCTGAAAGGTGAAAAAAAAAACAGAAAAAGTGGGTTTTACAGGCTTTCTCTGCTTCCTTATTCTACCTCGCTGAGAGCTGCAATCTCAAGGACAGCCTAAGACAAGGGCAGTTTCTGCTTTACAGACCCATACTGTATATTCAACAATGGATCTACACACTAAATGAGATGGAAGGGAGAGAAATGCTGAAGTCACCTTCTAAAGAAGTGCTGAGCACTGGTGCTTGATATAAAAAGACTTGCAATGACAATTTGCACACATTAGCCACTGCCAGGCTATCAGGCCATGTGAGTGTGCGGTGCCAAGCATGGGAAGAGTATAAAAAGGACATTGGCTCAGAAAGTACCTCTGTGAGCAGATTTCTGCTGAAGACATGAGGCCAGTGGACATAAACTCAACCCATTAGCAGATTATATCTATTGATCACTCACACAAAATATGAGCATAAGTGAAATCACATTTTCCTTGTGTGAAATCAGTGGACCATTTCAGTTTCTGAAATGTCGCTTGAGTGCAGCATAAAGTCAGCACAATTTGTCGTCATATACTGCAGTCGTTACCAATAAACACACACAATCACACCCTCTGTTCAAAGTCAACGTCTCACCTGCTGTGGTGTAATGGCTTGAGTGACAAACTCAAGTAATTTCCTCCTTGTTTAGGCTGTAATTAAATAAGCCTAATTGAGTCCCAACAAATAAATGCACTATTCAAAATGTGCACTGTTACTGTTTAAGTGTTTGCTCAGTTAGTGCTACAGCAAGCTAGTGTATATGTGCAGTCTGAGGTGATGTTAATAAGGTATTACAGGGCTAATGAAGTTACATCTATGGAGTGGAATACATTAAAGAGAGACCCTAAAACTGGGGCCAGGGTGTCTACTTGAGTTTGGTATCTGCTCAGATGTTGACAGCTGTGGGACAATGTGTCTCCAGAAAACCAAATTAAAAGCATGTTCCTCTCTTCTGCATAGCACCTACAGTAAAGTATACCTACCACTGTATACAGTATATATATATATATGGTCTTTCTCTTTGGTGAATGATAGACTGTACACAGAGCACAGGTTACGAAGCAATTACACAGTGAGTTGGTGTTGCCAGATATTGGCAGTCTGCCAATATTGCATGTGCTTCAGCTCGTAGATCTACAGCTTTAAGTGGAGTAGGTTTGACATTGTATCTGTAATGATTGCCATGCAAATAGTGGGTTATAATGTCAAAATGCAATGCAACATTCGTCATTGTGTATAAATAAAATGTTGAGAAAAATGCGTGTAAATCTGATCCTTAAGTCTTATTAAGTGAGATGTGTTTTATGTCACAGAAATCACATTTGGCTCTAAAAAGGACCAAATAAGTACAAAGGAATCTGAGAAGAAAATGCACCAGACTTTCCAAGTGAAGCCATAAAAACATAAACCTTTCCGGTCACATTCTGGCTTTAGTTTCGTGGTTGCTGCACAAGGACTGGATTCGGTCTGACCATTTTCTTCCCAAGCGGAACACAACTTTTAACCCAGCGGTTGAGGTTATTCTTCAGGAAAAGTCCCTGCAGGCCATAATAAGATATATTTGTTGGATGTATTTGAGTGGATACAATCTCCTCAAAGAGGCCGTCACAGGTGACTTGTTGTGGCAGCATTGTTGAGAAGAGTGTGTGTCAAGACATGTTGTTTGGGGATCCCTCCTCACCAAAGATGATGGATTATGAAAGTGTGGGAATTTAGTGCAGATGTCTTAAGTATCACACTCTTACATTTTACACTTGATTTTCCTTTGCCTTAAAGATTATCATTGCCCAGTTTGGAATCCATCTCATTCTCGCTACCCCTCCCCAGATACGATTTCAGCCAGAACAAAAAGATGAGCCACAAAACATTACCCATGGAGTGTGACAGCAGCAGTGCTTATTTTTCTCGGCAGCCTGAGCCTAAGTCATTTTTTCCCACCATAGCATATAATTTGAAGTTGAGGGACACTGATTAAAGCTCTTTCCACGCTCAAAGATCCAAAAGAATTGTGAGAAAGAAGATAGGAGAATGTAGCAGGGTTAGGTTGTTACTAATGTTAGTCATACAGCACACTGCTCACAAGGACATTATTTGGAATTGGCTTGTTTCATGACTTGCTAAGCCATGAACTGACCTAGGTTGAGTTAGGACTTGTAGTTTTATAAACTAGTAAAAGGTCATTAATAAAGAAAATAATTCCATGCACACAGTTAAAGATAAAGGATGAAAGACTTATCGAAGTACAGTGACATCATTGTTAATAAAATCTTGACACGCACATACATAAATGTCATTTAACCAAGAGTCTTAGAGCATTTTTTCAAAATATGGTTGTTGATTTGGAACACATTAACAGGGCAACATTGTCCATTACAATTAGTTTACAGTTCTTTAAAATATTGTTGAAAGCCTAGTTAATACATCCGTTCAGAGACGACCTGAATCTTCTTCAACAAAATGTTCTGTTCGGCTCCTGTTCAACTGACGTATTCATTTTTTTTTTTTCCATTGGCATGGGAGAGGGGACTGTTAATTATGCTTTTGTTTTCACACAAACAAAATGACTCAACCAAACGTAAGAGCTCTTGATTAACAAAGGCAGACAGCAATTCCATTTTGTGCCAATTCTATGACGGCATCTGTTCCATTTTTCTCTTTCACTCTCTCTGATGTTAACCACTTTCACCCACATGGTTGTTGATTTCCTTGCTCTACTTACAAGGTACACTTAACTCTGTGGTAAAAAGGTGTGCTTTTACTATCTAGCACCTAATGATTGACAGATTCTAAATCAGAGCCCACCCTTTGCTTTATCAGCTACCTGCAGCTTGGTTAAACTATCTCAAAGTTGGACTCAGACAGTGTTGCTTTCCTCAACACTCCATCCATCATTCTGCCCATAAACTTTAGCAGAGGTGAAACTTGTGCCCACATCAGTTTCTGACCATGGAACCATGGGACTAGGGTATCCTGATGCTTTATATAAGCTTGTACTTTTTTAGTTCCTATTTTCACTGAAAAAACACACAGACATTTCATTCTAGCAAAGATATAATATTTTTTCTAATCTTAACTTAGTTTCTACGTATGATACTGCTTTACACAGGACAGTACAGCAGTTAAACAGCCACAGTACGTAGACCTAGACCTGGATTAGATACAACCCTTTTTGTTAATGCCTATTGAATGCCAGGACATTGTTGTCAGCATATGGGCGTTTTAGCACTGCCTTGGGTAGAATACTTGGAATAGTTACAGTAAGATACAAGTGAAAGTAAGGACAGTTAACAGTAAGGGTGTAAACCATCATTCGTGAGTGGCTGGTATAGCCATTCATTTAAAGGGCAACAAGTCAGACAAGCATTCAGAGTATAAAATGAATGTGCATCATTGCTGAGCAAAAAGAAGAAATGACAGCTTGAGATGTCTGAATTATCCCTATTTGCCCTCAGAGAGTCCAAAGCCTGTATTTATCTCATTGATACATCCCAGTGCTGTTTGGCACATATGTTGTCCAGTCTAAATAAGATTAGGTTTTCCCCTCGAGCTTCATTTGAGCCATATTTCCCAAATAAGCCTCCTGGCACCTGCACTGGGTAGATATTGCTTAAGTAATCCAATAATGGACAACAAAATGCTCAGCACTTCCATCTGATAAGGCACAGACTAGTTGTTTTTTAAGAGTTTATAGGCTAGTGAACTCTGAGTCAACCTTCACATTTTTTTAAAACATGGCGTGTATCTTGACTGATGTGGTTTTTTTATTATTGTGCAGACTGGAAAAGACTCTAGAGGAGCTAAAATGTGAGAGCACACCCCAATTATATGTTGGGGGCCACGGTTCTTAATGTTCTAAAGCCTTAGACGAACTGATATGAGAAAATGTTAAGTGGCAAGGCATGACTGCTTTCCAGTTTAGGTTTACAAATGCGTCTGTGCAGGACTCGCAGGTCAGAACTAATCCTGTTGTATCGAGCGGAGTGCTGGAGAGTTCACTTTTGCTATGTAAGCCCATGATCCGTTTATCTTGACTTAGGATACAAATGTATATTTCAATCTTCATAATAACACTGATGCAGTGGGTAACTTAGAAAGAGGATTCTGTCAGCGGCGGCCCCTTGAGTTTATGTGTATCTGCATGTGTCTACTGTGTGTGTATCAAGGCCCTGTTCTCACAGAGAGAAGTCAGTCATTTTCAAACCGTCTTTATAGCCATGGGGAAGGTGATTTTAGGGTCGTTGTGTACAGTAGTTAACCTGTTAAATTTCAAATGACTACTACATGGTCTACACTCAGAAAACAGCAGTAGCATGTTCAATGTGCAAATGCGCCCCAGTATACTGGCTTTTGTGCAGTGAAAAATTGGGTTTTTCAGTGCAACACAAATGAGCAGTAAAAGTGCAGCTCGGCTGAGGTAAAATTAGTTAATTAGTTGATTCTACAGGTATAGTGCACGCTAATGAATATTACTGTGAATGGGCCACAGTTGGCTCAAACAGCTAATTCCAATTTACAATAATAGAGTTTTAGGAGGAGCAGGCCCACTCCAACACAAAGTGGCATTAAGTCTCACTCGCTTGCTACCTCTAAAAGTAGTTCAGTAATTTGCTGAACAAATACGGTCTCTTTGAGAAAACTGCTAATACCCGAGGGTGGACAACAAGGGACCAGCTAGTATCCACTAAAATTTTATTTTACCCTTGTTGCCTGAAGCAGCAAAATAGGAATGGATTGTGAAATACTATCCAGTGTGTTCCTTCTCCTGTGTAAGAAATATAGGAGGAGGAAGGTGAAGGCACAGAAATCTCTCGTAACCGGAGGTTCATGGCACTCTGTCTCAGTGAAAAATAGCATTGTCTCCCCTTTTTGCCCCGCACTGATTGTTTCTTCCATAAATCCCCTTTGAGATTTTATGATTAATTAAATGCTGCTTATTTGTTATTAAAAACACTCGCCTAATGCCTGAGATTATGAGGAACCCATTGTCAAGTCAATCTATTAATCACCAGGCCTTTTTTCCCCCAGAAAAAAACCTTCACAGATGAACAATTCGAGCCATTCCTCATTCTGAATGACATTGGAGAACTAGTTGTAAAACTCTTAAGTCGACATTCTGGTGTATGATGGTAAATCATTTCATTTAAACACTTACAAAACTTATAGGAAAACAAGGACATTTAATGCGTGGCTCACACAATACTTTTATGAAAAATAAGCACCTTTTACCATTCATATCCCACTATGAAAAACACAATGCACATCTGTTTGTGGAGTAGCCATACTGTTGACAATCATGGGATGCTTTTGAGAGAGATTTTTTTTTTTTTTTGAGTGTCCACTACTCCCTTTAGTACTTTTGTGTTGGGAGCTCAGTTGTTGGTATTTTGGTGAGATTTTGGGTAGAGTTTGAGAAACACGATCCAGGTCAGAAATTCTCTGAGTTATGCTTCAAAATTACCCCGCCTTGTGTTCTCCAAGCCTGCCGTCCCCCATAGAGATTTTTTACGGCCATCGCTGCTGGGGCAGATTGGATCAACCAAGCAAAGGGCATGCAACAGAGATGTACGCCACTTCTGGCAAGGCGCCCCAACTCTCCCTAGGCCCCGTGTCATTCATAAACATGACGGATTAGCTGTGATATTCCTCCATTTACAACATAAGCGAAGGGAGTTGGAGGAAGGGAATGAAAGCAGAGAGTGAGTGTTAGTGTCGGATGCCCCTTAGGGCTAGTGCTAAAATGGATGGGTAAAGAGGGAGATGAAAAGGAGAGATGAAGCAGGAAGGGCGGAGAGGGGGGCGTTCTGTACAGGCCTGGCTGGGCAAGCAGCAAGGCAGGCAGGAAGCCAGGCACAAAGCTCCATTTACGCTCATACACACACTCTTCTAGCTTTACAGACTACACGTCAGCTCAGCCAGATGTACTGTTATGGGGTAAAGATCACCTAGGGGGAAGGTGCAGAGGGAGAAAGAGAGATTTCAAAACCTTTTCTACCTACAATCATGTCTTTCTCCCACACTGCCTTTGTCTTTGAATTTGCTTTGCCCACTGACTTAATCTGCCACGATCTAGTCGTGGCTCATCTGAGATCCTTGATGTTAAAGACTCTCCCTCTATCTGTCTTTGTCTGTCTCCCGCCTTCTTTGCCTTCTGTCCCTCTCCCGCCCTCTTCAGGATTTCACTTTGCATATTCCATTTGCTGGTTGTTACCTTGAGCAATGATTCCATTTACTTCCGAAAACAGTACCCCATTTATTCAGAGTTGGGGGGAAAAAAGAAAAAAACTTCTGCTTCTTGTCATCTTATCTGTAATCAGCATTTTTTTCCTTTTATTATTAGCAATATTCAAAGGAGGGAGCCAACTATTTGACAATGCTTTGAGCTATTTGCCAAACACAAAGCTAAAATGGATGTTGCTTATTTTCTCTCAACTCCATGAAACCTTAGGAAGCCTCTTCTTCTTCTAGCTTTTTTTTTTTTTTACAGTCCTCCCCCCCACCACCACCACCACACTACATTATCCTTAGAGACACCCCTGTCACTTGGAAGCATATACTGCCAGACATCTGTTTGGTTTTTATGTTTCAGGCTTATTCATTATATATTCACCCTCTTACCGCCCACTTGGGATGACTGTATAATGGTTGACGTGTCAAAGTTATACGTTTGTGTATCAACATTTATCATAAAATAAAATGTAACTATTTAGGTTGATTTATTTGTTTTGTCTTTTCAGGGGAAGCTGATAAAGGCCAATGCCAGAAGCTGGAGCCAGCAGGGACTCAAGAAAGTATCAGCAACTAGGTGAGTCCTCCGACCGCGCAGGAAAAAAAAGACAGAAGGCAAAACTGTGAGACACTGAGTTGCTTCATTAACCTTCATGTACTATACATTCAGAAGCAGGTGGGTCAGTTTGATCAAACAGGCGTTTCTAATACTTTGGCTTGGATTGTCACTTGGCATATCATGTGTCTATTAACAGAAATCTGTGTATGTAAAGAAAAGAAAACGGTACGTGACTGTTCATGTGTGTATGTGGAGGTGTTTATTACTTCACCAGCAAGAAAGCATCCCATCAGCTGTCAGAATGCTCCCACAAAATCCTCTGAGCCTTAATCACTTTTAGCATTTTGTGCATGACAGTGCCACATATCTTTATGGGTCACGGCCGGGGACTTTGAATGTGGTATCATCAGACTCAGACGAGTATTCTAGGAGACTTGCAGCATAACAGTCAGAGCAAACCGACTTCACACAAGTTCCCTTCCTCCTGAGAAAGAAAAAAAACCTAGCACTAGTCATTTCAATAATTTAAATAGCTAAAAGTTTGCTACAGGGAAAGGGTGTATAGAGATTATTCATGCTTCCTGACATTGTGCAGAGAGGTACCTCTTGGCTCGCAAAAAGCCCTAATGGAAAACGGGGTTATATCAGGCTTTTCAAATGGGCGTTTTCCCCCAACGTGACTGTGGGAGACGATGGGCATCACAGAAGGCAGAGGGTAGCATTGTTTTATTTTTGGAACTTACTATATTGGGTCCACATGTGATTTGAGATTTGAAAGCTTGGTTTAACGCTGATGAAACTTGCGATGAGAACTTGTAGGTTTCCCCCCCCCCCCCCTTTCCTTTCATGCAGCTAGTGCTGTACTGAGTGTAATAATGTATAGACAACTAATTACACCAACAAATTAATTGTTGTCGCATCACTTTTTCTCACTCCAAAGTTGTTTTGGTTTTGATTAGCGAGCAGCCTTAGACAGCTTGAAAAGTTTCTCAAGATCATTAGATGCATTAAGGATGACCCTGTAGTACCCAATTAATAGCGTAGAAAATGACTCTTGAGTGCAGCTAAGATCAAAGCTACTAACATCAGCACCCCTCGACTACCTGGCTCAGACTTTCACACTACTCATTTTATGACCTTGTGTCCCTTCCAGTCCAGCCAATGGAATATGTTCTGCTATATAGTGTATACTGTAGTGCATATATGTAATGTGCACAAATTCAGATAGTAGTTTATCAAGCTAAAATAAGATAACCAATATGAATAAAATGTCTGATCTTATGATTGGCATATATATATATTTTAAGAGGATGTAGCAAATGTCAGCATGCTACCATGCTGAACTAAACCGGCATTGTCACTGTGAGCATGTTGACATACTGATATTAGCATTTAGCTGAATGTGCAAACATAGCCTTACAAAACAGGTTGCGTGGCTGTAGAGACTTTAACATACATAGCAATGTATTTATCAAAGATTTTAATTAGCAAAGAAATATATTCCAGGTGTCTAATCTTTCTTCCATATTTTGTTTATTACTAAGTTTGCTTCCACAAGATGTGAGAAACCATTCGCATTTTTGAAATCACTCATCACCTAATTACTCTCCCAGTACTGTGAGGTCACTGTGGAGAACAGTGGAATCAAAGGCCAGCGAGGGGAAAAAACAGAAAACAAACAACACATTCCTCATTTGTCTGAATAAATCGTTATTAATTCAGGAGGCGTGTTTACTTTTATTAAAACAAATACAGAGCCACAGCATGCGGAGAGTTATCTATCATGTTCAGTGTGCAAGTGCCTTAGTGGCTCCAGCAGATGTTTTCTAACACGCTATGCAGACTGTAAAGTCTAACATCCATTGTGTTGGCAGCGGTTATGCCTTAAATCATCTTGCATACTATACAGATACTGATTGGCTCCCCACGATTAACCCCGCAGTGAGATATAAGGGGGTGTGGGGACTGTTTCTTTTTTTTCAAAGAAAATACCAATTTCTGTGGGGACAGTCAAATCCATCGTTTTAATTACATTAATGAAAAACTTGGCATCGTGTGCTTCATTTTTGTGACATATGAGAGAGTGAAGTTGGGAATTGAGGGGAGAGTTGCATTAAATGAGTAGTGGCCAAATCCCAAGCAATAACTCTGTCAGTGGATATATTATGAAACATCTAATGGACATGAATATAATTGATGGTCTGTGAAGTTGTTTGCACTTAGTCACTATTTGTCCCAGCATGCTATGTTAGAAAGAAAAAGCTTGTTGGTGTCTGGGGAAAATGGGCTGCAAATAACAAATGGCTACTGTTCGCATGAAAAACCTGTTAAAACACAAGTAGCGTTTGAAACACCAGGACATAATGACAAGGTAAATTATATTTAAAGGTCCCATGACATGGTGCTCTTTGGATGTTTTTATATAGGCCTTACTGGTCCCCTAATACTATATCTGATGTCTCTTTCCTGAAATTCAGCCTTGGTGCAGTATTACAGCCACTAGAGCCAGTCCCACAATGAGCTTTACTCAGAACGTGCCATTTCTGTGTCTGTAGCTATTGAGGAGGAGAGAGGGGGGGCAAGGTGGAGGGTGGGGGTGTGGCCTTGACCAACTGCCACTTTGCTCGTTTGAAAGCCATGATGTCTCTCTCTCATGGGTAGGCCAAATTCTCTGGGCGGGCAAAGCAGAGGAAGGGGAGGTAACCTTGCTTGTTATGACCTCATAACAAGCGAGATTCCAGATCGGCTCATCTGAGCTTTCATTTTCTCAAAGGCAGAGCAGGATACCCAGGGCTCGGTTTACACCTATCACCATTGCAAGCCAATTGGGGACCATAGGCAGGCTGAGGGAACTCATATTAATGTTAAAAAAAAAAAATGTTCATGCCATGGGACCTTTAAAAGTCCTTCATACTATAAGAGGATATTAAAGGATAAATCAAATCAATTGTGCGGCATAATGGGCCGACCACTTAGGTTTTACAATTCCCTCAGACCTAAAAATGCTTTTTCAGTTTAGAATATCGTCGTTTTATATGTAACAAAAGAGTTAAACTCCTACAGTGAGTCAGCATGTTTCCACAACACCATTTTTTGGGGAAACAATGTATTTGTCCAACATAATTGAATGTTCCATGTGGTGGCCCAGGTCTCGCCATCTGTAGAGCTTGTGCCAGTAAACCAGCGAATTGTATGGTAGCTGCTGGCCCCCTGCAGTAATTTTACAATGGTGACTTGCTTCATCACCACTGCTTCCCTTACTCCGACAGTTTGAGACAGCTGACACAGCATTTATCTTGCTTAGACGAACTTATATTCATCCCTCACTCTGCACTTGTTCAAAAGGAAAGCATTATAGATTGAGAAAATGGTGCAACAGATTAAAAAACAATGGCTAGGAATGAGCATTAAGGTACATTTTAAATTATTATCAGTTCCTCTTAACAATATTCTATGGGTTTTTGCTATGCAGGCATGTCCACATGGTTTGCGTTGACAAGCATCTTATGGATATCCGTAAACTAGGCTTGGAATATAAATTAAGCAGCTTTTGGTGTCTTTTTTTTTGGAGACCATTTTTCTCATGACAAGGACAAAGAGCCGAGTGCACACATTGTCTATGAATAATCACTGATCATGTAGCAGCCCTTTCATTGTATGTGGAAAGATCCGTCTCAGCTACACGGCTTTGACCGTGCCGTTGCACCATTCCATACAAATGGAAATGATGCATTCTGTTTTTCCGTCACAGGAGAGCGGCTTCTCATTTTCCACTCCCACTGTCAAGTTGTGCACAGCTGCATAAGTTTGCGCGCTTGTGTGTGGGGCACAGGAAATGGCTGTTGACAGCATAATGGGAGTGTGAGGATGCAATATAAATCCTTAATCATGCCTGAATCATGAACTGCAGCACTCAAATCCACACATCAATTTGCTGGAACTACTGCTAGCAGAGAGTCCAGGCCCTTGTGAGGTGTTTTGGCTACATTTTCTGGGTATTTTTTTTTCTTCTTTTACTTATGGTTTAAAGTGTGAATGAAATCCAGCTGCACTAATCACATACTGACAGGTATTCTTGTTAGTCCATGAGTCCACATGTGTACGCAAATAGCTTATGAATAGGCATAATTATTAATGGGATTAAATACTACTTTGCTGAAATCATATTCCAGCCATGACACCCAAAATGTGCTGTTTTTTTCATTTCTCAATCTCTTCCTGTCATTCTCAATTACAAAGCAAATCAAGATGACCTTAATTCAAAGACACAAGTCACATATGAGTCGGGTCATCTCATAGTTAATCAAAACAGGGCACAGAAAAAGTGCACTACGGAAACCCGTAGCTCCTGCCATGGCCTAGCAGATTTGACTCGGAACATCATTACGTTTCAGGGTTCGCCTTTCATGTAAATCGCTTCCCCACGCCTGGAACTTCATTACTAATGGCACTTCCCATCAAGTAAAAGGCCCATCCGAATACTAATATCCCCCAGTACTTTGGATTTGTCACCTCGAGTCCCCTCTTCTCATAGCATGGCAATTACAACAATGTGCTTTTCCTTCATGGAATTAGGCATCACCCCCTGCGGCGAGCTTCCCACAACAGATGCTTTGCAGTCGTTTCCACAGACCATTGGAGCACAAATGAACTAAACAAACAGTCACTTTAAATGTATTAGGCCTGGTGTAGTAGCACTTATCTGTGTTTGCTTATGTATTTATCTCTCCAATCCTGCATCACACACTTGTGTGAAAGTTTACTATCTCTCCACAAAAAGGGCCAAAAAGAAGGAGAAAAATAACTTTTGCTTGTCATGGTGACAGATCAGACTTTAAAAATGTGCAGCTGCATTTTTTCAAACTGCAATTTGTGTCATGTGGAATGATGAGTAGCAAACCACCGTGTTTATTGTATTGCACAAAGTAGTTTTGGAAGGAGGGAGCTTTTTGGTCTCCTAAATAATACATAATGCCTCCTTTGCGTTACCTCAAGTTACCCCTGCAGTACGATGCCTTCACAGTAAAGTGTGTCAGCTTACTCCCATTGTCCTGAAAGTCACCCTTATGTTGAGTCTTTGAGTAATGGAGGGAATCAGTTTGGCTCTATAATGGATGTCTACAACTTGAAGTTGTAACTGATGAAGTGTAAACTCAATTAATATGGCTAGCTAAAGATGATCTTATTATAGTCATGCTTGATATCCGTGTCTGTGGCCAGCACTGGGGCATCATTTCCTTTTTGTTTATATTTGATTATCATATTGCTTTCTTTCCTTTGTCTATGATTGCTATCAGTGCTCATAATAATTATTCAGTCTATTATGTATTATTTGCCATTTAACGGCATCATCACCAGTGTGCCTTCGGCCTAACAATACATTTCCTCTGTAAGCGCTTACACTGGGTATAGGTTGACTCCCTGTTATGTCACAGCAAGTGCTGACAGAGGGTAGTGAAATGAACATATATATATAATAATCATTCACACTGTCAATATTCTGGGTTCATATGCATCCACGGGAGGCATTGTAAGGACAGGAAGCACATCCTTTTTATTTGCACCAAAGACGAGAAAGAAAAAGCTTTTTTCTGTTTTTTTTTGGGGTCCGTGATAGGCCTCTACTCACCTCCAGTACATTGATGGGAAAGGAGAGCGAGCAGAAGAGCAAAATGGAAATAGTAATAAACATGCTAATGCTAGGCCGTGGAGCCGGGAATAGCAGCTTCTATACCCGCCGTGTGTGTGTGTGTGTGTGCGCGTGCGTGTGTGTGTGTGTATGTGTGTGTGTGGTGCGTGCGTGAAAACAGATAGCGAAATGTGCACAATATTGCAGGTGAGAGCGTGCACACACACACTCACTATGTGCTCCAGAGTAAACAGGAGAGAGCTGCATGTGAACGTGCCACCTTTCTCTTTCAATCTGCCTCTGGAGACAGTGCAAAGGGCCTTTGTTGGCTCATTGGTGAGATAAGAAGCAGTGGGGGGGGGGGCTTCAGAGACTCACAGAGCCAGCTTTTTTTCTATAGGATGGAAGCAACCCTCTCAATAGAAACTCATTTGCCATGTTGTGTAATTGTGGTACATAATGGCGCACACCTTATTCAAGCAGCCCAAGGCTTTTTTTCTAAAGCAATTTTCTCCATTCACAGCCAAACAAGTCATGTTTTAGAGAGATATTACTCACCCTTTTGAGCTAAGGGCCACCACATATTTGCCTTTGAATGGAATGTTGTGTGTGATCAAGATAAAATTTAGCTCATTGCTTATTATAAAGGAGGCACTGTCAACCAACTTGATATTTGTTTTTTTTTATTCTCACTGCTCACTGGAAGTAAACAAAGTGGCTGACCTTTCCCATCTGGATTGTTACACATGTTTGTGCAGAGGAGGGCTGGCTATTAACAGCCACTGGTCACTGAAAAATCTCGGCATTAAGGCAACTTGCAGCTAGAATGCTAACATAAACAATAGGCCTATACATTATGATCGTTAATCACATAAGAATACACAGCTTCATTTTCTACACGGCCAAACTAATATCAAAGCTGAAGTGCAGAGATGAAAAATGACTGATTTGAAAAGCATTGCTGAGCTTTTCCATTAAACCACCGCAGGCTAGGAATGGATGGCTATTTGCATAATTTAACTGGCATCTTAATTATTGTGTCAGGCATCTGTATGCAAATGACTTAAGTCAGTTAGAAACGGAAACTTACTTGGCTAAATGGCTAATGGACTAAATCTTATCAAGTTAGAATACACAACGTGAGTGAAACCAGAGTCTCTAATTGGGTTTGACTGCGCGGTGCGACAGTAAGAAACAAAGAAAAGAAGACAGGACCGACATAAAACGAGTAAATGCAAGCTTACCTGGGTTAGCTGGGAGAAAAATGGCATGTTAGTGGTGTGTGATTTTTGTTTGTTTTTCTTTTGGGGTTGCTGAGAAGGACCTACCACGTAAAACAGTGAGTCTGGTGGTAGCGCTCGTCTCTCCAACACTGTTGGAGGCGACGCATTCATATATGGCTTCATCTCGGGGCGTGCGTAATGGCTGAATTCTTAGCACTGAACCAGAGCCGTCGTCGAACTCTATCACCTGCAGGTGCGAGAGACAGGATATGTTAAAGGAGATTTTATGGTTCACAATGGGCGAGGGTCCTTCCGCAGAGAAAAAAAAGACAACACTGTCGAGGACATTTGGCTAACAACACTGATGGTGACACAATGTGCTTCCTATGACAGAAACAAAAGCTGCTGCCTACCTTACCGTAAGCCCTAGTGATTTGGTGTTCATTTGTGAATATTGTGGTTGTATATACTGTACATGTACGAAAAGTAACATCTGTGCAGAATTAGAACATGTATAAAGAAAATGTAGGTATATATTATGTATCATATTTGATTCCAAAAAAATGTGGTTGTGGGTATGTTCATTTATTATGTGTTCTTTTAAATAAACTATTAACTATCTACTACTAATTTGTGCAATAATTGGTAAAATAGTCGATCGGCTGACTAACTTTAAGAATGGGAAAAATGATTGTAGTCAGAATGTTTTGCTGGTATATTGGGTTGTAGAGTGAAATGTATGTGTCCCACTCTTAAAGTTAACATTCTATCCCCTGAAAATGCATCACACTGGATTGTGTCAATGGGACAGAAACAAGCACAAACAGTTAAAGGTGGCTTGATAAACGGTTACGGACAGTTGTACCATGAGGTGAGGTAGTGGTACATAAGACAGGACCGACTGTATTAGACGAACGACACATAAAATGCGCACAAACAGGTGTTTGTTGTAGCTTATTCAGCTATTTTTTGCATGCTACATGTTGTATACTCACTGATTTTTAGAAAGCCCTGTGTCATAACTCAATGTCTTTTAAACATAGAGGTAAATTCCAATAAAGATAGGCCATAGACCTCTGCTTCACACGCTCGCACACAACCACACACACACGCACACACGCACAAACACACACAGAGGCCTACGAACATTTTAAAAGTTCACCATACATCTGTGCATGTGTTAGTTTACAATACACTTCAACATTTCATTAGCCAAGCTATAGCGGCGTTGGCATTCAAGCTGACAGCAGGTGATGGTAAAGGTACAGCCTCCCTTTGGAAAGCATTGGAAAGGAAGTTGTGAGATGTCTAAAAAGAAATGGGTTTTTGTTAGAAGATGAGATGGCAGTGTACGATTTGAATGGACATGGAATGGCGGCAGCCAGCAAGCACTGTGAGGCAATGAGAGAATGAAAGTTAGTGTGTTAGCATTCAGCACAACGTACGATGCAAACGCGATGAACTCTGATAAGATTAGATTTCTATGGGCATGAGACGCAAAGAGGCGGTAAGAGGTCGCGAAGCTCCATAAAGCCGTTGCTGCAGTGTAGTAGCAAGCAAATATGGCATCTAGAGCGGGGGGGGGGGGGGGAGACACCGTGATAGTCCCAAGGACTGACACAAAAATTAATAGAAATCTTATCAGTGTTCTGCGATGATGTGTTATTTATCATGGGTACTGAGCCCAAGTGCAGATTAAAGCTGACCAGAAATCAAAGCTTCAGCCGAAATAAGGAGGGTAGGACATGCATTTAGATAAAGATGCCACAAAGCAAAAGGATATTTTCAAAAGTGAAACCATTACTTCCCCTTTCACTTTGCATAAAGCTGGCAAATGTGGCGTGATGCTAATGTAGGTATCTGGGTCAAGCCACAAGTTTTTTTCTTCTGTCCAATTACTCTTGTCTTTTATTTAATTACAAATCTGTCCCCTGGTCTTTTGTGTACTTGCTCATTAAAACCCATGCATGTTTAAAAAGCTGGCCAGCATGGCCATTATAGCCTGCTAATGCGTGGTGGCAAGTCAGGGCGAAACACAAGCGAGCTGGGCATGGCGCGATGGAATATGTGCGAGCAGAGCCAAAAGCAGTGCTTGAAGCATTCTCATTTTGTCGAGCATTTTACATCAGAACAATAGACCTAATACCTCAAATCTCTGGTTGCTGACTTTCTTCCCCTTCTTGTTCCACACAATCTTCGGCCGTGGATCTCCTGTAGCTTGGCAGATGAAGGATGCCACGCCTCCTTGCACGCCTGTTTGGTCATTGGGGGTTCTTAAAAACTTTGGTGGTGCTGGAGAGGGACAGAAACAGAAAAAAAGATAACAAAAATAGTTAGTGAGCATTCTAAGCTTTTCAGACAGAGCAATTCATCTCACTTATCAAGCCGCACACACTAGGAAGTAACAAAGTTGCAGATTTCAGCATGTGCCTGTTAAGAGGATTGTCTTCGGAGGTCAAAACAAGAGATTGTACTGACTTCATTGTGCGAGTGGAAACACATCAGTGGTTGAGATCAGAAGTTAAAGGACAGAGGGCATGACTTGTCTGGGATTATTTCTTCATAACTCTGAAATCTCCTCTGAAGGATAACTGAGACTTATGAGGGAGTTTTAAAGAGGAATTCTTGGATAAAAGGACATTTTTCTGTGAGGAATAAGGAAAGTGTTGAGATCAATCACTGGAGAAAAGAAATGAAAAGATGATATACTTGAGGATTGATTTGTTCTGAAATGTAAGAAATGTGGCTTTGTGTCAAGGCTGCAAACTTCTGTAAAAAAACATTGCCTCTTCCCTTTGTGACAGTAACAAGCAGAGATGGGAGTAAGTCACACATGGGCAAGTCACAAGCAAGTCTCAAGTCTTAACCTTCAAGTCTCAAGCAAGTCCAAGTCATTTTGTGTGACAATCAAGCAAGTCAAGTCAAGTCATAGCTTTGGTCAAGCAAGTCAAGTCAAGTCATACAAAAGTTTCCATTTTTAAACAAGATAAAGACAGTGGTTATAACTGCTGGAGTTTTATTTGCATTTTTTCCTACTCAATATTCAAAAGACATTGCGTCCAAGCCACATATATCTGAACAGTTTAAATGTATAAAGATTTAAAAAAGCACAGCCTAAAACTGATATTAGGCCAACAAAAATATCAATATGCCTCAAACATGACATCAAATCATGAAATTCATTCAAACAATTCAAGTATAATGGTTTCTAAGTCCAATAATATTCTTCAAACATGCCTCACTTTTATGGGACAGAAACACATTTAACCTTTCCTTCTCTTAAAGAAAAACAACATATTCTTTAAGAGTAGCTGAATCCCACCTCCTTTGCATAATTTGGAGAGATTGAATAGTAGGCTATATGTTAATATTTGTCAGTGTATTTGTGAGTGAATGTGTGCGTGTTTGAGAGAGAGAGTGAATGAAAAGTTATTATTGGTGAGTGAATGTGTGCATGTGGTGTGTGTGAGTGCAGTGTGTGTGTGTGTGTGTGTGTGTGTGTGTGTGTGTGTGCCTAGCTTCATTCACATACTTCATCTGCACAACTGCGTGTGTGTCTGCATGTGTCTGTGTGTGTGAGAGAGAGAGAGAGAGAGAGAGAGAGAGAGAGAGATGGAGAGATGGAGAGATGGAGAGAAAGAGAGAGAGAGAGAGAGAGAGAGAGCAGTTTGTTGTGTGTATGTATACAGTGTGCCTAGTTGTATTCGTTCTTACCGCCACCTTGAACAAAGGGGGGAGGGTGTGCTTATTCATGGCCCAAAACTGAAGGGAGTTCTGTTCATCACAAGCGTCCAAATAGTGGTTCAGCTGAATATGGGGACTGGAACCCGAATCTTTCCCGATTTGAAGTGTCTGATGAAATTCTCCGCGGTTGTGGTTGACGTCGGATTTTTTTGTACTGCAGACCTTGTAAACTGCCGTTCGTTTCTTCTTTGCCTGGTCAGGCGTGTAATCCTTATAGCCAAACTTTATTATTTTCGGTGCAGAGGAATCCATGACGTTAAATAACAGCCGTAGCCAGTCTCGTTTACTGCAGGTCTACCGCCGTGTGGCGCGTCACCATAACAACGGGCTCCCGCGCATGCAACAGCACTAAAATTGTAACGTTAACTCCTCCTCAATATCAGAGGGGGAAAATATATATTTATTAAACAGAAAATCAAGTCATTTCAAGTCATTTGACTCAAGTCTAAGTCAAGTCTCAAGTCATGAATGTCAAGTCAAAGTCAAGTCGAGTCTTTTATGAATGTTTATCAAGCAAGTCTCAAGTCCTAAAATTTGCGACTCGAGTCTAACTCGAGTCAAGTCATGTGACTCGAGTCCCCCATGTCTGGTAACAAGTCAATATGGTGAAGATGTGATACTGTCCCAAATTCAGTAAATGCATACTGGGGTATAGAAACTGTTCAGAGGAATTACTTTGTTTACAACACAATCTACAGAGACGGCTATACTGGAAATTAATACAATTTTGTAACCATTTGCTTTGTAATATGTAATTGGGTATTTAAGCTACTTTTAAATAACTAATTGATAATGCCACTAAAAGGGGAAATAGATTCTTAAAATCAGGAAATACCTTAAGTTTAGATCACTCAGCACTTTCTTTTAATTTATGTGAAGATGATTGGTTGGATGAACTGGTCCTTTGCATGTCATTCAACATAAAAGTCATCTATCTTTACAAGCTGTTACCCATCAAACTGTCAACATGCTATTCCACTGGACATTAATCATGCGGCCAATCAGTGTTTTGAATAACATTTTCCAGAGAAACAGAAGCTTATCTGTTGGTTGAGTAGCAGACAACACTAATCTCTCAAAAACCACCAATCAGGTCATTCACCTGATAAGGTCCCAGCAACGCTCAGATCGGCGATGTGAGCATTCTGGTGTTCCTAATTGGCCCCTCAATTCAGCAAGTCAAGTGTAAAGGCAATGAGGATACAAATGCTACAAATGTAGGGGCGTGGAGGTGAGAGAATAGCAGAATGGAACAGTGTTTGCTTTGTGTGGGCACGGACATGGCCGTTCCCATCTACTGTAGTGGTTTTACAACACTGTACAATAGCATTTGTTCAGGCTCTGATCTCAATAACAGTGAAAAGAGCCGCAGCCCTGTTCATGCAGTTTGATTTTGTCAAGTAAAATTATTCCCCAACATAATTCAGGCTTTGCCAGCCTTTGTAACAGTTCCCTATTTACTTCCAATTCCAAAAATGTAGTTCTGTTTCGCCTTTTTTTCCCCCTCCAGGACAATCAGTTCCTGCTCCTGAGCTGACGTTTCTATTGCAACAAAATCCGAACACGTGAAAGTGATTAGTAATCAAAGGAACACGTCTCTCCCTGATGAGATTTTGATTTTGAGATTTACATCCCAGCTTTATCATTATGATCAAGGCTTATTTCAATAGCAATAATGTCATAGTGCTAAGTCGGACCCCCCTCCCGTAGTATTTTCCTCTGAAGCTCGAGTGCCAGCTTCAGTGGGAGGTATAGCTCCATCTGTCCCCCTGCAGAGCAACTGTTTGCCTTTTATCAATCAGTTCAGCAGGCCATTAGGGGCCCAACAGCTGCAGTAATGCCAACCATCTGAATCACCTCATCTGTGTGTGAGAATGTGCGATTGTGCTTGTTTGCGTGCCTGTCTGCAGACTGATTTCCCCGCCCAGATTGTACTGCCCAGCAGCAGCGGCGGTGGCGCTGCGAGCGGGGGACAAATTAACCTGCAGGATTTGTGGAGAGGTGACATAAGATGTGTGGTCAGCAATCAAAAGGGCGAACAGATAAACAGGCAAGCAGCTGGGCTTCCACTGGGCAAATGAGTCTGGGAAATCACCTGATTGCCTCATGACATGCACACACTGTTGCAGGCGCACACGCATCAACAAACCCGCACTCTTCTCAGAGACTCTCTCTTATTCACCGGCTGACAGTTCCGACAGTTGGGCAGCAGAGTTGTTGCGGTGTAATTTGTACGCCGCAAAAAAGCACCATTATATCTGCATTTGTACCTTATCTCATTGACTTTGCTGGGGTGTGGTGCACATTGGCATCCAGCCAAGAGGGTGTTGATGGGTAATTGATATGCTATTGGGGCTGTTTTTCGCTCCGGGGCCATCCATTACGGCTCGGTACGTCTCTCTACGCCGGCTGTGATAAACTGCTAGGACATGTACAGGAGATCAGCACAGGAGGTGAGGGGAAGAGAGTGTGGGGGGGGGGGGGGGGGGGAGTCCTCGCACAATGGGGAGTGATTGAGGCGTGACATGGAGGTAATAGTGTTTTCACAGACATGGCCGATGATAGCACCATCATACCCCCATTTTAGGTCTGCCGCTGACAAACATCCATTTTGGTAGACTCCTCGTATGGCTTCAAGGTAGACAGAGGCTGATTGAAACCTCTGTTTTCTCTGAACAATACCATGACTAGCACCTTGACAGCAACCAAAAAGATATGGTCGATAAACAAACATTGTGCAGACTCATGCACCACAGAGAAAGCTTTAACCACAGAACCCTGATGATGCACTGCTTGTGTTGGAAAATGACAACACAGAAGCTTCTCTAATGAGATTTAATAAGATACGATTTATCTATAATAATGTTAAATGGAAACATGGAATATTACCGGGCATAGTGTGTGGGCATTGCTTTGCCTTTAATCATATGAAATAAATCTCAATTAAAATAAACTGCCATCCAGTTAAAGCTCCTGTTACCTCTCCTGCATGTTTGCATCTCCTTTGAGAGGTAAGGATGAATTAAGACCATGGCTAGGCACCTGTTAATCCGGTGCTAAGCTGTCGCCGGCAAACAAATGAGAAATGTAAAGCCTGTCACAAGCTAAAAGGTTAGTGGCATGGACCTGTTCCTGCTCTCCCTCGGGGTCATTACGTAACCTTGTTCACATTCGCTGCCACTGGAAAGGAAGAAGCTCTTCATAGCATCCCCATGCTCTATTTTTTATGGATCAACACCATGTTAATAATTTGGTGGCTGACTGAAAGCCTTTACTATTCTTAAGAACACCCATGTCCACAGGGCTGAGGGGGCAGACTTTTTATGACTGGAAGTATATACGTTTTAATGGAAAGACATGAATTGAAATTGGAAGCCTTTAACAATGTGGGCAGCACACACACGGAACATTAAATTTGATTACCGTTGCTGCTACTGTATCCGATCGTTCTTATCTTTCTGGCCCTTTTAGAAGTATTTTGAAAACCACCATTTAAATAAAGTGGTCTGATCAATAAATTTTAGGTGATTATCAGCACACTGGGGCAGCTTTTCCCTCAAAGACTAAATGTTTTTCTTGTTGCTTTCTTGTTTCTTGTTAACTCACAGAAGAAGTATACATTTAGCATAAGGGCCATTAACAAATTAGTGTGTGACATCATTTTTAATGCATTACCAGAAAGGTAAAGAAAAAAAAAAAAAACTGGTAGCTGTGTCTGTGGACCTGATCTGAAAAGGAGAAACCCCATAACTCTCCAAGCACACGTCTATTACGTACGTCAAAGATCGAGATGTCCAAAACAATGCAGATGATACCAGATGTATAGCAGGAGTAGGGAAACAGCAGTCGGCAAACAAACTGCGATGCTCTGCCGCGCTACACAAAAGGTGCTGTGGTCAAAGCAGAAGGCGCAGAAGGCAGCACCAATGACAGCATTTGTTAAATCTTAGATGTCAAACAAAAGGTAGGCTGTGCTTGACGTAAAATTAAAATGCCAAAGTGCTCAGAATAGTTCTATATTGAAAACTAATTAAAAGTCAGGAAAATAAACCTAAACGGAGCAGAACAACAGAGACTGTGCATGTGTTACATTCCCTGTTTTGGCATATGTTGGGGTGAACCAGCAGTGGCAGGTATCGGGTGAACTTTAAGTATAGTACCTGTTGCAGGGCCACACTATAAATTGAGTTGTGTAACTGAGGCTTATGATATTATATTTTTCTATCGTCACAATGAACCTAGAGGATAGTCGGCTTCAACGCATCTTGCAGATCTACATTCATTACAAGTTTGTTTGATATTGGCTTAACTCATAGCCAAACATTTAAATACTGTTCTCAAATAGATCAGAGTATGGGTTTCATTCATAACAGCCAAAACATTTCAAGTCATCAGGGCTCCGCCATAGACTAAAGTTTGATCTGCCAAGCCATTAAAGAGCATGAATCAAAGAGTGGTGAGAAGAACATTAATAAACCCACTTTCAGTTGGAACCTCTATTCGGCACAGACACCAGTCCAAGACGGCTTGGTTTTCACAATTATACTGACTGACATATTCAATTTCATTTGCATGAAAAGGGCCATTTCCTCTCTGAATCTTTAACTTGCAGGGTGAGGTGGGGTTGTGGAGGGCGATAATTAATCCTAACACATTGGGTGGCAGTCTGCAAATACCCTGCTCCATTTTGGACATACTGGTGGAAGAAAGGAGCATTTAAAGATGCCATTAACCTCATTCGACATCTTTAAGCCACATAATATCAGTTCTATGATATTGATGAATTGTCACAATGATACCATGTGGCGCAAATTGGACTGAAAGGGGTGGCTAATGTTGGAAGAGTGTAAAAGTGACGCTTATGTGCCGAAGAGATTTGACTTCATGTTTTAATTCGTTAAGTATTCTGAAAGTCGATTGCAGCAATATCCTTATCATAGTATTTAAATAAAAAAAAGGTGCAGAGGAATGGGTTTGCTGGTTGTGTGGTTTATAAAGCAACATCCTCTCTATGGATTAATTATCTGTCTATACAGTGTTCAGAAACATCTGACCCCATGCCAAAAAGAAAACAGACTGTAGTAATGTGGACAGACAAACAGAGATAAACAATGAAAAAAAAATAAACCACACATACTAATCAATGGAACAAACACTAGCATAAACCATTTTCTTGGGGCACTAAACAGCTCTCTATCTGCAGCATTATGATAAAAAATGTGTCTTTTGTAATGCTGAGGAAACAAACTCCACATTGTATGTGCTCACAAGGCAGAAAGAAAGAAAAGGAATTGGAGCTTAATTAGAACTGTTGGCTGATTTGAATTGCATGCTTATCTGTAATCTTGCCTTAAATGGAAACTGAAATTCCTATTGCAATTAGTGATTGCTTGAAAAGGGATATGGCCCCCGAATGATTGTTAATTACTGGATCAGGAATAGTACATTAATTCACTGCAGAGGTTTTAATGCAGTGCAATCATGGGGACCCGCTCTTCCATCAATATTGTGCTGCTTGTCACACATAATGAAGTTCATAATACAAGCCTTCTCCTACACTGAACCCCCCCCTCCCCCAACTGCTTAAATGTGCTCTCTAAGCAAAATTCATAATGGTCATTATGTAAAACTAATTCAATAGAACTTAAAAGAATGCAGCTTAATGGCACATTAATATTGAGGCTGCATGTGGATACTAGGGCTGCAGGTCTATTTAGCGATAGGGTCAGGGTCTCTTATTTTGCTCATAAGCCTCCAAGAGTCTCCCGTAAATCAACAAATGTGTATCACTTACAACACGGCTTAAAAGGCAGGAAAACTACAGCATGTAAAATCTTACACAGCTCATTGGTGTATTCCCCTTGGCCCAATGAATAAGTTACAAAAATCAAATTCCAGTGGGACGTTCTTTACCCAAGTAAGTGTGTGTTACTCATACTCAGTGGCACTGCTATGCAAGGTCGCAGCTTCCGGCTAGAGCACTGCAGGAGTTAGGGAACTTTTGCACAGACAGCAGCAACAGCTTCAAAAAGAATGGCTAATGCTCTTGTCCCACATTCAATGCACTGACAGATTCTCTGACAAGACAGGGGGGAAAGGCAGAAAAGGGCTCCAACCTATCATACACGTACAGCAACACACAGACACACACTCTCAAGAGTGTTCGAATATTCTCAGTGGATGGAGTGAACATTGCAAATGGGTGAAGAACATTAATAAATTGGGTTGTGTAGAACAATAGAACATTCTGGAAGGTTCCATTAAATAAATATGAAGGGTTATTTAAGGAACAGTGCTGAGCTTCTTAGTCTGTGTTTCATGGGATAAGATGGAAACTGAAAGGCCCCCTTATTCAATTATCATTGTAGATTCATAAAGGCAAAAACCTTTCAGTTCTGCAATGACGGCTACATCAGTGATGTAGTCTCTTGTTTGCAGAGCAATACTTGTACCCTCTCTGTCTCTCTCTCTCTCTTCCTGTGTCTGTCTCTCTAACACACACACACACACACACACACACACACACACACACACACACACACACACACACACACACACACACAAACACACACACACAAGCTACTGCAATCTCCCACGGGACACATTAGCGAGGTAGAGGGATCCAGTTTGTCACTTAATAAAACGGCCCACTCAAACAGATGGCTTTGTTCAAACGGCCCCCAACGCTTTAAAAGCTGGAGCTGAATCGCTGCTGTGGCAAATCAGACACATGAAAGCCCACCTCCCTTTGCGGTGGAAACCAAACAGAAGGAAACATATAAATATTGAATTGTGCCACTGTTGGGGTGAGACCAACCGCCAGAGAAAAAAGAGGGAAGAACAGGGGGAGGGCGGTGGAAAACACTAGGCCCTCCTGTAGGAAATTCTGAACATCTGGGCAGATGTCGAACGAAGATGCAAAATAATACAGAGGCTTCAATTCCAATAAGACGTCTCCCCTCATTCATTACTTTGTCATTTATATATGAAAACACAAATCTGGGGCCAATTTGTGTGTGACCATTTGAGCAAAAAACATTCCAGCAAGAAGTATGAAATTTGGATTTGTTTGTCTTGTTTGTCTGGGGAAAAGGGAGAAACACAGATAAGTAATTCTAATTGTGCAGGCTTACTCGGTTTGGTAGTCAGTGCAGTCTATTTGCAAAAAGTTAATTATCTGATAGGATAGGCAGTGGCAGCCACTAACACAGAGCCATTCGTTCATTCTGTTATCCACTAGGCAATGGAACGATTCATTAAATGGCAGTGCTGCAGCAAAATGGCCAATAGTTATCATGCTAGGGCTGCACAGACTTTAAAAGATGTTAGAAATGGCAAAAGTGATAAGCATTCTGTGGCCGTGTCAGCTTACTGCCAATGTAATCACATGTATAGATAATAAGAGAGCGGGACTTTGTATGATTTTGATGCTTCTATCACACATGTGATGTCAATGTTATGTGTGATTGATAAGAAAATATCACCATGATCTACAAAGCTGCTGGCTTTTTTCACTACATGGAGCAGGAATCAAAAGATATGGATGGGAAAAGTGGAATGGAAAATCAAATAAGCAAGATATTTAACTGGCTGTATTCAAGAGAGAATTACACTATGATTGGGCCTGTCCTATTTCTTTATAGCATACACTTCACGTACTTGTCTTTGCCCCCCGACCACGGAGCGGAAAAGCTTGCCTCATATGTGTCTCCGTAGGAGCGGAGATGGATTATGTAGCAAATCATTCCAGGGATTCAACATTGTATATTTAAACAGACTCTAATTTTATGGATAAGTAGTGCCAAGCCATTTCCGATGGATGCCAGTTGTCAGGCCATAAGAAGCGACACATTCCCTGCACTGTTTTCTCAAGCGCTTACAGGCAAACTAGCTCATGCTCCAGCAATCCTGCTAGATGACAATTGGCTTCCTTTCAGCAGCTCAGATATCCTGCGAATGTTCCTAAGTTCAGCTAACGAGGTTGCACCTAAACCAAGCTTTTTGGGGAAAAAGAAATAGGCCTTTTCATTCTTACTGTGTCTACTGTACATCCTACCATCACGTTCTACTAGTCTTCACATTCTAAGGTTTAGTGAATAATTCACTAATCCGCTTGGATAAATATAATGGACAGTGTACAAAATATTAAACTACAATTAAAATGCAGTTCCTAAGAAACCTGAAAAGAGCAATTTCTCTGCATACTGTTCTCTGCAGCGAGCCGCAGTCATGGCTATCCTCGTACCAAAAACGTATTACTGGGACAAAGGATATGCAGGGGAGGTACCACAAACAGTCACTCAAGGATCAAAGTGACCTTTCACAGGCCACTAGTTTTATGCAGCAGTGAGGGAAGAGTATTGCACATAAGAGAGGAAGACAAATGGTGGCCATTGAAACATTTCTTAGGTAAAAATCACCTTTTCTCCACTCAACAATGAGTGTGATCAGTCAGAATACAGTATCATTGCAAATGCAAAAAACATTTTGAAGACTGCCAGACACTACTATTGGGTGGAATTGATTACCTGAGAGTAGTACTGCACAGTTGTTATACTGTACTTTGAGCTGCAAGCTTTGCGTTAGCTTGAAACAGTATTAGTATGTATTTAAAGACTGAAGCAGTAGCTTCATTTCTTGAATGCCATATACAGTACAGTATATGCTCAAAATGCTGCCACTGTCTGGCTCACTGGTTATTTTGATTGTTTCAAAGCTTAATAAAAGCATGAATTACTAAGAATTATAATATATACTGTTGTAGTCAAAATATTGCCTCTAAGCTGCTGCATTTGATATATGCCACATAATTGTCCAAATTAATACAATTTGAATGGTTATTCTTAATGTTACTGTTTTTATTACATTTTTAATTAGTTTGTTCTACTTTAAATGAGTGCATATGATACTGCAGGATAAGGCATTAGCTGTGTATTAGCGGCTTGTTTTTGTCAGTTACACATTATTAATATGTCTCCGATTAAACCACACGCAGTAAATCTAAGTTGAGGTCTTTTGAATTTTTAATTGCGAACCCCTGAAGAAAATGGTTCAGCTTGTGTGTGTGTGTGTGTGTGTGTGTGGCTATGTCTTTGAAGAGCTACAGATGGGTAAACAAATGAGGGCGGGTGGTATCAGGGTCAGACTGGCAGATCGGGGTTTCCACTTGGAAGCAAACAGTGCAATGTCACCCCACGAGCAAAAAACCAACAACCCCAAGGGGACATAATTAAAATAATCCACTGAAATTAAGTGCTTCAGATCACTTTTGAAAGGCTCCTTCTTGATGTGTGTGTGGATGTAAGGATGATTCATCGGGAGATGCATAGAAGTGTAAAGAGGATGACTACGTGTGCATGTTTCTGTCTGTTTACAGTGTGTGGGTGTTACTAGACGCTTTTAAGCCAAAGTTTTAAGGCGCATTTATATTCATTATATTCCTCCAACCTGTTAGAAAAGGAAATGTACCATAGTATCTGGTTTTCAAAACTTTTTTACTTTTTTGAAAATAGTTTACATCTTTCATTGAAATCCTTTTTTGTATGGTGGTTAGGCAAAATTGCAATTGTTTCAATCTTCGAAAAATGTGCATCACATTAGAGGTGATTTAAAATGAACATGATCGGGGCGGTGAAATACACCACTGGAAATCTCTCAAAGCTAGCAAAGAGAACCACACATGATGATACTTGAGAAGCAACTGACAAAAAGAAAAGCCAAACAAAAGGGAGCTAAATACTCAAAGTTGTTGATGGTTTCATGAGAATCTTGGTTGTGAACCATGTACTGTATACTATATTTTTCCAACTGTGTTTGGATAAGTGAAATAATGGAATATTTTGTCAAAAAAGGTTCGATTTCTAAAGACAAGGAGCCTCCTTAGGGTAGAAGGCTGTTGGGGACCGGAAATGTGGCCTTTGGACTGATGGAGTTTGTTGCACTTCTCTTCTTAGTCCTTTTCACCCTTTGCCAAACTGAGCCTCAGTTGACAGAGCGAGAGGGTACACAAAGACGACGGCCTCGAGTGCAAATGTTTGCCAGAAGAAAGTAATGAGCTCTAGTCTACTGAAAGAGTGAATATGTGTGTTTGTGTATGTGCCTTAACTGTATGTACATATAAATACTGTACAGACTGTACAGTATGTTTAATTGCGGGCCTAGATAATGTACTTGTATATCTGTGAAGGGAGTCATTCTGATTATAAATTGGCTAGATTGGAGAAATATATTTCCCAGTAAAGGTAGAAACACTTATCTATCCCTTTTCACAGTTATCTGGATTATTCTAAAAAGCACTACTATGAGTAATGGCTCAGGCTATTGGCTTTTAATGTGGAGTAGTGAAACCGCAAGGAAGAGAGAGCAGAAAGCCAATGACATTGTCACAAAATGCCACAGGGTACTATGGTCCTCAGTACGAAATGACTTCATCCGTTTTCTCACATAGATTAAAGGTTAAATAGGAAGCCGGCACATTGACTCGGCATGATTGTTAACTTCATGAATATTCTAGAAAATCTAGCACATTTAGGCACATAAAGGAAACACAAAGTGACTGACTTTTCAACTTGAAGAGGCTCAAACTGATGGAGAGGCAGTTTGTCACAGCGTGTGACATTGCTGCATGTAAATTAGTTTCCATGGACACTTATATATCTAAAAGGTATGGACATCGCTTCAACATACATCTCATTTCATCAGCTATTGGCACTAATGCAGTGTTGTCCACTCAGTCATCCATATATGAGACACTTTCTCTTTCAGTCTTTCTCTCAAGCTCTTTTTTTCTGTTGATTATGTACAATATTATCAGTATTTATATTATTGTAATGCAATGTAAATGAATCCTATGTGATAGTGGTCCATTCTACCATTTAGAAACCAATTGGGAATTAATGTAGTACAGGAAAATATGCGTAATATACTTAAGTGGAAGCAGAAAACGTCCACAAAGATTATTGTTTTCCTCTCAAAGATACATTTGTGTAATGTACCAGTAAATAGCAGAATAATTATATTTATAGCAGGGTTCTCCTTGGTGTGCTTTTGGAGCCGATATTTTCACTCTGCAACATGTAAGGCCAGTCGGCTGCCATTAATCATTCCACAGGTGCAGGCGCATTGTCAGAACCCATATGTCCCTTTGCCTTTTCAACCTGGGAGGAAAGTGGGATGGGGGGGGGTGCTAAACACGTCCCTAAAAAAAACAATTTCTCTTCCCCTTCTTCTTCTGCGCTCAATTTGTCAGGAGGGGGAACCAAGTCCAGATTAATTAGATTCCATTTTGTGGTCATCTCCGTTTTTTTCCTGCTTTCATGACTCTTTTCTTTGTGTTGCCCACAGTCCTTACAGCCATTCTGGCACCATTTATCACGTTGCCATCTTGACAGTGCCTTTCCCCTTCCTTGCTGGGAAGCCATTAGAGCATCTCTGCATCGTGGTGGCCAGATTGCATTCCGGTCCGCACTCACGACATTCATCATCTTTTGTCCTAACTTTTTATCTGCCCCTGCCCTGTGTGAAGCACTATCTGCAATGCCCACTATAATGAAACACTGGGAGGTGAGGCTCAAGTAAATAACCTAATTAAACCTAGCAAACAGGGACAAAGTAGAAAAAAAGCGCAAAAGGCCTTTGTGAGAATGCCAGAGGAGGAACACACACAGATGGCAGTGAGGAAGTCGAAGCAGTGATGTGGCATCATGCCCATACCACCTTCTTATCTAGTATTTATAGTACTCCTAGTGGTGATGTTGCTTGTCCTCTTTATGTGATTTGGACCAACATGAAATGACAGTTTATCCTTATCCTGACAAAGCACTAATTACACATCAAGAAATGATGAATGTAAGAAAAGAAATGCTCCTGTAAGACAAGGAAATATCTCTGTGATAAGGCCCAATGCATTGAATAATGGGTCCTATACGAGAAAATCTATCTTTCCTTCTCACCTACTTTCACTCCTTTCTAATTCTTAGGCAAATGTCGAGCCAACTCTGATTGGTCTCATTAGAGGACAAAATGAAGAATGCCACGCGTCATAATTATCGGTGCCCTGCTGCAAACAGTATCGAGTCAATACAGCAAAATGTCAGGCAGGCATTAGTGGGCAATTATTAATCCATATCAAGCTGGGATGGACAATTTAATTATCACCTAATCAATATTTCCAGATCTTGTACAGATGTAGAGCAGTGACCGGCTGGATAGATGTGCCCTGTGTAAGGGCAGCTGGGAACAGTAGGGCTTCTCTGCATGCATGGCCAAGGGCTTACTGCTTCTTTTAGTGATGGACACAGACTCTACTGTACCTGAATATGTTAGGGAAGGAATAAAAGCAACTAGATATGTCAAAGCTGAAAAAAACTTTCCTCTCTCCTGCGGTTGTTGTAACTGTGCCTTGTGTGATCTACAAGTTTTAGTGCCACTGTGACTTTGATTTTTTTTTCTTATCAACTGACTCAAACCCAAATGTTTTTCTCTAGTTCTGTTAATCTGTTACCCAAAGCAACCTTGACCAAATATATGACTCTTTGTTCATTACAGTCTGGTGCTACTCAAACATTGTCATTTACTAGCAAAGCTCAAAAGCCACTACATGATGCAAAAGTGATGTACTGATGAAATGGGGCTATGCAACTTACAAAAAATAGGTTTTTATATTGCTTTTATCAACATGTTGCTGTAATATTCTATCATTGCCAATAATATTGCTTACTTTTCCATTGGTACTCTCTCTGTTCTCAATGCAGCCGGAATAATTACTCTCATTGTACCTGAAACAAACTATCTCAAATAATGTCAGTCAGGCCTTTGTGCGAGTGATGAAACAAAATGAATGCTGTGTAACAGGCCCTTGTGCATTTCAAAGACACCACACAATGAGGCTTGTCAAAACGAAAGTGGCTGTCTTCCACAAGATAGCAGTCATCTTGAGATAAGAACACCCTCTCATGGTTCTGTTTTGCTTTATTGTTTGCTATTGTTATGCCTCCCATCTCCATCCCTGAATCATTTTAGTTACTATGCAACCAATTGATTACTACTAAGTTGTCTTGACCTGGGTTATTTTCACCGCGTATTGCCTTACAGTCTGTCGCGATGGATTATGATTTTAACACAAGATTGCTTTTTCAGCTCACTTTTTCTTTCCCAGCAGGCACTATTAACCTGCATTATTCTTTCATTTTCTCACTATATTGCTTCAGTTTCCATTTGCTATAATACCAAAAGCCAGAGTGCTTCCCTTTTTTGCACACCAATAAAAAC
This sequence comes from Gymnocephalus cernua, assembly GCA_023631565.1. Classification (NCBI taxonomy): domain Eukaryota; kingdom Metazoa; phylum Chordata; class Actinopteri; order Perciformes; family Percidae; genus Gymnocephalus; species Gymnocephalus cernua. The sequence continues at coordinate 12,758,551 of CM042445.1, forward strand.
TCACTTAATTCATGTATCACTTGCAATGTTGACTCTCAGCTTTGATTGAAGTTGGTTGAAGTTGAACTTAATGATTGATACTTTACTTTTGTGACCAGAGACTTGAAGTAAGATCAAAATGGTGACATTCAATCCAAAACACTATATCTTTAAACTGTTTACCTTTGACTTTCATAACCAAATTTCAGATCCTTTAAAGAACAATTCAGATAATTTCATAAGATATCAGGAACCTTATCATATCTGTAGGATTGAAGTTTCAGGCTCCAGGATTACTTTTTGGAAATTATCTTTGAGCTTTGCAAAAGAAAAAGAGTTGTGACTTAGCAGTGAAGAAACATAAAATAAAGCCCTGTAACTCATTTAGCTTTGCCTTTTCCTTCATTCCTATCACCTCATCTGGTTTGAATGCCTTTGAAAGTCAATCCATCCATTCTTTTCTTAATCTCTATCTAAGCTCTTTCTCTCCCCTGTTTCGCTTTCTTTTCCATCTACCTACTCCTAATCTCTGTGTGCCATGATATTTTGGGATATCTGTGGCGGTTTACACTCTTGTGAATTGTGAATCTGACCCCTTCCCTATACTTTATTTGTATTTTATTCATTATTTTATTTTTAAGGTGTCACCAAGTACTGTGGCAGTCTTCCCTGGAAACAAAGTTGTTGTTTGTATATTGTACATACAGCACATTACTGAAGCAGACATCACCGTATATGGTTATTTTTAGCATAGGTCAAAGGGGATTTTCCAGACCATCTGATCAGTGGTGCTCTTATGCAGTAATGGAAAATGAAAGCATATTATTACAGATATGCTATATTGTCCAACTCTTGGTTCCATTAGGGGGTAGGTGTGTGTGTGTTGTGTGTTGTGTGTTGTGTGTGTGTGTGTGTGGGGAGAACACAATACTATTTTTTTGTGCGTATACTGCGCAGACTATGAATATGAGTTAGCTAGCTTGCTGCTAGCATATACATATACTGTATGTGTGGGAGTGTGAACATTAAAATGGATGTACTTCCATATGCATGCGTGGTTGTGCACACTACCGCATTATTATTCCTTATGTGCATTCCAGGGCAAATAAGTTCCTTGAGAATGAGATTTCAGACAAACCTGTACAGTATTTGATGCAGAATAAAGGCAATTTGCGTACAACATGCATCTCATCTCATCAAGTTTAACCAGGCCTTTCAGTAGCACTTTGCTACCTGCTTACTGACTAATGTCCCCTGGGCGTTTCCATTCTCCTCCCACTCGAGTTGGCATAAATTGGCCAAAGACACAAATAAGGCTGTCCCTGTGGGACTTAATGGCAAAACTACAGCTTATCCTTTCTGTGGACATTTCTCCTTGAATAATCACAACAGGGGGAAAGCACAGCCAATTAAATTGCTGTAAAAAGAGGCAGCAGCTCATGTGGTGGGAAATGTCTTACCCAGGCAGTGGCAGGAAGGAGACTGAGCAAGTGAAGGGGAATCTCTTCGAGACTCTCTGATCATGTGTCATTTTTCCCTCTCTCCGAGGGGCATGAGGAGGAGTGTGGAGAAATCTTATTTGGAAGGTGTACTTAAAGAAATCCATGTAGGGATAAATCCTGACATCATAGAGTGTGCTCAACACGTTCTCCCCTCTTCCCCCATTCGTGCTCCCTTGTACTAACTATCAGACTGAGGGAGAGATAATAGTGGAGAGATGAGTGGATTAACAGATGACTGCATAGGGATTGAGTAAGATCAAACTTGAGAGGCCAAAAGTTTGTGATGAATATGTCAGACTGAGTGTTTGCTCTAAAGATTTGGAGAGAGGGAGGGAAAACCAGATGAGGTCCTTTCGAGGCAAATGACCACTCCGGATTCCATTGTTCCTCTCTGTAGTACTTGGGTTATCTACATCCTAACTTGAAATATCCTTCATCATGACTCAAGCGATGGAGGGGATTGTGGTAATTAATTACTTGATGAGAGAATGATGAATGACATGAAAGCCTGCACCAAGGGAGTATTAGAGCTAAGGGGAAACAGACTGCTCATGGATGTTATGATGGATGCTGTATAAATGCCTCTTAAATGTCCAGGGAGCCTCCGGTAATCGTGTGTGAATGTATGTGTGTGAGAATGCATATTCCATGTTCCGCGGCGTGATGGGATGGGCACTTAGAGCGCTGTGTCATTAGAAACAAGAGCTTGGCTCAGTTTCAACTGGAAAAGCCTGTGGTCTGGGTCTGACTGTGGCGTGAGAGCATTTTCGCCTCTCAATGGAGGCTTTCACTCTCATTTGCCATAACTAATAAACCACACTGAAGCGGTGTGTCACAATAAATCTCAGCTCCTCGAATGGCATGACTCACTCGGCGGTGCAGAGAAGCCAAAGAGGGAGCGCGCGTAAGTCGGCAAGTGTGTGAGTTAATGAGTGAGCAAGCGAACAAACAAGTGGAAGGGCGGAGTGACAGAAAATAGTGATAGATGTCGTGTGAGAGAGAGTATTAGGTGACAAAGACGATTCTCCAAAGACAAGACTTTGAGCACTCACTCGATCACTCCACTGAATGTAAATCAACTGTGACAAGAGGAGCTTAGGGTATACAGATTCCCAATCGGCGTCAAGCATTGGAGAGTGCTGTAGGTAAGAAGGTGGGGATGTAAGCTTGCTGGCTGGGACTGAAACATTGCCCTGAAGCACTTCATGGAGATGAATGGTTTAGACCATTAACCCCACTGCAGAATCTCAACATACCCCACAGGCACACAAATGTGCTGCGCCGAGATCAGTGCAATGTGTCGCACCCTTCGGACCCCTGGAGTGAGACCAAAGCTCCAGCCTAGGGCCAGGTGTTACCCCACACTAGCTCACATGCGCGACCGCACGCACACACACGCACACACACGCACACACACACACACACACACACACACACACACACACACACACACACACACACACACATACATTATGAGGCAGATAATTCAAAAACGCTTTTAGAACTGAACTGTTATGTATTATGAAAGTGCACAAAAACACATTATCTCCCTCCAAATACACAAATGCAGATTGTAAGATCCAGATGGCTCTTTAACAGCATTTACATAAATAAATAATTAATAGAAGGACAAATAATTCCTGACATCATGCAAGCTCTGTTAACCTCTTTGCTCCTTACAATTTTAACTGTTACCTATTTTGCTTGGTATTAAAATAAAGGTTCTTGGAATCATATCTTAGTCAATGCTACGTGCTTAGGATATATGTTTTAAAACCACACAGTGTTAATAATCAGAGTTGATTAATAAGCCGTGAAGGTATAGCAGGTGAGGTCATGCTTTAGCCAAAGCTGCATTAAATTCCCATTTATTCTGGGGTACCTGTATGCAGAAAGTGCTTAATGGGTCAATCCAGAGTCGGTAGATAAATTACCATTAATGCACTAATGCAAATAAGGCCACGATTTACAGAATGTTATGATCTTGAATATTATGGACGTGATCCATTAACACTGTGCTGTTTGGATTTGTATTTTTGTATGTAAAAGAGTTGAATGTGAATTCTGTCGTTAGCACTCTCACTATGAGCATAAAAACATCTTAGAGTAAGTCATTATCTTTGAGCCTCCAGTGTATATTTTAGTATGACTTTCCTGTCTTAGATTTCTCCATGTGAAGATGATATGTACCCCAGCTCTTCATTGTTCAGACTGCACACTGCAGTGAAACATCATCTGTGCAAGCAACGCTGATGTATTTCAGACATGACTGGTCCAGTAATCCCATTACTGCAGCTACAGCATCAATCTATTAATTGCACTGTCACTGGGGCAATGTCACGAAACACCTGCATTGTTATACAGTTCACTGGCATAGCGTATAAAGGGTGATCAGATTTAGTACATGTGCCAGCAAGGCCAGAATCATGCCAAGTGTAAGCCCAGCAGATGCAAAACAGCTGGCGTTGTGCTCAGCTCACCGGCTGATCTCAGCTTCAAAGGCATGCTACAAGGTACCCTTTGTGAGTGTGTGTGTGTGTGTGAGAGAGAAAGAGACTGTGTATATATGGAGACCTAGTCTGGTGCACTGCGTTAACGTGGTTCTCTATTGTGGCACCTTAAAAGCTTAAAGGACAGATAAAGAGGTGGCAGGTGATTGAAATCCACACCATGTCACAGTATGATAGACAAAGTCATTTAATGTCAAGGTATTTAAATAAATGGATTTGGAGCAAGGGATTCTGGGAGTTTGTTGATTGCCACTCCAATGGCTTCACAATTTGGATTAGCATGCTTTTGTTCTGTCAATATCCCCACTCTGTGACACGAATGGTACAGCATGGTTAAATTGCCCCACCATTTTCAAGTCAATGTGTCTTGGAGACATAAGTGCACTTAGATATAGCGTTAGTGGCTGGGGGCTAGCCTTTAATTACCTGCATCTGGGCCTGTACAACATCTCCATTTTGTATGTGATTATCTGCTTTTCTTGAGAGTGGGCGGGTCAGGAGTGTGATGAAAATTGCTTGGCTTTTGTGTGATTCTGTGTGAGGAAAAATGACTGCAATCCATAGATGAGGCTAATGGCCTTAAATAATACACTTGGGCGTAGTTGCCAGATAAATCTGGAATTCATGGAGTTAATAATGGGCCTGATACAACCTTTAAACATAATTGCACAGCACATTGTTGACAAGGAGTCATTTTCAGCCAAAAGAAAAGGATAATGACTTCTTACTTATTTAGTTTAACCTGCGAGCAAGAAGCATCTTGCATGGCACTGATAACATTGTTTTTATCTCAGATCCCCAGTCTTGTCACAAGGTCTTCATCCAAACAACTAAATGGTAATTAAGTGTTTGCAATCTCAGCGAAGGTGTTTTCACCAGCTTTTTTTTAGTGTTAACATGATGCACACTTTCTCCTCTTGTGGATGTTGATGCAGTTTTTAAAGGAATACTGTACTAAGTCACGTTTTGAAATGAACGAGTGGAGCCAACAATGAGATTTCCACTTGAGCAGTGTCCGGCAGAATGATGAACGAGTTGGTAGACTGGCTGGAATTACAGTGATTTAAAGTTGATTCAACAACTTCAGTTCTCCCCCTGCTTTAATGTAATTTTATGTGGATACACTAACATGTAAGGTGTGTGTGTGTGTGTTTATTTGTGCTACTAATTCAATGTGTGTGTGTGTGTTTGTGGGGTGGGGTGGGGGGGGTACATACTGTGCATTCATAGTGTGTATGTACTTGAATTAGTGTGTGTGTGTGGTTTGTATGTTAGTGCTGTGGGTATGAGTGTAAGAGGGAATGGCATAGACTCAATTTAAATCAAATTAACATGCAGGCAAATTAAGCAGAGGGATTTAATTTGAGCTGTTGTAAAAATGCTAATTTCAGTACAGCCCGGAAGCTCATATGCAAATACAACACTATTTTACAATAATTCATATTAGGCTAGGCATGCATAAAGCACACACAGCCTGATGTCATCTGGGAAATAAGAGTATTATTAGCTTTCGGACCTGCTACAAGGTGATCCTGTTTAGGAGGCGTATGTGTGCACGCATTTGTGTGCATGTAATTGGGACTACTTAATTTATCTGTGTGTGTGTGTGTGTGTGTGTGTGTGTGTGTGTGTGTGTGTGTGTGTGTGTGTGTGTGTGTGTGTGTGTGTGTGTGTGCATGCTTAGTTAGATACATCCATCCTAACATGCATCTTCCTCATATACAGCTATCAAAACACCACTACTAATCAGAATTATGATCATCTGCATTCCACCCACGAAATACTAGAAACAACTTTAACACGGGCAGATGCTGTTGGATTGTTACTGCGGTACTGCTAAACAAATTATTCCTCGTAGAGCAGTACACACTCTCAGATCATAAATGTGTAACTTGTGCCTACATGTCTTTAGAGTGAACATATGGGAAACGTATGCCTCACATAAAAACAGCGCAAGAGTCAAATTCAAGTGTCAAAGGAAAGAAAACACTTTTTAAATCTTCATGTTGCATTAAATTGTGAGTCATCTTTGCTTGTCTCAAAAGAAGTGTTGTGTCACTAGACAACTTGCTATTTTTCTTCCCATGTGGTTCACCTTTGATTACTTGCTCAAAAGGATTTGCACATACATTTGATGCATGTGGATGTTGTGAGCGAGTGCATGAGTGTGTGCATGCCTCTGTATACATGGCTGGTTGTAAATACGCATCAGTGAGAGAGATGAGGTTTGGGTGGTAACATCTTAATGTTTAGAGAGGCTGGAGGGGCCAGTCGATATTCATTTGACGTGTTAAAAGGAGCATGCTGGCTCGCTGGGACTCACCATGCCATCCAGCAGCGAGAGGTTGAATCAATTAAACCACTATTAAGCCCAGGGTTTGACATGGCCCAACACAGCATGGGGTAGAGAGCGCGTGGGTATTTGTGAGCTGGTTTTCCCGACAGATGTCTCTTAGCATATTTCAATAAGCATACTACTGTATTTTTTTATATGAATTTGTTCATTAAGGGGGAAACAATCCTATATCAGTCAGCACTTTTCACTTCTGTGGTTCAGCTGGTACTGGTGATGTAGCTCAATCAGTATAGGTCGATGTGTTGCATACTGTAGCTCAATCACAAAATGATGCCTCGGGGAACCTTTGTAGTTATTGAATTGAGACGCACTCTAACTCCTAAAACCAGCTTTTTTTTATTTCCTCATTTCACTGTCCGACTCATTAAATAATCTATCGAGTTAATGAACGGCCAAGTTATTTAGTGCGGATGCCCACACCAAAGTTTTAGCCCGCTTCATCCCTGCCCAGGTGGAGATGTTAAATGCTTCCAGCTCTCCTCTCATCCTCCAATGCTTCCTTATTGCATTACTGTTGAGCAAACGGCACAGAGGAATTGTTTGTTGCCTCCCTGCTATTCCCCTCTCGCGCTCTGTCCCCTTGGCTCACCAGGGACAATTATGTCCTTCTTTCAAGCTATTGCCAGGCCCAATTTGCCACACAAATTAATTGGTCCGCATTTGAAAAGCGAGGGAGACGGGGTGAAGGAGAATGCGAGAGAGAGCAACGGAGAGGGAAGGCCAAAGACAAAACAATGACAGAGTGAAAACGAACGGACAGGCCAAATGAAGAAGCAGAGCTACACAACCATCCTAGATCATTTTTAAATCCGTCATGTTCTTCCCAGCTACACACAGGTCTCACTTGGAAACATTTGCAGGAAGAGCAAATTTGGTAGCACTCCCATTACCACACTTAAACAGCAATGCGTGTTTGTTTGGGGGCCTGGTTGGCATTTTACATTGAGAGGGGGCTGCAGTATCTACTGTGTAGGGTGGTGAGTAGGACTGGCTCCGAGGATCGTGCCATCTGTTGAGCAGGCCGACTCAGCCATTTTCTGCTCTCGCGTGGCTCATATCCTCCACCATGTCCACAGCCGGAGGCTAGCTCACACTAAAAATGAACCTAGAGCACCAACAGAGGGCAGTTTTCCCTTTAGAAATGCAACCCGGTTTTTGGTGCTGGGGGTTAGTCTGGAGCAGACTAAACTGTATGGAGGTCTTTCTGGTCCTCAGTGCACAGCACAGATGGGGGAGAGAGTCCCAGAGTGTCTGGGCTGGGTAGGCATACGCAGTGGCACAGTAGAGGAAATAAAGGAGCTGCTCAGTCGCTGGAAGGGCTGTTGCACTGCTTCCAAACAGCAACGGGAGAAGGTGCGGAGAGGACAGAGACGCAGGCGGAAACACATTAGAAAGAAAAAGCCCAAATAAGAAATGAGGAGAAAATTGGCAGGAGGGCGATTAGAAAGAAAAACAATAGAAGGGAGTTGGGAAAGGGAGGAACAAAACATTTGCATGTGGGAGATCAGGCAGTGCAGGAACAGAATGGAGCTAATATGAATCCCAGGGCTAATATGTACTGCCTAAAGTGTTTCTGGCTATAAACAGACATTTGCTCTCGTACCTCGGTTGCAGACAGGGCAAGCACCTCATCCCCGTGACCTCCCTGACTCCCACACACCCCCCTCAGTCATAAACAGACAGCCACTGTGGCTACCTCTTGATAAGTTTGTTTTGGCTTTGAAATGATGACCCAGCACAGCTGTCTAAGAAGGCAATGAGGTAGCAGCTGCTCTCAGCCAGACAGCTAAAGGAAGGAAATTATAAAGGGGGAGCACAGAGGCGTCAAGATTTGGGGCCTGCTGACTGCACTTGTGCAGGTCTCTGTTACATGTGTGCTCAAATGTGACTGTGGAATGTCTGGACACGCAAGAGTAGAAGGTTTGTCAAGACAGTTGTCTGAGGCAAGGTTTTGGCAATAGTCTTTTTTTCTCATCAAATGCTGTTATGTAAATTCACACTAGACTGTGGAAGATGGGAGTTTCTGAAAAGATAACTACCAAAGAGTCCCCTCAATGGTAACGTTTATCGACTGTTAATGCCGTTTTGGGAAGATCCCGTAATTAAATTGTGTCAATAAATCCTGGAGCTGCACATAAAGCAGGGGATAAACGGAGGATACATTTCTCCGCTTGCCTCTTCCCCGCTGTGAGACATATGTGGCGGGAGGCAGAGAAGGAAAAATAAAACACATTTGAACAGATTGCAGGGAACATTTCTCAAGCACAAAGTTGCGAATCTATCCCATCAATTTCACTCTGCGTGGCTTTGTTGTATATGACCTTGGGTGAATGATCCCTTCAGTCAGAGATATGCAGCTGAACTGAGAGGATTTCAGTCGGTGCAAAGGGAGCAATAAAACTTTTATTCATCCCTCTGTGAATCCAGAAGCTAATGATTCATGGATCTTAGTGTTAGAAAAAAGAGAGGGTGGGAGAGGGGGGGGTGCTTTGGTGCAGGACAAGAGCTCAATGAGGTTTGAAAACTGTTGTCACACATCAATGGCCAGGTGTCTTGATGTCAAGTAACTCAATTTCAATGACTTCTCATGATGAGATTCTTGGCTGAAGCCTGAGCATTTCTGGTTCACATAATAGTTTTTGTGGCAGGAAAAAGGAGCTGGAAAATAGGGACTTGAACACATTTTGATAGTTTGGTGAGATGAAGAGATGGATCATTGTATAATATAGGTTTGCGGGTCTCCCGGTGTGTGTGAGAGTGATCCAGGATTGCTTCAGACATGTTCAGTACTCTGCTTGGAATAATATACATGTATGACATGGAAAAAAACAAAAACAATTACACCTAATATTGCAATAAGGCAGTTTAAAATGTTTTTCACATCACACTCATGTTGCAGATATTGCATATTGGACCACAATTGGTTTCCACACTAAGATGTCATAAAATCTTCTCGTATGTACACGTCATGTACTCAGACTCTGCACATACATTTTTCTGCGCAGTATTTGAGTGGAGAGGGACTTTACGTTTTGTATTTTTTTTTATACCAGAACTGATACAGATTCTGTATTTCCCCCAATAATTTAAATTGTGGCCTTAATTTACCACAACCTAACCAAATTGAATTTTGTATTTGAATTTTTTTAACGTTTAAATAAGGACACTAACATCTCATATTGGTAGTGGTAATATCTCCCCAGTGTATCAGCAGTCTCACCATAGAACAGACCAGCATGTGTGTTTCATTTATTTCATTAGTATTGATTCAAGTTGCATGTGTGTCAGATTAGGTATTGATGATCAATCAATTAAAAAAAAAAGGACAAAACCAATCCCACCCCGCCCCCAACCCTGCAGGACACAACACTTGAGGCCCACGTGAAAGCCAACGGTCCACTTACTTTGAGCGTCAGCGAGGTGGAGGAACAGACCCAGGACAAGCAGCAGCGGCAGCAGCAGCGTGGGTCTGGCTCTGTGCATGGTGGGACAGCTTGGCACCAGCATGCTTTGGCAGCCTCGGTGGCGCTGGCTCACAGAGCCCTGTGAGTCAGTCTGGTCTGATTTCTCAGATGCAGGGTATTCACAGCCTATGCAAGGCAAGGAGGGATGGGGAGAGGGATGGAGGAAAAAAAGAGAGAAAAGAGAGTGAGGGACTGAATGAAACAAAGCTGTTTGGCTCCACGGGTTTTATCTATCCCTGCACATTTCTGACATACCCCCACACAGCCTCGGCTGGAGCTGACAGAGGATAGGAAGAGGCTGATGTGCTCACGGGGTATGTTCTGACAGTTCTCTAAATGGAATAGTGACTTCACACAACGCGTGTGCACATGTGCATGATAGAGAGTGCAAGAGAGGGAGAAACCACACAGATGAAAGGGTGGACTAATAAGATTTTGTCTTCACAGCTTTGGTCGCGAGCACCAATTAAATACGCTGGATAATAAGAGTACATTTTAAGTCCTCCTAAGATCAGTGTTGATACCTGTTTCACATAAAAAGTGCCTCTGTTCCATAAATGCTGAAAGCTATTTCATATTTCTTTAATTATGGGTTGAAGTCATTTTGAGTCTTTTTGTTTTAAAGTACAACACAAGATATAAATGCTGTCTTTTACTTACACTACAATAAACACATTCAATAAACCATTCCATCCGTAGCTCAGATTTATGCTCCTTACACCACACGTAATCCATAGTCCATCCATAGACGCTTTATAGCACTAAGTGCCTATACAAAGTGATGGATTAGCTTAGCTTTAGCACACACATTTTCTCTTCAGCGCAGCTCAAACAACAAATGAAATCCATAAAACAGAGTGGCCAAGTGTTGCCATTCATGTTTCAACCCTTTATCGAAGGGCCACTACATTGGCTGTGAAAATCAATGTGATACAGTGAGCTAGTATTAGCTGCAGACCGGCTCTATCCCTTGTCATCCATTTGCTTAAGCCAAAGCTTGATCCTTAGTGATGGATGCTCTGCGGTAGTCTTCGGCTCGTAACTCGGCTCCCAGCTAATCCAAGTGTGTGAGCTTTAATACATACTGTACTGCTGGCTAGCATGCTAGCTAGTCCGTCTGCGTTGCTCTGCAGGATGTTGTTTTTTCAGCTGTGGCGACTTGTAGAAGTGGACCAGTAGCCTACATGGTCTGTGTACCATGACATTTCAGACGCTTTATACACCATGAGATCAAACACTCATGTCAGATCTGTTGAAGTTTTGGGATTCTGCCGTTTCAGTAGTCTGTTTAGGAGGCAGCAACTGTGTATATAAATGGTTTTGCTAGAAATAATATTTTATTGGACTGTTTATCTGCATATTTGACTGCCACCCACTAAAATAAGAATAAAACAGACAAACAAGCCCCCCCTAAGCCCAATCAGCAAGCCCAATGATGACAAAGTACCTCATTTCCCTGTTACCAATCATCCTCTTTCTCGCCCCTAGCTCTCCCTCTTTCATTTCTGTGGGCTGTAAATGGCAGAAAAGACGGGAAGATAGCGCACCTGTCACACTCGATTTGTGTTGTGGGGAGATAGACACGACTACCTGTCTCCAAGCGCCGCAGGGCTAGCAACAAGCGCAAGAGCGGGGGACGTGTGGCGAAGGGAATCAATTTGAGGCAATCTCATCCCCCGCTCACACCACCACTGGCACACACACACACACACACACACACACACACACACTTACAAACACAAATGTGTATACATGTGCATACATTTGAGCACACTAGACAGAATTTTCACATGAGTAGCGTTTGTAGCGACTGCGAATTTGATTAGAATCAACTGGACTGAAGAACCTGAGCAGGGCGTGAGGGCATAATGCTGCCGTGTGATCAAACGTAGTGCAGGTACAGCTGTCTGTCTCCTCCGGTTATTGTTTCACGCATCTGCCCCTGCAAATCTAAGCGATAGCCTTTGAGTTAATTAATGTGTGAATTTCCATAATGACGTGACATTAGGCAGCACACAGGAAACAATACTCAGCAGCCCTCCCTTTCTCTGGTCACGCCCGGCACGCATGCGCGCGCACACACACACACGCACACACACACGCGCACACACACACACACACACACACACACACACACACACACACACACACACACACACACACACACACACACACACACTCACACGCACGCGCTGATAGAGGCAAACAAAACCATCTGTATGTTGTGTAACCACCAGCAAGACAACCAAGAGGCTGTGCCATGTGAGTAAATAGAAGAAGAAGCTAATGTAAGCACAGCTAAGCCCTGATCTCCCCCGAAGACCTTGATTTATAGCAAACATGAAAGCAGTTGTATTTGGTGTTGATTTGTGGTGTTAATTTTTACAAATAAATTGCACTGCAGATTCCTTCCTAATGTGCTAAGGGGACACAAGCCACCTGGCAGAGAGGCAGCAGTATGCCAATTGCATTGTTATCTGACAATGGAGTAATCCTAAATACTGCATCGTTTTTGCACGAAAGCTTGTGCTCATGCCATGTGTAATAACATGCATGAGCATGTGCATGAGTACGAATGATCCTTTCCATTCCCATTTGTCCCATTTTATAAAAAGACTCCCGCGAAGGCGCCACCACCTTTTCCCATTTTCTCCACAACATGGCCATTTTGTGTCGTGCCCTGCACCTTTACTTTCATACATTTGGTGCCATTGATGCTTTCCATTGAACGTTTATTACAATAGAAAGAAGGAAAAAAAAAACAATCCTGTCTTTCTTCCTGAGCCCCTGGTGGTATTATTGTGTTCCCATTCAGTGGTGCTTCATTCAAAGGATTTTGCTGCTGATAGCAATCATGCATTATTAAACAAAGCCTGACAACATGCACAATGTTAATTAGAAAAGGGGGGAGTGCGTGGCGAGAAAAAGAAAGGGGCTGTTGAGCTGTCTACTCTCTCTCTCCTTCCCCATGATCCTTATCAGAAATGTAAAAAAGAGAAGCAGGGTGGGATGTTTATACTCTCCGAAATGGCTGGTCTTTATTCTCATTTGAGCGTGCATGTTTGCTTTTCTGCAATATTATTGAGGGGAGAACATTTGAGGGGAGAACAAAATAACAAAAGAATCAGTCGTATTTATCTTATATTCCAGCCATACCGCAATAAACTTGTAATGGGAAAGAAAGCAGGCAGAATAGTCATGAGCTCCCCAAAGCAGCAGGTTCACAACATCAGCTTCAGGGCAATTTTGTCTTTCCATGTTCTTGCACATGCTGATATATTTTGGCAAACCGAGTACAAACCAGTGGGAAACAAGTGCTGACGTGAGAACGCTACTGACAGTGCCATTTTTAACAAATTCAACATGGATTTGAGCATAACAGTTGTACCACATTATGCCCATCCTTCGTGCGAGTTGACTAATTTCACTTTGGCCAGCTCTAGGGAATGTTGTAACAGGGTGTTTTTAATTTCAGGCTCATGCACAAACTGAATTGAACTTCAAGGAAATAGTGGATTCACAGTATGTTATCCTAACAGACCAAAGCAGCCACAAAAATGCCACCAAATCTATTAAGGTCAATCCCTCTGTAATTAGCCCAACACATGCAAGGACAAAGCACAGCAAAACTACGGAGGACGTGATCCATACTGCGTTGCGTTTTTAAAAAGTTGCCTAGCATCATGCCCAGCGATGCACAGCAAATAAGAATCCGTTTATTTTTATGATGCATGACTAATCTATATTCCTCTGGACTAGCAGAGTTAAAGAATGCACACACACACACACACACACACACACACTTTTAAACTACAGTGATATGCAGGGCTATACAGTAGTAGTGAGCACACAGGGTATCCTACTGTTAGTATTGCAGTGATCTCTATGGTTTCTCTTTCACACTTTGCCGTGATGCTGAGCTGAGCCCCTACTAAAGGTGGAGAAGAGTCAGGGCTGCAGCAGATACAGATCCCACCAGCTTCCTTTTGCTGCTGACACAATGCATTAATTAAACTACTCTCCAATATAATACATGTTGGAAAAGAGTTTCATTTTGATGAACTTGTATTGAACTTTACGCTGGTCTGCACCTCACTGCGTGTGTGTGAGTATTTTCAAAAAAAAAAGAATAGTACATAATGTCCAATATTGCATCAGCACCATGTCCTTATTGTAGCACTACATTATAATTGAAACATTATTGCAAATCAAGATGACATTTTGATCTTATTTTATTGTTCTTTCTTGTTGCTTGTTGTATTAATTTATCGTTGCTACTTGACTGTATCTTATTTATTTGATATTTTGTTCAAAAGACTACATTAAAAAACATTTTACCACAATTATAGTTATTTGATAGCTCCAAGGAAAACAAATGAATACATATCAGCCAATAATGTGTCATTACACACACTATCTACAAAATACCAAAAAGGATACATTGTAGTACATGTTGATGTATTATTTAGCATAATTATTTAGCAGTTTTTAGTACTACATAATGGGTGGCTTACTGATGTTCACAGAGCTATACTTTACATTAGGAATGACATTATGAAAATGAGGTATAAAAGTAAGGTTTACAATGAATCAAATATGAACATTATGTAAAATAATTTAGGTACCCACACATCCCCCTCCTTGTAGGTGACCTGCCCTTTGTTTTGCCCCATTGCTTCTCTCTCTCTCTCTCTCTCTCTCTCTTTGCGAACTAGGAGAGGCCTTGTCATGGCATCAGTCGGTTGTTGTGAGACAGCTCAGGAGCAGGGAGTGAGCATGGATGGGGGTAGAATCAACTTCTTAAGGACGGAGCATTGCTTCAAGGCCTCAAAGGCAAAGGGCATATAAAAAGCACCAGCACTTCGTCTGGTTACGCAGATTTGCTAACAGTAAAACAGGGCTGCCTGTGACAGGCACCCACTCACAGTGCCCCTAGGTTTTTTTTTAAACATCATATGACCAGATTTATAAAAATAAGCTCATCAAAGGCACAGCTACCCACCCACTTCCTTTTCCAATCCCCACATCCTCATCAAGATGGGTTAAGTTTGGGTTAACTCACCATGTGTTTGCCATGGTAGCTGCAACCATCTCTTATCTCTTTTTTTACTAGTTCTTTCTTCAATGCCAGAGTGTAAAGTCTGTCAGTTTCTCTTCACTGCATGAAGTCCCATTCTTATGTGTAGTTCTTTTTTTTTCTTAACCGCTCTTCCTTTTTGTTATTCTCTTCTGTATGTTCTTACTTATTTTTTGTTTTTTCCTCTAGTGCTACTTTCTTCTGCGATGGTGTGATTTAAGACCGAGTGACAAGGCCGTTCCTCACACATCGCTCCCGATCAGCCGGCATGTGTAATAACATCCCTGAAGCTAAGCTATGCCCTCAAGTGCAGCCTCCACGTGAAAGACCCTGACAACCACACATCAGAGGAGTTTATTTGCTATACTTATTTTTTTTCTTTCCCCCCCTCCCTCCTTGCCTCCCCTGACCTCCCTTAAAACAAGCATCCCACGGTCATAAACTATCCTTTGGGCGGTACCGCCTGACTTTCTGGGTTTACGGTTCCGCCTGGAAGCCTGACAAATTTTTGACAAGCAAATGCTGCCAATGCTTTAAACTGATGTCTCTGGTTATATCTTGTTTTCTTATGAATGAATCACCCAACATAAAACACACAGCAGGAAGCTAATTGCATCTGATGACATTTGTCTGTCTAATAATTGGTTTAAAGGCACCTGCTGTGGCTGTGGGACAAGGAAGCTATCACATTCCCATATCAGTTGTGTGTCCGCTTCAAATTAGTGCTGAGAGAATTCTATTCTCTATTTTTGTCGGCAAAACAACCTGGACTTTGAAATGCCACACAACAAATACATTAAAATAGAATTTATTCACCTAGCTCGTGAAGACTGTTATTAATCAAATGATATTCTTGTGCCTTTTATGTGATAGTTTCTCAGTTTTTACACACATTCTTGCCACCTGAAATAGAGGTTACACATCTTCATAGAACTGCATTTGAAAACACAGGAACACAGGAAGAAGATGTTGCAATTTGAAAAGTGTAACCTTGTTTGGGTGCAAAGGGCAAGGTTGTATCCTCATGAAAATTCAGCCCACCCAAACTGACCCTGAGCATACACTTTAGTAACTAAAATCTCCACGTAGCATCGGCTCACAAATACTCCTCCCACTACTTGTGCATGTGCTCTTTTTGTTTTCAACAGCCTCTCCTTGACTTTTCTCTCTACCTGGTCTACCTCGCCACTTGTTCTCTCTCTCACTCTCTCTCTCTTCATTTCTCTCTTCAACCCATCTTTCTCTCTCGTTCCATTCCTCTCACCACATTTTCCAGCAGCTGCTGGGTTCAGATGGATGGTCCCCACGGTGCAAGACCCTGACCTGCAGTCTAGTGACTGATTATCCTAGTGCCCTGTTGTGCTGCTCTCTGAAAGCATACCAACACACAGTGCACACACAGTCACAAACAAACACACACACACAGACAAGGTTACATAGCTATTGGGTAAGCTTTAAGGACACTGAGGAGTTTATAGGAGAAGAAAAGGAAAAAACATATTTCATCTTTGTCTGCATTGTGGATCACATCCTTTGGCCTTGATGACACAGGTAAATATGCCACCTATTGAACTCTGATGGAAACCACTAACGCCTTTTCAATGGGCAGCAGATAAAACCCAGTACAATCAGCCTTTGGGTAAGCGTGAGAGCTGTATTCAAATGATTGCCTGCTTGTTGGGAGGCCCTCTTGTGCTATGTTTGCTTGTCACATTGTGGGCGGCTACTGTAGTACAAGCATGTGCCACTTGGGTCGTGCTTGACCTTGTGCATCAGCATTTAGTACAGGGGGAAAACTTGTTATCATGCAAACAGGCTGAATCTTAAGGAGTCTATTGTTTTGGGAGTAGAGAGTGTGGCAGGATGGGGGAAAAAATAAGAAAAATGGTAGACGCAGCAGCAGCAGCCAACCTGGAATGGCTGGGATTAAATTTATGCCGCATGAACAGGGGAGGGCTAAATCATGTTACATATTATGAACCAGAAAAAAGAAGGGGGAGTGAGGGGAGGGCAGAGCAGAGGGGTGGAAATATAATGGATAAGGGGAGCAACGAGGCATAGAGGGAGAGGGGTGGCAAGATAAAGGAGAGGAGGGCAGGGGAAAGTAATGTTGAGGGGAGAGGAAGGAAAGGCGAGGAAGAAGGGAGGGAGAGACGAGTGTGCTGTAGGGTAGAGAGCAGGAGAAGTGGAGGCAGAGGGAGGGAAGCAAGGGAATGTGCCTCACTGCCAGCTTTTCTCACGCTCCGTCTGTGCTTATACGCCTAACAGAGGCAGCCCGAGAGAGAGATAGAAGAGAGGAAAAAGCAGGAGATGATAGTTGCGAGGCCACTCTGACAGTCTACATGTATTGTTTCCTGAAGGGAGGAAACTTAAAAAGATGACAACAGGTAGAAAAAAAAAATTTGAGAATAAGAAACATCTAAACTCCTCTCACACTCAAAAGCACAAATTTGGGCTCAGGTCTGCATCCAATTAAATAGATAAAGCCTAAAACGCGCAACTCCTACACATACATGCTTACAAATGTAAACTCAGGCATTCGTGTGCACTAAATAGACACGTACAAGCAGAGAGCAGGCGCACATACCCTTTGCACCACATGCTCCTGGCACTTTGACATCTACCCCCAACACAGCAACGATCTGTGGGAGGATGAATAATCGCACTTCCGTGAGGCAGAGAAAATGAGAGAGGAAGGAGGGCGAGAGGGAGGTTGTTCCCAGCCTGAGTTCATGTAGTTTTTAGAAAATACAGAGCCCTCAAACAGACAAAACAGCATTCCACTGCCACTCGCAGTCATGGCAGAAAACAGGAGAACAGACTTATGTTAAATAACTGAATAACACAGGATTATGTTGCCCCCTAATACATATGGCATAAGTCAACGACAATATGCCTCCTTAAATTTTCGAAACAATTGAACACCAAAGTACATTGTGTGGTGGTGATATTTTATTGGCTTTTGTACAGAAGCCAAGCCGTTTGGTATGTAAATGCACTACTTAGGCGTACATGAAGGATGTAAGGAGGCGCTTGGGGCATACACGCTACACTCATAGGGCAGCAAAATAATTAAAATGCCAAGTGTCTCCTATTATCTAAATGCTAATTTGCCTTGATATAGCCTGAGCTAAAATGTAATGCTACATTATTGTTGCTGTACTGCACTAAGGCAACGGCGGGAGAATTTCCCTTTCAATTAGCCTAGCATACTGTATGCTATCTTGTTAGTTTGTACTCGTCATATGGCCTTAGCAGCAATCCATGTGGATTTAGTTTGTGCTGCTCACCCTTCTGTTTCACAGGCAGCTGATTTTTAAACATCTAATCTTCGCTAAATAAAAAGGTGAAAATATTGCGGTGTTAATAATATTTATGTGTCTATTATGTTTTAATAACAAGCTTCAAATCATGCCTAAATGTTATCCTGACTCACTCTAGTCTGAGTGTCTGCAGAGTTGGTCAAACTGGTGTTCATAAGGACACTGACAGCGACATTTTTCAGTGTATTATAGGCTCTGGTGTTTTTGCTATGACTTAGATTTGATAAAAAAAAAAAAGCCTGAGTCAACAACTGAAAGAACAGACAGGCGGCATTAGAACCAGGTGCTTATCGAAAGCTTTTTGCATGAAAATACATCAGTGCCAACAGGGAGGGAAACAGGACAAAAAATATTATCACAGATATGAGATGTTTTTGCTGAATACACAGATACAGGTGAAATTGTGTTGTTTCTGCTTTTCCATCTATATCCTGATAAGACTGCCGAAGGACATGCAGGGTGGGGATGAACAGCTGTTCAGAAAGCTGTTTCAGTATTTCAGTGGTTCAAGTGTCCTTACCAAAGTTTACTGAGCTCTTTGATGTGGGCGCTGCTGATTAATAGGTTTGAAAAGCTAAACTTTTTCTTAGCTTTTGGATGCCCTTGAAAGGTGTTTTAGCCAAGCTAAGCCATTGTTCTCATTAAAGGCAGTGCAGGCTGCTTGTGCAACTCAGTCAAGGGAAAGCAATGGTTCACCCCAAGGCAAAGGCAACAATTCCCCCTTTGTCGTTTCACTAAGACAAATGCTTGTGATGGCTACGTTAGCAACCAAACAAGAGCAGTTCCCCGTCAGTGATGGTATATTGTAGCACTCGAACAAGACATTTTATTATGCTGCTGAAAACGAATGAATAGGTTCTTTTTTTCCAGCCCCAGTTTGGAGATTGAAATTCAAATGAAATGCCACCTTCAAACAAATGTCAGTACAGGAAATCAAAACCGTTCTGTCAACGCCTGGCATCAAGCAAAATACACAGTTTGACATTTGGAAGTGATTTTCTCTCCCTCTGTCCTTGTTTCATGTAAAATTAACTTTCAAAGAAATGCATATAATCCCACATCACACAAATAGTCTTTTGTTGCTCTCGCTCTACATCTAACATCCTCTTAGAAACCTCTATGCAAGCTCCCACAACCCAATACAATCCACCCCCGAACACTCACAAACATGATTAAGACACTGTCAAGCCTGACATTGCCATCTCCCATGCTGTCAGTGGCCCTCACTGGGAGTCACTGTTGACTGACTGCCTGGATGTGCCTTATCATTAACAGGGATGTCTGTGCCACCACGGAGGGGCTTTGATGACAGAAACTAAGGCCCTAGTGCCTGCCCCTCCCCTTTTGCCTGCCCAAGTGTCATCTAAATGAGATAGGGCCCAGGAGCTAAGGGATTAGGCACTGCATAATTACCTATTTAAAGACCCTAATTGAGCATTTCATTAAGTGACTGGCACTGAGATTTTGCCAAGGAGGGCACTACAGGGATATAGATGTATTTGGCTATGCAAGCATGTATGTGTGCATATGTTTTTGAGTGTGTGTGTGTGTGTGTGTGTGTGTGTGTGTGTGTGTGTGTGTGTGTGTGTGTGTGTGTGTGTGTGTGTGTGTGTGTGTGTGTGTGTGTGTGTGTGTGTGTGTCAGGGAGTTGATGATATGAGTATGTGGGTTTGCATATGCCTGTGTGCGCAGCATACTATAACCTTGAATTTAAGGGTTACCTTGTTAGCATGTATGTCTTTTTTGTTTACATTCTACTTAGACTGGCACATGATTGTTTGAGTAAATCCAATTGAATTTCACCTTAAGAAATTGATTGGCAGCCATTAGTAAACAGTGCATTTCCACAGAGGAGTACCATGCACTCTCACATGTTGACCCTTTAAAAATCGAAATCAAGTTACAGCTTTACATAAAGGTGGTGGTTTCTAAGACTGTGAACTAATGATATCAAATGAATCAAAACAAAACAGTTATTCGTATCTTATTCTTATTTTGTAACTTACTGATGATTATAGTTACTCTGTCTACAGTATGAGTTAGCTGAGTGGACATTTTCCTGCTCTCCAAAGGTGAGCAAATACAAAATAAATGAGTTTCTCATTCTGTAGTGCTTATATGTCATATGTCATGCAGCATTTTAATGCATTCTGCTTTATTTACTTGTACAGTTACAGGTGATAGAAGGCATTCACCCCTTGCTTTAGGCAAAGAAAAAAATGTTGGGAAGATATGTACAGTCTTTGTGTTAATGCAATGCAAATTCTGCTCCAGTTGCTCCAACTGCTATTTTGGGTAACATTATCATTGCCAGACAAATAAAGCTACAAACTGAAGGAGAACATTTGAGAGTACTAGACTCTGCTTCCCATGATGAAAGAAAAACACTACAAAGCTAAAACATTTCCCATCTCTATGAAGCTAATTGAATCCCATAGAAGCCACTAACATCATCAGCCGTCAAACTCATTCTTTCATTGATGCCACAGAGTGCCAGCCCCTAGGTCTCCAGTGCCACATCCAAAGCAGTTCAGTCAGACAAGAGATGAGATACAAGGAGGATATGTATATTTTTTTATCTGCCTTACAGAAGCTATGATAATACAAATATTTATTGTGATGTTTAACACTGAATTTGAATTTCTGATGTGGTGAAAAGGAAAATGTTACATTTACTTCAAAAGGAGCATTTATTTTTGCAGTCTTGATCTTCAAAGCTATTGTGACAAAAACATACCACCAGTTTAGTACAGAGAAAACGCTATTAATTTCCTTCGCAACATTTTTGGGTGGCCACAGATTCCTTTGCAATTCCACAACACGACCATCTAACTGGCTCATTTACTCACATATTTCAGTGTGTTTGTAAAAGACTCTCAGTTCAGATCATGCTTCTAAACGTAGTTAGAAACGTAGTTGTCAGATACACAATCTCAATCTTTTGACGGGCTAAAATCAATGAACAGAGGTGGACGCCAGAGGCCCCTTGATCTTTTGTAATTTCAAACAATTTCAGTGACAATCATTAGAGCAGAATGCTAGACCCAGATCGTTTTCTGATGACCATTTTGACCTGTTTTCCATGACCCAGCAGGCTGTGACTCTTCTTTGCCCCCTCATCTCTATATCTGGGATTAGTGGGGACATTGGCAAGTCACTGGCAGTTGCCTTGCGCATGATTGACTTATTTGCTAAATGACTAGCATCTGAAGTGGCAACACTAGCTGGGGGCTATTGGAGTCTTTGGGGCAGACACCAGCTGCTAACTGCTACAGATAAACTGTCCCTCCCTCTGGGGATTCATAAGAGCACTATGGTGAGGGAATGGTGCTGAAGTCTGGCCAAAGATGCTCAGGGCTGAAATGACACTGAAACATTGTGAGTCAGACTGTGCTGTTGAAGCACCAAGCCTATTATTCTTCTTTGACATGATGGAAGTTGAAAAGGTTCCCACCCTAGCAAGGAAATGAGCTTGGATCTCATACATGACAGGTGAGAAATCTGTCCCTGATTCGCCAATGATAACAACTCAAAAGTGACGGTTGCATCTTTCGGGTATCACATCACATTGTAAGCTAAAGCAAAGATGAATCCAAGCCACTTCATTAACACTGGCAACCTTTGATGTACCTGACTTAATGAATTTCCTCTTGTGGGAATTATAAAGGATATATATTTTTCTTCCTTCTTCAAGGACGTTGACAAAGAGAGTGACAGACATGCTAACTAGCATATATGTAATCCTAATTGTAGAGGTTAAGCCCAAGCTTTAAGCCCCTGAGGTACTGTTCCACGGGTAGAGTAATTGATGCACTTTTTACCTGTTTGATCAATGAAAGTCATATACGCAGTTAAAACCATTGGTTCCATTTATTTCCATGAGATCTTAGTTGAATTTCCAGACAAATCACTGCTTGTATGTATGCCTGTGTAGTGTTGTGGTGTTGGTGTGTGTGGGTGCGTGGTCAAAAACTGTATGTGCTTCCGGGTTGCACCTGAGGAACCAAAGATTGGTTCCTATTTATACCAAGGGCACTAATTGGCTCTTACACTAATTATTTAAGATATTAGAGCAAATGCGGAAACAGAAGCTGCTGTCAACAAATCTGGAACATGAGCCTTCTCCAATAATTCTGTTGAGTTTGTATCAGGTTTTCAAGGAACTGCTGCTGTTGTGATGTCTTATATGTAAGCATGGGTAGCTGGGTAGGTTAGTTAGTGGGAAGGATGCCTTATCTAAATCTCTCACTTGAAAAACAGTTGTCCAACTCCCTAACTCCCTTTGTTGTCTTACAATGAACTTGAACAATGAAGCGCGCAATAAGCTTCAGAGTCTGAAATACATTCACTTGCATAAATAGCATATTGGCAAAGGGTACACATGAAAGCAATACGTATAATCTCCGAGAGAAAATGTCTTTGTGTGAGAAAACGTACTTATGTGTGGACTCCCTTCCAGCATAAAATTATGTTGGCCTTGTCACCGCTGTGATTGTTGACTAGAATTTAAGCCTGTATGCTTGATATTATAAATGCCTAAGATGGAGATTCTTGTCCTGTGAGTACAAAGACTATACTTTGTGAATGATTGTAATTAGCTTTGGACTTTTGGACATTTAATTATTGAGTTATTTGTATGTTCTATGTTCTCCCTGAATTTTGCAAAACCTTTTTTTATCATGACCAGTGCTACATCATATGTGTACACTATCTTGGCACAAATGTTGACCCTGCTTTGACCCCACATGTAAGGCCACACACCAGAATAGATTTAGATAATGTTTGCAGAACAGATTACATATACTCTGCTGCTGCCCTGTTTTAAAATTCCACATCAATCGATAAGTACCTGTAGGTTAACAATAAATATGACATAAGAAAGCCAACTTATTGAATACTTTTGCATTTGTGTGTGCTCTTGCACTAACCAAGTGTGGACAAACTTTCTACTCAGCATTTGAGTTCCCCATCTGAAAACACCCATGGCAGAATGATCCTCTGAACTAGGTAGTTTTTACTCCAAAGTTGCTTTATAGTTCTGGCAGCCCTGGCGACAGGAGAGCCAATCTAATGGGTGGCTACCCAATGTGGGGCCCTATCAGGCCCCATCTTGGCCTTGCACATTCCCTATCTTCCCATCTCTGTTGGTGAGACATCCATCTTGATTTCTGCTGAGTGCCAAAAAGAAGTCGCAGGAGAATGAGAGGGAGAGATGGAGAGGAGGATGGAAGAAGGGTGTTCGCCTGATAAGGCAGCTGGGAATCTGAGGAGAGGATCTCGGGGAGCGTGGCCCCAACGTGCTGGAATGAGGAACTTCATCTTTATCTACTTTATATTACCACAGGGCCGTTTTGCCAGGGTAGATAGCGTT
Source organism: Gymnocephalus cernua (assembly GCA_023631565.1). Classification (NCBI taxonomy): domain Eukaryota; kingdom Metazoa; phylum Chordata; class Actinopteri; order Perciformes; family Percidae; genus Gymnocephalus; species Gymnocephalus cernua. The sequence goes on from CM042445.1 coordinate 12,782,133, forward strand.
AGCGTTTATGGTGGCTGTCTGGTATCGCAGTACTTGCATGCTTTTACAAGCACACTCATTCTCACGCACAAAGTTATGCAGATATAATTAACATTCAAATACACTTCCAGTGATGCACACAAGTGCAAGCAAGCACACACACATACAGGGGGCCCAGGGCTGAGTGCCATAACAGCCCAATGAAATATATTCAGATTAGAAAGGTGTCGCATTACTCTCCAGCCGGATGATAAATATGCGGTTAGCACCATCATTAATCTTGTACCCCTCCCCACCTTCCGCCTCCAGACGCGGTGATGTAAGGGGAAGGGAGCCAGCATACACAGGATGAAGCTAGTGCCTCAGTTAGCGCCGCAGCGGTGCGGCTGGTGCACGCATGGAACAGACGCTTGTTCTACTAGGTATCGCAAGCACAAGAGGTCAGGCCAGTCTGACTCAGTGGGCTCGCTTGTAATGTCACTGTTCAGAAAGGCAGGTTGCTAGGTTGAACTGAGGTATTGCTGATTCTTTATTCGGGGATTGTTGTAATGAAAAAACATGCAAACCCCCCCCCCCCCCCCCCCCCCCCCCCCTTCATTCAATGCACACGCTGTCTCTTTTGTTCTCAAGCTGTCCATAGACTCTCCCTGGCATTCCCTTCACATTCACCTCTCTTTCCTTTTTGCTCCAGCCTTCTCTTTCTTTTCAAGCACACTGCTTTCTGCTGCCACCCGCCCTTCTTTCATCCCAAGGGTTTGCTGACATATTGGCCTGAATGGCATTTTATCGTAAGTGGCCATTGTCTGGCTAATGAACAGCATGCATAAAACACTAGAGGGCTGAGAAGACAATGATAGACATACACACAGAGACAGAAACACATGCTGGGCTGAAGAGTGGATTCACCATCAGTGGCTTAAGCAGCATATTTCCCCTGAAAACACAGCTGTGTCTCTCTAGGGAGGCTTCAGACAGACTGTTCAGACAGTGGCAGGTTGCCTTCAATACAAACACAGCCCTAGGGAGGGGTCAAAGGTCAAGAGCAGAGGAAATTACGTGTGATAAAATGGTGATGGAGGCAGTAATGTTGTGTATATGTAAGCGGGGTCATCCTCCCCTTCCCCTTCACTGGTGTGTTTGATAAAGTGTAAAGTCTTTGACTTTCAGCATGAGACACAGGCTGTACTTTCAGAGTTTGAGCGGGATCCTCCCACATATCCTCATTCAAGTGGTTCCTCTTGGGAAAACCAAGGGGAAGCACTTCATTGGATTTGATCCAAAAGGACGACTAAAAATGGTATCACTCAATATGATTCAATATTGTCACCAAATGCTTAGGTAGCATTATGATTTTTTTTATCATCTATACTTACACCTGCTCAGAGGTTGCTCTTTGGAAAAATCTGTTATATACTCTAAATCTCCATTATGAGAAAACTCAAAAGAAGATCGGTTGTTAAGTAGATCCATAACGTAGTTATCAGTGTACCAACATCCAACCCTATACCAAACTACTCTACATTACAACAGTTTAATTAAAGCTTAACAAAACACTGGCACATACTACAATATTTGTCCTTATCATACATTTTCAACAGAAAACAGATTCAACCCAATGGAGCACTGCAAACGGCGTCCCTGAAAAGTGGTTAGACATCATATTTACAAGATGTTTTGCTGATTCAGAAGTCTTGCAGGAGGAAAGTGGAGTTGATTGAAAATTCACGACTGATCTCACATTCCAAGGGCAATTTTTCGAGGGACATTTTCCCATTGTTGTGAGAAACGTCTGTCCACAGGCCAGCCTGCAGTTGCATTGCATTGCAAAAATACTTTGGAGCAATTTTTTGTCCTCTTAGATTATGGTCTTTTCTTCCTCCTGTCTGTATTCAGTAATCACCAAGACAGCAATAGGATGAGTTTCATTCTTGCCAAGACCGTTGAGCTCAACAACAAGCGTACACTGGGACTATTGTGTGAGAAGGCCCAATATAAACTTGTGTTTCATTGCAAGATGGCTGATTAGCTCTTAAGGGGGCTATAAAGAATTTGGTGCCCTCGTTTGGGGCTTCATTCGGGAGGCGCTTGTTAAATTAGGGTGATGAAAACTATTCTGCACATGCATCGCATACACTGCTATATAAAATGATACTATAATCGAGCACTCATTCCACACAAAAATTGTCACGCTCATGCGGTTACCTTGTGTTGAGCCAATTGTGTTACCACTTTTTTTTATTGAATCTGTCGCCCCCAATCGCTCTGTGCTCCATAAAATGCTGGCAAGTGGATTGGGGCTACTATAATGGTGGCTCAATGCAGAAATAAACTTGTTTTACTGCTGCAAACAAAGTGATGTGACCTGGAAAGGTTGTATTTTTTGCTTGGATAATGACTATATTTTAGAGTCAGTTCTCAGTGTGAACTCTAATTACTTGTCTGGGGCCACAGAGCCACATTGGTCTCAGGCACTTAGTAATGAAGTCCATATTGGTTCCATGTTTACATGGATGTGTGGTGAAATGATCTTTCCTGACTGCTCTGGATTTATCTTTGTGTCAGTTTTATTAGTTGTGCAGGAGAACTCGAGCACGTAAGATTTAAGCTAAAATAATACTGCACATGGAGTTTAAGTGCTTGTACACCACTTTTATCATGCAAAGGTCTACTACGTAATGGGCTTTTTTTTATAGCAGCATAGCAGCTACTGGACCTGAATCGTCAGATATCTGTCCATCATCTTGCTGATTCTTAAGTAAGCTTCACCAACTCTGCCACAAGGTTGAAAGAGATATGTTTTAAGAAAATGTCCTTTGACTTTCACATTTTATATGATTTCATTATCCTCACTCTGCAGAACTGGCTCCCAGTTAACTTAATCACTGTGACACCCATTTCTCATAAATATGCAAATACAATACAGACATCTTTAGTACTTTGAGCGCAAAGGAGACTTTAGGCAAAGTCTTTTCCGAAGATGCTTTCTCAAATCTCAAGTGAAGTCTTTTGAACACCTCATGTGGGGCACGTTTTTTTCAGAAATTATGAAGTTTCTGGGTTCCCGCTGCAACATGTTTTGCCAAAACACAGCATGCTTGCTTGTCACAGTAAATGTAATCATACAAAATGGGAGCACTATGTGCTGCTCTCATCACTGACACTTACTTTGAGTGGTTTTGTTTCCACTGTGAATTGAAGCAGATAGAGTGGAGGCACAACAAAGACAGAAAACCAACCCTGCAATCTTAATGCAAATAATATCGTAAAAATGGAGGTACAATGGAGGTCTAGTTATATAGCTAGAAATATAATTTTACACTCAGGTCCTTTGTGTCCCTCCAGACAACTAGCTCACTAGTAAAACGGTCCTCCACAGACTGAAAGGCGGCATGGGTTTCTGAAATGCTAGGGAAAAATAAAAGGGACATGTGGCAGGAGAGAGGATTTGTAGGGATATTAAGGCATTGCACGCCTGCTGGCTTGTGCCTTATCCCACTGTACATTCCAGTGGTGCAGTGTGCAAAACTTTTCAGCAAACAAAAACATTAAGAATTTGGTAGTCCGTATGCAACTTTTATCACCCTTGAGGACCATCTCAATCCATTTTCTGTCAGCTGTCTTGTCTCGCCTCTGTGTATGTGCTTGTGTTTCCACTGATCTACTTAATCTCTGACAGGGGGGCAGAGCTTGTGGACTAACAGCTGGGAACTCTGTGTGCTTCCCCCCCCCCCCCCCCCCCCCCCCCCGGTGCGCTGCCCTTGCACTGCTTCTCCTGCCACCCACTCTTTCTCCCTCTCATTGCCCTACCGGATCGGCCTACTGATGGCTAATAAAAGAAGCGGCCCTTGACTGTGAACAGCTGGGTTCCTGTGATCTTAACTCAGCATGCGGCTTGCTGGGGCTTTTTCTCTGTGAGCGGAATAGTAAAACACATAAGAATAGCACAAGAATGAGCGGGACAAATACAGTACACAGAGCGGATTGGGATAAATGGATGAGAAAAAGGGGCATGAAAGTGGAAGCGAGAGAGAAAAGTGTGAGAGCAGACTTACTTGCATGCAGCGGTAAGCCAAAGGAAGGGAGCTCAGTGGCTGTCTTGTCCCTGGCTTTTCACGGCCTAACCAACTAATCAATAGCACAGAGAAACACTATTTCAGCTGGCTCACTGAGCCCTCTGTACAGGAGAAATACTGAGAGTGCCAACTCAGTATCTGTTTTTTTCTTCCTTTTGCAGTGTGTGACAGCAGTATTTCTTTTAATATATTTAGCTGATACACAGGAAGTGATGTATCTTGTGGAGTGGTGAGTGTGCACCTACGCAGGAACCTGAGTTGGATGTAAGAGGGAATGCAGTGAGTGGGAGCAGCTGAAGTATGTCATTGATATTAACAGGAGAAAGCTCTCCTGTTTATATAGCAGAGACTGCTAAGGTTTCAATACTTTGGCGAAAAGAATAATTGAATTTGAAAGAATGAAAATAACCAATGGTTGACCATAATAAAGCAAAATAGCCATCTCATCTATCATTAATAAATCCAAACAGAGAGAGCAGAGTGATTGCAAAAGGCTGACAGGAGATGTGTTAGTGGCCCTGTTACTCTAAAACAAGGACTCCAGACGGGGCTGTGATGTGAGGAAGGCTTAAAATGTGCATACTGTATGACCCGTAATGCCTGACCTATGCTCTCTTATCATACTGCTGTTCCATAGATGTCTTTTCTAATTTGTGTGTGTGTGTGTGTGTGTGTGTGTGTGTGTGTGTGTGTGTGTGTGTGTGTGTGTGTGTGTGTGTGTGTGTGTGTGTGTGTGTGTGTGTGTAAGTTGTTGAGTATGAAAGACGATTCCAGATGTTCCCAGCTGGCTGTTGCCCAGTGAGGATAATACACTTCTGCCTGCCTAATTAGAGCACACACTCACACACCCATGCACAGTCGACCCCTCCTCACCACTCGTGTCCCGCTGTTTCAATGGGTTTATGGTAGGAAGAACATATGCCCCCCCTGTGTTTTATACAGGACACACATGCAGACAGCTAAACAAACAACCAGGGGCTTAATTACCTCATAATGGAGGCCAGGGGTGAGGACTGCTGATGAGTCACAGTAGCATAATGTAAAAGGATGTGCAACGTAACCCGGGAAAATGCAATACACTCCGCTGTAAATGCAACCGATTTGTGGATTTTGATTAATGTGGTGACTCAGTAGCAAAAAACTATTCAGCAAAAATGATCTATGATTGCAAGCTGTGTGGGAGTCAAAGTGGCTCGTTTAATATCTCAGCTGCTTCATGCAAACACACAAAGGCCCCCCTTGACTCGCTAAAATAGGGGTGTTTGTGTTGGTTATCATAGAAAGCAAAGAGGATGACATTATGAGCTTCTTCAGCTTCTCTCTACTGGTAGGCCCTTAACGTATGTAAAAGCTGATAGCATATTTTTCTTGTCAGCCGTAACACAAATTGACTCTGAATGCCATATGGACATATGTGTGTCTGGATGTGCTTGCCACGCTGACCCTTTCTGTAGGCTGACGAACAGCAACACGGCACTCCGGCAACAGCAGCACTCACTCACAACATATCTTGTCAGGCATTTCTTGCCAAGCTGTCAACGCTGGGCTGTGTGGCAGCTTGTCTTTTTTGCCTTTTTTCTTTTGTCTTGTTGGCGCACACACATAAAATAGCAATATAAAAACTAATACCATCTGCAGGCAGAAATCAGTTTCGAGTTAAACCACGGTTTACAGAATTATCTCTAAAAATCACAAACTGACTTTTTTCTTTTTTTGTACTTGCACAACATCTCTATTATGTTTCTAAGGGCATAATTGTGAAATATACAGTATATATTACATAAATCAATATTTAATAAACAAACTGTATTGCCCAGACTTATTAGAGAAAATATGATTACAATATAGACATTGACAGCATTTACTCAATATTGCATAGAAGCAGAAGTCCAAATACTTGCCTTATTTGGATTTCTGCTGGGCCTTGTCACTGCTAGAACATTGGTTTGCAAGTCATGTCTGACCACAACGCAAGGTCTAAAGGGTAAATGATAGCCTCAAAACAACACACACGGAAGCAGTGCCAAATGAGGCCATAGGAGGAGGGGGAGGGAGGTTCGGGGCATTGGAGTAACAGAGTAAGAGATCCCAAGGTCAGTGTTTTGGGGCCGGCTACAGACGAGGGAAGAGAGATGGCGTGGACAGATGTCAAAAGTGATAAGCGTCAGGCCTGACAAGCTCCAGCTTGGCTATCAGTTACTACTCCGAGCCTCGGGTCGGGTCGGTGCCAAGACAATGCCAACGCCTCTCTGTGACGATCAGTGCCTCCGGAGGTTGTGCAAAATGGCTGCCGCCATGCCAACGCATTATTACGAGTCACTGGCTCTGCAATTCTTTTTTCTCAAAGGAAGTGCCATCTGTGAGTGAAAGCGGGGCCTCAGCCATTTATTTTGAATGCAGTAAACAAAGCTGCCATTTTTGCATTTTGAGGTTCTAGATGCTTGCATATTATCAGCGGCAAGGCTGTTTGTTGTCATGGGAGATATTAAGTGCGATGTGATGTATATCCTTTCTCCATCTCCATTCATCTAGTCGAATCCATGCTCTCTTATAAGCATCACTCAAGCAGCAGGACAAAATAAATCCTCATTTTCACATTTGAAAGCAGGGTGGACAAAAATCCAATACTCAGGAGAGTGCTTGGTCTTGCTTTAAGCATACAACGAGGAGAGACACGGGGCATTGGGAAATAAATCAATATCAGGCCATTTACTATCATATTCTGTGGTCATTGATGATCTGTCAAACCATTAATTTCAGAGTCTGAACTGCACACCAAAATCATTTTCCAAAGAACTTTCTCTACATCCAAAACAAATAATGAATAACTCTCAAATCAATACAGTGTTCTTTATTGAGCTTACATGCTTGACTTGAGTCTGGCACCTGGCCCAATTGTTTTTCATTTGCCAGATAGCCTCTTCTATCGCTCCTTTGCTCTGCTTTGTATCAGGCTAAATAATAACAAAAAGGTGAGGACCTTGAATGATGTCCATATACATTGTGTTTGACATGAGCCATCATAGAAAGACTATATCTTTTTATTTATTTCTTTACAGATGGCAAAGCCAGAAAGGAAAAGCAAACACAATTTTAGCAGACTGGTTATACTGTTACATATATAGAGGCTCAGCAGTGTGAATCAAAAACATCCGGCACCCTTGATCAGTCCCTTTCTGAGGGCCTTGGGTTTCTCAATGGAATCGGCATTGGCAGTGCCACACCAACCCGGGTTACACCCCGTTGTTCTAGTGAGTGGGGCTGAATAAAATCATCCCACGCAGACTAAGGGCTCGCCAGGGTAGGGTCAACTGCTCTGACCCCTAACGGGAGGCCAGGCCCCATCTTCCTGAAAAAAAAACATTACCAACAAAGCGTCCGTGTCAGCAGGATGCTAACACAATCACTGGGAGAGAGGTTCCGTGAAGAAGTTTTGAATGACAGGCAAACCAGCATATTGTGCAGTATTTGACAGGGACGCAGACCCAGCTCTTTGAGGAGGTCTACTTTCAAAGAGCATAGGTCACAAACCAAAACAGTTGGCATGTGCTGCAAAATGTTTACGAAAAATAACGCCATGAAATACATTAGGGATATGAGAGGACAAAATAAGAAAGGCAATTTCCTTAATTTAAGTGAAGAGAAACATTATGCATCCCCATTCCTGCCTCCGTCTTACCTAGGTGAAACTAGGGCATTCCTTTCTGCCTAAGCATGAACAAGCGACTACCAATCCTCACTGACCCACTCAACTCCACCGTCTTAGGGTCTCTCTTGGGTCACGGCCTCAGTGTCACATGCCAGTGGACAAGAGAGGGATATTGATTACCAATAAACTCATTAAGAACTAAGGGAATAACTTTCCCCACAGACACAACAATTTGTTTCTGTCAAAACAAGAGCTTAGCAGTCAGATTGCTTTCACAGATTCAGTTTACTCTTTTGCCCTTTTGAAATCATTGTTTTACAAATGAGCTATGGCTCCAAACCATATCAAAGATTGTGAGATCTGCTATCCCTGTCTACATTTAAAGAAGTTAGACAATAAAATGTGCATAATGTAATGGCTTAACAGTGAGGGTAATGAAGTTTCTATAATTCTGATAACACTGAAATTCTGGCAGTGTTTTCTTGCCTTAGGATACTGGCCATTATTTTACAGAATAAGCAATTGACAATGTCATATATCTGCTCCCCTTGTGTTGTGCATCTGCTATCCCTGATGTTCGCCTGCAGCTGACCATATCTGTTTCCATTCTATCTGCAAATCATGTTTAATACAATCTGAAGCTTTCAAGGTTGGCAATTCTGGCTCATTAGAATTATCATGCATACTGCCTGTGTTTATATTAACATATAGAGCCTGTAAATGTATGAAGGTTGTTTAATTTTCTTTTTCCAACCTTCACCAACGCAATTCTGTTTCAGGACAGTCTGTCTGAAGTTTCTTTTCAGTCATTCATCTTTTAAAACGAAGTTCACATTGCATCTGCGACCTGAGACCCGAGATTTTGTGTCCGGAATCCGGTTTGCTGTACTGGGGATGCAGGGAATTAAACTTTCACAGCATATCAATGATGAACTGTCAAGTCATCGCCCCTTTGCACCCGCTATGACGCTTCTGCTCTTCAGGCCCTGGAAAGTATGTGCCTGAAGATCAAGATACCAACTAGGGACGTAGACGACTGCTGTTATCGCAGCTCTGCCATTAATAAGATCGCCTGGTGGCTTGTGTCCCGAGGTTTGCAGGTCTGTGTTATCATGCTTCAGGGACAATCTAAAATGAAACGCTGCTGAAAATATGGCGCCACTGTGACGGGGTAAAAATGGGAGAAAATGTGATGAGCCATGGTGTCAGTGTGGTTAATCGAAAATAATGGCCAGCAATTTATAGTTGCCATCCTGACCAGCACTGGATGTACTGATGCAGGAGATCACATTTTAATGTGTACATTCCATCACTTCATACAGGCTACTGATGGTTATGGCCCCGGCCAAACAGCACATGAATCTATGGATGGAGGTTATCATAGAACGGTAATAAACTGGGAAACACTCTAAAAGACTCAGTTGGGTTTGTGCATGTGTGTGCCAGCTCATGTTATAGATCTTTGTTCAACATTAGGGCAATTTGACAGTCATCTGGTTTCCACCTGCGGCCATTGTCATAAATAAACGGAAACAGGAGAGGGAGGAGGTACGCTCATGGGAAATGCAAATGAAGGATACCTGCTGTGTTGTTGATACCACAGGGAACTGTGAGACCGATCAGTATTTTTCTGAAGAGTCCATCTAATCTCCCTTCCTCCCTTGTTCCTCTAACTGTGCTCCCCTGGTGTTAAACGCTTGAAATGGATCCTGGGAAAAAACAAGTCCAGATGCTGAACGTGGTTCCCATGGTGCTTAGTTATGCAGCATTGGTTTATGCTGTCATATAAGCTACTACGGTCCTGGAATAATGAGAATAACTACAGCAGATAAAACCAACTGCATTACTTCTCAATAAATAGTTTTTCTTGTTTTATAAAACATTTACAGGTTTAGTACATGCAAATATATCTACTTTGGTTGCAAAGTATATGCAATGTTAAGCAAACTGTAACATGACATGTGAGCACTGATACTCCTTTCAGACTTGACCCACGTTAAACCTGCATTGGGTGTAAATCTGAATGGACCTAGCATTGTGACCCATGCAGGCAACAGTACTGGCTGTCTTACAAAAGGTGTTGGAAGGTTTGAAAACATAATCAAGTTGAATTCTTGCAGTAATTTAACTTTTACTAAATTACGTGCCACTCCATAAACCAAAGACAACCAAAATTAGATCTAATTTATTGCAAAGAAAGCACCAAGAATCAATGTGTTCACCGGTACGTAGGGATGGACTGGGTAATGAATGAATAATTGACGGAGTGGCCTGAATTGGCCCCGACTGCACGTCTTGTTTTGTGAAAAACAGAAGTGCTTACTGGGAAGGAGAGGAGATCAATGACACTTTCTGTGATCTAGGCTGTTGGCAGACTACAAGCAGCACTTAACCAAGACATTCCAGGGCCTTTTGCTTTTTGTATAAATGCCTACCTGGAAGGGACTTGAGCAGTGGCAGACAAGTGTTTGCTATAGGGAGACAGCAAATGGCAGTAGAATGGATGTGGATTTTCACGATGGTCTCTGGGAATAGAACCAGTACCGTAGTCCATGGGAAGATGTGATCTGAATTCTTTCGTTTACATAGAAGTGAGCACAGCCTGACTAATCAAGAAAAGTGGCTTGCTATGAATGTCATTCAAAAGAGCTTCTGATCAGCAGGTCTACATTGAAATACAGAAATCAGCTGGGACTCATCAGATGCTCCTCAGTATTAGGTAAACTCACTCATCAAGCTCAGACTGTATTGTCGGTTCCCTCGGCTCAGAGCACAAACACTAAATAACCTCCTATAGGGCTTAAGAGGTAGAAATCAGCTGCATACAATTTTTCTTTTACACCGAGTCATTTTCTGCATTTCTCTCCTGACGTCAGAGCTCTTAATGAAGACAGCGTAGTTTACCACTGACGAGTTTTGCACAGCCAGTCTAAAGATTTTATTTCACTGCTTCCACAGCTTGCCTTATTTCACTATGGCTTAATGAGAGTCGTTTGGAATAATAGGCTTCCATTGAATGGAAGGCATCTGCATCCACACAGCTCTAAATGAGTGAGCTAATTTCCAAAGATAATCACCTCTCCTGCTGTGTTTTTATGCAGAGATGCTGTAGATTTTTAGCCTTGGATTTAATGAAGTCAAAAATTACCTCCAGTCCTCCGGTAGGGCCTACGGAAGATGAACGTGTCACTAATATACGTCTTTAAATCGTAAAAGAAAGGGTGTTTTCTATCCTGGAAAATTAGAACATTTTATTATATTACATTTGCTATAGCCAGAAGTTACCTGTCATTTAGAGTCCATTAGCATTACTAAATGTCTAGGTGAACTAAACAACAGGCCAAAATGTAAATAATATTATTTAAAGTTAAATGAGAATGTCCTTCAATTCGGCTGCTGTAAAATATATTGGTAGAGAGGGCCTGCTGAGGTCCACGGCCACTGAGGGCCACAGCCACAGTATTTCCGCTTTTTCAAGGCGTTATTTTTCGTAGCCATTAGCTATGCACATAATCATCAAAACTTTCTTACTGCAAAGAAGTCCTTGGCTTTATTAACTGCTTGAAATATGCCTCGATCTGTGCTACAGAGACATTTTGACTAGCCCAACTGAAACACTTAATGCTGCTGTAGAGACATAAAAAGAACTACAAACGCTCTTTACATGTTTCCAAGAGCAAACAAGTGAGATTTCTTAGGTTGCCTGGGTAATGAAGTCCACTGAGACATTCGCAGAGACACAATTAAAGGATGAAGTGAGCTCTCTTTCTCACTGTCTCTTCTGTCTCCCTCTTTCTTCCTCTCCACTCTTGTCTAGTCCCTGTGTGTGAGCGTGTTGTCACTGATGACACAGAAGCTGTGGCGTCATGCAGTCACTGCAGATGGCAAATATGAAAAAAAAGGGGGAACAGGAAGGGAGGAATCGCTTACAAACAGAGTAGGCCATTTTGACAGAGAGAAACCCTGGCATGTCAGAACAAATGGGAAAGGTCACAAACTGTGACAGTGTAGTAAGGTCCCATTCACTGAACTACACTCCTTTATTTAACGCCCCAGTTTCACGTCAACTAAATTGTCTTATATAAAAAAAAAATGCCATGCCCTTTTATTTCTGTAAAGGTTGCACTCGAGGCAGCCACAAGCAAGGGAGACAGAGCTGTTTATCACATTCACTGTGCATTAATGCACTTAGGCAAGAGAGAAGCTGTCAGTAATTTGGCAACATTTACAGTCCTTTTCCCCTCGCTGCTCTGTTGGAGTGACTGTTTCAATATGAAAGAAACAGTAACAGAGGTTAATTCCCTGGTGCAGTGTTATGTGGGCTGGAAGTCCAAGCGGAGGAGCAAGACAAAAATATGGCTAGCAGCTAGCGCGGGACATCCTCCTCACAGCTTTGTGTTTAGCTTATCACAATAGATGGTCGGGAAGGTTTCCAAATAACGGCAGAGGGTGGGAAGACGGGGGAGAGAGCAGAAGGAAGGGGAAAGACGGGATTGGATTGTAATGTGTTTTCATGGCTACCAAATGGACCTTTCTATAGACTGTGACACAAGGTGCCTAGTTCTGTAAAGCACACACACAAACACTATTCCTGGACTGTCACAGGAATAAAAATCAGCTACAGGCAAAAGGAAAATCCCTTTGCAGTATTAAAACTTTGAGGTGTGACGGCCAGCATCAACAGCTAAGTTGCCATCCGTCCACACATTTTCTTTTGTGCATATTAGCTTTCTTTCTGAGTTAATACTTTTGAAATAAAACCTGCTGTAATTGACGCCTTTTTTCCTTGTCTAGACCTGAGGCAAGCCATCAAATATAGATGACACTAAAAGCTACTAAGCCATTTCAGTCAATCTAAATCTCAGTTTCAACTACTGTCATGGAGGTATTCAGGGTTTCCCCCAGAAAAGTTGTTAGGCCTGGTGGCAAGTGTCTTTTTATCACGAGGGCCCGCCTGGGCCAGTCCCAGACTGATGGCTGCATTAATGTAGAGCCCAGTAGTTTCTGTGATAACAGAATCATCGGCGGAATCACGAAATTGAGAATTTAAAAAAGCTGTAAGACAGATTTCATAAGGCTACTAGTACATTCTACATTAAGTCAATGCTAAAAGCTAACTGGAGATTTGAAAATATGACTAGCCGCCCCACTGTAACTAGTTAAAAAAACGTCTTAAAAATACATTTAAATTTTTCCCCCCAGTGGCTTAGGCCTAGAGGGGGGCAACTTAGGCCCGTAGGGCCACCAGGCTTGCAATACACTGGGGGAAACCCTGGTATCTGGAGGGATTTTTCTCCTGAGTTGCCTTCAAACCATTCATTTTACAAGTTACTTTATAAATAGCATATAAGTCCATAGAAGAATGTGTCTTATGCTCACCCACCTTTCCCTTGTTTTTGCCTTGTCTCTATTTTCTACTCTCTAAAACCTTTCAATTATCCATATCTCTACTTCTTGTCCGGCTAATCATGTGTATATTAATGTGTGTGCCCCTGCCTTTCTCTCTCACCCCCCCCCCCCCCCCCCCCCCCCCCATCTAATTCCACCACCTATCTTTGCCAAATCCTACCAGCTCTGTAGTCCCCCATGCCCAAGATGCTGTCATCACATCTTAAACCAAACCTCCTATTAGCCTTTGCTGCCTAGGGACCTGATCTCCGGCTTATTTGTTGCCTTACATCATGTAACCCAAGTAGCATGTTGTGTTAAACTTTCACAGATTGGAGGAAAAAAGAGAAGGCCATACCCAAGCATTCCAATCCCCACGTACAAACTCTCCCTTTCTCACTGTCAAACACACACACAAGGCATAATGGTGTCCAGTTACAGCGATGCTAAAACTCTCCTGGAATGTTTCTTTAGGGTAGATCGACAGGAGAACACATGCAAGGACAAGGTAGGGGTAGGTGGAGGATTAAGTAGTAGTAGGCAGCCCTACACCTGACATGGACTTTTCTAGAACACCATGAGGAATGTAGTGGAAAGTCTTTGTATTAGAGGTCACGGATATTCTAGTTAACTTCACCCTGTAGGTTTTGGGGATTTCATGGATCCTTCTCATTGGGCCAATGAATGGAATTATAATATATAATGTGGTTGTGACTGTGGTGTGACAGTACGCCACAGCCAGTTTCTCTTGCAGTAACTCCCCATGACTTGATGACTTGATATGCCACTTTCTTCGTCGCATAACCTATTTCCCGCCTGTGCACGTCAACATTAAATTATCATGATGTGGATCTGCATTACATGTGAAGTCATAATAACTTGGTGACTTCATGGGGTTTGGTATGTGTGGCTTATTTATGCCATCTATAACTTTGAGCTATTTGTGGAATCTTGAGCCATTCTGCATGACGTTCATTTAAGAGTAACCCAAGTCTGCTAAACAGCTCTGGCTAAAACTGCCTTTCTATGTTTAACTGTTGCCATCTCATCTCCCAGTAGATTTGCATTTACACAGGTCCAAATATAGTTAATTGCCAAATGGGGCTGTAAATGTTAGTGGGTACTGATACCTTATTTGCTGATTTTGTGACTGGCACGAGACCAGTATGCTTCTCTAATATCTGGATGCTGAACTGAATGAGTAGGACTGTTATGAAATGCATGTTTTAAAAACTACCACAGCAATCCCTGGTACCTTTTAAAATGTAAACGCTGGTTGGTATTATTCTATAAATATATATAGGTGGGGCAAGTGTGCCATAGTTTTCTAGCCTGACTAAATATAAACAAAGCCCGTCTGTGCAGTGATATTTGTAACGGTGTGATGCAACTCTCCGAAACCCCTCTGAAATAGTTCCTAAAATATACATGAAAAGGGAACGGAAAGATACACCCGTTGTTCTGTCGGCCGTTTGAAGACACAAATGCAACCTTCATCTGTCATCCCTAAAATATCACAACGAGGCAAGGAAGGAAGGAAGGAAGGAAGGAAGGTGGGAAAAAACACTGAATGGAAAAGACAAAGAAGACTCGCTTCGGATAGAGTTGTCAGCATTGCTAGCACCACTGAAACACTGAAGCACAATGTATGAGCAACAATCCTATTCTAGTATGAGAAAGAAATGACAAAATACCAAAAGGTTTCCTTTCAGGTCTTGGCAGGTTTGAAATAGGCAGGACAAGGAAACGCTGCAACTCACATTAATGTCTAATACTCGCTCATTTGTTTTCCCACACAGAGCTCTGTTCTCCCCCCCCCCCCCCCCCCGGCTACCATTTGCTTTGCAAAATGCATGAATGAAATTCTTGAGACCAGCCTCCCCACGAGAGTCTAAATAATAGATTACCAACACAGCATCCAGCCTGCGCTATAACTTCAGACCCAACTGTCTGGCCTCATTAGCGAGGGAAGTGTAAAAGATAGCCAGCTGCTAGCCCAGGTGACGGCGCTCAGCTCTGGCCTTTGGCAGTACTAGCCCACCCTAAAGAGAATATATTGCGTCTTGCTCTGTGCAATTCATCTTGTAATCCGCCTTAAAGCTGCTAAGCTTCTGATGATGGCAAATGAATGGAGACCAATGGAAGAAAGCTGGAGACAGAGGGACATGAGGGTGAAAGTTTCAGTGCACAGCACAGGGAGGGAAGAAAATAACCAAAATGTGGTAGATTCATCTAAGAGGAATGATGAGGGAAAGGCGGTTGGTTTGGGCCGCCTGGTCAGAACCAGAGGTGACCTAAGCCATTTTCATCCACTGATTGTTCCCCTTTCTCCCTCCTTCTGCCCCTCCCTCCATCTTTTTTCACTCTCTCCTCTGTTGCTCTATCTCTCGCGCCCTTTCTCTCCATGTTCGCTTCCAAATGGCAGTCATTATACCGGACATGAAAAGTCATTTTAGTTCCGCCTGGCTTCTTCAAAGCAGCTAGCTATAATTGCAGATTGAGTAGAAAGAGAATGCTGGGGTTACACATAATTTAAACATTGACTCCTAAACTTGCAGTGATGCAGGAATGTGAATTTAAACAATACAGACAAAATATTTACACAATGTTTATGTTAATGAGTCCTAATTCCCTGCCTTTTTCTGTACAATATTTCTCACTTTGCTTGTGAGATATCCATACATGTTTAAACATGTGGGTTCCAGACTCTGTGAGCAGATTGGAGGCACGGGATCCCATTACAACACGTGTCACTTCAAGAATTATGGCACGAATTGGGGAAACACTTCCAAATTATGAAAAATCCATCCACTATTAAATGCATTCCTCATTCGTGAAATTGCTATGTGGCAATGTCACTGCACTTTTTAATGGAATTTTCTCCTCTTTGCCAATTCCAGTGGGAGTCTGGGAAATGAAAATTGGCCCACAAATACAAATCTCAATCACAACTGTTCTTAAGCTTAAAGCCCCATTGTGTAACATTTGTAGTTGTTTATTATCAAAATCTGTATTGCCCTTAACGAACTTGTCCTTTTTTTTATGAATATTGACCACCACCATCAATTCCAAGTATTCCTATTGGCTTGAAATCTTACATTTGCGCTTACATGAACTGGGGTAGATGCTTCATAGCCATGCGCCATCTTGAAATACGGTAGCCCGTAAGGGACATACAGGCTATACTGCTCCGCATTTCACGCTTTTCACTCAGTGGCACTGACTGTGACGTATGCCAGGGAGGGAGGGGGGAGAAGATTATTTGCGACTCACTGCCGGCAGATTTGAAAGCCTGTTGCGTCTATTATCGAGGACATGTAACTGAATCGCCGAGGAAATTAAAATGACAACGTGACAGGCAAAGCAACGCGACCAAAGTTAATATTGGTGTGGCTTTTCCAAGATGGAAAGAGCTGATGAGGAGCAAGGATTTTAAAAGGGACGCCGAAGTTGCCTGCTTTCTTCTCAACAGGTAATTCTGCCTTTTTGTGTAAAAGTTTTATAGTTGCTACTTGCTTGGCTAAATATAGTACGGTTGTGTATAACGCTAGAACGACGTCTAAGATACTTTTCCTCGCGTCAATGATGAAAAAGGATTGTCTACCTAAACATAAACGTAATCATATGTGCCGTGATTTCCCTGGCAGACAACTCACGTCATGGAGTTGTAACACAGACTAGCTACTAGAACAGCTGCGTGTTAACGATGGAGACACTAAGAGATCATTTCAGTTTCATTGACATTGTTCATGCTGCTCAGAGAAAAATATTAAAAACACAAACCACCGTTGCTTCTCTCCTACGCTGTAAACATCGCCTTACACTATTAATCTGGTACAATATACAGAATAACGATAGCACTGATACTTTACTAACATTAGCTTGCATATGTTTGGGAACCTGATAGCTGATGTTAGCAATGAAATGGTACCAAAATAACATCAAACTATTATTACACTGGAAGGGACACTCACAGACGGTTGTCGCTAATTTCGGGTTCGGCCACCGTAGGAGTTATAACGCACTCGGAATGGGGGGGGGGGGCTACAAAGTGAAATTCAGTTGGTTGTCATATACAATTTCACCGCTAGATGGGAGAAATTCTTACACACTGGGGCTTTAATTTAAGATAAAAGTTAGGTCTTACTTTAGGTTTACCTTATGCAAATAATTTTATGCAGAGCACAGCAACAAACAGTATGTTTTGTCTATCCTGTAAAAGAAAATAATGTATACATATATTACATGTATGTATGTAAGTATGTATGTGTATATGTGTGTGTGTGTGTGTGTGTGTGTGTGTGTGTGTGTGTACGTTACGTTTTTCCAGTTTACGAGGTAGCAACCAACCTGAGCTGAAAACCCCTCCCTTGCACTTATCTCCTGCACCCTTCTATTTGGCACAGCAGGTAGCGTAATTGTTCTTGGAACGAGCCTATCAACAAAAGGCTCCATTTTTGACTTCTTGTCGCAGAGACCTTTATCATAACACCCCATTTTTGCCCGGCTCCGGCTCTAACCGCAGAGAGCCTCTGAACAAAAGTGTTTCGGCTAAGTCATTGCCTTTTGATGGAGGGTGGGGGGTGAGTGAGGAGGGAGGTGGATAAATGGATACATGGAGAATATAGACTGAAAAATATGTCTTCTGTGGAAGACCCTCCCCGCCGTCCACTCCTTCGCCCCCCCCCCCAACCGATGAAACACAACCCCTACTAGCTCTCTTGCGAGCAGAAACAAATTCTCAAACTGTCATATTTTAATTGAAATTCCATCACTTGTGTGGCTGCTATTGTGGAATAATTTGATAAAGCTGTGTGACATGAATGCACAGAGCCGACTGCCACTTCCATTTCTTCCTCCAGCTTTTATTTCCTCATTCCGCCGGTTATTCAAATGAACCTCAGTGGATTCTGCTCTCAGTCTTTCCAAAAAAAAATAAAGATAAGAGAAAATGAGACAATGGGAAGGGAATAAAAAGAAATAATGTTTTGGGTTGCAACACAACCAGAATTAAGTCTTACAAAAGTATCACCAAGCTACCTTTTTATGCCCCATCACTTTCATTCTAGCAATATTTGAAACCAGAGTTATTCTCTTTCACTTGCTCTTTAGTTTTCTTATAATTAGCTTTAACTCTCTCAAAGTGCTAATAGTGACTGTTTAGTTGATGGATGGTGGGTGATCCAAAATGGAGGTCTAGAGCAGAATTCCAATCCTCTGCCAGTGCCACTGACCCCAATCCAAATCCATACCAGCATACTCCCTCCCCCTATATGCCTTCACAACTGGCTACAGGCGTTTGGCGTCCATCATATCTTCTGAAACCCAATCTGCAAGCAAAGGACAGCTGCGGCGGAAAAGCAGTCCTCCTTTTTTTCTGACACATCGTTACTCCCCCTGTACGCAAAGCCTCTAGGCAAAGCATTCTGACTGCGTTGTACGCAACACTAAGTTGAACCATGTCAAAAAGTGACACTACGCTTTCTGTGTTAGAATACTCACAAGTACATTTCACTGAGGAAGATACATGTAGCAAAATCAGGATGAAAGGACGGGGAAGGCAGGGGACTTTGTTACTTTGTTTTGATTAGACTCATCCGAGACAGGGAGAAAGAAAGAAGAATATGAGCAAGGACAGAGCGAGAAAACAAGTGTAACACAAAGAATAAGATAAACAGGAAAGAACAAGTTCAGCTATAGCCCTGTGCTCCTTCCACTGCCAAATAATATTTGCGCCTCAGCTTTCTGCCCTGACAGGGTGATGGACAGTAGAGGTGATTTTGCTTGGGCGTGGAAATAGGCTTCTTATTATTCCAACCCAGTGGCAACTTGAATATCAATAAAAAAACTGCTAGCGTTCCCCTATGTGTAAAACCAATGCCCCGTAGCGGTGGCTTTTATCAAGCAACCCACCCTTGACGCTAGTTATGCAGTACTAGAGGTTACGGGAGGAAATGCTTGCCAAGTAAATAAGTGAGTGAAGCGATTGAATAGAGGGGAAAAACACAGCAGGACCGGGGCCAAAGTGAACCAAGGGTAAAGTCATGATCACTTCATTATGCTGGAGTGCAGCTCAGTGTTGTGCGAAATCAAACTGCTTTCTCATTTGTCACAATGCATCAAGCTGGCCTCTGTGAAGTGGGTTTGTAGTCGGCTGGAGGCGCACATCCGTTGATCAACATGAGGAAACTAAAGTGCTAGATGTACAAACATGTAGAGTGTGCAGTACACATATCAACACTGCTACGACGCATGGGCACGCACCTTGCTACCCTTTTTTTTTTTTTTTTCTCCACCATGACCTCTACCAATCAAACTTCCCTTGCATCCGCCAACCACCCACCCTGCCAGCTAGCCAGCCGGCCGGCCTGCCAGTCAGTGGGCAGTTTTTAAGGGCTGTTGCTGGCATAAAATAAACTAGAATACACCCACTGGATTACAGAGGGCAGGCAGTGAGGGGGGTGATTGCTAACAGACCTATTGGCACTCCATCTCCTCCAGCTCCAACACCACGGCGCCTGATAATTGTGGCCTCTATGTTTACGTATCCATTTTTGCAATGTAAGTGTTGATTTCTCATTCCACACTCGTAATAGGGTCCCTGGCCTTGGAATTCCTGAAGTAGTGCTCACACACACAAACACACACACACACACACAAACACAGGCACAGGCACACATGTAAACAGAAAGTTTTTTCTCGCTCTTTTTGTCTGCACTTGAAAATAAACCAGTGCGTCAGAGCTACTTGGCTGTGCGAAGACAATGGGACTGAGAGGTGCAGGCACACTTGTTTGTAAGAGGGCTTGACTTTGTGCCAAAAAATGACTTGGATAAGGAAATGTTGAAAGCTCCTGTAGTCCTTCAAGATGCCTCTGTTACATTAAATTCTCTGCTGTCAATGATTTAATGTCTACGAGCTTAACTTTTAACCCACATATGTACTGTAGCGCTTGTAAAAACACTTAGCCAGGTAAGTGTACATTCGAGAAGTAATACATGTAAAAAGGACATCTGAAAGACATTGTCGACTTCACTCTAACGTTCAGTCTTGAAAATAACCCTTTGTCCCCTCTAGACACTGTCAAAAATGTGGGATATGATTTCAGAATGTGCTTCAGGCACAAAAAGCTGGAGAAAAAAAATAGATCGGCAGGCACACAAAAATGGCCCAACTCCCTTATAGGCACTTCTAAACCCATATATCATTTTTCAATTTAATGGCTTGCATGCCATGAACTGTTTGTATCCTTCACACACACACACACACACACACACACACACACACACACACACACACACACACACACACACACACACACACACACACACACACACACACACACACACACTCACTGGTGCAGGCATGACTTATTTCTCCTTTCATTTCCTTTGCACTATAATGCGGAATTATCTTCTCACAATTTACATCAACATGTTTTCAACAAAAAGCTATATGTTATTTCGGAGGACTTAAGTGAAGGAGGAGGGTTTGAGAGAAGATGGCCGCGTCAGTGCCGCTTTTCCATGACTGAGACACTTTGCTCCCTTCAGTGACTTTGGATAGCAGCATTTTAAGAGAGCACCACCTTATCCATTTTAGAGCGCCGCTGTCGCAACAGCAAAATTGGAAATCGAACGTGTGGTGGCAGCATTAATTGTGCTGTGTCAAAAGTGGGCAAGTGCTAATTGTTTGAGTTTGGAACTGTAAAACATGCAAGACAGTGGAGGTGCTGGGAAGCGCTCTGCTAGAGTGCTTACTGGCTTTAAACTGGGAATTGACACACATGCTCATTTGCATGCTTAAACAAACACACACACACACACACACACACACACACTTGAACACCTCACACTCTAGCCTACTCTACCTTTAAATATATTGCAATACATATGGTCAGGCAGCCTTTTTGGGACCTTTTGTTTTACACCATAATGTCTCCTAACGTGTAGCCTATTGCAGATTACAAATTCATAATTTTTCAACCATCTGATGGATACATGATCCAGTTATTTTGTGAGCTTTGGAAATCACTACGCCTATTTATGTTCAAATAGTTTTCTACATAGTGTCTATAATCCCGTCTTCATGACTTGTAGCCTCTCTACTGCATTCACCTCACTGATTGATGAGAATAGTATAGAGTCCCCTAGTGGCCCAACTGGCACACTGAGCACAGGTGGTGTGCACACAGCTCGACTGGAAATGAAGGTTCACTTTCACCTGATTGACAGACTATGTTGCGTGACTGACTGACTGACTGACTCTTCCTGCCTCACTGGCATTCCTGCTGCTTTTGGAAACGTGGGCTCTTTAAAAAGCAAAGTCAACTTTAAACCCCCGCGAAAATAAAAATGTCTTCTAAAAATAAGACGGATAAGACGAGAGACCTCTGGAGAGTTGCAGGAATGCACTTTGAAAATTCTTCACAATCAATCTACTCGCTGAAAAGGCTTCCACAACTCTAAAAGAGTCCACTAAATGAACTGTAGGCTATGCACATGACAGCGAGCTTAGAATAACATGTTTAAGCTGGCGGGGTTTATTTTATTTTTAGAAGAAAAAAAAATCATTAAGCGGAACAGATCAGCTGTAACTTACTCAAAACGCAATATTAAAGCAATGAAATGTGCATTACGATGTGTGGGGGTGATTTATTAAACAGATTTTGACATTAGTCGCCTCTCCAAACCTCAACACAAACCGCACACACCCTGACAAAAAAAATATTCCACCTGCACATTCACCGATGTAGATTATGTGGAGACACATTTTCAAAATAGGTTAATAAACGATAATGATATTTAATGCCGTTCGTGGCGTTTTGCATACTGTAATGTGGCTCGGAAAGCGCTACTGCATTCAAGGTTGCGCGCATTCATAATAATAAACTCTGCCTTAAACAATTACTGACACATAAATAAAACGGCTGTATCCCTCAACACGCCAGCCAGCATATAGCCTATATGCATTAGGAGAATAAAGCTAGTAAAAAATAGGTCTAACTACAGCTCGTATGTTTGAACCAACTTCATGAGGCTCTACATACGCACACCTGAAATCACTGCGGCAGCAAATTCAGTTCCGACTGTCTGTCACAACCTCAAAACTCACAGGCTCGTCCAACAAGCTTACCTTATCACCATTGTGAGGTCAGTTTGAAACTCAGTCTCTCCTTTTTTTTCTGTACAAAGAGAAGTCGAGAGGTTGTTGTTTTTTTTGTTGTTTTTTTTTTACATCCAGTAAATGACAGTCTAGTCCTGGGGAAATAAAAAATAACGTGGAGGAAAGAAATCCGTCCTCAGGTTCTCCTTCTTCTCTCCCCCCGTTTTGTTCGCTGTTATTTGGTTTCTTTCCTCGAGTTGTCCGTCACCAGCGCATTTACGATCTTCGGGGCGATAGGACAAAAAAAGAAAAACACGCACGTGGAGCGTGTATGTGATATTCTCTGGTTTGGGTCTGTCTATGTTATGCTCGTTAGAGCTTCATTGAGTTGAACGTGGCGAGACTGTGGTTGTTTGAAGAGTGCGATGTGGCTGGGACACACAGCCCCTCGCTCTTCCCTCTCTCTCTCTCTCTCTCCCTCTCTCCCCTTCTGTCACTCTCCGTCAGTCAGTCTGTCTCTCTCTTTCTCTCTCTGTGCCGAGACCTGAGCACAGACTGAAACCCCAGGCACATAAACACGGGAATGAGAGAGACGTGCGTGCGAGCGTGCTTGCGTGCGTGCGTGTGTGCGTGCGTGTGCGTGTTTGTTTAGGAGGGCTGACGTCACTCAGCGAGGTCCCACTTTCCCAACTCTCCAGAATCAACTTCCCCCCCAGTCCACTGCAGGAATGTGCACTTGGCTATTTTAGAGGAAGATTGTGTGTGTGTGTGTGTGTGTGTGTGTGTGTGTGTGTGTGTGTGTGTGTGTGTGTGTGTGTGTGTGTGTGTGTGTGTGTGTGTGTGTGTGTGTGTGTGTGTGTGTGTGTGTGAGAGAGAGTGTGTGAGAGAGAGTGTGTGAGTGTTTGGGTCTGACTACATAATTATTTTTTGTTGGTAAACCATGAGAATATGATTGCATGAGTAACACCAAGTGTCTGCATATGTTAGTGATATACTACAGCTACATTATCATGGAGGAGAATAGTAAACACAATACTGTATATTATGGTACAACCAATAGCAGATCATTACAGAACAATTTACAGGAAAAATGATTGGAAATGTGTAAGGAACGGCACACAAAATCGAGACCAAAATGGAAACAAAAATGGGAATGAGTATATAAAAAAAATTCAGAGTGCATTTGTCACCGTCATTGGTGGAAAAAGTATTCAGATTGTTAATAAATATCAAAATTTAAACATTTACAAATGAAAACAAAATGCAACCTAAAACTCTGCATTCAAATTGTACTAAGTAAGTAAAAGTATAAAGTATAATCTGCATAATAATAATAAAAAAAAGTATAAAGTGAAAGTGAAGTTAAAGTGTGTACTCCCCATATAGGCAAAATGGCCTTTTGTCAAATTAACATTATTACGTTATTATTGTACTGTTGTATGATTATTACTGATGCATTAACATGCAAGCAGCATCTACCTATGTTTATACTATCGGGTGCATTTCTATATTATAAAAAATGAAGTTAAAAGTGCAATATTTCCCTCCGAGATGTAGTGAAGTATGAGTATAAAGTAGAACAATAAAATGAAAATACTCAAAGTACCTCAGGATTGGCATTAAGTACAGTACTTGACTAAATGTACTTAGTTTCTTTCTACCACTGGTCCTTGCAGGTAAGAGGTGAAGCCTGGCGTACATGGAGGCTTTGTGGTTTGGATAATGTCAGTGCAAACTCCATAAAAATTCCATCATGTACAATATGGTCACTACAAACTCATCACTAAGAGCCACAGGCACACTACAGGGCCCTGTAGGGATATAACATTGATTTTTCTGTCAGACTGGGCTTGAATGTGTGTGCATTCATGTCATCTACCATTCTGTTTATTTGTGTCAAAGGCACGGCTTCTGTATGAAGGAAAGCTGCCTTCACATACTGCATTGTGTACAAGTACAGCCAAGCTGAGAAGTTAGCTTTATAACCCATGTGTAATGATCACACATTTCATGTCCAGATCCACACACCCACATTACTGAATAGACATAATGGTGCACAACGATGCATACAGGGACAGTATTGCTCCTGATAACAGTCAAGTGCATGGCCCTCTGATGTAGGGGTTACTGAAAAATAACAGCAGTGTCCCGGGGAGACAGATGACTATGACCAATTGTGTTTTGAAAAAAAGTTGCTTTTGTGGCAGCAACCCAAACCTTCTGATGAACAGCCTAGCCCTGCAGACACCAACATCTAGCACCCAACAATAGTACTCAGATAGACAGACTACTGCAGTCAGCAGATCTGTTTTCTTACCTGCACTCAGACATGTCATGTGTCTGATTGAGTAACTGTGATGGTGATTTATACCTGCAAATTAAACCAAGCTCTATTTTCTAAGGGCAGAATTTAATAGCGCCTCTGCATATGGATGTGTTGGCCAAAATAAAGTGTAGGTTTTGTGACAATGAACAATAGCGAAACTTGATAAAATTACTGTTATGTGAACTATTGCCCTCGATTGCAGATGGCTATAAGAAACCGCTGTCGGACTGATATCTAGTGGTGTCTAGAGGCAGAATATACTCTAGATCACAAATGTCAGAGTATCTGACTTTCAATAAAGCAGTTATTTGGGAAATGATTCATATTTATCAGGAGTGTAGACTAAAGGTTGGAATGCTATGTTGGTTGTGAAGACCATATTCAAGATTGATCAACCTCTGCTCTCTTTACCAGAATGATTTCAGTCCTTTAGCTTAGGCCTGCTGACATTCACCTTCGCTGCGATTTTCTTCTTCTTTCTTGAAATCCCTGTATTCATGATCTTTGAATATAATTGGATGATACTATATTAGTAACTATACTAGTTATTAGATTTACAATTCTGCTCTGCATCTAACCTTGGGCTTTCATATTGTTGGAACTATCTAAAGGAGTAATACAGCAGCACTTGTTGACAAATGGGGGCAAGGGTAGGATTTATCAAGAGCCTGCCATGCTGGGCCATCATGGCTGAACTTTGTCCCCCAATATGACATGGTAGTCTATAATCCAACTGTCCTTCAATATGAAGGATCCAAGACGGAGGAAACCTGAATGCCAGGCTAAGATGCAGCATTACCACATGCTGCAAGTTTGCCTATTACTACTCTTGACAGTATTGGCAAGTGTTTTCTTTGTTGTAGGACAATGGCCACACATTACTATTAAGTGAGCCAACAGTGTTTGATATACTGCCTCGGGCATGTTTACATACGTGTGTGGGGTCAGGCAAAGTGTAGCACTGATTGACATTTACTATGTAAATACAATGCAAATATAGCTGAAGATGCTAAAGGTTATACTGTATCAATATGCATTTGCTTTGGATGAATAATGTAAGCAAATCTTTTGATGTTTGTGTTTCTCTGTGAACCTGCCTACACAGTGAATCTACCGGGACTATTCTGATTTTACAGAACTAATAAGCATTGCATATTCTTATTTATTCTGAAATTCTGTTAAATTATCTCTTTCTTGTCTCACACTGAACAATGGTAGTGGGTCCCCCTACAGACTGCCAAAGAATCATTTGAAATATCTTACTAATAGCTTTGATGGAGCGCCACCAGCAGGTCAAAGTTTTTTTTTTTTAAATATCTCAACATCAAACAAATACCTGCAGAACTAATGACCCCCATCAGCCTCAGGCTGTACTTTGTGTTTAGTGCTAATTAGCAAGTGGTAGCATGGTGAACATGCCAAACATTATACTTGCTAAACATCAGCATGTTAGCATTGTCAGTATGAGCATCTTAGCATGCTCACATTAGCATTTAGCTCAAAGCGCTGCTGTCCCCAAGTACAGCCTCAGCGAGCCACTGGCATTGCTCCAGACTCAGTCCTTGACAGTCCCTTTGTGTCACGCTGCTAAAGTTGGTGGTACCCAAATGATACGTGTTAAATGATACGTGTTCTCGTCTTTAGTTGTGGCCTTGTGGACTATGGAAGTATAGTTACTGTATAAAGCAAATACATTTTTTTAAATTTCATTTTACAGGGTGGAGTGTCTCAGTGGGGATCAAACTATTTCTTAAAGTCTTTTATCATATGTATCAGCTTAAAACTGTCTGGTTCAGCAACAGACGGGCAACACAGGTATAAAATCAATTAAGGTCGTCTTTAAGTTCCAAGAAAAGAGGTTCGCTTTTAGTCTGCAAAAAAGAGAGGTTTTAAGTGATGCTTGTCAGACGAAGTTACACTAAGGACTAGGCTCAGACTGGATTTTGTTGCTCAGTAGGCTGAGGTCAGTTTCCATTGTAATGCAATCCAATAACTGCCACATCAGTTTAACGCTAGGGCTGTTATTTTAGAATGTTTGTTTTTTTTCTCCTCCATGGACAGCATTTCAATTCTGGATACATTGCATGTACTTCTGATCATGTAGCCTATTTGTAATTCTGCATGCAAAACTGTCAATTTAATGTTAGGCAGACAGACGTGAAAATACAATATCGTTCACTGTCAATCTCCCTATAGCCCGAAGTGCAGGCCTTTTCACCCTTGACAAGTCGCTGGCGAATTACAAATGACTGTCAGTCAAGTCATTACTCCAGTTTCGGCGACCCAAAGACAACACCATGTATAATACTGCGGAGAAGAGAGACAACTTGTCTGAATCCAAAACAAGGACTGTTGTTTTCAGGTCTTCACGCCCCAGAATTGATGCATTTATAGTCCCCTCCTCCCCCACAACTCTGATCAAGTAAACCAGTCATCGTAAAATTAATTTCCCCATCAAGCGAGGCTCACGCTCTTCAGGATAACAATCTGTCTTAAGCGGATAAATCTAATCCAATGTGTTGAGATTGACTTGTTTATAGCCACTGCCCAAGCAGTCAAGAGAGGGAGAGGGCGGTGGCTGGTGAGGGGGGGGTGGGCTAAAAGCGACAAATGCCAAGGTGATATTACACACATCTCTAATTCACAAAAACTGTAAACCAACACCCAACTGTAGTCCTTGGCCGAGACATCTAATACTTCTCTCCTTCTTAGAATCTGTCAGACATGATGGATGGCTAAGCATACAGCCATGCTTTCATAAGCATTGATAGCCATAATTACGTACATGACAGGAAAGAAGTGGTTAATATATTGGTCTGATGTCTGACAGCTATATCCAGAGTCTTACACAATCAGTGAGAACATCAAAATAATTCACCTATAGCCACCTACGTAACTTGGAAACAATGACAGCTGTATAGCACTTTCCCCAGGGCAAAACACTCTTTAATGCCTCCTGGAACCAGATTATTAAATTAAACCTAGTTATGTTTCCAAATTATCCCCCCTAGAGAGTTTCCTGGAACTTAGATGGTTGTGTTATGGTGAAAAGTGAAAACTGTGTTAATTAATCACACAATAGGATAAAAACAGGTATGACCCTATAAATAGTTTTTGTATTAGGCAGTACATTAAAGCCTCTGAAAACCTTCTCGTCACAGTTTTTCTCTGTCACATTACATATTCATTACCATAAGCAGCAGTCGAAGGTAAAATGTGCGGAAAATAATCTTTAAATATTATTTATTTGAAGTTTCGCAAAACTCCGCCAATCAGCTTCATCAGGACTTTGTGGGTGTAGCTTGATCGACAGTGCAGGCAACGTGAGCAAACAATCCCACAACTGTCATCACATTTTGATTCCAATGTAGCTAACTTTGATAAGCACACAGAAATATATAGCAACAACATTTTATGTACAATTCGGCAGAAAACGTGTGCATGTAGGACCCCGTCGCTCATGGGAAAAGCTGATTGAGAAAATAGGTTTTGATCCTGGAGAAAGCATTTTGGTAATACATTAGCTCTTACTGGTGGTGCTGCCAACAGTTTTACGTTAGATATTAACTATATTTGGAGCAGTTTACTGCAGCCTGGTGTCACAATACCTCAAGAGCTGACTGCACGCAGTCTTAAATTCTGGCAAAGCTGACAACAAGTCTAGTGTTGAAGGAGCTGACTGCAGGCATATGTTACATGTTTGATCAAATTTGATTAGCTTTCAAGTAGCTTTTGACTAGATTACCCACCCTGGCACCAGCTTGGCAAGTGAAGGCCACAGTAGTGAGACCACAGAAGCAGACATGACTACACAGACTGTGCTGTGTGAGGCAGCATCTACTGTATTCCTTGTGTACATCAGTGTTTATAATCCATAATTCAGTGTGCAACAATGCATAATATATTGTCTGCCACAGAGAGGGTCACAAACATATTGTCAATGAAAACACAATAGGCTGCACTCCTAAAGAGAGCAACTTGAACTCTTACATGACTCGAACAGCTCCACCGTGACGAGAGCCCCGCGCTTACTCATCTGTTCTGGAACTGCTGAGTCATGAGTAGTCAATATCACCTTATTATGATGTCAAGCGAAATCAGATTTGTGATGAGGCTTGTGGATGGGACCTCGGTTTGATTTAGTTTAGTGTTGGCATGGGGTGCAATGAGCTGAAAAGCAATTAGGTCCATTAAGAGATCAACTGTGATGGCGCGAGCAGCCATGGTGTGCAGCAGCCTGCGCAGAGAGGCAAAGAGAGATAGAGGTAGCGAGGGAGAGGGGCTTAGACAGATTGAGTCAACTCCTGCCTGACACAGTCCCCTCTGTGGAACTCCACTCAGGACACCTGTCCAGTGAAACCATGCAAATTTGTATCTGGATATTTGTGTAGTTTGAGCGTGCATATGTAAACGTTTGTGTGTGTGGTCTGTGCTCGATGTGATAAGCGGCAATCGACTTGGCATTTATTCTGTGATTATGAAATGGACATCCAGAATGAGGAGGAGTCAAGAAAGTGGTAGTGACCCCGTGGAAGTGGACGACTGATGGGCAACAAAGAACTTTCCGTGAACTGATCCCGACCCTGTTTGCACTTTACTGCTTTTTGTCAACCCGCATGAAGTCACATTTGCAGCGGTGGAGGGCACTCCCTGTTAAGGGCGAGGATCTACATAAGTGGACAAATTGTAAGAAGCGCTCGCACACTTCTCAATAAGCGGGGAAAAATCCGTCACCATGGATACAGATAGATGCATTAGCCACTCTGCTTTTGAGTTATATGGTGTGCTGTTTCTATGCAAATGCAAAACATCCCCAAAAAAAGAACGTGTGGTGTGTGTGCTTTACTGTATGTGTACACATATAATAAGCTGGCACTGAAATGCGTAGTCAATCAATCAATTGGTTAAATGAATCAACAGTAATTTCAATTATCAACTAATTGTTTAAGTTAAAAAACAAAACTGTTGTTTCCAGCTTGTTAAATGTAAAAAAAATGACTTAACCTTCATGCTTTAGGCTATATCGTTACACACGCAATTCTTACTTATCTCATGTTATATGATCTGGACATTTTTGATTGATTATCATTTGTTCTTATTTTATTAACTAGTTATCTCCTTTTTTCTTTTCTTTTGTAATTGCTCCAACTTGCCTACATTCACATAGGCGTGTCTGAACAAAAATCATGCACTCTTGCTTTTTCAGTGTGTTGATTTTTCCCCCCCATCTCCCTCCACTCCCCTTCATTGTCCTTTCATTTATTTAAACATTCTCTACTCTAAAAGCCTTTTCCCTTCTCCTGCCATCATCTTTCTCTGCTGCTCATTCATCTGCCCATTCTCCTTACCCTCTCTACAACCACTCTTTCTGTTCTCTACCTCTCTGACTTTCCTTCCCCAAACTAATAGTGACACATGCCTCATCTCTGTCTGTGTCTTTCTGCCACTCCCTCTTTCTCTCCATCCCTTTCTTTCTCACTCTCTTTCTCTTTCAGCGTGTGCGGGCTGCCATCGGGTATTTACGAGAAGCCTCTCACTATAGCCGATTGATCACAGCCATTGTTTGCACGGGGTCCTCCATTTTACAGTTCAGTGTTCATGAAAAGGAGCTTTTTCCACTCCTATCTGTCACCCCCTCCACCCCAAAATATATCCTCCCTCTCTCTCTCTCTCTCTCTCTCTCTCTCTCTCTCTCTCTCTCTCTCTCTCTCTCTCTCTCTCTCCCACTGACATTTTCACAAGCACACCTTCATCAATTTCACACCTCTGAAGCCTTCTTCTTATGCCAGTGGGGAGGAGTAAGTGAATTGATGGCTGAGTGCTGACAAAGCTAGCTTGAATTTGAAGCCAGGGAGTGACAAAGTTCTTCAAGTGTCGGAAAATTAGGGCATGAAGGGTCATCGATATATGTGCCGTCAAAGTCCACAGAGTAAACAACTGCATGATGTCAAACAAGTGTTCCAATTCAGATATGTCCAGTAGCATGTTTGAAAAGTGCTTTTTCATGACGTTGACCACAATGTACAGTGCAAGCTTCTGCACCTCAGCTTACTGTTTGCTGCCCCCTGTAGTTTGCATCTTTCTCATTAAGTTCCTCCAAAGATGAGTCATGCATCTTGTGCTATAAATCCAATAACGCAATAAAAAAAAGGTGTGATGGAAAAAGCCATCCAGAAGGTAAACATCCTCTGTGCTCGCTTCCTCCCTTTAGTCTTGGGAAATTAGGCCATTCTATCATCAGCCAACTGGTGCATTTATGAGCTCCTAAAGTAATTGGCGGTAGCGGCGAAATCTCAGCTGAGGCAAAGGTAGCACATTCACCTCAACAGAAACTTAAGCTAAATGCTTCAATGAAATAACAGAGAGGAGATGGAAAAGGAGGAGGCGAATGGAGCAAAAGAGAGAAGCAAGGTGCCTCATTCACTGGCTCAGGGGTTTATGGGATTGCTCCCAGCTGTCACTCTGTGTAGTGAATCTCAAGCACCGTAATATCTTAATTGTTTCAAATTAAATGCTCATAAAATGGCAACGGAAATTAGTTTTTCTCCGGCTGATCCAAAGCAGCCCCTTGACTTACATCTGGGCTCGCTTTAAAATGAGAGGAGGTTTATAAGGTGGAATGGCACCCACATGAGATGGCTATGGATAGTCCGGTGTGGAATTAGTCTTTATAGGTTGTGAACTACAAACCTATCACTGTGCATATGTGACTCACGTGTCTCAGAGCATCTCTTGCTGTTTTTCTTACTTTTCTTTGTCTCCTTATCACTTTCTTCTATCGTTATCTGCCCCCGTCTTTCATTCTTTCTTTACATATGTGCACACCAGTTTATGTGTGTACTTATGTATGTTTATGTGCAGAATGTGTGCGTGCAGAGGCTTATCATAATAAACAGTCTAAATATCCTGTGGGGACTCACACATTTAGTCTCCCCATGTCCCTCCGGCCCTTGTGAGACTCAGCTCATTCCACAGCACACAAATCACTTAAACAGCTGAAGTGTCATGAATGACATCAGCCTTGCTGTCTAACACACACACAGACAATATACCGTAAAACTTCAAATAATAGCCGAGTCCCAAATAGACGCCTGTCTCTTTTAAACGCCTGGTGTGACAACAGATTTGGGTACATAAAGGCCGGTCTCAAATAGAGGCCTGGTCTGTTTTTTTGTTTTTTTCCGTGTCGGGTTGTATTTGATCTTTTAAAACCCGTCAAACACAATTCATTTGGATAAAAGCGTTGCATTTTAGAAGATATACGGGATTGTGAACAGCGATGTCCGCGCTGCGCGCACACACTCTCACACACACACAAACATAGCGGAGCCGAAGTGTGTGCGTTACTTCACGCAGCACATGTAACTGACTGGAAACGACACCGAGGATTATTTAGCCTACTGCCGCTGGCGCAGATGAACTAACGCTACAGTCGTTACTGTAAGTAGCCTACAATAAAACCTCTATGATTAAAAAGTCAATACTTATCAATATACCCACCTACCTGTTCTACAGGTATCAACATGTTTCAGTCTGCTCTGTCTGCTCTGTCCACTTGCTGTGCAAACACAGCTCTACTCTGCTATTAGCGACTTTTTACAAACAAGCTAAAATGAAAGATATCAGTTTGTAGTCTGTTTATCTTGAACTTTGGACAAACTCTTGTAAACTTAGCTGCTGTCTTAACGAACCGTCCTCTCCGCTGGAGCAGTAACCTGTGGATGTATCATAAGACCAAAACATATACATGTGGCTACTTAATATGCACGGGAATTACGTGATCGTTATGTGTTGACAACAGAGCATAACGCTAGCTTCACTTTTTCCTACCCTTCACAGTAAAAGCCCAACCTAAAGAACGGCCACTGAAGTCAGTCAGTCAAGCTGTTGCAACTCATACAGTACTAACATTACCTCCGCTAATTAAATCCATGCCTGGTAAACATAAAGCAGAACTGCGACGTCTGTCCGAGGAAGACGACCAAAGGGCCAGACTGGGAGGTGGAGGGAGGAAGAAGGTCAGTGAAGAGCTGGAGGTGAGCGTGTGTGAGTGGATCCACAGCATGCGGGCAAAGCATCGTCAATTAAAGGCCCGTCTCTTATAGACGCCTGTCTCAAATACACGCCGGGGCATTTCGGCGATTTGGGTAAATAGAAGCCCGGGCTATTATTTGAAGTTTTACGGTATACGTTCATGTATGCATGCATGCACAAAATAAAATCACACACGCATTTTGGCATACATGCAAACATAAGAATAATCTGTGAAATATACTGCTACGTAGGCCTACTCATAGCACATAGTATACAAGCAATTTACACACTACGATCCCCTGTTCTGAATGGATATCAGAATTTCCCATTAGGTCCCGTTAACTTGAGATCTTCCCTTCCGTTCTTGTACAAAAGCTCGAAATGAAGCTGCTAACAGGCAAATCCAGCAGACAATTATATGCCATTACATCCGCAAAGTGGTTTTGTGGTGGGAGCTGTAGGTGGTGGTGACGGTAGGGGCAGTGAAGTAGATTATCATAAAACGAAACACAAACTGAAAAGGCCTGACACCTCTCCACTTGGAACCAGAGACTGATTGTAAAAAGAAAGAAAGAAAAAAAGCCTAAGTGTCATTATTGCCTCACAATGCAGGGAGTAGCTTCGATTCTCCTCAGCAGATGGTGATAGAAGTGTGCTGTGCTAAAAGTTAAACTGACAAGTGCTTGAAAAGTTTCTGACACTGCTGTCATTAATACTGCCATCTGCAGTTTGTAACATTTAGACTCTAGAGGAAAGCAGAGTGTCTACTTAACATGAGTTACAGTATATTGGGTGTCTTTTTGAACAATGAGGTCCAGAGACTCCAAGTTATAATAATAATAATAATAATAATAATAATTTATCTTGTATATAAAAAGCTTTACAAACTGATCAAATAAAATGATTAAATTAGGATGAATTTGATTGAACATCTATGATTATTTGGCAAAATACATTTTCTGATGAAAATCATTGGATCAAAAGCATTGGAACAGATACCAAATGGAGGTTTAGGTGAGATTGTTTTGTCAATCTAACCAAATTCTAACACTAAGCCAAAGTTAAGTACATATTAGTCAAACTTGGCCTAGTGAAGAAGTTAAAGCTGCACTTTTATATTAATAATGGATCATATGACTGTGTTTAATGTGAAAGCTATTGCTCATAGTAACAAACCCACAGAGAATCATCGCCCAACTCTGCTGTTCCTCTAAGCTATACATATGGTTTTTTCTCTTGCTTTCTCTTTGCTCAATGTTTTAGTTCTATGGCCTGCAAACTCCAGCTAAACCTAGCTTTACACTGTGCACTTCCTGCTCAGCACTAAGTGATAGATACAGTTTGCCAGTAGCTGGTGAACAATGTTGAACATCTAGCATTAAGGCACAATTTCTTAGGAGTTGGTGGAGACCAAAAAAAAGCTAATAGGAGAGTAATACTGGATTTCCATTCATCAGATGGTTAAAACTTGACTGCAAATAAAGGCTAGTGTTGCTCCGTGTCTGCTGGTTGCTAAATAGGCAATGCTAATATGTTCACGATTACAACTTAATGTGTCAGATGTTGTGTTTTTTCAGCTTGTTCTGCTGCCCCCAAGTAGCCAGACAAATTGCCCATAGAAAATGCCTTTCTACAGGGCATAGAATTTTGTGCTACGCCCCTGAATGTGTATATAGTCCACTGTCCTTCACCAATTCCATCATTAGGTTTTATCTGTCAAATTCTACATTAAGGTCCATCTTCCACTTCCTGCCACATATTTTTCTCGCCTGCGTACGCCATTTTAATGTACTGCAGAGTATTCTCCATCCTCTCCTCTGGTGCTTCACATCCCATCTCTCCGCTCCAATCTCTACTCCTGGTCCTTTCATTTACATCTCTCACCGATCCTCCCCTACCCTCTCTTCCCTTCTCTTTCTGCTTTTCTAGCATCCTCGTTCCCTTTTCTCTTCCCTCTCATGGCTCTCTCATCACCTCCACTCCACCCATCCGTTTAGTTTTGTTTAGTTTTTTTTCCCCCTGCACACTAAACAACTTCTCCTCCTCTTCTCTGCTCCCTCATGTGCTGTCAGATGCTCTCCCACTCTTCCTAATACTTATTCTGCTTTTCTCCATGTCTCTCCCTTTACCATTGTTATTACCTGTACTGTCCTGTCTCTCTGATTATCTTATTACCACTGCTTTCATAGAAAACTCTCTTAACCCAATCCCTTTTTCTTACCTTTACATATTCTCGTCTAACATTTCCTTTGTGTCACTTTGACTTCTGTCTTTGCACTACTTAACCAGCCTTTATTTGTATTCTTTTTCCTTTCCTTTCCTTTAACCTACCATCCATTAGTTTTTTCATATGCTCTTATGCCAGAATATGCCCTATCACTGCCAGTCTCACACTCTGTCTCACTCTCTCCTCTCAGTCTATTCCATCTCTCTGCCATGTTTGTGGCCTTTCGCTCTGTGCACATCTAATGGCTGGGGTGTAATCCACTGGCTAATCTGTTGACAGCCTGTGTGACAAGGCATTAGCTTTGTGTCACTGCCTACCATGCTGCTTCTCAGCGTGTGTGTGTTAGAGAGCGAGAGAGTCAGAAAAAAAAAGCGAGAGAGAGTCTATGTTAGTGTGTCTGCATGCAAACGCAATATTTTTGTAAACCTTTGCGTATATGGTGTAAGTAATGGCTTATGTGTGGTTGTTGCTCCATGTCAACTGGATGCCCAAGCGTAAAATTGACACTGTAGCTCTTCAGTTTTGCATGACCTTTTTTACCTTTCCATTTTTTCCACTATTTATGTCCTCTGCTGCACTGTTTCTTTCTCTATCGGTGATAGCAGTTTTAATAAGATGCCAGGTCAGAGTGCTAGTGGATGCAGCAACGAGGCAGACAGGCCAAAGTTGCTTTCGGTCAGGATGCCTCACCGATCTGTAGGGCATCCAGCAATGTCAAATAGGGCTCAGTTTGTAACCAAATATTGGATTTTCTATTATTTCCACATTTTTCACATACTATAACTAGACAT
The DNA here is from genome assembly GCA_023631565.1 of Gymnocephalus cernua. Taxonomy (NCBI): domain Eukaryota; kingdom Metazoa; phylum Chordata; class Actinopteri; order Perciformes; family Percidae; genus Gymnocephalus; species Gymnocephalus cernua. The sequence goes on from CM042445.1 coordinate 12,817,705, forward strand.
ACAGTAACTATAGACATAATTGTATTTTTTAAATCACATTTGGCACCAAATGTTACTACTGAGCTTTTTGATTATTTTCATTATTGATTAATCTATTTATCTATTTTAGTCGATACAAAGATATTGACTTTACAGTGATACAACTGAGAAAAAAGAAGTGTGTGTGTGTGTGTGTGTGTGTGTGTGTGTGTGTGTGTGTGTGTGTGTGTGTGTGTGTGTGTGTGTGTGTGTGTGTGCTGGAAACCACAAAAGTTTAGCATTTGTGCTAATGACAAACAATTAATGGATTATTCAAATACAATAGTTGTTGAGTGACCAATCATTCCACCCCTGGTTTTACTGTCTTTGCCTAAGTGGGTGAGTGTGCTTTTGCATGCAGGCATCATCATGTGTGAGCATGTAACTCCATGCATGTCTTGTGGCTTTGCTCCACAAAAATCCTCTTCCTCATCTGAATTGCCAGCTCCACTTTACCAGTAGAACTCACCCACATTTCTCTCCTTTTAGCGTCTGTCCCTTTTTTTTAGCGGTCCCCCTTCCTGTCTACACCTGAGTGATCCTGTTATCACAGCTGACCCTTCGCTAGATCTGTCAACAGCCAAAGAGATTACACCGAAGGCCGTACAACACATTGGGCTCCCTGTTTGAAGTGGTGGGGAGAGATTGCCTGATCCCCTGATGCTGATAAACTGGTGGAGGCTTTGGGGATTCAAGAAAGGTCCAGTCGGGAATTGGGTAGGGCGAGGTGTGTGTGTGGGGGGGCTATAGTCGACTTTAAGTCTACTTCTAATCACTGGGCTTTTCAGAGGGGATAAGGGAAAAGAGAATGGGAGCTTGGTTTGGACTGGAATTAGGCCCTGATGGAGCTGAGGATAAGGTTGTTGGGTTTAGATTGATCACACAGTTTGCTTGAAAGCTTTTGAGTAGCATGTTTGATCAAATCTACTCTGCCCATACAACATGCTATACAGCTTTGGTGAAATACAATGATAATAACAAAAAAAAAAAACTAAACAAATGCTTTATTAGTCCCTAAAGGGAATGATTCATTCACCTTCTACATGCCGCTGGGTCAACTACAGCTATAGATTCATTGCCTTTCACAGCTCTTCTTTGAACATACAGTATGTCAACAGGCATCCGTCATGCATAGCGTAACCTTGCTTTTCATAGCTGCTCATAATTTATATCATATTAGCCGTATTGGCACGGTGCTGCCGATGCCTTCTGAATGAAACATTTTCCAGCTAATGAATCATAATCCCAGGGGAACCATGAGTCATTTCATTCTTGCTAATTTCTGGGTATTCCTTGATCCATTCCTGCAAACTCCCCTTTTTTGACTGTTGCCACATGGGTGATACTTCTGCCATTCAAGTGAGAACACAGCACAATTATCATTGATTCATGCACCATAAAAGCAGAGCAGAGTGAGACAGACTCTTATGAAACGTGGCTTGCCAAAGTACTGTCAGAGACAGAGGTTTGATGGCTCACTCGTCCATGGCCTCCACATCATGTTGTCTTCACCAGCTGTTGTTTGACAGAAAGGGATTCTTCCCGCAGTGTGCAGAGACACAGCTATCAACTTAAGAGGCTTGACAGCAGCACACTATGGGGCCATTTTCCTACTGTATTATGTTAGGTATTACTGGTGGAGCATCTGCAAATGGTGAGACAAAACAAAAAACAGCAACAAATTATAAAGACATCTCTGAAAGCAGAGCCCTGGTGGTCTCTTTCTCCATAATATAGCGCATTTCTCCAAGATTTCAGATTTATATTGATAAAAGCTGTTGTGCTGCGAAATGTATGTTCGTAAAATACACTATAAACATTTTCTTCAACATTTTATGGTGGTTTTATGTCACCATGGAACCAAGACCTAGAAATGTGCACCGACTAATACAGTCCTGGGAAGCAGTGAAAGAAACAGCCTTTTATTGATCTGCCCTAATTACAGGAGTCAATAAAATGTATGACTTTCAGGCTTGCCAGAAGCCTCTGGTATGGCATACTGAGTTGAGCAATCCCTTCTAATAGCAAGTGATCAAATGATATACTGTTCTGCCAAACAAAACCAGTACGGAACAAACATGGAGGGGTATAAAATCCAGTCTGGTGCCACATGGCCATACAAGGCTGTCCTGGCTGAGCAGTTGTTGGTTTTATACTCTGTCTTAACAATTGATAGAAAATCATTAAATTAACCACTACCTAGTTTGTGTGGCTTCCCAAAAGTCAACACAGTGCTGTAATTATATAAATAACTGCAATATTTTGTACGTTTACTAATACGTTTTTTTTTTAAATCAATTTCCCATTCTATACTGTACATGTCCTTACAGTATTGTGTATTCATGTCACCAAAAAGTGCAACATTCTTACAACTGCAGTCTCCATCGTCATCACTACAAATCAGCATACTTGAGACGCAATTTGTTGAATGCAGTCAAAACCACCGTCTGCCTATGTAGACGGTCAAATGCAATGTACAATACGATGCACGCTGCTGGGCTTGTTGATGCCGATTGTGAGAGCAGGGCCGAGCTCCCAACACTTAGTAGATCATCGTAATTAAAACATAAATTGGAGGTATTGAGCTGCATGCAGTCACCAGCACAGGCTCCAGGGAAGCATTGATTCATGCATGCACTTGGAAACAATTGCTCTGATTTGCACGGAGTAAAATATAGAAGCCTTATAAATGAAATCAATAGCAAACACGCTGCCTAGGCTCTTCAAATAGTAGACAGTGAATTGCAATTGTGCAAATAATCCTAGTGAGCATAAGCACATAAGATATGCAAGCTTTAACGTGAACATCTAAGTTATGTGTCTGAGGAGAAATCTCTTAAGAATACTGAATTATTGGATTACTACTGAATGATTTTGATGGCCCAGTGAGGTATTTTGAAAGACAAGGAACTGGTTGCACAAAGGTATGGCAGGTCAGTCCTCATTTTGCTCTTTGACTAGTGTAATATGATTTAGACAGTTTCACGAAAACGTACACTGCACCTTTCAAGCTTAAAATGTTAGCCAACCCACCGACATGCAAAAAGAGCTTTGTGCCGTGTTTCCATGTTAAGAATCAATCACATCTGCTGACAACTAACACAAAAGAAAACATGATCCATAATTTGTCATTTGAAGCAATGAAAAAGGGGAAAAAAATTTAGAGACCAGTGAGCCAATGAAAAGGCATATTTTGTCTGCCATTTATCCACTCCACCAGAAACATTTTGTTTTGCTGGCGTGCAGAGCTAGGCAGTGTGGAGCTTTATCTCAGTCAGCCATATTTGTTAGTTTGAAAGCAGTCCTTATTTCCTCTGAATACATAGAAAATTAGTGCTACTTAAGAAAAGAACAAGAAAGCTTTTTGCAACTAGCGGACTTTGGTGTGTATCTGAAGTCTGAATAAACCATAGTTAAAGTCATACTCATTTTCTGATGAGGGGTAATAGAAAGGATAAATGTCTAGAGTAATAACACCACAACCCTGATGCCATCTTCATTGTATGCCGTTTATACTGAACAATAACAAATGTTCTGATAAATATGCACAAAACGCAAGCACTATAAAAAACGATGTGATAATATAATTTAAACACCTCCTGCAATTCAAGGCTTGTAAGAGTATCCATTTAGAAATTCACATACCTAGCTTGTGAAATTGTATTTTTCTCGGTTTGTATTGGTATCAGTATATACTTCATCTGGGATAGAAGGTGTTCACACTGTTTGGTCTGCTCAGGAGGTTAGTTGAGGAATAATACAATCAAGCAAAAACTGTACAAATCTGGCTATTTTCAGATTTTGCTTCAAAGTCAAGCTTCAACTCTAAACACTGCAGAGTCTTTTTTTTCTCTTCTTCTTTTCTTTGTAAAGCTAATGTGGCGTGAGGAAAGAACAGAAGCACAAGGGTTCCTATCTGCAGAGGTGCCATGTGCTATGGCTGAAGGAATATTCCCTACAATGGCTCTGGGCACACACCTGAACCCCGTGCTCCACATTTATGAATTTACATCTTGAAATGGGCTGTGTATCTAAAGCAACAAGGCTGCACTAACTACACAAACTATAGTTAAGTGTGAAGTGTAGTTGAAATCCAGATAGGAGTATGAATGATATACTGGAGTCTAATTTATGCCCGTGTAATCCTTGATTTCTGGGAATATTTCTTGAACGAATCATGCTGTGGGCAGTGTGTCCTTCACTGCTGCCAGCTTCACATTGGGGAAAAGAGCGAATGGCAAAAAAAAAACAAAGTAAGAGGGATGACAGAGAGAGGAGCGGTTTCAGATGAGCGCAGGCATGAAGACAGTTATGGGGGGGGGGGGGGAGAGGCTACAGAGAAGTGCACTGTATGTATAGGGAAATTGGATAGGGAAACAACAGAGGGAGGGTAGAGGCAGTCAAGAGGAGATAGAGAAGAGTGGCAGCGGAATGAGAGAGGGTAGAAGCGAGGGACATGAAGGAAAGAGGGAAAATTGGAGAAAAGCAAAGGAAGGTGTTGGAGGAAGAGCTTTTCCTCCTAACCGTATAGTGTATCCTCAAAGCGGCTTTCATCCGCCCTCACATCAACAGCCGAGGTTGAACCCCTCTGCAAACTACACACACACACACACACACACACACACACACACACACACACACACACACACACACACACACACACACACACAGGCGTGCCAAATCGTCCTTTGACAGTAATCATCACCACTCTACCTTGTGACATCATGCAAAACCTTTTTTTTTATGAATTGCGTTGCTACAGGGAACTACTTAAAAAGAAATAAAGAAAGCCCAAAAAGGTTTCCTCTAATTACAGCCAAAATGAGCCTCGCGAGCCAGCTGAATAATGAAGCCTTTCTAGCTTGAGAGACAAAGCCGAAAAATGGAATGATTTGTTTTCCTTTTGTTCTACAGGAAATCAAAGGGGCACGCACACAGGTATCTTAGTACAGACGGACAGAAAATACAAACAGGAGCACGTAAGCGCAAACGTACATCCTGATGAAATAACTTCCCTGTATTACCATAATAGTATTATATAGGGTCAAATGAAATTTGACTAGATGCATTAAGTATGCACACGCACCGTAACGCCTGAGCAAAGACACACACTTACATACACACAGCCTGAATGAATGCTAGGAGCAGAGAGAGGAGACAAAGGAATTAAAGCGAGGCTGACTAACAGAGTATGACATGTCCAAGGCCTATCACTAATTGTGCCCCCACTGCTACAAACTGTTCCCTTACTATGATCCACTGAAACAGGAGACAGAGGGAAAAGGCTGCCGCAATTACTGCTGAAGCCCCCCTACAAGTGAAGTGTGTGTTAGTCATAAGTGTCAGGATGTGTGGAAGATTCTTTATCAATAAAGACACCCTACTTTTAGTAAATTATAAAAGGGTTCTATAATAAGTCATTAGTTTGAGATACTGATGGCTTTAAAACAATTTGAAAACTGCAAGAGTAAAACTAAAAGTGATAGCATTAGTCTAGTTACACTATTCTACTGCGGTAAGTTCATGTCACAAGTTAAACAGGCTTCTGTGGCGGAAATAAATGCACAGGAATAGGTAATCCATTACTCTATGACAGAGATTTTTCCAAACACTAGATCATTCATGTAGCAAGAGCACTGTGTGTCACACATTCCAACATTTTAAAACAGAAAAAAGATGGAAATGATTACATCTTACGGTTTACCTGGAACAGCTTGCATATTAATCAGCTACAGGAAATGTATTCAATGAAAATATATATTAAGCCAGAAGCTTTTTTTTTTTTTTTTTTTTAAACTGCACTATGTAAACTGAAGTGGTTCTCAGACTTACATTTCCTTTTCTGGACTGGAGACTGATCAGGTTCATCCAGATGTGTTCAGTTTGTTCTAGATCCAGCACTTGCTTGCAGGGTATTCGTTGTCATTCAAGTGTCTTAAGAAGTTGCTATTCATTTGTGTGGGTGATGCTCTCTGTTACAACACAGTTCAGTTTAATCTGTGATACTTACTGTTGTCCCTTGTACAAATGGTACCTTTAACACCACTGGCTATAATTATTTAGGTGATTTTATTACATGTATACACTGTAGGTCTCCTGTATGAAATGTAATTCTGTATTAATAATGTATTCAGTGGAAGCTCTCTGGTAATCTAGTCTTTTGCGCGGATGAATAACAGTCCCCTTTTTTCAAAGATGGACCAATTTTCAGACATTTTCCCAAAATATGCTCTCTTTTAATCAAACCTTCAGCTCCAAAGTGCTTTCAGTGTTCAAGTGGCAGAATGCAGAATACATCGACCTCACATTTACTCCCTAAAACCATCATAAATTCCCCACCTATTGACCAGACCCAGCCCTAGAATCTCATTTGGGTGAAACAGAGCAGATGAATAGCATCACAATTAGGAAATATGAGGCACTCTTCTCTAATGCGACCCCACTTTGTGGTAACGGCTGACAATAGATGTATTTTCATCTCAAACTTTTCCAAAAATGCACCTATTGAATCTTTCATTGTCGAGATGTTGAATGTATGCTCAGCAAACACACAACCATGCGTACAATGCAAACACAAGCAGTTCTGATTCATTTTGCAAACAAGCTGTACACACAAACACACTGAAAACACCCACATGGATTTATGCTGTTATCGAATGGCCCACATGCCCACTTAGATTTGTAGCACTCCTCTAATTTTACCACGATGCTCTATTGCACGGGCAACAGGGATGATGGGTGAGGCTGAGAAGTTGCGGCGTGCCATTTATCTCTGTCAGACGTGGTTGAACACAAGTTCTTATTGGCTGGGCAGGATTCGGGATTGCTAAAGCGGCATCCCAGTCTCTGAGACCATGCTAATTAAACAGTGGGGAGAAAAGAGCAAGATGCCTTCACTTCTTACCCTCTGAAGGCTCTATTCTGCTGCAACCAGCATTACCACACACAGTCCTGAGATCGGAGCAGAAATGGAAACCCAGCTTAAAATGCCATGACCCATCTTTGTTGTTGACTATACAATGATTCGTGCTTCAGATGTGATTTGTAAAAGCTTACCTTTCAGCACTCAAGCAACCTTCCCAACCGTTCAAGAGCTGCAGGACAACAACATTAAAAAAACACATGTTAGATTACAGTTTATTCACCGTCATAATGGCTGTTATACGATAAGAACTTGATTTCATTTGTGGGAAAGGGTTCAAGAAGCATGAGTGAAGATAGCAGTGAGTTTTGTGGATGGGAAATAATTGTAATCACTGCCCCAACAGCGCAGTGATCTATTGCCCTGAGCTTGAGTACACATTCAGTACTGCCATTGCTTTTTATAGTGTAAAGGGCAAACATTTATTACTCACTGATTACATTTGGCAGGCATATGTGTCTGAATCTTAAGCCCTTGTAATTTTCCAAGGCGTTACAAAAAACCCTTCTTCGCCGCTGATATTCAATCACTGCTTGAATGTGGTATATCTAACAGGGATTTCATTGGGACACAAAAAAAGGAGTTGTGAGAACAAAGGGGAAATAGGCGTGGGGGGGATGGAGCAGCCTTTTAGTTTAGTACTAATTAAAATACGGGCGGCACTCAAAAGGTCAGAGATTGCCCAAAAAAGAGAAAGAAAAGTGACACGTCACTGCCGATTGTGTGCATAAGGCGCTCAAGGTCTTGTAGATTAATACCAAGTTCACTTTCAAAAGGGGAATCAAGAGAGAATTAGTTGTGTGGCTGATAAACAGCATATCTCCATGCTCTGTTCTTGTCCCTTTTTTCCAGCTGGGAGATACAATTCAGGCCTGGCATTGGTTGCCAGTGCAATTGATTCTGGCAGTGGAATATGTCTGCAGAGAATGAGGGCTAAGTATCTGAATAGCGGCTGTCAAAATGCAGAGAGGGGAATTTATTCCTAGTTCATATGCAAGCTATATCATGGAGTTACTGAGACTAAATGGCTACAGTTGTGATGTACAGTATGCTGCCATTTCACTGGCATATATTCACAGAGCTGTTCTAGACACAGGCTTATGGGTGCTGTGCCTGGATTAAATGATTGCAATGAAAAGCATACAATCATTTTCTAGGATATGACAAGTCCTTTACATTTAAAAATATGAAATGGTCTTTTTTTTATTACCACAACCTTAATATTGGTCTGTATGTCATCTTTCTATGTGTGAAAATGGACATTTTGCAAATCTTATATACTTATAGCTTACAAAAGTTGATGAATGATGCTCAGCATCAATTCTATCTTGCATTTGACGAATATAGTGTGAGCATCATTTGGGAAGGAGCAAATGAGAGAGAGCAAAGCACCAAAAAAGAGTTGGTAGCCCCATTGTTTCTTATCCGCCCTCCACTAACAAAAGGTGTCTTGCCCGGTGGGGAACACAGCAAATGATTAATAGGTACACTCCAGAAATCAGCAGGCAATAAGAGAGCCACCTGTCAGAGGTCCTACTGCCCTTTGTAGAGTTATGGCCAATAATTGGCCATGAATATAGCCAGTCCGGTGCTATCAGAACCTCACAGGGCCAATTGGTTGGAGATACAAACCGAAAGGAAATCATCTGTTTGTTTTATGCTGAATACTGTGAAGTGAGTTTGTGGAAAGAAAATATGTACATACAATAAGTAATAATAATTTCCAACTGAAGATTCTTGAGCCCTTACAAAACTGAGAATATACCCTGACAATAAGTTCCCTTCACCTTAAATAGACAGACAATCACACTAAAGTTACCCAAGACTGTATTCACCTTACAGTATGAAAAATGATAGGATGGCAGACATTACTGCTAGTCACTGCAGCCCTGTAAGAGTACACTTAACATTACTAATTGGATAGTTTATTAAAATGCGCTGCTCAGTGTACAGTACATTTCAATCTTAACCACTCCGCAGAGAACTCCACATAGTCTAATGGATTTAACAAGCACTGTGTCTGTTCAGCTGCAGTTTGACAACAGTTTGACACGTTCTAGATTATGCCTTAAATATCCCCAAATAATGAAACTTGCACTTGTAACAACTGGGGAAATAGACACAATGACCTTCTTAAAACACCATCTGTTGCGCAGCACAACCACAGCAAGGCGAGATTAGCCAGCGAGGCTGAAAGAGTCACATTTATGACACCCACAGTGTTCCACTGCGCTGTAAATGGCAAAACACAGTATCTCTACTTCGCTTAATTTGAAATGCTATTGTGCGTTCACAATGATTTCATTCAAAAGAAAGTGGAAACATGTCTTAGCTATTGTAATTAATAGAATGGTGGGATTTGATGGACACAACGGCTACTGTAGATCACTATAAAAGGAGAATGAGAGCGCTGTAGACGTTTTGACACTTTTCATTTGTATCTGTAACAAGCGATCAAGCTTGCAAACAAAGTGATATTATCCTGCTGTATGTAAACATAGTCTGGGAATATCAAACATGATAAACAGTGATGATGCGCTGCCTACCTAAATAACCCTGGCTATGACAGGCCTTGGCGCTCCATTTATTCGAACACTAATACATAACACCATTTATTCCTCCTTCACCTCACCAATAACCCTTCCCCCATTCCACTCCCCATGTTTTCAATGCCTTCACTTCACAATATTTTTTTCAGGTTTTGAGACATTTCTTTTTCTGTACACCTTGGTGTCAGGGTCACTGTCCTCTCAGCTCCACTCCCTCCATCCCTCCCTCCCCTCCTGCCCTTCCATCCCTGATCTTTTTTTTCCCCCCTTTCGAAATTCTCTGTCCATTGCCCTCCTGACAGCCACCCATCAACCTGGGTGCAATTTAAAAAGCCCTTCAACAGCTGCCATTCCACAGGGCTGGCTATCAGTCCAGCTGCCAAAGCCCAGACAGGGACTCTGCTTCAGCAAGCAACTTTGAACGTCAGGTTGGTTCCTCCAATTCCAAATAGACTGAAGGTGAAAGACTCCATTTCTCAAAGATTGGTTCAACTGCAGACAGGGTGACTGAGGTGGAGCTTCGAGCCAGCGTTGCTACTTCCTGCCTGACATGTTGCAGCCAACATCTGGCATGCAGTGTTGTGGTCTGGAGACAAATAGTTTGACTTCATGTAGGCTGATGAATTATGAAGTATTATTTAATAACGCCAGCATGAAGCAACGTGTGGAATTATATTTGTAAACATTATGATGCTTTTGGTGGTGTTAGTGTAAGGGAGGAATATTTGTGGTTCTGTTGAGATTTAGCACTTGCCTCTGTCGGTGCTGAAGCTAAAGCAGCATGTGTGCCTGCCAGCCTGCCTGCATGTGAGCATACATTGCTTGTCTAAATGTGCATGTTGCCTGAAACAATCAAGTGAAAACGGCTCAGGCTTGAGGCTGGGCAGCCTGCTGCTGTGCACTTCTCTCCACCATATGTCTTTGTCAAAAATATTTGCTGTGCAGCGAATGAGGGATGAAATCAATCCAAGTGCTATTTTCCCAGTTGCTCCTTCTTGACAGCAGCAAAATTGTACTAATACTTGCCAGATCAGTCCACATTGTCAAATGTAACAACTGGCCACCAGTGACTTTCGCAGACAGACCATCTGGTCTCCAGCGTCCCTTAGTCGTTTAGGGAGAGAATGGAATGGCTAAAGCTTTTTCTCCAGTCTCAATTAGTAACTGGGAGAGACGATGTGAAAAGTGCTCTGGTGTTATGGACCAATCAAAGATGTGTGTGATGTGCCCGTTGGGAAATGTGTTGAGGTTGTCCATAGGCATAAGTGGACTAAAATATGTTCACTTAGAATGACCGGAAAGATGTACTTGCTGGCCTTCATTTTTGTGTAGTTTCACCCACTCAGCTGGACACGTGGCACACTCTATCTACACTGCCTGAAGATAAAGTCAACAGCACAGCAAGGTTGTGTCAATGCACTCGATAACACAAAATATAGTCTAATAATAAACTTTGTTAGAGTTGCTTTTAGAGTTGAGCTTTTCAAAATGCTATACGGGTCTGTCATATCTGCTTTACATTTTAATAATCTAATGCAAATATGTCTTCCAAATGGCTGATGCTGAGGTCTATTTAGCCAAAGGCAATTTCATGAATGAATGTGTTGCAAAAGTGTTGCATATAGCTGAAGGAGTGAAGATACAGTATTTTCAACTGCTGCTTCTAGACAGGCTACAGCCATTGTGTCGGGGACTCTTGCTGTCCACCAAAGCTTTTAGTGCATTGTGTAGCAGCATCACTTTTGCCCGTAGCCACAAGACCACATGAACAAAAGCTGCAGTTGGCTGGGTCACACTGCGATGTACCTGGGGGATGTATGCGTGTTTTGCATGGACTGGGGAGTGTAACTGTTGGGTCCATTAACATGAAAGAGAGCTGCAGCTTCCAAGTTGAAAAATTGCCCTAAGCGAGCTGGTATTATGGGGAGGCATCTTCCCTGATTCCATTCAGCACAGAAAGTTAATGGAGTTGAAGTGGGTCGTCTACAGTTAAATTGAATCTGCTGCCAATGGAAATTCTTTGATGTAGCAAAGATTAAGCAATTGTTGTAATTGTATGTGCAAACCCAGTGTGTACCATCGGCCTCAGAGAGCAACCCTTTCAAAATGCACTTAGTCCATCAGTGGTCGCTTTCCTCTGTTGGTAACAACATGAGGTGAAATACACTCAGAAATGTCCATGAATGTAGGAGAAATGTGATTTCTTTTTTTTTTACCATGAACTAGGGCTGTATTTATTTTTTTAATCAGAGGATGTCAATATGTGAAAGAGGCCACACCATCCAAATTGATTAAAATACTTTTGTTTGGTCAGCATGTTGTTGAAAGTGAGGCTAATAATTACACTGAAAAGCAAAATGAAACAAAAAGAAAAAAAAGGACACAAGATTTGTATCATGGAATAGAATTCAACCTCTTTGTATTTGCAGCATTAGGGTCATGGTCCCTTTTTTGCTGTAAAGCTCTAACAGCTTCTCTTTAGCCAACAAGTGTAAGATAAGTCCTGGATCTCTGGTGGGATATATCAGTTAATGGTAGAAGTGTCCTTCCCGTGCCCTTCTGTAATAGCCAAGCATCATTAGTGAGAAGGTTAAGAGAGGGCTCAGCCATCCATATGTTTCAGTAATTACCTTGCACTTCTGTCAAAGCATATACAGAAAGACTGCGCTTACATCACAGTGCTACAGATAAAATAAATGATGAGAAAACAGGTTTCTAAATGGATCTCCTTTCCCGTAAAGTCTCCTTTTCTCGTTGCTTTTCAGCAAGAACATTTAAAGCAGATGAAGGCGAAAGGTACAAATGTTCAGGTTTTATCACGTGAAAAAAGGCTGCGGGTCATGCCTCAGCCTCAGTTGCAGAGGCAGCAGACTCTGCACTGAGTGACACATTCTTTCTCTGTAAACCCTCGCCACTCCCATCCTAACTCCCAAATCGCAACCCCCCAATCTATTTTCTGCCTGGCTAGTCATATAAAACTGCATATATTCTGTCAGATTACTCCCATAATAGTCCCATACTGTTTAGGTCTCGGTTGTTTGAGGAGCAGATTTTTGAAATGAGAGCCAAACAACACAGAATGTGTGAGCTGATCAGAGACAAGCTGCATCTCAGAGATTTAACGATGGACGTTTGTGCTTAAAAAAATAAAATGATGGTTTTCTGATCCTGTGGTGTGGTGAATATATTTGGAGTTTAATGTGTCAGTGGTACATTATTTCATGTGTATCATAGTATGATGATGTGCATTTTCAAATTCTGCCACATCTTTATGGTTATATAGTAGGGATGTACAACCTTGCTTAAAGATAAATGGATGCATTTTAAGTAGATATTTATTCAAGCTCACAAGTCATACTTGTACTCTTCTTACAATATGCATTGTTTTGAAAGGCTAACCATCACTCTGAGGAAAACACAATGAGGAAATTGAAATGACCTGTAATTTAAGGTTGCAATATATCATTAATATGATCTTACTGAGATGAAATATTTTCTGTCTTGTAAAATATTGATTTTCCAAAAAGTGCATTGACTATAACCAACAACAAAAAAAAGATGACAGTGAAAATGTAATTTTCCAGGAAATGGCCTTAATGTCTCTGTTCATTCTGAGTCTGAGCTGGTGTTGTGCATAAAAATGGCTAAAAGAGACAGCTAATAAAGTGAAGAGAATGGTGTATTACTTCAACAAATCAGATCTAACGGGGCAAAACTACTTTTATGTACAACCAAGAGGAAATCACCAGGCCACCACTATGACTGACCCATAAACAGGAGAAAAATATGGACAAGACTTTTATTTTTAGGGACAGCAAAGCAAGCTGTAAATACAACATTAGTATATTATCACCTAATTAAGTGGGTATGGAGAATGTGTTAGCAAGCAGGGAAAAATGTGGCTGTTTAAAAAGAGCTGAAAATCACTGAACCGCTGTGTAGTACAACAGGGGGAACTGCAGAGTTGGGTCATAATTCTTTGATGGTTCATCACTATGAGTGACCCTTTTCAGATTACATGTATTAATTTGATCCATTTTTTTTTATATAAACATATCGATTAGGTGCAGCTTTAAATATGCAGTACGCAATATTAGGAGACCCTCCGACCTCTGTGTTTTACGCTCTTTCCCAAAATCTCAAGATATCCTTTTGCATCCTGCTCATAGACAACTAAAAATTAATTCCTGTAAAGTTGAAAAACCGCAGCTGCTCTACAGAGTGAATAAGACATTTTAAAAATAACATTTTTCTGAAATACGCTTTACAATATATGAGTTATGCTGACAATCCAGAACTTTATACAAAGCCCTCTGGAGCATAAAAGGGAAAATGGCAAATGCATCGCTTCACAAAGTCAGTATTGTACTCATTGTCTATGGAGCAGGAACAGTGTTTGCAGCCAGATGACTAAACTGTCCTTGGCCACTGCAGTAACAGGATTCTTTCAACACAGTGTTATGAAAATGAACTACATTAGCTTAATGGCCATCAATAATGTGAATTTGAATGAGATTTCTTGCTGCACTGATTAATGCTGATTGATGCATTTTCTATGTCTGTGCTGATGACCATTAAGGCAATGTATTGATTTGTTTTGAAAAGGAACTTCATTCAAAAGCATAGAGATGACAAGAGTTGAGCGCGCAGGGGATATAGTTTTTTTTTGTGGTCGTACAGCACTACTTATTAAGTGAGGGAAAATAAGTTACATTGGAATTCAAAGTGCGCTGTGTTCTATCAATTAGATCTTTTTGATATTGTTATCCAATTACTCATCTGCCCTGGATTTGGTGTCAAACTTGTTAAGATACTGCAGTTTACTCTAAAACACATCCAATTAATTTCTTCCTCACTTGAACCAAGTGAAAGAGCTGTCTCGAATGATTTGCAAAGTCGTTAAACACTTTGAAAGCAATTTTGCATTCATTTTAGTGCTGTATTTAATCGCGATTAATCGCATTAATGTCATAGTTAACTCGCGATTAATCACAATTAATCACACATTTTTATCTATTCTAAATGTCCCTTGATTTCTTTTTGTGTCATATTTTTTTCATTTTAATTCTCTTAACATGGAAAAGTGGATCAGCTGCTTTGTGCAAATGTTGTTTTTTAATTGGCATATACGTAGTGTTCAACTTCACACTAACATTCACACTTGGAACTAATAATCTGTCACATAATGTAACACTGTTACCTCGATTTTCCATTGCAGATAGTACTGCCTCATGCCTGAGGCGAGCATGGCTCGTTGTCATAGCGACTCATAGCGACTCATTTCCTGGTTGTCCTTCTCCATAAACAACGTAAAATCAAGTAGAGGGTTAACTTTTCCTGCTCCAGGTTTCCCACCGTGGTCAGAAAGAACAGAGGAGACACTTTGTTTCTCTCACTGACTGTAGAGTCACTACTCGCTCGCTCCGAAGCTAATCGCCGTCACGAGCCTACTAGCTATGCGGCTGGCAAGCCCAAACCGTCCGCGGCTTGTGTCTGTTTTGTTTCCGGTCTGCGACCCGCCCTTCAATCACTACTATTGGCCAGGCGTCCAAGGTAACGTAACCCCATTTGTTCAGGTCCTATCCCCTGACCAATCCGCTATCCTAACCACTCGAGGTGAAATGCCTAACCCCAACCAATCGAGCTGCTTCGTAGGGCGGGACATGGCGTGGCCATAGACAGGTAAAGAAATGGACTAACAGATCCCAACAGATCCCGTTGCTTTCTCTATGCGTTAATCGTGCGTTAAAATGGGTTTGTGTTAACGCCATTAATAGCGCGTTAAACTGACAGCCCTAATTTATTTACCGCACCGCGATGATTTCTTGCTCTTCTGATCTGAAAAAAAATGTAATGTCAAAAACTCTTATTGTCATCAGCATTCTCCCAATGTGAACAGTATTTATTGTGCTCACCTAAAAAAAGATAACTTTCAAATTGGACATGGACTGAACATGAGGTACATGGAATGCCTCTGTCTGCTCTTGTCAGTGTGCTTCTATCTGCCTTTACTCTAAATGCAGCACACAACTTGTTTCTTGATGCATTCATTCAATCCCCGTCCTATCTTCTCTCCCATGAATGAAAACAGCACACCACAAAAGAAGTTGCTAAGCCATTTGGATCAAGAATCTCCCCAGGCAAATCAGCAATTAGAGCCTAAGCTGCCTTGTAAAATCAATTAGGAGTTGTAGTATGTGTTACAGGCACAACACTGGCTACCAGCTCTCTAATGGACCAGTAAGAGTTGTTTAAATATGCCATGCAAGAGTATATAATCTGCAGCACTAAGTTACTGAATTTCGATAAAATATTCCTCTCTTGTGAGGAGTTGCTGAAAAGCTTTAAAAAAGGTTTGACAGCAGGGAGTTGCAATGCAAAGATAAAGTATATTCTGTTTGCAACCTTGCAAATTTAAGCTGATAGACTTTATTTTTGTCTTTAAGTGAAGTTGTTCAATGATGTAATAAGCTCTCATATATCGCAGCTAAATTACAAAGGAGAAAGTGGCTTATATTTGTTGGTTTTCTGTCTTTTATGCCACTATGGCAAATTATCAATGCAATGCCATATAATGTAGAGTGAGAATGGCATGGTGGCTCAATGGACAGCACCAATGCCTTGCAGCATGGATGTCAATGGCCAGTCTGTTTTCTGTGAAGTTTGCATGTTTTCCTTGGGTTTGTGTGGAAGCGTAAATGTCAGTGTTTGTCTTTATGATAGTACATAGCAACCTGCACAATGCATTTCCTTGTGTTGTGACCCCAAACTTTAGTCAAACTTGCAATACTTCACATTTCTATCATGTTTTTACGGTGAACTATTGAACCATCCACAACAGATACGTTAGCATTCATTAGGAGTCATGTTTCTGGCCACCTAAAATAAATGACAAATATTCACTCTTCTTTTTAGCTCTGTTTTGGTTTCCACCAACTCCTGAGTGAGATAATCTGCTCTCAACCTGTTAAATGTTATACTTTTTTGGTGTGCCATTTAGTTCAGGGTAGGTAGTTATCAGACCTTTTTTTTTTGCAGAAAACACCATAGCCCCTTTCACACATGCACTGCAACCCTGAAATTATCTAGACATTACCTGGCAGAGCTGTATGTGAGAATGCAAATGCCAGAATCAGTTGGACAGATGTGTGACTAGAGCAGGTCATTATCCGGAGTATTCATAGCCAGTGAGTGGGCGTGTTAATGACGTTTCTATCATGTGGCTGGTGCGAAACCGGAAGAAAACGAACATCCAAGAGTGAAGAAGGATGAGATTTACACAAAGACGCTAACAAAAATGTCTAACTGGAGAGACAACAAGATTTGGGAATTGTCAGACAAGTTCAAGGAATGGCAAGAGACTCAGTTGTTCATGACCAAATTACGACCTGGCTAAGTGATCGTGGTGTAATCTGCGTCATGTCCTGGCTCCTACACGCTATACCCAGGCTCCACCCCTCCCCCTAAACCAAACAGAGTTTTTGCTGTAAGTGAGCATGCGCCTGACATGGACAATCTCCTGTTGTGTGCTACATGTGAGAAAGGGAAACTTCAGGCAATGTCCACAACTGATTCATCGGACATTGTCCCGAGTTCATATGAGAAAACTGCTTATGAGAGTGGTAAGAGTGAACCTAAACAGAGAAGTTGTGGGCTATACAATTAAAACAATTAGCTGAAAGACGCTTCGTAGAGCTGTCACTACAAGCAACAACTTTTACATTACACATAGTCATTTGAATCCATTGTCAATATAAACATATTGAATGCAGCGTTAAGCTTTTGAGATCACTAAGTATTGGCAAAAGGTTTTGCCATGGAATATAATTTTGCTTTGTAAGCACTCCGGTCTGAAACTATCAGAATGAGCCATTTATTTTCCAATGAAAGCTGCCTCTAAACTCTCACCGTGATAATTAATGAGATCGACATTTTCAATTATCTGTTTCCTGCCTTTACTTGGCTGTTGGAGTGCACAGCAAAAGAACAGCTGTTAGCTTCGACGGGGTAGGAAGACGGGTGATGGAGAACAAAGAGGGCAGCATCTGCCTCTTTGGAACCGCGTGTTATTTTTCATCAATATCTTTGTCTGACATACCACCACCAGAGCAGATTTCCTCCAGGTGTGTCTAATATAGTTGGACACGACAGAATGTACCAGTATTGGTTAAGTTATGCAAACAGACATGTGGTTTGTTTAATGTTGCATCCTGGATCTGAACAGTTGGTACAGAGGCCTACAGTATGCCACGGAAATAAAAAAGCTGTTTGATGCTGTTTAAATTCTCTATCCTTAGAAAAATTGCCATATAGGTGAAGTATGTGGCAGATGCTCTTCTTCTTAATGTACTATACACGCAGGTTTCCTTGCATCCCTCCCTAAGTGGTAACTGTTGGCAAGTACGACTATACACAATAGCCTTTCAGAGTTGTTTAATGTGTAGCAAATGCCAAAATGGGTCATGTAGAGGCATGGGGGCCCTTTTTTTTTACTTTCACCAAGGTCAGTAGGTCTCTGTTGGCTTATGGCCTATTCAGCTGGGAGCTGCAATTAGGCTGTGAAACCATGTATCATACTGGGTTAGTCACCAGCTTCAGTTGCCCACTAGTACTATACATCACCCCAGTTGCACCACGTAGAGTATTTGGAAGGCCACAGTCAGCCCACAGGGGAATCATTAGTTCATATGTAAATATGAGGAATGGATGCAGATTTCACCTTGCCTGCATGGATCGAGCGTGTAGTAGCTTGGGAATGACAAACAAGGGTCATGTAGCCCAGCCACTGCAAATGCCTTTGGTTGCTGTTGTTTTTCTGATCCTGAATGATAATTGGGGACTGGAGATAAGGAGACCAGTGCAGATACCTGCCACACAAAGACATTTAAATAAACCGCAAGAATAGGCATGGAATGACCTTTTGTTTACTGCAAATACATGTAAATAGAATTAGGCAGCTATTTTTTTTTTCTGCATGACTATTTTGCTTATTTTGTCTTGATGCAGTTATTCATGCGCTCCCATGAAAGCTTGGCCCCATTTTCATGTGGTTTTGCATTTGTATAGTTTTTGTAAGAGAAGGCTAGCCCTGCTGTGGTGAAATAGTTTCACGCTGAGATCAGTGGAGCGCATGTAGTTCAGTGAATGCTGTTGTACATTCTCACTTTTGCACATCAGAGGAGACGCAACAGCTCATTCTTCCTCACTGGGTCAGAGCGAGTCAAAGATGCAAATGTGAGCATTCAAGCATGGAACCCCTGACCTCAGTCGGCAAGTCTAAAATTATAGAACAGCCAGCACTTTCCTTTCTCTTTAAAGAACGTGAAATATGCATTGGCTCATTTATTTTTTTTCTACTTTTTTTTTTTTCCAGGACAAAAACATCCACAGGGCTGATGTTTTTTTTTTTTTTTTTTCTTCCCATCTTGCTCGTAAGAAAGAAATGATCAGAAACATCACAGAGTGACAGATTTAGTCTGAATTTCGATGCTGGTATTTCAGTCAAGATCATATCTGCTATGCTGAAGTCAGGAGAGTTTACAGTCAGGTCAAACCGCAGTAGTTACCCCTCGCAACAAATGAATAACATTTCGGATTCTGACTGTAACATTGGTATACAGGTGTGCACACAAAGTACAGACCCATTTCACATCACGGCAGATAGCAAAGGTTCCAGGCAGCATATTTGAGTGTTTGAGGGACACGTGAAAAATGTATAGCCGGAAAATTCCGCGTGACAAGCAATACAATGACACACTTCTTTTTGACTGCATTGCTGTTTTGCCTCCATATCAGTGTGTGCTGTTGTCTATGGTAATTACTAGTGGCATCACTTTGCACTTTGTGAAAAAATACAAGTATTTGCCTATACAAAATGATTAGATTTTTTTCTATATATGAATTTACCTGAATATCAACACTGTGAGAGAAACTCCACAGGAAATTTGCTCTGCACAAATCTTATTTGGCTGCAGAAGCGAAGAGCAAGAAAACGCTCCATCAGCTCTCATTTCAAAACAGTCAATAGTGTTGAGGAACCAATGTGTCACACAGCTGGGCTGATATTCAGCCGGCTCTTGTGTTGGGTGCTTCTGGGGTAAGAAAAAAAGCAACAACTGGGCTGAGTCTGCGCGGTCCTGCGCCGTGAGCCACCCGTGTGGAACGTGCCGGAAAATAATTAGCACAATAACGTGGTGAAAAAGGAAATGCAACTTGAGGAAATCAACTGTTAAGGAACATCTGAGGCTGCAACAAGCTGTGCCTCAGCATATGCTCCTCCGGTGTTTTCAACAATGCTCAATCTTCAGTCCCTGCAGGAGAAAAGCCTCTATTCATAGTTGAACTTTAATGGTTTCTGAAGATGGACTGTGGCTTTGATTTTTTTTTTTTCAGTCTGGGCTAATTTCCCCCCTAGTACTTTAGTATAGTACATTAACTTAACCACACGTGTATACTTTTTTTGTTGGAATTTCCATATATTACATCAAAAGGAAAAAGCAAACGTGGTTGTGTCTGTAAAATCAGTTAATGTTATCAAGGTAATTAAAAGCTGGAAGCTCTCTGTAGACAAATCACACTTAATTGGAAACACAAACGTAGCCACAAACACGACCAGAAGTCTTTGGTTTTTAAATAACCTCATTCAGGAAAAAGAAAACTTCAAATGGCAACCGTTAGAGGTCTGTTTTACACATAAACCAGTCTCAAAATTCCACTTACTGAACAGTTTTCAGAACATTT
Source organism: Gymnocephalus cernua (assembly GCA_023631565.1). Taxonomy (NCBI): domain Eukaryota; kingdom Metazoa; phylum Chordata; class Actinopteri; order Perciformes; family Percidae; genus Gymnocephalus; species Gymnocephalus cernua. The sequence goes on from CM042445.1 coordinate 12,837,934, forward strand.
GACAGGGGAAAATCCAGCTCCATAGTGCTCCATCTTACTCTACCATGTAACCAGTTGGTACCCTCAGTGTCTGATTTTATATAACCTGGAGTCATATATACTCTCGGCCCTATGAAGTGGCAAGACTGATGTCTTGGTTTAGCTTGCTTTAACATCACACAATTGGACTGGTCAAGCGGAGTCTTCAAGATAAAATGAAACTGTCCTGGCCATGTATGAAGTACTGCTTGGTTTACAGGACACCACTGTCATAGCTGTGATAAACTTTAATCTATCACCCCGCTGAGGTTCATTCAGTGGTACTTGGAGACAGTATGTTGGCCACCACCTCATATAATCAGGAGTCCATAACAGCGAGTTGTAATTATCTGTACCTATACAGTCCGCCCACTCAGTCTATTCTGCAGGGGCTTACTGCAGCAGCTCGTCTGAATTGGGGGTATTTATACATGAAATTAAGGTGTAATTAAAATCGGTCTGGTGCTAAAGGGGCTGAAGGTGATTATGCTCATTTGCATAATACACTGATTTCTTTTTTAATTCTGCCTTCACAATTACGACCCGTTCTAGCACATTTTAGACATCCATCATTTTTTATATTTCAAACAAAGTCCTAGGATTCAGCTCATTTTTCACAGGCACAACATTATCTAATTTGCTCCATTGGGCTTGTTTTGAAGCAAATGGGGGACTATTATATGGGCTGTAGACCAAGGAGAAACTCATTACTTCTCACATTATCACCGCAAACGCGAGGAGTAGGAACGTAGCTCTGTCGCCTCAGTCTGGTTGCAGGCTAAAGCCTCAGCGTCTCGTCCAGGTTGTAAATGGACCCCTCTTGGATGATTTGCCATTGCTTCCTAAGCCATCCCTGATATTTGGTGAAGGGATGTCATGACTGCTCCAGCTGTCACAGGCACAGCTGTTCACTTTCCTCTTGAGTGAGCAGAGCTGCCTTCGCCCCGCGGCTTGATGGTGTGTGTATGTATGGGCAAGAGTGTGTCCAAGCGCAAGCATGCAGGGAAACTGACAAGGTGCACGGGCAAAGCAGCTTATTCCAAGACACAGAAATATAAACAACTCTACACAAGTAAATTGGGAGCCGCAGGCAAGGAAGGTGTATCGTTACATGTTTCCCAAACAATTATATGAAATTATTCACTCAATGTGGTCAGAGAGGACATGTTTTATGAACCTATGAAGTGATCGACACATTGATGTTGTTGTTGAGGAGAGTGTTGACAAGTACTGTCCTGCACCCTTCGCTTCTTGTCCAAAGAGGCTTTCAAGACAACCTGAGGAAAATGTGCCGCTGATGTATGCACTGCTGCATGATTGATGCTTCTCCCCTTTGGCCTGGGCAAGCATTTACTTTATCACAACACTCTTCACACCATGACTGCGTACCTTTTGAGGTCTAGGTGTCCCAAGTGCTAAAAGGGCCATATTGATTGCATACTGAAACAGTCAGTTATGATGAATGGACACTCGCTAAATCAAATCCGGAGATTAATCGGCCAGCGGCGGTGTCATTAGGGCTTTGTGATGGCTAAATTAATATGGTGATTAAATGAGAGGTTGCTACTATGTCACCATGTCAGCTCTGACAAGCTGACCCCGGATCAGATGGCAATGGAGTAAAAGACACTTCATCATCTTCCATCTATATAGTGTCTTTGAACTTTGGCATTTCCATTTATCATCTGGGGTTTTCCTACCACTTGTACCATGGAATAGCATGATTCACATGGTTAGAAACAGCTTGCACTGGCTCGGCAATTCTTGGTTTTGAATTTAATGGGAAAAAGGAATCCCTGCATTAGCTGAGAAGAGAACACAGCCATTGTGTGAATTCCAACACAGCAGAATGTGAAAAGACTATCAACTGTTTTCTGCATCTATATTGGTTGAGCTAATAAAAGTATTCTAGTCTGGCAAAAAAAATGCTAATACTGACAAAATCAATGCACCCCGCTGCCAAATCCACTAGCGAGCACATTTGGCTCATTTCACAAACAGGCAATACATATACACACACATGTACTGTATATTACGCACACTCTCACACACAGAGACAAATCTGTGATACACCGTGTCCCTATGACCCTTATGCTCCATATGGTCAAGAAGAGCGCAGAGAAAATAAGCACACAGCTCGGTGGGTGACTGCAGCTTGGCAGCCAGCAAAGCCCCGAGGTCCGTGGTGTCGAAGCAACATAGCAATGGTTGGTACAACCCTCTTTATGATACCAATTCTCCTGTCCTGCTTCATATACTGTAGTGTAGCGTGTACATATGGTGGTTGGCCTTTTTTTCTTTTTTGGGGCTGAAAATCAGTTCAATTTGCACCATTCTAAAAGTAGCAAAGCAAACAAAATATGTATAACTCATATGTACACAGTGTGTTGAGCTCCCACAGGGCACCAATGACTGTACAAATCAGCTTGCTGAGGATGAGCAGGTGAATGACAATGGAAATTAAAAAAAATTGCATACCTTTTAAAAGATAAACGTATGGCAACAAGTCCGCACTTTTTTCACAGTGTGCCCAAATTACATATTTTCTCACTTACGTCTACTGAGCCATGGGGATTTAACAGATAAAAGGTTTATCTGGCCAACCCAATACAGTGCTGGTAAATTCCAATTGTTGTGCTCAGATTTGTGCAGAGATTAAAAAAAAGTATCTAAATTTAAAATGCATGTGTCTTTCCAGTACAATTGATAATAACACCTTTATTTATAAAGCACTTTTCAAAATAAGTCCTGGTCACTCTGGATAAAGCACAGACCTTGCTCTTAACAGTTTGCATTATAGTTCCTTTCTACCAAAATATATAATTTAATGTGTTTTCAATTTGGGTGAAACAACGCTTTAATTTTTGAACTGATCACAACTTAAATAAAACTGTGGCTCAAAATGTAGTGGACTTTAAGTCAATGAATGCTCTTCACATTATTAGGCATGTTTTCAGATATACTGTACAAGCAATGAACAAAGTCACAGCTGTTTCTTTAACTGCTACTACTACCACTCCTGATAGAGAGAAGAATTGCATGACAAATTGCATGTGTGCCATGTTAATATAGTTTCTGTACCACATGGAATTAAAACAATCTTCTAGCTCACTTAAGGCGCACTGATACAATAGAGCAAAGATTGCATGACAATTTGAACTGAGAATCTAATTAAGCCATTACCATCAAATACAAGACATGGCTTCCTCTCTGCTTGTGAATAACTAAATAGTTGACCAAATATATACATATCCCTTCAAAACCTGCCAACTCAGCTATCTATCAGACTATCAACCTATCAGACATCTAATATACTGTATGTATATATCTCTTGCCTTTACCATGGAGATGATGATGAGCAATCAGTGTTGGGGGAGGATGGGGGGGCCCTCAGTGGAGCTGAAAGCACTCTCTCTCAATTATCAATAGGGAAAAAATATGTGCCGATCCCCACTTTGTCAAAATTCATGCAGTCGGTAGCAAAAGCTTTTATGTCTTTATGTAATATGTGCCGATGGCAGTGCCCCAGAAACATTTTACAGTGTCACTATTCAGTTTTGCCAGTGGAGACCATACAGTGCACCTATGACAAATTACTTTAGTAGATGGGGGCCTGCCCTGACAAAAAGATCATCACTTATAAAACAGTAGCTGGGTGACCTCTAGATGTTTTGATGTGTGAAATAATGTTATTGTAAGTGCAATATTCATAGCGTGCGAAAGGCCATTCACATGTGGCCATATCTTCCAAATGGTTTCCTAAACTGAGTGGACAGGTCCACCATTGGGTCACCCACCAGCAGTGTCATACATGTGACCAGGAATAAAGCTGAAATCAATTCCCTCTGGTCTCTCTATGGGGCCTTTTGAATGCCCTTGTGTTTGTGCCTGAGGGAGCACTTACTCCACTTCTGCTGACCTCTTTGTCCTATCCCCTATGAGCATATCGCTCCCATTGAAATCATAACTGCTTTTCAATCTGTGGTCAAAACAACTGGGCACACTTTTTAAAACCCCAATGGCTTTTAAAGCACTTAGCCATAGTTACCAGAGATATGAATTGTAGGCAGTTATCAATAAGGCATAGTGATTGTCAGAAATCAACCTAAATACTGCCCAAGGGACCATTTCCTGTGACTTCTCCACTGGCTGGCCACCATTGTCTTCCTATATGCTAATTTAAAAAGTTGAAGGAATAAAATTATAAGGCGTGCTACAGACAGCTGCCCATACCATTTTACCAATATTTGTGCTTTGTATCATAATCATTTCTGTTTGTAGTAATGCTCCATCAAAAATGTTGAATGAAGCCTCCACTGGAGGTCTTAGAACACCTTTGTCATATTTAGACAGTACTAAGCTGCTGTAAGGCTTCAATGTTTTTAACTTTGTGCAGAGTTGAGCTTAGTGTGTAACATAGAAGGAACAAATGGAAACAAATAGAATAATTTTCAAACTTTGTGTCATATGCGATTGTAATTCAATTACTGTACCACCAAGGAGGCCTGGAATCTGTTGCAGAATGGCTCGTTCCGACTCACTGCTTTGGGTAATGGTGTTTTCTTTGCTCGGGAAATGAAATATAATATCATTAAATAGAGATATGCAGAATGAAGTGTCGACAGATCCATCTTGGGTGCCCGCTCAATCTGTTTGTGGGTGCTGAGTGGCTCCCCAATGACAGATCCAGCTTATCATTGGAACATCCCGCTCATGGAAATCTGGGGATTTGGCTCATTTGACCTTTTAGAGATTTATGGTTGTCAATATGTTGAGGTAGGAACAAAGACAGGCAATTAAGGGTTGATCCTGAAGAATGCTGAACAGTCTATAACTAAGGATTTGTTGTGAGGATGGGAGGTCTTTTCGAAGGAGACAGATTCACACATCAGACTGTGAGCCTCGTAATCCATATGCATGCAGGTTCACTTGTTAAATGTGCACCTTTACAAAGATAAAATCCTCCTTGGACACGGATATCAGCTGTGACTGAAACAATTGACAAGAGACAGCTATGGTTTTCAGTGTTTGCACTAACCCCAGAGATAATATTTGCCGTAGTTACCACTGCTTTTAGGGGCTGAGGAGTGGAAAAGGGAAGAGGACAGGCAATAAAGAAAAGCTTTGATGTTGTCATGCATGATTGTGCGGAGGCATCCTCGGGCTTGTGTCGACGGTGTTGATTTAGTGAGTGCCGCAGAAACGAGAATACAGATGGCTATTTGGGGCTGGGCTCTGAGAATTAGAACCTCGCCGACATCCTTTATCTTCAGTGACACTTCAAATAGTACAGACACGAGCAGCAGATTTCGTTACACAAGTGTGGCACTATGCCCATTTAATTAATTTACTTTAGGGGTGGGCTGACTGCTGTTAGGAAAAGGACTAGGGAAAAGAGGCACAGGACCAAAAATGGCACTCACCACTCCAGCTAACAAGCATTGAAGTCTAATCATTCTAAAAAATTAAGAGCTCATGCTTATTCATTTGGTACCATTTTCAGTCTAACAGTTATAAAGCTCAGACACTTTGAATATAGCTATCTTGAAATATACATTTGAGGTGAAGTTTGCATATATAACTTCTGATTGATGCATTTTAATTTCAGCACACCGATAATTAAACAATCCAAAGCAAGGTACTGTGTGATGTCACTTAATGACAAAGCAAAGCCATGTGATACCTTGGCAACGACTTCTAATTCTGGTGGCACACACAAGGTTTCCAGGTGTTGGGGTCTTACTGCCTCTATTGCAACAGCAGGGCGTTCCAAATGCCTAACAGGACTCTGCACCTGAGCTCAGGACTGGAGAGCCAAACAATATGGCGGTGTTTGATTCTGGAAACATAGTCTATGGATCATGCAAGCAGGCGCTTAGTCAAAGGGGACAGATGTTTCCCTATATCAGACCCAGGAAAGAAATAAATAACTGCAAAGTGCAACAAATGAGTTGCGTCCACTCCATGTGGTGGACATCTGTGCTACAGACTGCCTCTAGTTGTGGCTGAGGTCCCTTTGTTTTAGTATCAAGGAATGATTTTGTTCTTAAATATGGAATATTGTATGCTTTTGAAATAAGAAAATGAGTTTTTATGAAAACGGTTACCTTGTTCTTTGTGTGCCTGAACTTGTGTGTTAAATTAAGTTATAGTGACATATTATTTAAGGGATACGCCACCATTTGTTGAAATAGGGCTTATCACGGTCTCCCCTAGCTGTAGATAGGTGGGCCAATGCATTTTTTGTCTCAGTGCAAGTAATAAGGTTGTTTTTTTTGTCTTTTGTTGGCTCACTTTTACTCACAACATGCTAACCGGTAACATAGGATTCCATTCACTACGCTAAGCTAACTAGTGGTGGTGCTTGCGGTGTTGTACCGGACTAAAATAATGCATGCACAAAAAATGCGTTGGCCCACCTATCTACAGCTAGGGGAGACCGTGATAAGCCCCATTTCAACATACGGTGGCGTATGCCTTTAACAAAGACCTACAAGAATAAATAAATAAGAATATTTAAAATATAATACAGTTACTTGGCTGGACAGCAATACCGTACCAGGTTGCATTCAGACATTTCTTTTAGCCTCCAGAATTTAATTTAATATATGAAACACTGAAATATTTCAAGGCAACGAGTCAAAATAATATAATTTAAGAGGCATTTCAGTATTTCTAGGACCTGCAGTCACTCTGTTGTAACCAGAAATACATGACCTTAACTGAGTTTTAATTTCCAGTGACGGACAAATTCAACTTGGAGGATTTCATCTGAATGTAAATAGTTTGATGAAAGGGGACCTCTATGTTCTCCCTTCTCTCCATCTAGTTTTTTCTTTTCTTAATGTGACACACTAGCAGCAGCCTATTGTACATTACACTTGCAAGTCATGCACATTTGGCTAAACACTGCTCTGAGGCATAATGTAATCAGGGAAGCCATATTCTTGTCGTGAGTACCCAATATTTTGGAAAATGGGATTCTGCGCATTCTCATCAAACCCCTGGAATGAAATATGATTATTTTTTTTTTATAGCTGTGGTATTTGCTAAAATAATATGCTCGCCAGGTGAATAATCACACTGGCTGGAAGTGACAAACCAGTGTGCTGTGCCATAAATAAGATGGGAATGGGGGATAGGGAAATGATTATTATCCCTTTAGGAGGGTGTTCTGCTGTTACTATTCTAAAATATAAGGCTAGTGCTTATACATATAAATTCAAACTGAGGCTGTTTGGCACTATCCAGTGCCCCAACACTCAGGGGGCTCAAAGGGCTTTAGATGAATCACAACTGTGATGACATGCATCCCCAAACAGTTAAGCCACTGTTTGATGAATGTGATCCACTAAATAGAGTGAATGTGGAATATAGTTGGCAAAGGTTGGCTGACAGAGGATTCTGCTGGAGTAAGTCACACAGTGCCCTGTAAATTCAACTGTTTCCTTTCTACTTAAAGCTAGAAAACATGTGTCACTGCTTCTACTGCCAAGATTATCAATGGTATTCAGACATGCATGCTAATAACAAGACTAAGGCTGTGTTTCAAATTGCATACTTTTTCGTTTTACTTTTAGTATATAGCATGCCGTATGCATACAATTGGAACATACTATATCTTCATAACATTGTGCTTTAAACTTTGACCCTCTTGCTCATACAGTATATGCTGCACAGAGAATTGTGGGTCAGAATAGCCTAAAAATCATGCTGACTGGATGCAATAGCATGCAGTATTTTGGCATACTGCATTGGACAGACTATGTATTAGGACATACTAAATATTTTTCCTGTATTGTTAATAGTATGGTAATATGGGTATTTGAACGCAGGGGAAGAGGCTACAGTCATGATAATGGCTCTGTTAAGCTGTACCTGGGCATCACAGTGCTTTGAGATAAATGCTTATGGCAGCATGCTAACATTCTCACAATTACAGGGCTGACATGCTAATATTTAGTACAGTAGGTGTAATGTCTATCAAATTTCATGGAAATCCATCCAATAGTTGCCAAGATAGTTTGACTGACAGACCGCATGGCCCACAACTTAAACATGTCTTCTATTTAATGACACAACTAGAATGTTATTTACAGATTCGTAAATTTGTTTATGCTCAATTTCTAATAATCTAAGGCTAAGATTGCACATACAGAGTCCTTTATAACATTGTACTCTAATGATAAAAATGTATAAATGACAAAAAAAAATATTAATAGACTAATAGTTTTGTTTAGGTTGGCTCAGAACAGTGTGAATAACAGCCACCCTTAAGGTTGCTTTATAATTATTCTGCTCATATAAAGGATCATTCTCCAGTAATAGGAAATTCAAAATCCCATCCTACCAGGGGCGATGTCAAAACATTTACACCTTGGCTTGCAAATCCAAAACAGCTAGATTTCTAAAGATAGTAATCTCATCTCTGACTGTTATTCACAGATCTCTTCTGACAGTAACGGTTGAAGAGGCCACTGCCTTCAGAGTCACTGCTTTGTAATGAAAAGCTTCCAGTTAGCCTGAATTAGTGAACCACATCCAAAGGTTCAATAATGGACTCCTTATATCCTGTTCCTTTGTCAAAACAACAGATTAATAGGAAACCTGTATTGGTTCAAGTCTTTGAAATGCCACCAAGGGACAACTTGAAAGAAGATGGATTATGTCCTCATTGAAACTTGTCATTCCTCACCACTAACCTGAGTCTTAAACTGGTGGATGATTTCTGATATCTCTTTTCAGAATAAAAAAAGAGCAGCTCTGGCACACCAAATAGGTCAAAGAAATCAGGTGAATCCAAAAGAGCTGTAATGCTTTTGGTGGGGTCCATTTCTTAAACTAGATAAAGTGCATCGTCGGAGTAAAAAGAGAAAAGACTTGTTTTTCATTTTCCGGCGGTTCCATTCAGCTATGCCGGCCTTATCTTCCATCCACAGCCAACTGTATGGTCCAACATTGCCTTGATACGACAAGTGTAAGATAAACTTGACAGATCAACTTTTTCGATAGTCTCCGAGCCCATACACAACTGGGGCCTCTAATCTGATAATCCACCAATGAAAGATTAGGCGCAGGGAGTATTATTGTGTTGTCACTCTTGCTTACAGGGTCACATGGGCTTTAGCTGCCAGGGTTAGACATCCCTCTGCAAATCCTGGGAATGTGTCACATCTCAGCAGGTGAGGTGCGGAGATAAGACAGACTGGGGGATATTAAATGGACAAACTGCAATTATCACAGGCATTAATAAAAAAGCAAAAATCTACAGGAGAGCGACAAGGTGGCGTCATGATTAGAGACACGTTCTGCAGCTGAAAGGTCACAGATTTGATTCCAGAAATAGTCAGTATGTGTCCATCAACAGCTATACTGCGATGTATCATCAAGCAAGACTAAACTCCTATCTGCGTGTATCGGCTAAGTATTCATTTGGTTTTGCAAAACATACTGTAACTAAATTTGCAGTGGGTTTCAAACCTAAATTATAGAGCATGTTCAGTATCAAAAACTTTGATTTCTGCTATGAACGACATTAACTCTGCCCACATTGTCCTCTTCTGCTCTTTTCAGTTTGCAATCCCGCTCCTCTGTACATTTCCAAACCTGATATTAACCATCCAGGCAGCTCCTGCATATGCTCACTGCTATCTCGCAAGGAGAGCCGGAGAGTTGGAGTAATTCAAACATTCTTCAAACTGCAATTTATTTTCCCGGAGTTGTAATTATGGTCTATTAAAATGCAAATGATGTCAATGGCAGAGCAGCACTAATCACTCAATGTCTGTTTATGGGCAGTAGAGCTACATTAGAGACAGACTCACACAGTGGAGACTGAGATGAGCAGAGGTCCTCTATCTGTGTAGGATCCAGTAAATTAGACCCCTTTCTCGATAGTGTGCATTTTTTTTACAGGTTTATAAAGATAGTTTTGCCACAAAATAATATTGAAGATATATAAAGTTTATGATTTCAGACCAGCACCTGCTTTATCGACAGCAATCTGTAAAAGTTTAATATGACCGACGTGTACCTTCTGTGGACTGCATACTACTGTATAAACACCTATACTAACTGTTAGAATATCATAGGTACTCCTATATACTTTGAAATAACATTTACGTAAAAAAAGGTCAAATATATTGTACCTGGGATTTCACAAGAAAGAAAAGAAATGTGACAAGACTGAAGTTTTGAAGTTTATTCTTATAAAGTTTATCTCCCTCTCCAGACAAAGTGCACACTTCTTTTGACGATGATCAAATTATTAGTTTATCCCAAATAAATATCTTTTTGGTCAGCTTGCTTCCTTTGATATTAAGTAACCAATTCCATAATAGAGCTTCACTTATGTTTCAGTGAACCTCACATGGTTCTTATGACATAAACCCAACTGTAGCCAACTTCTGTGCTTGAGAAAAGCTGGTGATATTAATTGTTTGTATATCACATCAATGCACACTAATTTACTGCAACATATTACCACATACATTTATTTAAATTGACGTGATCTGTCTGTAATTGGATAATCTAAACAACATTAAGCAGTTAACACAGCCAATCAGCTATGCAAAGTACACAGAAATATTGCTTACCAATTAAACCTATATGCAGTTGCTGCCTCGGAGTACTGGCATATACATATACAGAGTTTCAGGTCAGTTATAAACAGCACAATACGTTTTTTTCAAAAATGTTTTGCCCTCCGCTGCACTTATGGAATAATCAATGTGATGAGCATGAATTGCATCTGCATTGTAAGCAACCTATTTCATGTTCTTCTCTCTGCCGTGTGTAATTTGGGCACCCTGCTTTTTTTTCGATGTCGATGGTGTACACGTGTATGCATGTTCTGTGCTCCCATCACTTTTGCTATGCATTGCATCACGCCTAGTGGGGATTAAAGCTTATCTACTGTTATTCATATGCCGTTACAACAACCTCATGTCACCCTTATCACAGAGGTAGCTGCTGACAAGACATGATGTTACTAATAATCAAAAACCTGTGAACTGGATGCAGCCCAACAATGCAGAACTTTCACTGAAATTATAGAAAAACCCTGAGCTACATGGCAAATTAAAATAAGTAAAATCGGGTTATATTCGGTAAATATGAGTTCAGAAAAAAAGGCATTCATTTGACACCTGAGATATAGCGGGGGCATGTCTTGACACAGTTGCATGTAGACTAATAGGGGATGCTGAACCCTCTGAAGGAATACTCATGGTAAGATGATGCTGCATGTACAAACTGTACCCCTGTACAAGTAATACATTGAGAACAGGCTGGCCGCAGTAGTGGAGTGCTTTTGTAATCACTGGTGAGAGGATTTGTGAGAATATAAATAGCACTTCCATTAGATCAATACTGTCATCCCTCCTCTGTCGGCTCACATTAAAAGCACAAGCTGGGTAATAATGGAGGACTGGTTGGACACACTGTAGCATTCTGTTTGATCACAAGAGAGGGTGTTCCCTAGGGCACAGTCTCCGGCTGATAAATTCATCTTTTTGACTGTCCCCCTGGGAGCTTGCAAATGAGTGAGGGGCATTGACTTTTCATTAAGGAGATCATTGCATTGGAAATTGAATTTGTGTTGGGCTTAAGAACATAACAAAGCTGTTTGTGAGTCAGCCGAAGGCCACAGAAGAGTGCCGATACACCAAAAACTGATGGAACGTTTTGGTTGACTAATAACAATAATGCTACCCCCATTCCCCCAAGTGAAATACATACAGGTGTCAAGGAATAATGTGCAAAGTTGAGGATTTTGCTATTGTTTTTGGATAGAGTGTGCAATAGTTGTTCTTTACCGAAGGCTGCTTGATGGGGTTAGCTTAAATTGAAATTATGGTAGCAGATTTGGACACAATGCTGCACATACAAGTGCATAGTTAAATAGAAGATGTAATAAAAACAGTCTTTGCTGTATAATAGCAGTGTATTGCATTTGGTAGCGTCTAGAATCAGAAACACACACACTAGTATTATGAAAACGTTAGAAAAGTATGTTTTTTTATCATTTAATCAATGAATATCCTCATAACTGTGGCTGTTTTTTTAACCATGACACAATATAAAAACAGTTTTGTCATCACTCAACTGTTAACGAAATGGGCTTATTTACTCGGCTATTTAATAGGCTCATTACACATATATATAGTATATTATTCTGCTCTTACAGTTTCATTGCAGGGGATTCATTGTTATTTATAGACTGCATTTTATCCAAGTTCATGATGGTTCAGCAAAATATCAAGGGTCACTCCCCAGCACTGTACCTCCCGCCTATGCAAAGCTTTCACACTTGCTGTAAATTTCATCAAGGTGAACTAAAGTGTTTACCCCATTAATTTATTTAAGCTAAAGCCAGAGCGCTGACCCATAAAATGAGCTAAGATAATACTGACCTTAACATGGTCTTCTGCACATGGAGGTAATTGCTAAGGCTCCAGATCAATCAATATTGACTTGCCAGTTGTTTTTTTCCCCCTCTTCCCCACCCACTATGGCTTCAGCTGAATGTGTAAAATTGGCTTTAGATGGATGGAGAACATATCCCTGATAGTTTAACCTTTATCTAGCTAACATGTTCACTTATCTGTACAATTATAGATTTTGCCAGTCAAGCTGTTTCACAGAAAATCTGTTGAGTGTTAAAAGCCTGGAGAGTACAGCTAGGCTACAGTAATTGTGGACTGTGTTTAAGTTTAACTCTCTAGAATAATTAAAACACATCTAATAAGACTTGTATTCAAGTTGTCCATGCATAAGCCTTACAGCCATATGCAGGCTTGTATCTTTTGGCACATACCACACGAAATATGCTGATATTGAGCAATAATCCTTCGACAATAAATTACTGAGAAAACAAGTAAGCAGGCGCGCTCACATAAACACACACATTTACATCACAATCACTGTGTACTCCAAGGCATTTTTAATTTTTCAAGGTAGGGGCACAGACTAAGCATGCATTTCCATCTTGACTTGATAAATATCACAATCTTCCTTTCCCTGCCACACTGAAGTAATTTATTTTCTATCTCTCCAAGCTATATTTTCCAGTTAATATTTCATTTTTTTTTCATACAACCTGACAAAGGATGCCACAAGGGATGATAAGAAGTCTGAAACCTTTGCACTCTCACTCTAGATAGAGGATTTACCTTGAGAATTTTCTGAAGAAATACGACTTCTAAAATAAGCGAGACACTTGAAACAACACAATTTTTGACTCATGTCTTCTAATAGCTAATTCTGAAAGCATTAATGATTCATGTTTAGTTTTGATGTGCATTTAATTTAAGTTCATAGATGACTTCGACTAACCACAGGGTTACAACCTGCATTGAGTGTCTGATGAAAACAACAAAACAACACATGCTTCGAACTTGTCCCCCTCAGGCAAAGCTCACAAAGACTGGCTGACTAGAGTCGCTATTTATAGTTTTCAAAACAGCAAATCCTGATTGTGTCACTCAGACCTATTTTCATACCCAGCAGCTAAAACATTCATCATTCATATGCTACACGTGTGCTATGTTTTGAGTCAGGATTATGAGGAGCAAATTCAAAGTATAAACGTTATTGCATGAAAATCATGATCTCAGTGATTTGCAAAGCAGGCTTGTATTCTTTGCAGCAGAACCAAATTACATGTTCGTTGAGTGACGGGTAGCAGTGTCCTTCTGGCTATTCAAATCGCCCTTAATTTGAATTTGATAAGATTTGGTTTTGAGACATTGTTAAGCTAATGTAAATTTGGAGGGAGGACGCGAGCCTACCGCTGGCTTAACTTTGATGAGGTGTTAATATCTAATATCAAAAGCAGATAAAATCCTTATTAGCCCCAGTGGTCTTGCTAGAGTGGGAGCTTATTACACAGAGGAGATGAGACGAAAGCAGATGAAGTAATACGACTGCCAGGGGCTTTGTTACATGTCCTTAAGCTTTCTGACGGGGTCAACTTAATTTTGTGACTTAAATGCTGAGGTTTTACAAATGCAAACAAGCTGACATTGTTTGAGAGGTCTAATTCAGACTCTCATATTTCATAGACTGATACATCTGGGGGATTACAGTGTCTCGAGCCAGAGGCAGTTTGATAATCGGTTGTCATTTTAGGAGTTGTGTGCCCTTCCCAGCTTTGGCGGTTTCTAAAGGTCTTTGGTTCAATCAAATGTTTGTGAGATTAGTTGCACTCCTTTTAAGAACTATTTTCATGTGGGTTGGGTTTTAATGTTTGCCTTTAGGCTTTCATGGTAAAACACTCTGAAAATATGCTGAAAGACTGATAATTTTAGACTCTGAAAGTTATTATCAGAAAAATTTAGCCATGCTTTGATGGCATTTAATGGTCAACAAAAAATAATACACACTGTAAAGTCACACCAGTTGTGAAAAGCAATAGTTTGTAAAAAAACGCATAAAGAGGCTCATTGGGGCTGGATCTGAACTGTAGTCAATTAGTAACGAGACAGTCTACAGTCAAGTCAACAGCGCTGTTAGCGCCTGTACTAGTAGGCACATTAGTGCTTTTCCAGCATGCTAACATGCTCACAATGACAATTCTAAAATGCTAATGTTTAGCAGGTATAATGTTACCACGTTCACCATCTTAGTTCAGTGTGTTAGCATGCTAGCTATTACTAATTAGCGCTAAACACAATTTGGCTGAGCCTGCTGGGAATGTCATTAGTTTCACACATATTTGGTCATAAACCAAAGCAAAAATGTGACTTGATGATGGCACTCGATGAAAAAGGACCCACAAATGTATTACTGTACAGATGATCCGAAGAGGGACATGGATGTGTGTACCAAATTTCATGGCCATCCACCCAACAGCTGTTGATACATTTTACTAAAAACTACAAATGTGAACCTGATGTTGGTACGAGAGGAAAGGTCAAGGAATCACCATTAGGATTCATAGTCTTGGTAACATGAAATACAAAGTTTGTAACAATCTACCCAGTAGATGTTGAGATATTTCAGTGCAGATCAAAGTGGTCGACCAACAGACTTTGCCATCCATAGAGCCATGCCACTAGCATGGCTACTGAATAGTTTTCCAAATTGGATACAGTGAGGACTTTGTTTTGGATGTAAGTTAGTTTTAACCATGAATTGGTTGCTTTTACAGTCTCTTAGAAAAGAGGATGTTGTTAGTATTCAACCTCTTTAAATATAAATGCAGCTTTACACACACTGCTGACTTGAAAGGCATTGTAAACTACCTTCCTAGACCTCTCCAGAAAGCACAAAGTAAGCACACTGTTCGTACACCACCAATCAATGCTTTGGACCAAGAGGAATGAGCTTTTGACTAACTGGCTGAGGGACGGCATCAATACAAAGCGTTCACCCAAAACAAGTCGGAAAACACCTTGGGTTCCAGCACTGTGTCCCATTGATTTCTGTTCAGCTCAAAGCGGATTCTGCAGTATTTAGACATTTAATTTCCTTTCAAGCTAAGTCATTACACAGCCGGGCATTTAATTAAGCAATCACAGCGGTGCAATCTGAATGATCCAGTGTCTAGATGTGGGCCAAGTTGGCATCAGTGTGCCTTTACAGCTCCTAATGAAGGATCTTCTAAAATGTAAGATTTATGGGAAAATGAAATTCTTAAAAATGAACAGCTCAGAAAAACAAAAAAGTCAACATTTCTGAATCAAACTCGATAAATCGACATAGTTAGTCTTATTTAAGTGTGTTAAAGGTTTTTTTTTTTGGGATGGAAGGAGCCAGGTATTCACAGCTGACCTATTTCCTCTTCAAAAGAAACATTATTTGAGGGGCATGGGCACAGATGTGTCTGAGGATGAACTGGGGAGGTGTTCTCACTTCTCCAGGCCTCTGTGAACAGGGCAACAGTTTATTATGTCTGGATGTGGCCTCTGTGTGCTTGGTTTGCCTTTCCCCAAATGAGCTCAGCTGTAGGGACATTGAAATTCATAAAATGTTCATAGTTGGACAGTCAGCATTGCTTTGTGTGAATATCATAATGAATAACTTCAAATATAGTACTTTGATACATTTCAATGTTTGCAATTCATTCCAAGTCTTTTCTTAAAGTTGTTGATTGCCTTGCCAGGCTGTATCAGCACTGTTTATCTAAAAAAAACAATTACCCAGAAAAATAGGGAGACAATATTTAGCTCTTTGTGAGTCATTCATTAAACAATGCTATCAAAAAATTGCGAAACTCCTGCAGCCGATAGAAAATAGACAATTAAATTCATGTCCCATTGAAGCAGCGTGGACAAAAAATGTGAATGACTTTATGGTCTCAAATGACAAATTGCTTAAAAATGTAAGTCTCTGGTAAACCGAGAATTAATTTCATGGCAGGTTTGCGAAAACCTATGTAATACAGTACAAATGCTGTGTGATGTTCTGTGTGATTCCGTATCGCTCTTCTTCTTCTCTCTGTAGTGGGCAGCTGCGCAGGTGGCACCAGCACCTGCAACTGCAGCTGTAGTAGTATTACAGTATGTTGGTCTCTCGAAGCCATTGTTCCTAGTTATGATAGTGTGCTCTCTACAACTGCTCCAAACGTATATTCTTTGTTCACAAAACTTAGTCTGTGATTTGATGTCATAATTTCTATGGGGACTTTAAATATCAAACTCTCTCACCCTAGCAAGAAAGCAAATAAGCATGTTTTCCAAAATGTTGAACTATTCCTTTAAAGATTGATACCGCTCTCATGTCATGGTAAATATTTATTTCTTTATATTTAATTTGGGTCAGCAGCTGGTTAGCTTGGCTTAACATAACAAGGGACACAGCTAGCCTAGCTCTGGTTGAGGGTAACAACATATGTATCAGCACCTGTTAAGCTCACTGACTCAATAGTCTTTTTGTATGCTGTTTCGTATGACTTGTTATTCTATGGCTCAGAAGAGCAAAACCCTGTGTCACAGTGATTGTGGAATTATTTTTATTCCAAATAGAAGTCCTGCTTGAGAATGACACCTGGTGCTTTTGCATTTTTTAAAACTACATTTTCCCCAAACTCGAACTTTGACATTCTAAACTCTGACTACAGATGTTAATCAAAGTCAAAACTTAATCCAGGCCTGATAAGATGCTCAATTTAACAGGCTCGTTTTAGCGGGGGGCTCGATCAGGTGAAATGAAGAGGAACTGATTGCTTGTGGTGATTGTGCTGATTACATTTTAAATTTAAAACTTTCCTCTTAGTACATGGTCATGAACAGTATTGCAGACAATGACATAGCAGGCTTAGTAAATGCCAAGGTGCCTTCAATCTCAAAGACTGGGAGGGAAAAAGCACACTTTAATTTTTACTTTTAGAAGTTACAGAACTGTGGCTGATGTATCAAATGTAAAGACAAACCCAGGATAAGTAGTTGTGTGGTGTTAGCACTGCGTATAGTCTAAAAATCTTTATGTGTACATATATTTTCTAACTTGAACAACTCCTTAGACGCCCGCCCCCCCCAGTCAAAACATTATGGATGCTTGTGCTACAGCTGTCAGATAATGACATTTGAAAATATACGATGAAAGGCATTTGCATGAATTACGGCATGGGAGAAAGCATTAGCATATTTGGAGGGGGGTAATTGCTATTGTATTCACGCCCTATCTTGGAGATGATGTTATGTACATGCACATGTAAAAAAAAAAACTACACAAGCTGCTAATTGCAATTTAAAAATCTAAATAATTTTCAAAATGAAGAAATAATGTGAATGTTTTACATATACACAGTTATGCAGGTCTAGTAGGCATTTAGTCCAATCACTGCTTGTAAGCATGAATAGCCCTGTGCAAATGCAAGATTACAAGAGGACTGGGAATAATTGGTGTTAGGAAACCAATGTAAAACCCCTTTCACTGAACAAATCACATCAAGTTTTCTGAACTTTTGCATCCCAGTGGGTTTAATATCATGGCAGAGATATCAATTTCAATTCGGAACATCGCTCTTTTTTTAAACGTCATTTTGCATCTTTTCCAATGTGTCTCTGGAGATTTGTGTGTTGGTGTGACACCACAGATTAAGGAGCTAATGGAAAACAATTATTTGACTGTGTGCTGCAGTTGTTAGTTAAGCTAACTGTGACCAGGAGTGTTTTCATGTCATTATCCTATCACCTGCTAAGTGTATTCACTTAATGTATCTCCCATGATCATCTGCTCAACATCATTTTAGCCATATTGTCGAGGTAAATCAATAAACAGCACGGTTTTATGAAAGAAAAACTATCCTTGTTGGGCAGTTTACAGCTAAAGAAAGGTTGTCTTTGTGCAGCACTGCAGCATATTCTCTGTTTCGCATGGATGATATTCAAAGTAAATGGTCATAAAGGCATCCTATGAGCATGTACTGGCTTGAATCCAAACTCTCCCTATGTGGCTTTTTCAATGTATTGCTACTACAGTTGCTCAAAGCAATTCTTCTACAACTCTCCCTGCATGAATCTGAAAAGGAGGGAGAAAAGTACAGTACAGTTTGAGGTCAGAACAGAGACATTGTCCTGTATCACAACCAGGCTTCCAGTGTTTTACAAGTCAATAGAGACTGCTAGTTGACATTTGTTGGCAAATGTACACTTTTAAATGTAATACCTCATGGGTGAAACTGAGAGAACTATACCAACACTTGAGTTTGTAACTGAATATGTCACTTTAACCGGTCTGCAACACACTGCACTGATGGACACTACCCTGTAGATTGTACTTTATATAACCTAAATAATCTAGTATTTGACACTTTTTTACCCACCTTTTAGTACTGCACTTTTGCTTAGAAACAACTACAATGTATCACCACCAGCAATTACCAAAGGTCTTTCAGTAAGGTTTAGTTAAAATGTGCAATTTAAGAGAAGTTTGCAAATGCACAAAAAACAATTATCCAATTTGCTACAATGGTGCTAAACAAGGCAGGGCTACAATTTGGTATTCGTATGGGATTACTTTGTGCCATGTACCGTATGTGTGTCTGCGTGCATGTTTGTATCTAAAGGTGTGCATCTGCTTGTGTTCATGTGAGAACAAATTGTTCAATGGCCATACAGTATATTGGTGCTCAGTATTAGGGTCCACAGTGTGTGATGTTGGGAAATTAGATGGGAAACTTTGCAAATATACTGTGTGCAGTACAGCAGTAAACCAGTCATTAGTTTTAACAAGGTTATATTACAAAACATTTAATTTGTTGTATAGGCAACAGTGCTTACTTCTCAAGTTGTTTGCTAGTGGAACACCGTACGCGCCACAGTAAAGACGTCAAGGGCTGTTAATTTGTTGCAGTTATGACGTTTTGTCTTAGACTCACTGTAATGCATTTGACAGATGTAAGGGTGTCACATTCACTAAAACAGACAAACAGAGGACACTTCCTACAGCACATATAAATCAGTTCACATCAAAATGTGGCATGATTGGTGAATATTTAGAACCAAGCCAGGAACTGCAGCCCTACAACTGGGACCTTATTGTACTGTAGTTTAACTGTATTGTGCAACCTTTTGTATTGATATATTGTTATCCGTAGTTCTACAGTAAAATGGCCAATCAGTGATTTTGCATATTTGGTTGAATGTGATAAGCAAAAGTTAATTTTCACAATATTTAGAAACAGTTGCTGTATATCATATAACAATGGAGAAAAAAATCAGAGCAGTGATGTCATCAGGACTAAATATTCAAAAATATCCATCTCACATCACCCATCTTAACTTACCTGTCCTCATCACCTCCACCAACATTCACATTTGAGTTATAATAGCCATTATAAAACCATACAGCTCTAAAGATAAACCACAGAGAGAAGAGTAAAAATCATTAGAGAGGCCTACCTTGAGGTCGAAGGTGTGAAAGTCATGGAACATTCTCTCTCCTGAGACCTGTGACAGAGTGAGGGGGGGGGGGGGGGGGGTTGAGACGTCAGTCATGATTAGGCCACAGTGCGATTACAGAGCAGCTCCTCTGACAGTGATTGATCAATGAGGAACTCCCTTAATGAAGACAAGGACCCTGGGCCTCCCAGGAGAAAATTGACAAAAGTAAGTAGTGGGAATAGTGTCCCAGATTGCTAAGGCACTAAGAGGATCATCCCATCTGGGGCAGCCGTTTGTATAGGTGTGTGTCTGCTTTCATACTGTTGGAACAGAAGTCAAGCTGAAGTAATCCCAAGACTATCGAAAGTTACAGGACGATGTTGTCCATCATGGCCACATTTTCCTAAATTCCAGCATGCTTAATGATTCTGACATTTGTCTTGGCAAAAGTCACCTACAATGAAAAAGTGGAAGGAATATATATGGAGGAAAACATCTAATCCTTCCCAAATTTAAACCTAGTAGATTGGTCCAGTGTCCTCATATTAAAGGTTTTCCTGTGGAGTTTTTGACCACTAGTAGCACTATGGAGCATTGTTTTTAAAAGTGGGTCCCCATCCTGTTAGTATTTCATGCATGAGTGCACACGGTGATGTAACCCACAGTCCTGTCGATGGTTTTATGTTATGTCAGTGTTCCTTCCACATTTGAGCGACAAGTTGACAAAGATGGGTTTTAGTTTATTTTTGTTTGATTTTTGATGATAATAACGTTAAGATGTGTTTAGCTGCACTCCCATGAGTTGCAAACTGATCTGTGGCGCTTTTGACTTTGTTGCACAAAACAGGATGAACTTAAGGGCCACTTCAACATGACTGCCTCAGTTGGACTGTTAAATGCAGCCTCATTGTTAAAACACCAGAGAACAAGGAAAGCAGGCCCTTGAGGCAAAAGCTTCATATGGCTCTGTGTTGAAATTTAGTTTTTGATTATACCCTATACTAAATTCCCGGACATATCTGGACTGCCTTGTAGTCTGACCTACCATAAGGAGGGACACATCTGCTTTCTGTTCTATTCATGCCATGTACGCAGGTGAGGGGGGGCGCTTGCCAAAAACAGCCGGGGGCATCTGACTGGTGCTTCAACTTTCTTCTTCTCCAAACTTCACAGTGTGCACACACACTTGCCCAGACTTGCTAGCACACAAAGGGCAGACATTCACAGGTTGCATGAAACAATTTTTGTTTTTTTTGTCTGTAAAGAAATAGAAGAGAAGTCTTTACAGAAGGTTGACTGCATGACTCATATCAGTGGGGAACTGAGTGGTGTACAGACTGGAAATTTGGCACATGTTTCACTGGAGTTACTAATTAATAAGCAGCACACATTGGAACACATGCTGCGTATTAAGTGCAGGTGCACATCACACAATCAGTTAGTTAGTTTTTAGTTTTCGAGAGACGATAATTCATCAAATCAGTCATGTAAAATGACACATACTTCATGACACATACACAGATTCTGCAAATAATCCTGTAAAAGAAATTGCTCTTTGTGTATTTAGGTGATTGATTTAGAAATTGGTTGCCAGTGGATGCAATGTCTAGGGCTGGTCCGAATACCATTTTTTGAGCTTCAAAGCTTCGGTAGTAATGAGCATCGAATATTCGAAGCTTCGGAGAGAGGGGGCTGAACATATTATTATCTCTAATAAAGGCAGGAATCTCTATGTGTCTGTCTGTCCATTTGTATTTTGATTATTTTGAGAACCTTTCATCAAACAACTTCAGAAGGGAGTGCAGTGTTGTATTTGGTGCAATATAGGTAGACAGTCCAGACACGACACGTTCAGAATTAATACACTTTTAATAAACTACAGAACAGCGCCTTGTTCCTATTAAAATGGCTAGGCTATATAAGAAATTGTAAACGAGAGTATTATATTTCGAACATATTCAAGCGCGAATGAGAACCGTTTGGAGGGGGATGCCAGGTTGTGCAAAAAATAAAAAATATTCGAATGTCAAATTGAATATCGCATCGCATGTCATTTAGCAGACACTTTTATCCAAAGCGACTTACAATTGCTATATATGTCAGAGGCTGCACGCCTCTGGAGCAACTAGGGGTTAAGTCTCTTGCTCAGGGACAGACTGGTTGATGTATCACAGTGGGAATTGAACCCAGATCTCCCACACCAAAGGCATATGTCATATCCACTGCGCCACCACCACCCCATATTTGAATACCAACCCACCGAACGAATATTCGAATATTCGGGTCCAGCCCTAGCAATGTCCCGACACAAAGGAGGCAACCTGATATGAACTCTTTTCTTTCATCTTTCTAGAAGCGCAGAGTATTGTATCTGAGGGATTCCAAGCTCACAGTGCAGCTGTCCGTTCATACTGTACCCAACTGAGACTAGTTCAAACATGATGGCCTCAACCTGCTATTTATCTACTTGAACATCAAGATTACAGAGCTCAAAGTAATGAAAGTGGCAAAGCCAAACAACCCAGGAGTGCACTGTGCCGTGCAGTGCTATTAACTCTCAGTGCTCTTCCTTCTTTCAGTGTCTGCCTCCTCCCTCTCTCTCTTTGTACACCTTTAGTAGTTTTAATACATTTCCATTAATTTCGCTTCATGCTGCTACTTCTGTGAGCACTGCAGCTGCATCCTCATTTTACTGGCTTGTGTTGCACTTTGGTTCCCATAGAAACCAAGTCCAGTCACCGAATGAGGTTGAGGGTAGAACACATCTGTAAGTGTCTTGAAAGTGGTGTGGTTATAATAGATTGTACTGTTTGAGCGGTCTGTTTATTACTGAGCATAATTGCAAGTAATCTGTCTATTTGCAGTTTGTCATGCAGTGCGGTGACACAATGTGGCTGCCATATTTAGATGTTTTGTATCAAGTGGTTGGTCTGGACCTGTGAAATTGAAGCACCATAGAAAAGTATAGCCACCAGAATATATTAAAGCACTGAAAGCGTGTATTTCTATTGCGTAAGTCTGATCAAATTATTAAATTATTTTGGCCTTGCTGTACACCACTCTGATGAGCATTTTAAATTGCATACGTCAGACATCAAACATTGTCTTGCAAAAGAAGAGGGAGATGATTGTGGATGTTGTACCCTGAGTTGGCATGAAATAATACAGTGGCTAAACTCTAACCACACTTGTGTACATCAAGGTTACCTTTAGCCAGAGAGATGGAACGTCTAAACGACTACACCTGTGGATGGTTTGCATTAGCATTCATGAAATTCATTCTATACATACATGAATGTATGACATTTTACTATGTCTACTTTTCTAAGTCACAAAAGCTTTTACTGAATAATCAAACTTGTTGGAACCATTCAAAAATCTGCCTGCAAGTTTTCATTTCTAGCGTACTTCTGAATGTGTATTCACACAAGTTCAAGGTATGATCCTATCAGAGATTTTCAGACACGACTGGAGATGTAATTACATTTTTAATACAGCAGAATCATTTTAAATCCTGTACTTTGACAGTGACCATTAGCCAAATCATATTTGATTGATCCCCTCCTTTATGAACTACAATTGCAGTAATTTATATTTGGTGTCGACAAGAAGGAATTAAGACCAAACAGAAGTGTCAGTTTTGATTCTATTTATTTCCAACCTAAGAATGTGGCCTATTTAGCTTTCACAGCTGAAAATGACCTTTTCTATTCTTTTCTTTCTTCTTTAACTTTACTCTCTCTCTCTCTCTGTCTTGCTATCTATCTCCCTATAACTCTAAGTGACTGAGGATGGGGTGAATTTAATGATTTGATGTTAACAGTGGGTCCTTGGGAACTTCAACAGCTGAAAAGAGCAACCATTTGGCGGACGGTCCTGCTTGCCTCAGCACTTAGAGGCACACGTTTAAATGTTCGGCTTTCACCCGCAGTGGCCCACGAGAGGGACGCCTGAAGGGGGTTGGGGGGAGGCTTGATGCTGAGGTCCTGGGGAATTGCATGGCCATTCATCACATTAATGAGTCATGTCACTTTATTTACAAAAAAGGGAGACTTTTTTTCCTCTCATGGATGGTACTCACCATCATGATGCGGCATTCTGTTAATGTTGCCTGAAGTTAATCGAAAAAGGCAATGAAAGAATTAATCTACAGTAGCCCAGGTAGCCAGCTGAGTCGGGCTGATTGCAGCTGAATATCAGCACACTCAGTTGTATTCTGACACCAGAGATCCAAATTTGGCTGTGTTTTTGGGATGCGGACATGGGGCAATTTGGGCTCAGAATCAGATCCAGTTATTAACGCTAAAGCTTTTGGCCAAAGGCGCCCCATTCATCCCACCTGCAGCCTTAGTCTGTGAAACCAGCTGTGCCAGATTTGGGTCATGGTTGGGCCAGGCAATTTTGGCTAACTTGGGAATGTAAAAGTCTTCGGGTGTTTGGTTTGTATTCAAAATGGAAAATGGTTTGCTCTTTTGTAACATGTACTAGCACATAGAAGCTCAACATATACAGTAGTTCATAGTAGCAGTTCTTAGAAGTTATACATACTGTAGAGCTAGCACCCCACATGGTGGTAAAAGTTCAAGGTGTTAGATCCCATTCCTGTATGTGGATATACAGTGAAACAGCCTTGGTACTGGTTAAGCACAAAGTCCAATCCAACAGTTTTGCAAACTCAGTCCCAGCTACTGTTCAAATCATGCTGGTTTGCTATTATCACTAGCTTCCTCCCACACTTGGATTGCCTCATGAAAGCTTTGATACAGACAGGGCAGGAAGATTTAAATAGGAGTGTGAGAATATTGGAACTATATGACATTTTTCTTTGCCGAGGAAATCCAAATCTGCGATATTACCATTTCGGGGGTGAGCGAATTTAAAGCACGATGGACTGATAAATTTCAGGACAGGGTGAAATAGATGAATCTCAAGTTATTTACCCTTTTTAATTGGAAATGTCTGTCACAGGGCAGCAAGCCGAGTCCTCTTCCAAGCCATTATCTGTCTGCCTTGATCATTTGCAGGTATTTTACGGAGAGTGATGTGCAGAGTGTCAACGGTAGCTATTGAATTTATTCCTGTTGGATTTTTATAGGCTTGAAAATACAAAAGCTGAGGAGTGAAAAAGCTTGCAAAAGGTCAGCTTGGTAATCACATCACTACATTTGCTGTTTCTCAGATTCACAGATGAAAGAAAAGCCAAATAGTTTAATTCACTTGTAATCTAAACTCTTAAGTTTGACAACCCCAGTGGAGTTCATATGATTAATCTGTCACCAGTTGAGCTTCAAATTAAACTTTTGTGACTAGCTTACTAGCAAGAACTATGTTTTCAATAGACTTAAACAAGGTTCCTTTTAGCCAACCCTTGGGCTTCTCTCGTAATTGCACCCCAGGGTCCTGTCAATAGTTTCTACCTGCTCTTGAGCTCTCATTCCCGGGCTGTCATCCATGCTCACTGCCTGTCTGGGCCCCCGAGTGACACAGAAGCGTCACAGGATGAGCTCTGTTGAAGGATATCTCTGGAAGACACCACAGGGACACTGCAAGCCCGGTTGATGATGTCACACTTTAACAGTGGCGACTACTTGAGCTCACAACTGTTGACTGTAGCCTGCCCAGGGACTGTGAGTGTTTATGTGGTTTTTGGGCACCATTGTGTATGTGCACAAGGATGTGTGTGAAACGCTTAACTAAAATGAGATCCAAACCGATATCCAGGGACCTGCCAAACATAATACTCTTTGCAAGGACCGTTTTGCTGTAAGAACAGAACATTCTTAGACTGCACTGAGAATCGTCACACAAAGAAACAAATGTGCATTCTCTACCAACAAACAATTCAATGATCTCATCTTTTATTCATAGAGCCCTATGGATTTTGACAGCACCAATGTCTGTGCTAACAAAAAAATAATACCATAGCCAACCAAGTCACTCTAGTCTGCATTTGTCCCAGCAAAAAAGACAGCCGACAAAAGCTTGAGTAGTAATACAAACGTTATCCACCTCTAACGTAGTAGCTGATGTGATTTGACCATGACAGTACTAAAAGCAACACTTTTGTTGCAGTCTTCTTCCCCCACGAACATGGATCTCGTGTGACTGCACATTGTCTGCCTGTCCACAGTGTCTAGCAGAAGCACATAAAGGCTCATTTGCACCATCTGCCAGTGGAGGTGACAGGGGCAACTCAAGTGCCAATGGGCTATTGAAAAAAAAGTACAGCTGCCACAATCTACCTGCTCTTCTGTTTTGCTCTCTGTGGAATATGTCTTGGTTAAATTGGTCTTTTGGTGGCTTTTGAAGGCCAGCGGTGATGAAAGACTGAGACATTGTGTGGTTGCACACAGTCTCAGCAGGGATTAGCACTTGTTAGCTAATGTTCTGAGCTATTTGTGGTGAATGGAGGTTGTGGGAAAGGTCTTCTTTACTTAGCGTGTGACTGCATTTGACTGCTATACTGTATAGTGAAGCTAAATGGGTAGTATTTCCAGGAGGAATGGTGTTTAGCCACGCTAGAAGTATGGATGAAACCTCTTAACAACTATTGAAAGGATTGCAATGAAGTCTTGCACATACATTAATTTCCCTGGCTGGCAGGATGAATCCTAATGACTTGGGTTATCCCCTGTCTTCTTCTCGAGCACCACCATGACGTTGACATTCTTATTTTATTTTTTTATTTTTTGTGAAAGATCTCCACAATTATCAGATGGATCGCTATGAAGTTTGGTATAGATTTTCATGGTTTCCAGAGGATGAATCCTAATAACTTTGGTAATAACCTGAATTTTCCTCTAGTGCCACTATGATGTTGACATTTAAGTTTTCAGTAAAATGTCTCAACAACTGTTGGGTGTATTGTCATGGGATTTGGTGCAGACATTCATGTCACCCTCAGGATGAACTACTTTGGTGATCCCCTGATGTTTTATGTAGTGCTACCGTTTGATCAAAATTGTAATGTCCAGTACTTTAGTTTATGACCAAATACCTACAAAACTAATGATGTTCCCATCATAACTGTGAGAATGTCAGCATGCTGACACTAACATTGAGCTCAAATCACCACTGTGCAGCACTGTACAGCCTCACAGAGCCGCTAGCATGGCTGTAGATTCTTATTCTTGTTGTATTGAGATTCCTCACTGGACTGATTTCAGTGCAGAAATTGATACATCTGTCACATCTTTAGTTCATCTGAACTCTGATTGTCAGTGTCAAAGAAGAGAAGAAGGTGTTCTGGTAGTTGCAAATGTACAATAAGACAGTTGTAGACTAATTGTGGTGTGCCAACCCCCTTTGCAAACTGCTGATGAAGCGAGGGATTCCACTTTGATGGTAATTTGAGCACAGACATTCTTAGACAAGGATATTTCATGAGGGTTGATTCTGTCCCTTCACATCTCTCTCAGGACTTCACACTTCCAGAAACTTCCTAACAAAGTTAGTGATCGTTGGTGCAATGTGTCATGCTTCTGACGGTTTGATTGTTTCTGTGTTTCCACATTCAGAGGAGCGGAGAGAAAAAGAGAGCTTCATGTGTTGCTCAAGGTCCTTTTAGATACTCCCCATCCCACATCTCCCTGCACAATTAATTTTATCTTTGGGGTATTATCAAGAGGGAGCCTGGCAAAGCAGCATGACAGAAAAATGGCCCAGAACCCCGAGGCCCAGGGTGGGAATTAATCTGTTTGACAAGATCTCTCACAAACGATTTGCCTGGCTTTCCTTCAGTTGGATGTTGCCTCTACCCTGCATATCGGAGGGGGTGAAGAATGAGCATGTTTCAAACATAATGCGGACTGAATCGACTTTAAACGTTGAAGTGAGCAGCGACAGGGTGTTGTTGATGTGTTTGAAACGTAAGGAACACATGCACCCCTTACAGGTGTTGGGTGTTAGGACAACCTTAGTGGTATGCCTGTTAAGTGGGCATTAGCATTGTTCATATCAACAATGCAGCCACAATGATGAATTCCTATCACAGCCAGCTGACATTATTTTCTCCACAAAGCAGAATGCCATCCTGAATCAACCTCCCAAAAACGGTTAGTCTCGTTCTTCTCACACTTTCAAAACTATTGACATCAAGCAGACGTTTGATGCATTATCTGGGATGCAGAAAATTAATCAAAGTAATGATTGAATAATTATCTCAAGTGCAATTAATTAAACATGCCAATGAACTCATCTTGAACAGCTGTCCTAGCTTCACCACTTAATCACTTGTGAGAATTACCAAACACAAATGGAGGACGCCGAGTGCATGCAATAATCTCTGCAAAGTGCATTGTTTACAAACAGTAATTAATATCACACCGTGTATTAGCAGGCTAAGTGACTGCAGTGCACTTCTATAATTGTACCAGAGAGAGTTGGGGTTCTTCCCCACTCTTGCTTCAGACACATTTTGTTAAGACTGGAGACATAAGACTGAGTGCTAACAGTATAGGCCATATTCCAAAAATTCAACACAGTCTTTTTTCAGTCTTCTGTGATTCCGTATTTTGTGGGTGCCATAATGCCAAAAACACATCCTCCATCGCAAAATCTATGAGTTAACCTACTGAATGTCCTGGACACCATTAACCTGATAATTCATGCTCATCTCAATTTCTACCTACATACTGTAAAATGGATTTATGTTTCTGCCTGAGAATGTAAAATAGTTCCCACTATATTTGTTGGCAGAGAACTGCCTAAAAAGTGTCAGTGAGCTCTCTTAGTGTCTCTTGAAGGGATAGTTGTACCCATGCCAGTGTGGGAGTCGGGCATCACATAGACGGCTTTTCATGGTCCATGAAGCCTGACAGTCACAGTGGACTCAAGGAGATGGTCTGTGTGGTTCTGACATATGTGGGACCTATCTTCGACAGACTAGCGTCTGGAATCATGAATGAAGATTGACAACGTGTAGCACCAAGTAGCAGACAGCCTAAAAATTAACGGAAGATCGAAAATGTCATATATGGTCTTTTATGGGATAAGTTATGATTTACTGATTACAATAACACTGCAGATCTGTAGCTTAGTTCAGCACAATGTACTGCTGAATTATGACTGACACACAGACACACACACACATATTATATCAGTAATTACATGTACTTAATATAGCTTACATAAAATGGTGCTATTGTCCTAAGAATATAAAACCATTGTAGGATTCAGAATATGAAAAAGGATAATTAGCATATTCGTTATGATTTTAATATCTTTCACAGTACTGTACCTTTTTAGTGAGGACTGTACCATCCGAGAACAAGTGAGATACTACAGTAATTAAACTAAGCTTAGTGCAAACGGTGTGCCTCACTGCTTTCTCCCTCTTCTGAACTTCAAAATGGCCATGTATAATGACAACATAGATAATGAAATGCCTCAGAGGTAGGAGATAATAAATACAGTGGTGGTGGTCTCTTACTGTGCCAGACAAAGGTTACTGTTTAATTAATATAAAGTTGTGTATTATCTCTGTGTACGTAGTTTACAGAATGTGTACATGAATTAAAATGGACAAAATCACTGTTTAGGGACATTGCTGCCCAACCTAGCATAAAAATAATGCCTTTATTTAAAAAAATAAATTTGTCATCGTCTTGAAAGAGCATTTAAACTAAAGAACAATAAATAATTGATGAACATAACACTAAGCCTAGACAATGGACATGCATCTGCATTTTAAGTCACAGTTTCTTGAAATAAAATGGCTACCAACTTAATCAATTAATGTGTGGAAAAGCAATTATCTTGAATTGTGTCTTTGGTAGAACTCTGTGGATTTCAGTGGGGGAAAAAAAAGATTTGCAGAGTGATGGCCTTTAATCAGCCTTGTGTTGTTGCAAGACAAGTGTTGAAGCTGTTGCAGTTGCATCTTCTTTGTTGCTTTTTTCTTGCTTATTTTTCTGTCTTTTTATTCATATATTTATGTCACGCTGGTATAATACTCTTAATATCTTCAGAGAGAGAAGAATTGCAGACTAAGTTTAAATTCTTCCAAGTGTGGAATTATTATGGCTTGATATAAATGGGTGTGGGTGGGTGGGTGGGTGCATGCATATGTATGTATATGTAGATTTTGCTCATTTAAAAAATGGATCAACCACTTGTTTGTTTTAGTTTTGAACTTTTTATTTTTTAAGTGTGTGTGTGTGTTTTGGATCCGGTTAGCACATATGCATCACTTTTGCTTGTCTGTGTTCTTTAAAAGAAAGTCTAATAAAAAGTAAATAACAAAAAAAAAAAAGAAAAACCTAAGTTTAAAGTACACATTAATTTTGTTGCTTGTCGCAAGGAAAACATCCAGTCACTTTGATCATTTTATTGTTTGTCCAAGCAGAGTGCTTTGTTGGAATCGATTTCCCTCCAGTATAATTGGTGTCATGCCTGGTTTGGCTAAATAAGCCATTACACCAGTAGATACTCTGGGAAACTAAAAGGGCATTGCTGACACTTTGCTTAAGAATATACTGAGCAATTACTTTGACAAAAAAGGTTTTGGGGGCATTATGCAGTACTAAGCTCTTTGCACAACTTGTATTAGTATTAATAGGAATTACTCACACTTAGTCGAGATATATCAGCGATCTAATCACACGTCTCTTGTCTGGATTTGTCTGTGATTTCTGTGTGTTATTTGGGTGCATTATATACATGCTTTGTTTTCCCTGCAATCATGCTTAGTTCATGTAACATTCACATCACGAATGGCAGCAACATTTGCTGTTACCAAATTCTGCAGTATTTCATCTCGCTTTAACTTGTGTGCACAATGGGTTCACCTCTGATCAGTCAGTCACGCTCAGTGAAAGTCTGTAAAACCCCAATTCAGTGTCAGCTATCCAGAGGAGCTTAATATATATTGTGTTAACAGAAACGTTCAAGGTTATAAGGTTAATATCTGGCAGTGACTACAATTCTCTATGATATTGTAGCAGCACACCGTCTGTCTGTCTGTCAGTCTCTCTCTCTCTCTCTCTCTCTCTCTCTCTCTCTCTCTCGTTGTCTCTCTTCCACAATAGCGTTATTGTGTGAGTTCACACTCACACAGATGCACACACACACTCATGGCACTCTCTCTCCTCCCTTTAGTGTACAAGTTGCAGCACAGCCATCCATCCAAACCCGTAGACCATGAAATTAGGTTAAGACGTAAGGCTGTGAATGACACAGGTGTGGATACAAATGAGAACATCCGAATGAAGAAGTACAGATCCAAGACGGCTGATACTGTAGTAGTTATAAGCATTCAGGATTATATTTCACAGCTTCCTCCATTTTATTTAGCCCAGTTTTCCTGTTGTGTATTAGTGGTCAAGACAGGGCATTAGCATACATGCTGGGAAGCTGTGCTTTAGGATATTAGGAGCTATGTCATATTCCAAATCTCATTTCCCATAGAAAACTTTAAAGTCGCTCAAGCTTGTCTGCAGTCCTCTGCTCTCTTGTATAAATAGGAGCGTTTCCTTTTTTTCATTTTTTAAATACATCCATATTCTACAGTATTGTTCTTTTTAATAATTTCCCTCCATGTACCAATCATATTTAACAAATGACAAGCACAATGGCAATACTTGCAGCTCCTTTTTTATGACAAAATGAATGTACTAACCGTATCGCCAGACAGAAATCTGTTATTGGACATATCTGCTAAACCAAGGATTCAATGATAACATTCTTTGCCCTGTAGACATCATTAAAAAAAGTATATATATTGTCACAGTTAAGCAACTAAAACTAAAGATTGTGAAACGAATTGATTGAAAGACAATTTTAATTGTTTTTGATAATTGCTGGGAGACTGGGCTGAATATGTGCTGCCTTTAGCGATACAGACGTAAACCAACATGGCGATGTTAAGTGAATTGTGCATTGATCACAGTGAGGATGTCATGGAATTTCATTTAAATGTGGCATGAGCGAGTGCTGTGTGAAATATGAGTGCTAACATTTCACAATTAAAATGTACATTTTCTGATTATGCTATATAAAAGATGATTCTGCTTTTATACTGCTCAATAGGGAAGAACAGTTATTTAAGGGAACATTATTTCCTTAAGTGTGATAAACTGCTGATTAAAGGTACAGTATAGAGAGGCAAAGTAAATTAACTGTGTCCCAAATGTTGGCTGTTGCTGAACATGCTTGTTGATTGAGAGTACTGCATTAAGAAAGAAGTCAAGACCAATTGGTTAAAGATGATTGATTACATTAATGCAAGTCAATGAAGGTGGGTTTTTGGGAGTGATTTAAACAGAAGTAGTGATTTGGCAAGCCTAAGCTTCAAGCTGCACAGGCCTTTCCAAAGAGCATTAATGGCAAACACCTAATTAATCTAGACTTTGGAACCGCCAGCCATATTAGAGTTTTTTCTGTGTATAGTGGAGATTGTTCTAATTCTCTCGATGTTCCAATCTTGTTTTATTTTTTCCTTACATAATACAAGAGAGAGAATCTGACAAGACAAACAATTGCAGTGCTGTTAAGACATCAGACTCATAATCAAAGTGCTGTAAAAAGGGTCACAGCTTTTGAAAGCAACCACATCTGGAGCTGGTAATGTGAAAGCATCATATTGACTATTGCTTTTACTGTAATAGCTATTGACGTGTGTATCAGCTAGGCTTTTCTAACATCTGCAGTCCTTCAAATCCCACTGAGTTCAAACATGAAAAGTTTCTACTCCATTCGCCATAGTTGTACATTGATACAAAAGACTGCTGAGCACTTAAAAGGGAATGAAATATGTGCAATGGTGAATGTGATATCAGCTGAATGTGATTTTGATTGATAGGTCCTTTGGGGCCATGTGGGGTGCACGAAAGAGAGGGTAAGGAATGAATTTGCCAACTAATGAGCCATTCTGTTTTGAATTATGGTTAACCTGGGTATTCAAGATAGCATGACAGCGAGAATGAAGGGGTGGGGGTGTGAGTGGAAATGGAATGTCAATCAAGGAAAACAAACCCTGTACACTACAGCTCAGGTATAGCTAATTGCATAGGAAGGCTTCAGCAAACCGTGTTATATACAGTATAAACACAGATACATGTAACAGTATAGTTCTGCCTTATATGCACAGTCAGTATGAAATGAAAAGACGTGGCAAATCAGCTCATGTAATGTGTTGACTGGGCTTGTCTGCGCGCGCGCACACACACACACACACACACACACACACACAAAATATACACATAATACATAAGCACTTGTGTGATGCCAAAGGGTCAAGTGGTTTTCATTGTGTGCCATGAAAAGTCCTGACGCTAGCTAATATTTCCTGATGTGTTCTTTTTATTTGCATACTGGGTGCTGCCTCAGCCAGCTTCTATTGTCCGAGCTTTCTATTTGAATGTCAACACTATTATTACAGCAGGTGATGCAACAGCAGGTGTCTCTCTGCCTGTGAGTCTTCTCGTGTCTTTGTGCCTCTCTCTCAGCCTCCCCTGCTTTCCTTCCCTCCGTTTTGTTTAACAGCTATCATTATGTGTCTGCCAAATGGAATCCACTTGGAATCCACTATTTCTACCCTCCGCAAGCATCTCTATTTTTCTAGGCTTGACATTCTACCACTCTTTCCCATTCACTCTGACCATAATAGGTGAAACGGAGAAAGCTCCTTGTTGCTGTCTTGCCTCTCTTTTCCTATTGTTTACAGCCAAAGCCTTGACAGTGTTGCTTCAGACTTGCTTGGAGAAAATGGACACTTTGACATTTCACACCCTGAAATGTGTCAACGCATGGTGTTACTAGTAAACACTGTTCATTACTGCCTTGACAGCTGATGACCAAGATGCAACCCTCTTGCAGCTCCCTCTGCCAAGACTGCACACAAACGGGACTTTCTAACTTCAAGCTGTTCCGAGCGATCAAGGCTGAGAGGCTTTTCTATTTTCTTATCCTGTGCTCTTCTGTCTCATTGTCCTTACTTTCAACCATGTAATCAAGTGCACTTTATTGCTGTCATGTCTGCATAGGACTGACTATATTTTCAACTCGGCCTTTATTGATGTTGAGAGACTTCAGGGGTTTTGAAATGGGAAGGAAATTATGATAGATTACCTTTTATAACAGAGAAAATGGCTAAATAAATACTTTATATATATTATAATTTGACTATATTTGACAATAACAAATTAATTACTCTGCCACATAAGTTACTGACAAATATATCCTTCAATATGAGGTTGGCATTATTAAGTCAAAGTTTCCTGTCAAAAGCAATGACGATTTTAGGATGAGTCATTTATAGAGGTGTGATGAGATCAATACAAGAGTAGCCTACTTCCTTGTTTACTGCTGCAATTAAATGCTTGGTTACGTTGTAACCTTGGTTCTCTGAGTAAAAACAGTTTTTCAGTCATATTTATTAATTTAAGTTTTCTTTAAAATAGTGTTAAAATCTTGTCTCGTTCTAGTGAACCCAATCTCGTGTCTCGTCTCGTGAGTTGAGTGTCTCGTAACACGCCTAGTCACTTATCTTGGGCCTATCCATAAGTCAGTAAGGTTTTTATTTGAATTACTTTTGAAATGTTTGGTTGTAAAATTGAATGAACAAAAAATAATTGCATATCATTGGAGTGTGTATTTTACCAAATGATTAAGACTCTAGCTGCAATTATGACACGGCTGTAAATTATACACAGAATAAAATGTAGCTTCAGGTCAAGTTTTTCTGTACTTCCTTATTCAAACTCAATCCTTAATTTATTTCTCCTTCACTAAGGCATTGCCTTTCTTCAGTTTGTTCAAAATGTCATTTTAAGTCAGCATAGATTTGGCAAGCACACTTTAATGAATCTGAAGTGGTTTGGATTGCTTAGATACTAAGGGTGCTCCGATCGATCGGCTGCTGATCGGTATCGGCCGATAATGATCTGATAGGCCGATCAGATGACGTATTACTCCTGAGAACATTTTCTACATGGAGCTAAAATGACGGCCTCCCTACATTCACCGGTTTGGCAGTTCTACAAGGTGTTTGAAAAAGACAATACATTAGCGATTTGCAACGTGTGTGCCAAGGAAATTCCACGAGGCGGAAAGCTCCAAAGTCGCTGGACGCACCGGAGGACCGAGACACAAAGTAAATAGGCCTTTCTGACCACTACCGGGGGATAGCGGTTAAACAGAGCAGAGGATGTACAGAATGTGTCGGTGTTGTCGGAGCCTGGCTGGCCGCTCGGCGCCTTCAGACAAAGCTCAAGCTAACAGGCTAACGGCTTATTAGCTAGCCAAACACCGAGTGGTAACAACTGCAAAGATTGGATCTGTGAGCACATTAATCTGCTCGGTGTGCATCTTATAACAAACAGAGCAAGCAGCCGCCGGACTGTAACATCTGTTGATCCGTGCAGGACATCACTGTGAGCAGACTTTAGAGATGATGTGACCGGCAGGTAACGTTAACGGTTATCTGCTACTGTAGCAGAGCTGCAAGGAAACGCTGAACTGAGCTGTGTGTTTTCAGTGTTAAACACTGCTGCACGTATTCATGCACAACTGTTGTTGGAGATTTACAGAGGTGGAAGACTTACTCAGATCATGTATACAGAAAAATGTATACAGATTTTACATTTTCCCCTCATACTTCTGTTGGAATGGGTGCGAAGTTGGCATTGAATTTAATTTGAAATGGTATTAAAAAGGTCTTAAAAAGCCTTGAATTTAAGTTGGAGGATCCTGGGGGTACCCTGAGCTGTGGTTCTGTTAAGCGGTAGTTCTTGAAATCCCAAGAGATGTGAATTCAGCCCTGATGTGGAGCTAAAAGAACATTTACCTTAGTTAGGATTAGTCTGAAAATTGACAAAACTACAAATAATTTGTTTTGCTGAAGAAATGTCTGCAGTGATTGAAAGGACATTTTCTAAATTTTGAGCTAGGACTAAAAGCCAAACAATTACTGATGCATTCTCTAAACATGTGCGACTGTTACGTAAAGGCGTAATTTTCAGTTCATAAAAGCGATCGGTGATCGTTATCGGTATCGGCTGATACGTCTTCCAGCAATCGGTGATCGGCCCCAAAAATCCTGATCGGAGCACCCTTATTAGATACTATCACTCCTTCATGATTTACAAGAGGGAGTAAGATGATTTCATTTTCTTATACATTTTAATCTGCCCCTCCACTAACTTGCACAGCTCAGCTGTTTTCCATGCTTACATGAATACTTTAGGCTACAAAACATGCTCAAATGATTCCTAATTAAATGTTATTTTATGGAGGTTTTGGTGAGATTGGTTTATTAGTGAAATTCTTTGTCAATATGCGACGGAATTGATTGTAGAAAACATGACCCAATGAAGACTTATCAAACTGTGAGAATAAGACCTATGTGTCATTTTTGATATTTCTGTGAGTACACTGCATGCTGTACACTGTGTACACTTTGTACTCATTTGTGTAGTGTGTACATTTTACAGGGTAGTGTTGACAGGGTACAGGCTTGTTTTCTCACTATCCAATTACAGTGTAGTGGTACTTATTCAAAAAAGCACATGAACAACAACTGCTGCAGCTTCCTCGCACACCATTTTCACAAGTTTGAAAAAACATTGGTGGAAGAAAATGTGTATATGCAAGAGAAAAAGCAATGGACCCAGTATAATGCATGTGGTTCCTCTATAAACCAAGAGGGACAGATTATTTTTTTGATATTTTAACCCACACGTGTCAAACTCAAGGCCCGAGGGCCAAATCCGGCCCTTCGCAGGTTTTGATCCGGCCCGCATTTCAATTAAGGTTCTCAAATAATTTAGGCCCATCTAGTTTTTGTCGCTTTTTCCAAAGTTTTGACACCTTTTCCAGCAGTTTATGTGCTTTTTTCAATGCTTTAGGCAACGTTTTTGACGCTTTAGTCAATGTCTTGCCACTTTTTTGGCGGTTTTTACGATGTTTTTGGCACTTTCTGACGTTGTTGTCACTTTTTCAGGCAATTTTGACGCTTTTTTTCGGCCTTTTTCCAACTTTAAAGGCGCTTTTTTCAACGTATTTGTTGCTGGCTGAGGAACTTTTTTGCCGAACTTCCTGAGGTCCAAAATGTAAATGAGAAGACTACAGTATATGAGACACGCAATAATACAGTCAAAATAAAAGCATGCCAATAAACTCTACATGTCTGGCCCTTGATGTGATTCTCATTCTCCAGTGTGGCCCTCTGGGAAACTGAGTTTGACAACCCTGTTTTAACCAATCACTCAAAGAGGAAAACAAGATTAAAGTTGTTCAAACATTTGCTCTCAAGATGATATGTTTAGAACAATCGATATCTGTAAATTGAAAGTGAGAGTGATATGAAGGAATTTTCAACAAAAATTTGCTAAGTAGCAATCAGATTTCTAATAAGATTGCTAAATAGCCACTTATACAAAAGTAGAACTCCAGACCTGTGCAGTCTTTGTACAAGAAATACACATTTTCAGTATTAAGTAGTAAATGGTTTTCATATTGGAAGTGTCCACACAGTAATTGGAACACATATTCTCTTGATCTACACATTGATTTTCAGCCTAATTTAATTTATTTACCATTTAGAAGAGACATAATAGAATTTAGAATAAGACATTGGTCTTATTTTGGTAGTCTGTTTTTCTGTTTTGTATTTTGTACTATTTCCTGTTTTATTTTGAATTCTGTTTTCTCCCTAGTCTTGTCTAGTTTTACTTCCTGTCTGTTGTTTTTTTCCCGCCTGTTTGATTGTTTGATGTCTTTCACCTGTTCCCCAGCCCTAGTGTCACCTGTTCCCTGTTACCTGATTACCCTGTGTATTTAGTCTTTGTGTTCCCCTTGTCCTGTATCAGATCATTGTTTCTGTTTGTGGATAGTGTGTTTGGTCTCCAGTTGGTATTCCTGTGTGTTAGTCTTAGTGTTCCTGTGTTTCTATTTTCAACATGGACTTTATTTTGGATTACCTTTTTGCCTGCCTTCTCCAGGGCTCCTTTGGTTTTGTATATTTTTCATTTATTAAATCCTCAAGCAACACTACTCCTGTCTGCCTGCTGTCTGCATTTTGGGTCCCTTCCCTGCTACACCTAACATCTGGATAATGCATTTTGATTTGTTTTTCTGGTACGGATTATTAAGCATAGTTTATCAGACTTGGTCAATAGTTTTGACGGTGTGGGGATAAATTGTATTTAAGGCTAACCTGCTGCAAGGCTTTAGTATAGTATACATTATATTAAGGTATATATATATATATATATATATATATATATATATATATATATATATATATATATAAAAATAAATTAATTAAATAACCAACCACACCTGATGCAGTTGTTTGGATGAGCAAAATATCATCAGTGTTAATTATACCTATGGTAGATTTATGGGTGAGTTTTGGGATTTAAATAACAGATTTGACCATGAATCATGTGGCATTTATCAATGATGTAACCAATCAGTGAAGTGCATTGATCATCCGTAGCCAAACAGGATTCAGGGTGGTCAGTGTGTGAAATTTCTATGGTGATGATTTTGATATCAGAGTAGACAATTGGACAGCTTGCACCTCCTGTAATATTCCAATTTAAAAACTAGAAGCGGCATATTTATAGGTCTTCTGCAACAGACTATAATGTGAATTTTCAGTAATAATATAGTTCATTTTTACAAATGTTTTTAAATGTATATTGTATAAATATGGGAGTATTATAATATAGTTAATATAATATATGCTGCTGTCCATTTGATCATTGAGTAGGCATACACCAGCCTATTTATTACATTTTGTGTCAAATGACATTAAGAACAAAAGAATGGTATGCAAAAAACATACACACTATAAAGAAGGAAATCCACAGGTTGAGTCTTTATTATAAACCTGGTAGAAACTGAGTCTAGATTATGCACATATCAAATTATCTTACATGTTTACCCTTGAAACTACTGTATATGCCAAAACTGTGCCTATGCCATTAATGTCAAATGACATGAGTTTCATCACTGTAGAGATATGGAATCCATCTTGGCACAACTAAGCATTTTAATGATAGTCACTAATCTCATTCATATCTGAATGAGATCTCAAAATTTCTAGTTCAGTGGCTGAGTTTTCTCATATCCGGTGGGACTAGGACTGGCACTTTTTTTTCCCCCCATCGAAGCAACAGCAATATTGCATGTCGTGAAAGTATATGCAAAGCATTTCCCGTTTTCCTTCAACAGCACTCACTCAGAGCAGCCATGGCAAATATCATTAAATGCCTTGCTAACACCCTACCCCCCTCTACACACTCACACATATACACAAACAAACATGGTACAAACACGACCGTCCCTTCTCTCTACCCATACTCATTTTCCCCCTTCTTTTCTTCCTGGCTATCACTCAGTGGCAGTGTGCGAGGGAAAGGGAGTGCATTGATCTGCCAAAGTGAGCAGCCATTTCACAGGGTGAGTCTGCACGGCGCTCCTGTCCCTGAATGGGAATTGCTCATTTCACCTGGCCGCCTTGCCTTTAGCAGACTAGTGGGAAGCCCTGCTAGAGAGGGAGGGAGGGAGGGAGGGAGGGCAGCAGTCAGGGCCCTGGTCAGGGCTTGGCAGGCAGCAGATAAGAGCTCCTCATGCTGCTCCATGCACTTACCACTGCTGCTGGAGCTCAGCCTCTCTCTCTCTCTCTCTCTCTCTCTCCCTTTCTGTCTCTGTGTGTGTTTCACACACACCCAGATGCATAGCTTTTCTCCACACATGTGAGGCACTAATAATAACTTTGGCGTTCTGGTGAGTCAGCTTTCTTTCCTCAGGCAAGGATAAAAGTAAAACATGGTGCCTTTATTGAGTCTGAAATCACTAACTGTGGAATTCCCAGAACAGGGCTTTAGCTCAGCCTGTATTCCATTCACTGCCAAGATGCCATGTGTCCACAATATCTAATATTGTGTTGAAAGCAGGTGCTGATAGAGTGATAAACAAGCCAGTAAACTATGGCATTTGTATGGAAGACATACAGTTATAGGAAATATGTAGTTCTGAAGATCAGAAGAGTTGTAGCTAAACAACTTGGCTCATTTCCATTCCAATATGGACTATGGATTTTTTTTAGATTTATTAATCAGGTGACAAATTTAAATGTTCAACATGTTCTTAAAAGTATGACATTGCCAATTTCTTGCTTTATTTACAACATTAGATATTTCTTATACCAACTTTGTGTTTTTGCAATTACGTTTATATACTACTTCTAATTTGTTTTGCCGAATCGGCAGGAAATGCAATAGCCGTCTGGTTTATGATAGCGTTTATTTCCAATGATGTCGCTGTCGCTTATGCTAGGCACCTGCAACCCCGTCAAGGAAAGGGTTAACAGAAACGTAGTTTTGGCCAATCGGAGGAGGTTGTGCCAGACTCCCGCCTTTGGCTGAGTCTCTATCTCATCTGTCCGAGGGAGAGCAGGAGTGCGGTTGTGATGTTTAACGTTAGTAGTCCCCAGAGAAGAAGTTGATCATTTCATGACGCAGATTAGAACCCAAATTGAAACGTGCAACTAAAATTGCTGAATGTTTGAACATTGTGTCCCCTTGGTCGTTATTACTGTGACTTATAAAGTGTCAGGTTTAGTTCCATCATAGTGTTAATAGTGACGTTGTTGTTCAGTAGCTAGCTCAGAGATTATCGGCTAATGTAATTCCTGATTTGGCAGGGGGGGAGGTTAACACTTTTGCAAGGCGCCGTGTCACATTCTCATTAGGGGATGACCCCCCCTAAAGGTCTGATCCTAGAATCGCCCCTGCCTCAAGTTATACTTCCATTAAAAAGAAAGTATTTCTTGCATAGACATTGGTTGCATATTGGTTGCCACATACATTGAATGCCTTTTGTATTAGATAAAGTTCATCAACACAACAGAAGTGAATGGATTGTAGTTTGTAGTGCTCCCAGAATTGAAATATGACATTTAAAAAAAAATCACAATCAATTTGTGCTTGTTAGTCTAACCTTCCTATCATCTCCATTGTATAGGGGCAAAAATGGAAATGTCAGAGATAGATAATAAAATAAGTAAGGAATTTCAGTGCTATTTTAAAGACATCACACTTTTGGCCCTATTTGAGATTGATGCTATTTTCTCAATATATCATGTCAACTAAATCTGTCTCTGTCAAAACTTAACCTGCATATGAGCCTTAAGCCTCCCAGACTCACCTTTCCTGCAGTGACCCCCCCCCTACCCCTCCACCTCCCCGTCCTGCATGTGTCCGAAACGCATTCCATCCAGCCACTTCATTCCCCTACTTCATCCTTCACATGTTCTCAAATTTATTTCTCTCTATCTCTCTACCCTGGTCACTTCCCTCCCTCCATCTAGCCTATCTCTCTGCTGCTCTCCTTGCTCAGTGACAGTCTCATCACACTCTATCAATCAGGCTTGTGAGGCCCGGGCGCAGTGCAGCACAGCATCGCACAGTCCTGGTCCCATCAATGCCAGTCAGTCTCCCTCACTCTCTCAGTCACTTTAAAACGGTTTAGGTTGCCAGATATAGTCTGTTTCCCCCCCCCGCCCTGCAGGCCAGGAGATGGGAGGGACTGAGCGGGAGTCGAGATTCAGCTTAGCACTTGATTTGATATCACTTGACGTATTCTCTGTCCTGTGCTCACACTCAAAATAAAAAAAAGTCTTCTTTTAAACAAAGATGGATATTTAGACACGTGATCAGCTGGAATCATCGGCTTATAAATTCCGAAAACATAAAGAAAAGACAGCATGTGGGCGCCCTTGATGTGTCGCATGGATTTTAAGCAAATGGGAAATTATGCAAAACAGAGGTCAGAACATGTTTGTCCTAAACTCATCAGCTATTCTTTTCAGTCTCTTACCTGCGGCAGGCCTCATCCTGTGGTTGACGTCTCAGGAAAGAGAACTGCACAAATGAGAAAAACAGAGAGCAACAGGATAGGGATGAATGGCTTAATCAGCCTGTCTATGTGGCGTACAGAGCGGCATTTTTTGTACATTTATTACAAACGGCAAGGAACGCTTCAAAAAAATAAAGCATCAATAAAGTTTACCATAAAGTATTTGCCATAAAAAAGTCTTGTCGTTGTTCATTTAATTAGTTAATTACTCAGCACCATTACGTACAGAATATATAGTAAAGACAAACAGGGTTCTTGTTTCGCAACCAAATTTCAGTTGAAGGAACAGAAGATTGCGTGTGCACTAGAGAATGACTTAACCACAGTTATCGATTGGCTTTGTGAATTATAATGAAAACAAGTGTAATTACATTTTCCTTTAAGTAGCACAACAAATTAGGCTTGTGAGTTATTCTGGAAGCGAAAGAGGAGGAAAAAAAATCTTGCATTTAATGTGCTGGGAAGATTTTCTCAGGCTATTTTCTTGCTAAATGCATTAGCAGATGCTGCTGTGCCCATACAAGCCTGTGGTCTAATATTCTTGTAAATGATTAGCTACTTATTTAACCAACAGGGAAAATCTGCTTTGGGTGGTTACAACAAAAATTACTTGGGAATAAACATTTTCTTTTTTTTTTTTTTTGCTGCAGTGGGTGAGCTTTAATTTGACTCATTATCTTTTTAAACATTATTGTAGGGCTTTATGGCAGTCAAATGAGATGATTAGCAATGATGATTATGAATGTCATGATCATAGTAGTCTATCTGCCCAAAACTTCTCATTCATGCTGATTTACAGTCAATTTTCTGTGTGAAAGTAGTTGGCTGATTTTTATGTGAAAGTTAAATTGAAAGCAAATAAGCATACTGGATATTTGGTAGCATTAAAAGGTCCTCATGGAAACAGAATCGTTTATTTACAGTTTTAGGGTCTGAACGTGCAAATGACATGGAAACATAATTACCCAGGTGAGGATATGATGGGTTCCTAGCCCCTTCAACCTGACTTCATCAGCAGTGTGTGTTTGCTAAGTTCCTTGTTATCTGGTTTCTCTCTATACACCCTGTTCATGCTAATGAATCCACAAATTAAATTGTACAACAGAGGAATATTAGGGTGCTTGCCGTTTTGATGTGGTGAGGAATACTCAATTACGCTGGATTTGGCCTCCGTAATTATTACATTATAGCTAAGATAAGTGTTCAATGGCAACAAATGCTTTGATGGACTCCATTCTGTAACAAAGGCAACGGGTGAGCAAAGACGAAAATGCCAGAACAGAAGAGCGAAGGGGTGAGAAAATAAGCAAAGGGGAAAAAAAGGCAAGTGAGAAAGTGACAAGAAAGCTATCGCACGGGAGCTCCTGTCTGCAGCAGCCATATTTCATTACACAGCACCAAAGCTTAGGAGGCAATCAAGCATATTTAGCCATCCTCGTCTCACCCCCCCCCCAAAGCAATTATTACTCCCCAGTTTTTTACTGTGCTTTGCCATGGGGAAAATGAACCGTAGTACTTATCAGCTCAATGCATACACAAGTGACTAGGGTGGAGGACATGTAGGTGTGTGTGTGTGTGTGTGTGTGTGTGTGTGTGTGTGTGTGTGTGTGTGTGTGTGTGTGTGTGTGTGTGTGTGTGTGTGTGTGTGTGTGTGTGTGTGTGTGTGTGTGTGTGTGTGTGTGTGACCGAACAAGCAAGGGCATGCGCGGACGCTTTGTTTATGTTTTGGGGAGGTGTTGGAGGGGAGGGTGGAGGCGAGCTGACCACCAGTGAGAAATAGGTTACCTTTTTCAATCCCATTAGCTGGGTAACATCAGCACATTTAGGGGCAGCAGGCGGAGCGAGTGGAGATACAGAGATAACCATAAACATGTCACCAAAAATGCATTGTTATTTGCATTCATATTGGAAAGAGCCAAATTGATGTGGGGTCAAACAGGGAAGGTGAGGGTTTATGACCTGTGCATAGCTCTGCTGTCAGCAGCTCTGATCTATCGGAGCGGCCAGCCTTGTCAGGCTTTACGCCTGATTATATTATCATGGCTGACGATCAATGAGAATGAATGATCGTTCATCCGCAAAGGGGAGTAGAAAGAATAAAGCAGAATGCAGGCAGTAGATTATTTAGCCATACAGTGAATAGCAATGCATTTCCCATCCTGAAGTCATCTAGTTAAGTGATTCATTGCGTGGCAGTGCAACACAAAACACTTTCAAAATACTTTGGCTGTCTCTTGCTTTTTCATTCAGTCTGTGTGTTTTTTGAAATATTATCTAGCCATAATAGAGTTAGGCGACAGAACTGTGAAAT
The DNA here is from genome assembly GCA_023631565.1 of Gymnocephalus cernua. NCBI lineage: Eukaryota > Metazoa > Chordata > Actinopteri > Perciformes > Percidae > Gymnocephalus > Gymnocephalus cernua. The sequence continues at coordinate 12,881,959 of CM042445.1, forward strand.
AAAAAACAAACATACTTCACTATTCGGTGGGTTTTGAGCAGTTAATGTGCAGTCATTTGGGTGGCACCGCCGCCAACTGCAGCATTAGTCCCCATCTGGGGACTTGTGTTTTGGTGAAAGTGCTTCTCCATTTGTGAGACTCTTCAGTTCTGGGCATCCTCCCCAAGCCCATAACTCAACGTCCCTCTATCACTCCCATGCGACTGGCTGTCATAATCATCAGCATTATGCTACCTCAATGGGCCTGATTTACAAGTCTGGACATAGCACCAGCTCCGCGCCAAGGGGTAAACATGAGGCGGTTTGCTACCGCCAAGCCTATTTCTCCCTACTGCATTTAATGGGTGGGAGAGACCCATGTTCATAACAGAAACATAGCTTTTAACATCTATGATTTGTTTACAGCACCGCAAATAAAACTGTTACAAAATTATGTATGTGGAAAAGGAGTCACCTGTGGCATAAATTAGGATGCAATGTAGTTTACATGTATTAGATTCAAACAGTTTTTTGATCAGGGACTGTATGAAATTATAAAGAGGGGAGGGGTGGACCTTAAGTCAGTTTTTTTTTTTAAAGCAAGGGCTTTCTTATGATTATAATTATATTAATTCATAATATAATTACTATAAATAACGAAATAATGTAAGGTTTTTTTTTTTGGGGGGGGGGGGGGGGGGGGAGTTCGGATGGTCATTTGTTTTCTCACCTCATATTTATTTTTAATTTCGTCCTTCCCTTGCAAGATGTTTTGTTAATAAAAGAGGCTTAGATTGTTCTAAATGATGGTGGCTTCAGTGTGTGCGTCACATGCTGAGGACAGCAATCCTGTCTCTGTTTGCCCATCATAATCATAAACACAACTGGCAGCCCAAAAGGCCAATCAGTTTTTTTAAAAACATTGGATCTTTATGGATATACGTGATTAAACCAACAGTCCCTCCCACCTTCAAAAAATGTATATGTGCCCTAATAAGTTAGGCAATAATACAATTCAAGTTCAGCAGTGCAAAGCAGTAACAACCGTTTGTTTTTTTACTTAAAAAATAGAGTGATTTGAATATTCACCTTTTGATGTTTTTCCTAAATGTGACTATTGGAATTTGGTTGTACAATGGAGGCTGTGAAAAGTATTATTCCATTAAGAAATGATGGTTTCAATGGTATGTACAGTACACCATCTTAAATTATTTGCATTTTGTCTCTTTTAAATAATTATGAAACAAGTTGAACCAATTCAATATTATTGTCATTTTTTGATGCACTGGGGGGAGGGTGTTAGGAGTGCAAAGAAATGATTAATAACGCTCAGAAGGGCCTTGCTTAACTAACTAAGACATGAGGTTCACCCCCCTCCCAATCCCAATAATTTGAATACAGTCCCTTGCTCTTGTCATGTATTTCTAATATGATTTTATTTTAAAATAACACATATGTAGTTAAAGATTATAAATAATATGCACCATCCAATCAAATTGTATGAAACTATACCTATTCTCTCTGTATATGCAATATATAAACACTATCACATTGCTTTAACTATTAAAACATAGTGTATTTCATGGAGTAATAAGTCTTAATATGTCTTTGGACTTTGATCATACTTTTTTCACCTTGAGGCAGCACCAGGCCCTTCCCTTAACCCTCTCACTCATTCCATAATATTATAATAGCCCATATTCATCCACATATTGCACCTGCTAAGTGATAGGCCACATAAATCAATTTTATATATATACACACAATAACTGTTATATGCGGCTTCCAAACCGCCTGCTGATAGCTGCCATTTCTTATCACTCCAGTTAAATATAGCACCGTTATGAAGGCACTCTCGCTTGCTGTCTAAATGGAAGAGACTGAGAGAGAGGGAATGCATTTTTGTTCAAACTACTTAAGCTGCCTACAAAGCTCTGCGTGGTTATGGAAATTTACTGAAAAGAGAAGGCAATCTTGATGACAGAGAATCACCTATATTCTTGTGGATTTTACTCGTTATGTTGTCTGCAGATACTGTGATTCCTGGGTTCATAGAGTAAGTAGTAGTTATGTGCATACAATAGATTTATGCTAGTGAATATAATCATGAAGCACAAAAATGCATGCAGCTTTCTTACAACTTCAGGTGAAGTATTAATATCCATAAAGCAACATCCAGATTCTTCATGTGATCACTCCGTTACAGGGAACATGAATACACTCTAACCCTCCCAGTTTCATTATATTTCTGCCTCTGAAATGTTGAGAGTAATTCTGCCATCTGCGGTATTAATTTGAAACGCCTGATACGTAAGCTAATCAAGCATGTTTATTTTTCCTCTAGTTGAGTTGTGGGCTTTAACATTTGCGAGGAAATGTGTATCCCGTGGTTAATGAACTAAGCTGAAATGAGTTCTCATAACGGTGAAGTGAAGTCAGTGAAAACACAGAGCACACATTCACCATCTCTTTAGCACATAAGGTTCCAACGAGGGATAGTTAGATTTTTCTCCAAATGGCATCGAGCGTAGGCGTTGGTAGGGAAGGCCCGTCGGCGGACAGTGTGATGTAGTGAGACCATTTGATAGACAACAGCACAGCAGGAGAAAGAGGAAGTGGGACTACAGAGCCAAGAGACACTTTCTCTTTCACTCTCTTGCTCCCAACTGCTCCAAGTGCCAGAGACATGGGCCGCTGCACAGACAGATGGCGACGAGGTGTGTGTGTGAGACACGGGGTGAGTGAGTGTGTGCGTGTGTGTGTGTGCACGCACGCACGCGAGTGGTGGGTGGTGACGCCATCCAGCTTTGTGCAAGTGTGAGAGATGGAGTGCGGGAGATATAAGGGGAGAAAATGAAGGAGGGAAAAGCACTGCAGAGGTGTGTGTGTGTGTGTGTGTGTGTGTGTGTGTGTGTGTGTGTGTGTGTGTGTGTGTGTGTGTGTGTGTGTGTGTGTGTGTGTGTGTGTGTGTGTGTGTGTGTGAGCAGTGACGTTCTCGTGCAGGCATTAATCCACATGGCCTTTTTTTTACTTCCACATCCAATTAGCTTGTGTACTTCATTACAGCAGCAATAAAAGTTCATTTGCGCTGTCACTTTGCGCCCAGCCGCCGTACTGCGCAGCGTAGACGTTGCCGGTAAGGGACCTCTCCTGATGACGAGAGGCACACCTACTGTAGGAGCTGTGGGTGTGAGGAGGATGTGTGTGGAAAGATTTTGTATTGACAGACTGCCATCTACTGGATTTTACTATAATTTCAATACATACTGTTTTATTATCATGACTCCTCTTGCATACAGTATATGTATATATAGATGTATTTCCCTTTAATTATTGTGATTTACGCTAATTATGCCAGCTTTATGCACATATCTAAAGCTTCACGGATGTAAAGCAATTCTCTCAACAGCTAATTTAATGTTTGCTATATTATTATATCTCTCCTTTCTCAGTTTATTCTTTAAAAGACAAGTTGTGTCCCTCTGATGGAGACCTTTACAGTTAAAATGAAGATATTTTTCAGTAGAATTTCACCTGAACATTGAGAAAAGATTCAAATTTCCACAGTATTGTGAAAATAAATATTTAATAACTTGAATTTGCAACTAAAGAGACTTTCTTATGTATTCTTAAATAACATCAAGTAAACTAAATTACTGCAACCTGTATTTGTTTTCTTTTGAAAAATCATAATTAAGTTCTTTTTTTAAAGTTATATTTGGTTTGGTGTAAAGATAAACAGGAAACCATTCATAAAGAATCAATATTCATTTAATGTGTGCATTTAAATCTATGAGGCTATAGCAAATCAAAGTACATGGAAGCCAATCACTTTAAAGATGGGCGGTAAATAGCACAGCTTCAGATGGAGTCACTTTAAGGGCAAATGATGATGCACAGCACCATCTTGTGGTTGTATCACACTGGATAAAGGTTGGCATGACCACCACAATTTGACTAAAAAATATACCCGAATGTAGAAATCTGATGATTAAATTTGAAGCCAGGATATCGACAGTTGACATCAACAGTTTAGACAGCTAAAATAGCATTCCTCTAAAAGTTTGACACCAAAGGAGATATTTAATATTTAGTAAATTAACATTTCTCTTTCACTTCTTGTGGGGAGTGTAATCGGATTAAAGGTGCTCTAAGCGATGTTGGGTGACGTCACTTCTTGCTGACGTTCGAAGTGTTGTCAAACAAAACGGAGGCTAGCTCGCCCCTCCCTCCTCCTCATCCCCTCCCCCATCCTTCAGCGCGCTAACCCCCCCAACCCCACCCCCAAATCCTTCTTGTCGGTTATTGGCTGGAACGCTGTTTGTTATGTTTGGTGGTGCAGGTTGACACAGTTTGTTTTTGTTGGCGTTTGTGGAGCCTGGGCTGTCTACAGAGACCACGTTTTTGTACAGTGTGTTCAGGGGACAGGCAGCTAGCAGATAGTGAGGAGATGTTTGCTGTATGTGTCAAAAAAGGTTGTAATTTTTTAATTAAATGGATCATAACACTTGCTTTTGCCATGTGGACATGTACCATATATGTTTGCTCAGTGATATGGATTGAGGAACAATGTAATTAATCATGTATATAAGCAATGCTATTTCATTAGTGTGTTTGTGTTTATTTTTCTGCATGAACAGGTGCTTGTATCTGTGTGCTTGAAATGGACTTACAATGCATTTTAAAAGAAAAAAAATGTCATTACATGTCACGCGACTAATAAGCAGTCAGTGTGCGGTTAATGGTCATGAAATATGCACCAGACTTAAATACCTCATCCATAGTGCCTTGAGATAAATCCGGGCATTCCATTAAACACACAGCAGCTCGGCTCTGCTGCAAAATCATTCCTCCTTTGCAGAGGAAATAAAAAGACTTGCATATGTGTGTTTCCTAATAATCACAATAGCAATGTAATGGTGTAGAAGTATGTAGCTACTGTATTTAAAGAAGCAATTTGGAGGTTATCAAAAGTTGTTACTAATCATTTCATATTTTTTTTTTTTTTTGTATTTTCCTGATATACTAAGGCCAGTACTTCAATCTCTAATCCTGTGTGTTTGTGGCTTAGTAAAGATTCACCGTGGGGAAAATGCTAGCTGCTATCTGACATAAAACAGATTTGATCCATTTTCCAGAGCATATCTGTCTTTTTCAGACAGACGGTTTTCCAAAGAAATATGTCAGCAGTCTGGGGATTATGCTTTTTTGCTAATCACCAAAAGATCCAACCTGCCCGACATTTTTTTGGTTCGACAATGCAGTGCGCCGGGCAAAAGTCCTTTCCCATTTAGATGCTTATTTTTGAACTCCTTTTATTCTCATTGTGTTGGTACAATCAGATGTATTAACCATTGACTTCACGCTCCACTGAGTTACATGATTATGTAATGCAAATGAAACGTGATTTAGCAGAATGAATGTCACAACCTTGTTCTACTGATGTTGAGCGAATAGACTCATCATCATTCATCCAGATTTGCTCTTCTAAAAAGCGAGCACGAGGATTTGGCACGGTTTACTCCGTTGGGGGATGAACTATCTATCAAAGTATCCTGGAGGTGAATTTTCGGGTGAACATTTTCCCTCTCAGTCCTGCCCCCCGACAGCACTTCCACACACAGAAAACGCATTGTGAAAAAATGTCATTTATAATATATTGTAGCATAATGGTTTCTAGATTATATATACTGTAGTACACATCTTTGGAGGGCCTTACCCTGAGTCAGGCCTCTCAGGCAATTCAGACTGTGTGTGTGTGTGTGAGGCCGTCAAGTGTAAGCACACAACATGTGGGATGAGCGTGATGGATTCCTCGTATCGTTGGTAGTTATTTGTGGCGTGCCTATAACCACAATTCCCCAGCCACAGCTTATTGCAGGGCGAAGCTGAGCAAGATATACTCTGAGGCTGGCATAAAGCCACTGGACTTTGTAATAATTCATCGGCCAAAAAGCTTTCCATGTACTCACCGTGCAATATTTATACCCCACTGAATGTATTTTTTCAGGTACATCATCGCACAGGCCCAGGGCAGGGATTTTCTCTTCTGAGAACAGGTTTTAGAATTTCAGACCTTCGTTAAATCTGGGAAACATTTCTCTGAATCTGTCCCATGATCACATTGTGTGTCTGCTTAGAATGATGCATAGGAGCTAGGGCCTATTTATAAACTATAACCTATTTTGTAATGTTTTTAATGCCTAAATCGAATCCCTTGTCTACAATTTCAACTGTCGAGTGTATTCATCTTACAGTTAAACTAAATTACAGAGATGTGAGTGATTTTAACAATGCCGACAACAATGATTTGGGGACTACTTTTTGATAATTATTTATTCAGAGATGGACATTAAGCCACACTGACAGTGAGCGTGTGTCTTCTGTCCCTGTATTAGCTTGTCGTGGTATTCTCTCTACTCTATCCGCAGTACCCCGTCCAACCCTCCGCCTGAGCTCTCATTAGAGTTTCTGTCTGTTTGTCTGGTTTGTTCTTCAAAAGCCCTTTTATTCGTCTTTGTTTTTGTCTTTTCTTGTGTTGCTTCATTACCAATGCATTTTCTCCTTCCTCAGAGGCTTCACATGTAAATGCTTAATATTTTGCAGAGCGAAGGAGTGTTAATGGACACGAGAAATTTGGAAACACATTATTGCTCATGGTGGTGCTCTCTTAAAGGTGCAAGCTAAAATGCTATGAACATATGTTAGGTAATCATGATGCACTATAGTTTTTAATATGTGATAAAGTTTTCCGTATCAATATTGAGTATGTTTTGTCTTTGAATTCCAACCAATTATGAGTTCACAGTCATCCTTCAGTAATAGCAGAATATGAAAGTTAAAGGATTCAATCTATGATGCTGTTTTTCAAGTTTGCAGAAACGTGGTCAACATTGAGTGGGTGTCATTTTTAATTTGTTTATGTTTTCGATCTTTATTTATTAAGGACAAAGTGCAAAAATGAAGTGCGGTAGTCAACAGGGCTTTTTTATTAGGCTTACCTTTAATAATGATGTGCTCCTTAAAACGTGACACTAACCAATATATGACACACAACTTTTTACTTTATTGTCATCAGCTTCGAATAGTGACATACATGTCTTTCATTGTGTTAATTCAAATTTCACACCATAATTAGGTTAGTTTGTCCCAAACTCTTTAAATACAACAGGAATTGTATGTTCTTAGTCTTAACACTCGCATAGACAAAAGTGGTTTGAACTCTAGACGTTTCACTCATATTGAAACTTCCAAGAAGAAGTTGAATTTGATTTTAAGACGTCTATATGAAATTTTCAAGTAAAATACATCCTAATGTCATTTACAAAATTAAGACAATGTTCTTTTTATACCATTCACAAAATGTAAAAGCTACAACTTCATTTAAAAACAACAAAATAATAAAATGTAAGAAAAAAAGAAAAAAGGCTCTGCTACACCGGTCTGTGGTTTTTCAATGGAAATGCTGTTCCTATTCAGTCTGAAAGCAGCTTTTCTCATATTAGAAGCTTAAAGTGAAGAGGAAAATGTGTCTGCTTTTTTGCAATTAAGCTCTTTTCTCAACAACTAAATTAGCTACCACAAATGCTAAGTTCAATATGGAAAACCTTGTCTGAGTAAACAGCATCCCTATGGATTGTGTGGGTCGATGAATTTGAAAGAGCAGGTGTCCAACTCACCAAGAAATGAGGCTCCTCTGTTGGGTTCATGCAGGTGCCAACATGCTGCCCGATGCTGCGGTTTTACCTCGCCGACTCACCACTGAAAAGAATGCCCCCTTTGCCCCCACCTAGGAGATCAAAAGAATCCGTGGGATAAGGCCTTAATCTCAATTAAGTGAACAAAAAATATGACATAAAGCTGAAGAAAAAATTACAAACATTAAGAAAACAACCTGGAAGGACTGAAATATAGCCAAATGAGTTTCTGCTGTTCTTCAATAACAGCATAAAAATCAAGAGCATCAACACACTGCTTGCCTGAGTGGCTTAGTCCATCATTTCAAAGCAAAATAAATCAGTGGAGGGAATGCATTTCTAATATAAGCATGCTTTTTATGGCCTACATCTCTATTCATTTACTGTTGCAAAGAGCAGGAAACATGTAACATAAGGGAGAAAGCACCAACAAATGTCAGATTATGTAAGTTCTTTTTTTCCGTTTTCTTTTTATGGTGGTGAATTGTCTCTGACACAACCACCTTGCTTGTTTTTCTACCCACTCTTTTGATATTGCACCCGATATGACAAAAGACACCTCAGAGTAAATATAAGAAGACCAAAGCTCTAACTGTGAAAGCTCATCACACTTCAGCCTCACTGTCATTTGGCAAATTTGACTGTAGTTACAAAGATGTGTGAAAAATGAAAGGCAAAGTGAACCTACTTTACCTGTATGAATGCACTGTAAGTCTGAACAACTTATTTTTTTCATTTGTGTAGACTGGTGTTTGCAATAGAAAATGAAAAGAAAATAGTGTGGCGCTACTCTGAGGTGATATCCTAGCTCAAAATAATCATGCAAGGTCAATCTAAAAGACTCCACTTTGCATATCAGTGGCATCCCCTTAGTGCTATTAGAAAAATATCCTAAGTGTTTTTTAAACTTGTAAGGCTGTATTTGTATAAAATTAACCTCTCAAAAGACATATTAAAGACAGGCATTAAATCTGACGTGCCTGTGGAATAGCTTATGAGCATTTGCATAACATTTGCCTCCTGCGCAGGTGATAAAGCAGTATTAAGCCTGGATTACAGTATTTGATTTTGTGTGTGTGTGTGTGTGTGTGTGTGTGTGTGTGTGTGTGTGTGTGTGTGTGTGTGTGTGTGTGTGTGTGTGTGTGTGTGTGTGTGTGTGTGCGTGTGCGTGTGCGTAGGTCTCTGTGTGTGAGTAGGTGTGTGTTTGTACAATTAATATATATGTTCTACTGTGAACCTGAATATGTGCATACTGGAATCTGCTTTAGCTGTTTTGGCATGCCTCCCTATTGCCAGAAGGGCCAAAGAGAACAGCGTGCTATGCCTGACTGCCATGTTACTCATGTGACCTCATGAAAGTACAAGTCCCTTCAAGCGGTATAATAAATCATCGCAGACGGTGCCGGCCCACAACACATGCTTAGATGCACGCACACACTTTTTGCTAGTAGCCAGAACATAATATATCAAATTTAAGAAGTATGGAGAGACAATCATATCAGGTACCCTGGCCCTTCGAGGTAGTGTGATGGGCCAGTAGTCAGCTAGGTCACACCACAATGGAAAGCCTCTCTCTTGACCCTGTAGATGGCCATAGCCATTGAAGTATCCTCCTTGAGCATTAGAATTAACCCCTAACCTACTCCCACCTGGTAACATCTACAGTAGGCCCTAAACAGAAGATAGATGAAATGGAAATGTATCCCTGATGGTTGATCACAAAATATACACTAACACTAAGAGCCATAATTCAACACAGCAATAATGGACTGTGGTTTGTGGCACTTTATCTTTTTCCCCATTTATAATTGGCCTTTGCTGTAAAAAAAAAAAAAAAAAAGGACCGCATTTTTCACAGTTAACAGGTCACTTCTTATTTATTGTAAGCAGTTTTCAGAAGTAGACTTTGGAAACTTTTTTGTTTGGCTGCTGGACTTATTGCTATTCTAAACGAGGTCACCTGCTACTGCTGTGAATTCTGCTTTATATAACACAGCTCCCTCTGTCAGGCGGAGGGCACCTACGTACCCATTGTTCTTGGTAAAATGCACTAAAACGTCATTAAACGAGTGTCTTTAAAGCTTTCTCTCTGAGAAAAAAGCAGATTCAATTTAAATGTAATGCCTTAATGGTTGTTGAACAGGGCATTCAAATGGCTTCCAACAGACAACGCGATAGTGACAATTTGGCCGCTGTCGTTTACAATTCTTCAGGCACAAAGTTAGTCTAACCCACTTGTCTGTACTTAACTGTTTTTGTCCTGACTTTCCACTGAAGCTACATTTGTCGCTGTCATCTTTAATTTAAATCACTTTGCCACCTGAGCCTCCAACAAATTTTTTGCAAATGTTCACAGTAATTTACACAAGGGACAGAGAGCATCATATTATGTGCCAAAGGCTCGGAGTTTAAAGCATCGGCGCGTTTTTGGGAACATATTTGATGCTGCCGGTAAAAATAAGACAAAAAAAAAGCGAGGGCCTTCTCCCAATAACGAGACACTGGGTAAGAACAGCCCTGCTATAATTTGATCTCAAAATAGCACACTGCAAAAACTTTCCTTGCAGGTGCATTTCATAAGTTCATAGGAAATCCTATGGACATGTAGTAATAAGTTATGCTCTGGTGTGTGCTGCCCAGGGAACAGTAACAGCAACACAAATGCTCCAATTATAGCTGCACCTGCAAGGCTTTTGGGGCAAACTACAGAAATACTTATTGATCTGAAAAATATCAGTACTGTGATAGAGGGTCACTCCACTCTGGTCCCAAAGGACATGAACTGTACTTTTAATGATCTCAACTTGAATGTCATTATGATGATAACGATGAAGATATTTTAATTTGACACGTTGATTTATTGCATTATAGTTGAACATTTGTGCTCTATATGTGGCAATACAGTTGAAGGCATTGCAGTGATGATATTCTTTCGAAACGTGATTTTGGACCTTATTGATCTTATTGCTGATTTGCCTCAGGAAGCTTCCTGTTGTGTGCTTAGGCCTCCACAATGTGCTAAAAGGACCTGTCAGTCGTCTAAATGCTGTGAGAAGTGTGAATGGGTGCGTCATCTTCACAGTGTGGAAACAGATCTCTTGTAAAAAAAACAGTAGAGCAGCAGCAGTAGAGATTCCTGTACTCCAGAGGGCACCATTAGCATGCTTTATGTGTGTCACTATGCAATACAGAGAAATACCAGTGATTTTTTCAGTCAAGAACAGTAGCCAAACAACAGCATTACCGGTACTGATATGTAAATGTCTATGAGAAATATTCTGGTCTCTACAATCCACTGTGTAATACTGTAAACACAGCTAGAGGAGAAATAATTTACTTTTCAATTTGTAGAAGAGCAAGCCTGGTTCCAAAAAAGGAAATCATACTTAATTTGTTTTCCGAGTATGAGTATTATTTCATATCAAACAATAAAAGTCAGGCAGTCAAGAAACCAAAGTGACAGAGCAATATATCATGTGTTCTTTCCATACAGTCATCTATACTAACAACGTTTAGTTGTTTGACCCTTGATATGATTTCTATGGGTTGACTTTATTATCTTAATTTATTGTGGGCGCATCGACATTTGAACATTGAAAACATCATTTTGGTCATCAGTGATTGACATAGATGGAGTGCTTTATTGAAAAATACAATTTCAAGGAAGGTTTTCTTGGATCTTACCCGCTTTGGAATAATGATATGCGATCGCTGCCTCGGACCAGAGTGATGAAAGAAGAGAACTCCTCAGAATCTCCCTGGAGGGAAAGAAAAAAAAGAGGTCACGGTGTGTTATGCTTTAGTGTATTGCATCATTGTCCATTCATAACTAAACACTTAGTTCATTGTGCTGTAGAGTTGCGTACGTAATCACATGTTGAGACCTACAGTATGGAGACGAACATCTGCCGACATACCCTTCAGCCACTATGCGTTGCTGTGTTATCAGCATAGTCCCATTAGGGTTCGTCAACATGCTCCATGTACTTTGAGGAGGTGATTTCCTTTTGGGCATAATGAAAGCTGCTAAAAATAGACTCCTGCATGAGTGCTGACAGTGTCTCCACCACATGCTGAAAACAGGATAGCAGGATGTTTGGATATGTCTGCTTGTAAGTAATAATTTCTGACAGTGACTCTCTCTCATGCGCCCTTAGTTGTGTGCAAGAAAGCATGAATATGCACCTGACATACACACACACACACTGATACACAGCGATGATGTGAACCATACAGTGCACATACGTACATGGGACCTTAATTGATTTTGTCAATGGCTGGGTTCAGATTGATGATAGAATAGGGTGGTAAAATGATGTCCAAGGAGCATAGAGGTCCTCCTCATTCTTGAAAACACACAGACAGGCTTTGTCAAACACACACACACATCAATATTAACCGTGTCTAATGTTTACCTTGTGAATTTCCAAGACCAGAGCTAGGCTCAGTAACGGAAGAGGAGCACATGCTTGGACTACTCTCAAACGTCACAGCGGCGCCTGTGATTGACAGATCTCTGACTCTGTTTGTCTTGCATTACAATGACACTGATAATTGGATGTTGGACACCATTGCACACACTTCCTCTCCTATCTGCTCCCTCCATGCAGTGTTTTGCATCTTCAAAGCACTGCAAATGTGAATCTAGCTTGGCTTTTTGCATTTCTGCTTTGCCGACGCACTTGTTATGCAAAAATCATATGTTTACTTTCAAGATCAAAGTTTCTTTCTCCCTCCCCTTCTTCATTTTCCCCATCTAAAAATGGACTCCTTTCATTATGCAAGCCAACAAAAAGCAGCGTCTGCTCATGTAGCCCATTTCAAGCATACTGATTAATTAGCTTGTGTAATTAGCTTAATGATTTAGAGAAACATGGCCATGGCCACCCAATAAGCCATTCTAATGGACCCCTGTCTTTGGCAATTAAAATGCCCATAACTTAACAATAGTGGCTTAAAAGTCCAGCTGTCTGCTGTGAAAAAAGTAGGTGGTGCAGTAATCAATGTAACATCATATTAGCTGGTGTTGTGTTAAAGGACACTGTTTTACTTGTGAGATTGTGTTGCATTGTATGTCTTTGTATTGAATACTATTTTCCAGAAGTGCAGACACCACTGGAAGACTGAGCTAATTAAGCATTTTCTTGAAATGTGATGTAAGATGCTGAAAATGTGAAACCTGCATTTAGTGGCACAAGGAGCAAAGTTATATTCCATCTTTCTTATTATGCCATTCTGTATATCTTCTGTCTGCCAGTTATGTTAACTCATACTCTGTGTGAGCACACACTGTAAAGTGCATGAGTTAGGACATTCAGTTGTGGACTTTACCGTTTCCATTAAATGTGAGTCAAACCAGACAGTATCTCTGCTCTCTGACGGTAGCATCAGCATTCCTGGCTGCACTTCAGACATAAATTGCCGGTTTATGACCTTCCCCTGAACAGTAACCAACAGAGACACCGGCTCGACTCATAAAACCACCAGAATGTTGAGCTGGAGGTGAAGATATTACTTATCCATACACAACTTCTAAAACGCCAGTCAAGTGGGAGCAGTTATACAAAATGTAATCCTTATTTTTTTTATTTTTTTTTTATTTTCAGTGCTCTGATTGAATGCTGAGAGATCGCACCCAGTCATTAACGACTAGTAATTTACAGCACACTTTGCTGCTGACAAAGCATAGGAATTATGGCGCCATCGTTCTTGTAAAAACGGGACAGCAAATGGACTGCGGCATGGAGGGTTAGTTCACTTGTGTGTTGCAAGACCACTGTAAAATCAGCCTCAGGCCCGGGACTAAAAGTGGCAGTAGAAATGTCAACTTAAGTACTGTCCAGTTACAAAATAGATGCTGATATTGAATACCAATGTTGGGGAAGCACTTCAGTGGTCCATTGCATATACAAAACTGTGACAGTAAAATAAAGAGTGCTTAACCGGAATGTCAATCACATATTTGCTGCCTGATTACAAGCATCATACAAGATTCTTCATGACAAAACCATGAAAGTCAATTCAATATTTCTTTAAGAATGGTTGCAATAGCTAAGTGGTTAGCAAACAGTCAACTAGTTACACAGCAGGCAGACACAAGGGAACATTAGCATTGATTCAGAGTCATGTTTATGGCCACTAGCCAAGGTGCTAGCCTGGCTTTGCCTTGCTACTTCTTTCAACTGTTGCAACTTATCTCTAGTCACAAGTTACTTAACTCATTTGATTTATCAGAATCAACCAACGCTACTGTATTATTCCAAAAACTAATGTCATTTGCTGCAATTATTTCAGCAGTTCCAACAGATTGCATACGCCATCTCCCCGAAAGCCTCTTTAATGAAACAATGTAAGGCAAATTTGTCATTAGGCTTCACAGCACTCCCAAACACACTAATTGCCACGCAGGCTTGATAACAGTCTGTTTGTGTCTGTGTGTGCATGTTTCCAGCAGGTGCGGTGCTCTATGCTTGTGTGAGCTGAACATCACAGTCCCGAGTTTGACACCATTGTGTCAAAAACTCTGTGCTCAGCTCGTCAGCTCTGGTGCGCTGTGCCCAAAACAAGCCAGCTAAAAATGAGCACTTGGGAAGTGATCTGCATTTCGCTTCCATCTCTCTGTCTCTCTCTCGCTCTCTGTACCAACAGCTGCCTCAATGGCACAGGGTAGCGTCACTGTCAGACGTAGATGGAATTAGTTATATAGTACATCATATGTCTATTCAGAATTGGCGTCATGCATCCCAAAAAAAGATATGCTTTGACTGGGATGTGGTTTGATATTTTAGAGACATTTGCATAGGTTTGCAGTTGTCAGGCCTGTGTTGACAGGATATCACATTTGCCATGTGAGCTGTCTCAGTAAGAAATGTTCGCATCCAAACACTCAAAGATGCATCTTTTACTTATGAGTTATGTGCATATTTGGCATAATAAATGCACATTTGTTAGCGCTTTATTGCTAAAACTGGCCATTGGTGTTCCTCCTCTCCTTAATGTAATTGCTTATTCTTTAGAGAATAGCCAGATTTTTGTCTTCTGCACATAAGTACTATTGGCAGTAAACTGAATTGTCTTGCATCTTTCTCTCAGAATGAAGAATTTGGACGGCTGCTGCTGCTGCTATGGTGAAGAATCTGTGAGTACAGACATCTTTGTATGGTACCTTTTCCTCATCTGCAAAGCTCTCTGATCAGCAGAGTTTTCTATCATGCTGGAAACTTCCCATCATGCTGAAACTGCTCCTCCCCAAAGGCTATCATAATCTGCTCAGCGTGCATAATGTTAATCGTTCAAATATCTCATCAACACAACAGGATAAGCATGCTGTCAGTGCAAAGAGGGGAGCGAGTGAGATAATGTGTGGTAGACAGAAAGCGAGAGGAGGTTTGGGGGGAAAGGAGGAAGGGCTTTGGCGGTGAAGGATGAAGAGACAAAGAGGGTGAAGGGTGAAAGATCAGATTAGATAATGAAACTGAGAATGAAACAGGAAGGTGCACAAGAAAGAACAGGAAGAGGGAAAACACATTAAGGCAAAGTGGGAGAATTGCATGAAGAGAAGGAGAGAGCAAGAGAAAGGAAAGGAGGGCAGCTCCTCTTTGGAAACTCTACGCCACTATATTCTGTCCCTTTTTCCAGTCAGCTTTGGAGGAAAATGATAGCATTGATCATCTTCTTAAAAGACCGCTTTTCCTGTCACCGTATCACCTCACGTCATTAAGATGACTGGTTGAGTTGCCTTAAAAGGTTTCTCTCATGCCCGGCAAAGACAAGCTGTTGGATCACCTTCCACATTCTGGTCTGCCTTTATGTCGGCGAGACTGCTGACAAACATAAGAACGCCTAAGTGTCCGTCATATTGATTTCCAGCAATCTGCTTTTATTAGATCAGATTTAATGAAAGAGGGGCAAAGTCAGGGAAAGAAATCGACTCAAAATTGTGTTGAATTGTGACCCATCCAAAAGCAGTAGGCATATTCACATGGACTGAGATTGTATTGTAAAATGCTGTAATTGTTAACACATGTTCATCAATCAAAAACGGGTAATTTCATCACATTCATCGCCTACAGGACAGATAGTCTATTTCTTTGTCCTGATATATTACTTCTTCAGTTTTAGGCTCCCTAAAGAGTTCCCGTCTCAAATCTCATGAGTACTGGGACCAATGAAGTAAATAACGTTTGTTCTCCATATCGCTCACATTTCCTCCTCTATAAATCCACTTGTCACCGCGTAAATCTTTGGGAAGTTTGGGCCGCCTTGTGCCTCTGCTTATTAGCTAGCCAAGGATCAATTTATCACCTTTGAGGACAAAGAATGGAGGCGCTTGGGGATTCTCTCTATCCCTTTGATTTATGGAGTCGGAGGAGAGGCAGGGCATTTTTGGGTCATGCAAATTCTTCTCGGCACAAGTGCCTGCCCCTCCTGCCTCCTCTTTGTGCTGAATTCATTTCTTTGGCAGTGAGAGGAAGAGCTGAATTTGTAAGTAAATCAGGTGGTCGGAGTGTGAGTGGTTAAGCTTGTTCAAGTAAGTGTTAATGATGGCGCTGCGTAAATACAAGGATCATGTATCAAAGGGAATAATCCACTTTCAGTGATGGCTGAAATAAGGGTTGTTGGATTGTTGGACTCAAATCTACAGCACAGACCTTTCACGCAATTCTAAGCCTCCACCACTAGTCTGTGCTATTGGTCTAGCTCATTGTCCCTCCGCTCTTGTGACCCATTTTCTCCATGTAAAAGGCTGCAGGAACTGTGGCTGCCCCACCTTACCTGCTCTAAGTGGCTACCTCGTCTTGGCGGATGAACTACAGTGCCAGGCTGCTGCTGTACAACTCCCTCATTTGTAATTGTCCTCATGTAAATGATGGGCTGGGGATTGGGGGGCTTGTGGGAAATGTATTTCTTGTGAAGTAGAAGCGGCTCCAGTGAGGTTGATGGAGTGTTGCTGGCTTTGCATAGCGGTTACAAGGCAGGTTTGAAACATTGCATCACATATTGTTTGGTATACAAGTGTGAATCCAGTGTGATTCAATATTTTATCATCAGACACTTAAAAAAAACATTAGGCACTTTTATGTCAGAACACTGACTAAGCTGTGTGTGTGTGTGTGTGTGTGTGTGTGTGTGTGTGTGTGTGTGTGTGTGTGTGTGTGTGTGTGTGTGTGTGTGTGTGTGTGTGTGTGTGTGTGTGTGTGCATGAGCCATGAGTGTGTGTGTTTGGACAACTGACAGAAATACACGTATACACACTTAGAAGTCGCTCTGGGCTTTTCCAGATATTAAACATTTGAATCCGACAAAACCTTCTGCATCACATGGATTTAGAAATCCACCCATCCCGTTTCCATCTTTGTGTGCGTCTTAACTACAAAGTTGTGCGCAGGCACCAGTTCACAACTCACTCGCCACTGTCTTGGCTCTCGTCCACACTCATCCCTCCTCATAACAAATGAGCCACTACCGGCCAGCAGATTTCTCCAACACATACCAGTACCGCCACATTTTTGTCATCTTCCCTCTCCATTGCTCTCCCTCTCACTTTCCCTCCCTTTTCCTTCTACCTTTTTTAGGCACACTCTAGCCTTTTATTGTGGCACAGAGCATACGACTTGCCGTTTGCTGAGTGGGCAACGGGGAGCGGAGGAGGAAAGAAGAGAAATAGAAAGCAAAGACGCAGAAGGAGGAGGGAGGAAAAGAGTTATCTAACAGGATTAAAGGAGAACAACGGAATGGAAAGCACTTAAAATACTTGACATGAGCCCTTTTGCAAAACGGAGGGGATGAGTAACAATGGCTGAATCACTCTTGAGGCTCGCTGTCTCAATACACTATGCACTCTCCTTCTTCCTCTCTCTCTATTACCACTTACTGTATGTCTCTCCTTCACTCTCCTTCTATCGTCCCCTTTCCGCCTCATTTTGACTTGCTGTCCAGGGGATTTGATGGATCTCAGAGGAGTCATGTTAATAACGTGAGAGAGACACTGGCTTTAATTAACCAATGGAAGAAAAGGTATTTAATTCAGATGGAATGGCAAGAGCTTCCACCGGCATATACTGTAAGCCTTGGGTAGATTTTGTCAGATAGAGGGGGAGGGAAATCAGGAGGGAGGATGTTTAGAGATGAGTAGATCAGGAGGTGCAAAGCTTTCAGAATGGGATCTGGTGAGACAATTTTGAACAAAGCAAGAATGGATGATAGGCAGATGTAGATGACGACTGAAAGAAAGCAAAACAGAGGTTTGGCAAAAGGCAGAACAATCCAGTGTATAGCCTGTGAATGGCTGGGTGAATAGATGATGAAGTATGTCCTGTCAAGAATAGGGCACAATAGAACAACTGATTGGCCCATTTCTGTCCCAAACCAGGGAGAGAAACAGGAGATAAAATGATTTTACAGCAAGGCCAAACAAATTTCTTAGTTACTTTTACCGGTCTGTTACACACAAGTGTGTGTTTATTGAGATGTCGACAGCAAATAGGAACAAATAGCCTCCCCCCACACTCCCACCATACGGGAATCAGAAAGGTGGAACAACATGACAAATTTCCTCTGGGCGGATCGAACTTCCGGGAAAGAATAGCACTTCAAACGATCGGCGTGCCTCGCCAGCTTCCCTGCTCGTCTGACTCACGAAGATAGCAGCCGTCTGGCAGCTCAGCCCAAAACACACACACACGCACACACACACACACACACACACACACACACACACACACACACACACACACACACACACACACACACACACAGGTGTGGGAGCACACGGGATTTTGCATAAGTACACACAAGCCCTCTTTTACTGTACTCCACAAAGATCCTATCCCTCACCAAAAAACACAGACATTGAAGAATCCTCCATATCTTGTAACAGAAGATGCGGCACATCTTTTTGTCCAAAACGACCTAACTTAACAAACCGCCTACATTTTGAGCAGATTTTAATGCAGCAAACTAATGTGTTTACACTTGCTATAAAAAGACTGCATTTGGCATATAATATCTGTGGATGAGGTCTCTGGAGTTGCTGCTGCCTCTCTTTTTATATCACATAACAAACATGTGACGGCAGTGGGAGAGAAACTCTTCAGCCTTTGTAAATAGGGCACCATGTGAATATTTTACTCATGGCTTGTGCTTATTGCACATTCATTCCATTTTGAATCATCGCTACTTTCGAAATGAGAGGAAAGTAAATATGTATATGAAAACATACAAATAAATAGGACGGTGAGTGCTCGTGTATGCACACACAGCCTATTCTGTCCTTCTCAACAAGAGATATTGCATCCTTGATGGTTATGTAAGGGACATCTTAATGATAGTAAGATCATGGCAGTATGCACAACATAAGTGTGACTTTGCCGCCTGGTAAATTGACTGAGAGATTTTGCGTTTGGTGCTAACTCTCCAGAGAGAAGACTTAAGGAGCTTCTGGGATATGAAAGTTTAAAGATAAAGGCTCGGTTACACAGAGGATCTGCGAGTGCCTCAATGTCCAGCTCTATGCCATGACAAGAGTCATTAGGCTAGAAAAGAAACTGATGGAATACCTCAAAGGCATAATCAGTTGTTTACAATGGCAGGGTGGGAGAGGAGGAAGGAGACGGAACGACGAACCTTCACAGACGGAGGGTTTAAAAAATAAAACCTCAGGGTGACCAGACGGTGCTCTGACATACACTGAATCCTCGCTGAGACACTCCTGATGTGTGATAGCGAGGGACAGGTGGGAAACGCAGAGAGAGAAGGAAAGGCGACAGAGAGGATGGATCGAGGAATAAAAGAAGTGGTTGAGGGAAGGATTAAAGAAAAGGTGCGAGACTAAAGTAGAACAAGAAACAGAAAATGGACAGATAACCTGAGAGCTCCTTTAAGCTAACTCAAGTGCCCTTCAGCAAGGCACTCCGACTGCTCCAATAAAGCTACTCGGTGGCAAACAAAACAGTGCCAGGCAGCTCCCAGGTGCGAAGGCGTGAATGAGTATGACCTTTTCTCACTCTGCAACTACTCCCCAAGGCTGTTCCTGTAAATAAGAATGTGTTCTTAGTCAATATGCCTTGTCTGATAAAGGACTACACTTTAAAGAGAGCAACACAGAGAGAAAGAAAGAGGGAAGGAGAGCAATGGAGTGCAGCAAAATGCACTTAAAGGATAAGGGAATAGAGAAATTGACAAATTACGTGAAGTTGTTTTAGCTTGAGATACAGTAAGCAATATTTACATTCGGGAAGGTCAAAGACATCGTGCCTCCCATGATTGCAGCTGATCTGAGCCCTGTGACGGAGTGAGGCACATCACCATGCACTTTGCAATGACTGTCAGCATACTAAAGAGAAAGTCACGTCACTGAAAGAAAGGAGAAAGTGAAGGAGAAAGGGCGGGGATGAGAGACAAAGCGTTGAGAGACAGCGCGGGGACGGAGGATAGAATATTAAAGCGTGGCGCGCAAACTGAAATGTGTACAGCGAGACAGGAGCACAGCCAGAGAGGGAGAGGCAGTCGGGAAGAAGAAGGGGAACTGTGAATGAATATTAGGGAGAGGGCTTATTTACCTGGTGTTGATATGGATGAGGGGGGTGGGGGTGGGGGGGGGGGGGGGGGGGAGACAGTCTTAAAGTGGAGGAGAGTGTGCAAAAGACAGATAGGGGTTCTAACTCTCCTCTGGGAAGGTCTGAAAAAAAATGAGAGACAGGTGAGATAGAGAAAGAGTGAATGGGAGAGAATGTAAGGAGACACGTGGGATAAAAGAAAAGGAGAGAGCAGAAGAAAAATTTTGGAAGGAGAGCAGAGATAAATATAGAGGAGGAGACAGAAGGAGAGACATTTCGAACAAGTCCAAACTATCGTGCCAGAACACACTTATCTCCCAAAGTACAGACAGTACATTATCGCCACTGGCACTAAAAACAGCCTGAATCATCAATAAATGAGATCCGGCGCAGGTAAACACGACGCGGTGTTTCAAGCACAGAGGTATCAGTGCTGACAAAGGTAGCGCGATGGTGAGAGGATACGGCCGTGCAGACGATTTCTCATTATCTGCTGCGTGTCAGTTATTAACGCAGTGTCCATTCGAACATCTAATTAATGCAGATAGCCAAATGCCAAACCTGATGAAATAACGTGATGAGGGATTAGCTGGAATAACAAACGCTCTGACTGGCATAACTTTGTCTCCCTGATTAGGTGGCAGAGAGACGAGGGGAGAAGCATTTCTGGATCACTTAAGTCTTTTTCTTTTTTTCTCCCTCTCTTTCTCCTTCTACCTCCACTTCACTGTCCTTAATGAAGACTTTTTCCTTCTGCCATGTGCCCCCATTCTCCCAGCTTCCCTCCCCTAAGTCGCTGAGTGCTGTCCTAATTCCATTCTGATAGATGGAGAGGGGAAGAGGCTCATTAAAAATGATTGTGCTTCTCCTGTTTTTTTTAGTCATGAGACGTGTGTGTGTGGGGGGTGAGTAGTGTCTGGTCAAGTTTTTTACAGCTGCTGTTTTTTAGCATTTGGTAACGGGTAATTGTTGTTTTTTATGCAATGTTTTGCTCCAGAAATTTGCCCGGAAAAAAATAGGACATTATATTAAATGAAAAGGAATCAGGCCTGAGAAAACAAGGATCTGGCTACTTAGAAATAGAAAAGCCAAGGCCAGATTGGCCAAGGTCGAAATATCAAGTTTCGAGCATGTGTAATTCACCTTAGGTCGAAAGAAGAATAGGTGAAGAAGAGTTATAAACACAGAACAGACAGTTCTATAATATATTGCTTTTTCTTTTTACTAGTGGGAAGTGTCCCAAACCAAACTAAGTGCCCTTTTCATATCGGAAAACATGCTTTTCCCACATTGCAAGAGAAACAAGCGTTTGCTTTCGAACAAAGAGTAGTGTGTTGTGAGATAGCTGGACTGTTAACATGAGTCATCAGGGACTTTAAGCCGAGTCTGTAGATGAATCAGGAATAGATTAACATTTTAAGAAATACACTTAAGCACTCTCTTCCTAAGCGTTAGATTTTATGATCTATACCTCTTTCATTGCATTAGAAATGAAGCTAGAGTTAGCAGATTAGCCAAGTTTAGCATAAAAATTGCCAGCAGGGCAACAGCTAGCTTGGCTCTGTCCAACGTTTAGAAATACAACTGCCAGCACCTCTTAAAGGTGCTCTAAGCGATGTAAGCATGTCCCCTGAACACACTGTAAAAAAACGTGGTCTCTGTAGACAGCCCAGGCTCCACAAACGGCAACAAAAACAAACTGTGGCAACCTGCACCACCAGACATAAGTCTTCCAGCGTTCCAGCCAATAACCGACAAAAAGGATGTGGGGGTTGGGGGGTTAGTGCGCGGAAGCACGGAATGGAGTGGGAGGGGATGGGATGAGGAGGAGGGAGGGGCAAGCTAGCCTTGTTTTGTTTGAAAATAATTTGAACGTCAACAAGAAGTGCCGTCACCCAACATCGCTTAGAGCACCTTTAAGCTCACTAAATCCCTATTTGCACGGGACTAGTATTAACAGGGGACCTAATGTGATTTAGAAATGAACCCCCACGTCTGTGTTTCATGCAGCGCATTCGCATGGGATAAGCAAAGTCTGTATTTTACTCTAATTTACTGACATTATCCCCCACATATGATCTCAAGGCTTTCCTTTATAATTGCAAATGCAGCCAATACAACCCTGAATCACAGAGATGCCGATTCATACGGGACTACAGTAATATTATCACACAACCTCTGTGTTTGATAAAATATGGTTGGTAATTTGCGGTGGAATTTTTACTTGACAAATTACAGACATGGCAGATTAGAACTGGATTATGATCACAGAAGACCTCCGTAATTATTACAAATTACTAGAGGTCCCCAGCTAATACTAGTCCAGTACAAAAAGGGCTTAATTCACATTTTGTATCTATATATTTGTTTAACCCATACTAGCGGTGGAACGGTACATGTATTCGTATTGAACCAAAACGGTACGGGCGTCTCGGTTTGGTACATGAATTTACACGGAGAATACAAGGTATAAAAATAAATAAAACTTGTGTGCAAATTAATTAATGTAATGCGGAACTACTGTTAGATACGCGCTTCTTTAGGGACACGGACACCTAATCTGTAGCCCCCCCCTTAGCTCTGAACCTCACGAGCTCCACCTACATGTCGAGTCGGTCCAGACAGAGCCATAGCTAGTCTTTCTCTATCACTCTGGGTCCAGTGAGTCCACACAAAGCAAACTAGTCCCTTCCATATACAACCAAACACAGACATAGCTGTATCCCTTCTTGCCTCGCCAAATGGCCTCCAGGCCCGTTTGCATTCACATATGAGAGCAGCGCTTGTCTCCCATAATCACACTACTAGCTGATTGTGTTATTTGGTTTACAAATTCCAGATGGAGTCTGGAGATGATGTGGGGTAGCCTACTTATTGTTTACTGTTTATCTTACTTTATACACGTCATGCTGTTGCAGCTATTTTAGGGGAGAGACTGTATAACACTAGGTGGTACAGCCTGAGACATGCACAATGAAAAAAATTGCCTTCTGCATTTTTGTTTTGCCTTTCCCTCCATTTTACCGAACCATGATGTCTGAACCGAGGTATGAAACGAACCGTGACTTCTATGTACCATTCCACCCCTAACCCATACACAAACCCAGATATTAAATTTAAACAAGTTGTGGTTTTATAGAAAATTATACACTGACTTCCTGGAATTAGGTTGCCAACCAGCGTAGACTAAAAATTAGGTAGACCATAAAACTCCCTGTAAAGCCACAGGTTTTTATGTGTACATTTTCATTTGTGCATGGATTTAACCAATCTAATAAAAAAACACTACTTCATGAGCTTTCGAGGTGCTGGTAGGTGAATTTTTAAACTTTAGAGACAGAGAGAGCCAGGCTGGGTGTTTCGCCCCACTTCCAGTCTTTATGCTAAGCTAAGCTAAATGACGCAAGGCTCCAGTTTTATAGTTAATGCACAGGCATGAGATCTATCAATCATCTCATCTAACTCTCAGCAAGAAAGTGAACTAGCATACTTTCCAAAATGTCAAAACCGTTACGGTAACACTTAACAATAAGGGTGCATTACTTTAAAATGTAAAGCCGATGTCATAGTGTAGTAACAAATTTGGACTAAATTAGCTAAAATTGACTTAAAATACCACAGCAGCCACCAGAGGGCCTATATAGTCAATATGGATGAACCATAACCTCCAAAACACAGGCTGCGAATCCATTTATTTGTAATCTGAGATACACTCTATATATTTTAACCGATGCATAAATCACTGATTAGGTCCTACTTCCTCAAGTAGACATTTCTGCAAAGTATTGTAGTACTGACAGAGAACAGCTGCAGAGAAGGTGACAGGATATGGGAAAATTGTATGTATGGAAATTATTCAAACAGGAAAATAGTGATGTTCCATTACATGTAATGTGAACTGTTTATCAGTCCAAGTATACCTAAAACCTGAAAAAAGAAGAATAATGAACTGTTTAAGCTCTTTCCAGTTGAAGCGTGTTGTTTTACACTTGAACTCCTATGGAAGACCTTTGTTTATCTAAAAGCATCTGTATTTTGCAAGCCTGCTCTGTTAACTGACATTTTGTAATTGCCAATTTACAGTGTCACTGTCTATGAGCAAAATGACAGGCATGGCTATAACCAATACTGGCACAGTGACCGGTTTTGAGAAAATATGAAAAAGAAAGGCCTAATTCTTTGTACCTAGCACAAAAGACTGCTGCGTATTCTAAAAATCCTTCTTTGGTTATCAGAATCACTGATACGTACATAACTAGTTTACAGACAATAATAGCTTTTTTACTTTTATTATATTCTCAAATTGTTGTTCATCGTGTAGTTAGTCGAGTATAATAAATGTAACAGGGAAATAAAAGCTCAGCTGAGATATGGGAACACAAAAATTCTACTACTAAATAGTTCAATATCTTCTGTTTCAATTGCATCCACCTTAAATATAATTTTCCATTTTTTTGCAATTCCTAAAAGGCATTCAGTCTTAGTGGCAAGGCAAATAATGAGCAAGAGAATGATACACTGTCTGGGTCAAGAATGCTTCTGTAATACACAAGGTGGATCCTAACAGGAAAGCAAAGATATCAGTTTAACAGCTATTTGCAAAAGTTATGTCAAATTAAATACCCATTAACAGCATGTTGACGTGAATAGAGGTCTAAGAAAAAGCGCACGTCTTTAACATACGTGTTTTCTCCTCCTGCACATGACAGCAGGTCTGTGATGCTATTGGCAGCCTTCCAGTGGCTGATATTAAACCCAGCAATTTCTCTGCACGGTTGTAGAGTGACGTGTCGTTAATATGATGTCATTCTACAGCATTTACAGACTGACACAGTGCAGATGCTTTGCTGCTTGCTCCTGCCTCTGCTTGCATATTTCTGCTGATAATCTTGCTTTTCCTCTGAGAGAAACTATGCCATATTTAATAATTTTTCTTCGTGAGCGTGGCCTACCAGTAGCTCAAGCCTGTACTGCAGTGACTGGAAACATGGTACTTAGCTAAAGCTAATTAGCAGCAAGATGCCTCCCTTCTCCGTGGATGACTACTACAAACTCCTTCAGAAGATTGCTGTTCTGGAAACCAAAATTCAACGGTTAGAAGTAAAAGTGAAGGTGAACACATCATGTGGGAATGACACCACTTTACCATGGACCCAAAACAATGGACAAAAGCATGCTAACACACGTCTAATTAGCACCAACAAGACTGCAAAGAAACAGGAGGACTGTGAAGCGGGTAATAAATCAACAAGTGGTAGTCCTCCCGCAGGGGCGTAGCAAGCTTTTCAAAAGTGAGGGGGATGGATGTGATTTGTTTATTAACAATAAAAACGATGGATACAATGACAGAGGGGTACAAAATGTATAACATACAAGATATAAAAAGTTTCCCATTTAAATGAGTGATACTAGAAAAGTATAAAAACACACTCGGAACTAGGGCTGCACAATATATCGTTTTTTTTATCGTCATCGCAATATCAACCGCCGCAATATACACATCACGAAAGTCTGCGACGTATCGCTATAGACACAAAACAGATTTCTTTTTGTTTTAGGTGAAAGAAAATATGAGTAGAAAACTGCACATTTAAATGTAATGGTCATTCTTTTTTAGTGCTGCCTTTATATTCAAGTCAATGTTCAATTTGTTCAATAAAAGAACGTTAGAAATTATTTCATTTCATTTCTTTTACAAGCAATGTGTTGTATTTTAGCAGAATACTAATATAGACCTCTTTCACAAACTGTAACATTCATTTCATTGCTCACCTGTGAACCTTCCTGTGCTCTCTCTGAAACTGATGCCTCCAGCAACTTCCTCTCCTAAGTGGTAATAATGGGCAGTGTAAAGGAATAGGGCCAAACAGGTACAGCTATGGCACTAGCAAACCTCAGTGAATATTGAAAAGTAATATCATGAAATAAATGCAAACAATATCTAATGGAAATAGGCTACTGCTGTTTAATGTCAACATTTTTCAACGTTCAGCTTTCAACTTCACTTACAGGATTTCTCTTGAAAAAAGTGTCAATCTTCTCCTGCCTCTTTCTTTCTGCATCTTGATACTGCAACCCCATCTCTGCAATAATAATACTGGTTTAATACACTCAATAATCAGTACTGGTAAAGCAATTCTTCCTGCCTCTATGTATTAATGCTCATGGGTAGCCTAATGGGTTCCATTCAGACCTTTACATTAAGTCTTTTAGTCTGTTAGCCTATATGTCAACAAGACATTTTCACCTGGCTATGCCCAGTGTTTAGATCTGTTGTGCTATGTATGCAAATTAGCACATACGTAATTATATTATGATCCGTTTATCCGTTTATTATGAATGCTATAACGTTGCTAATGTTACGGAACGTTATACTTCTTACATGGGAAACTACTCGTACATATTAGCTTTCATTTAACGTTGCTAGTGAAGTTAAAAAGGTGCAGTTACCTCCCATCCTGTAGTTACAACTGATAAACACATCATTTTCTAAATCTCTGCTACGCATATAGCTACAGTAACGGCATATAAAAAGAGATGAACATGCCACCGTACATTAAACTTAACCAACACAAATGGCAAAAGACAACCTAGCTAACTAGCTAAAAGCCTAATGTTAAATGATAGGTTCTGTTAGCTAACGCTACCTACCTAATTACGATAGCAATTTGTACCAGCATTAAAGAGTTAAGCTTTACATTGATGTAACACATTAACGGTGATAACAAATGTACGGCAAACACTAAAGATACTTACATTACCTTACCCTATTCCTTAAAATTACTGGACGCGGTCTGTTAAGACCGCTGGCAAAATTACGAATCCCACTATGGCAACGCCATGACCCGCCCTCCGAAGCATCTGATTGGTTGGGGTTAGGCATTTCACCTCGAGTGGTTATGGTTAGGATAGCGGATTGGTCAGGGGATAGGACCTGAACAAATGGGGTCACTTTACCTTGGACGCCTGGCCAATAGTAGTGATTGAAGGGCGGGTCTTGGCGTTGCCATAGTGGGAACACACCGTTGCCATAAAAAACAGACCGTTGTTATGGACGCAATCGCTACACACAGCCATGGATGTATTATAAGAGAACACAGCCTACGACGTAGCTACGGCGGCAGTTCGACTGCGGAAAAACTGCAGAAAAAGTGTGGGTGTTCAACCCTCTCACAGGGAAAAGTGTGGCTGTTAAAACACCCACATCCCCCACGGGTGCGACGCGCCTGTCCTCCCGGGAACTCCAAAGCCTAAGAGTAAATCTTCCTGGGAAATGGGAGGACGACTAACAGGCAGGGCACAGCGCCCTGAGATTTGTGATATGAACGGCTGGCCTGCATTACCATCCAGGCAGAGCGCCTCTTCAACCCCTGTACTTAGTAGGACACAGCCGTGGACAGCTGCAAAAGGGAGAATTAGCAACAAAATGCCTGCCCAACAACCGAATCTGCAAGTTGATAACAGATTTGCTCCACTGCAGCAGGACCCTGGACCTTCATCTGACCTGGATTGTGAGAGCAATTCAAAAAGTAAAAAGCTACAGGGAAAGCTAACGACTGGGCCTCAAACTCTGATTGTAGGTGACTCTGCTGTAAAAGATGTAAAAAGCAGAAAAAACACCAAAATACTCTGTTTTCCCAAAGAAATGGTGTCTGGCTTGGCCAACAGAATCCCGGATATCGTGGCAGCACACCCAACTGTGAATAACATTATACTGCATGTAGGGTCACATGATGTTGTAAAGCAACAGTCTGAAGTGCTGAAAAAGGACTTCATGGATCTACTGAAAACAGTCAGCTCCCTAAATGTGAAGGTGTTTATCAGTGGACCTCTACCGCCAGTCAGAAGAGGAGTTGAGAGATTCAGCAGACTGTTGGCACTGAGCACATGGCTTTCAACTGCGTGTACCGCTCATTCTCTGCAGTTCATTGACAATTTTGACATTTTCTGGGAGCGCAGACATCTTTTTAAGGCAGATGGACTTTTCCTTAACAAACCAGGAGTAAAGCTGTTCACTTCTAACCAACTTTACTTTCTGCGCCACACATCAGCTCCCTTGGCCAAGGACACGAGACAAGAGGAATCTAAACAAGAGGAAGACATAACAAAGCAGGGCAGTAATCCACCACAGCCCCCGCCTGAGCAAAGATTTGACCATGGAAGACCACAGAGCAGAGATGAGAAATCTCAATCCCCCTCTTCACCCGTCCAACACCCCTCAAACCCCCTCACCAACCCTGACGCCTTTGAGGATCCATACACCCCGCCCATGCCATCGCTCTCTCCACTCACCTTTTCCCCTCCTTCCCCCTGCCCGGCACTACTGAGCAGCTATAGGCCGATATCTAACTTTCCATTCTTAAGTAAAATCATTGAAAAAGCGTTTTTTCAACAACTCAACCTTTTCTTGTCACTAAACAATGGTTTTGATGCCTTCCAGTCAGGTTTTCGACCACACCACAGCACTGAGACAGCTCTTGTTAAAGTATTTAATGATATCCACTTAAACACAGATAGTGGCAAAACTGCAGTCTTAGTATTACTTGATCTCAGTGCTGCATTTGACACGGTCGACCATGACATATTACTACACCGATTAGAAAACTGGGTTGGCCTTTCTGGCTCAGTCCTAAACTGGTTTAAATTCTATTTAAAGAATAGGGACTACTTTGTATCTATAGGTAATTATACATCTGAGCGTGCGGCGTTCCCCAAGGCTCCGTTCTGGGGCCTCTTCTGTTTAACATCTACATGCTTCCACTGGCTCAGATTATGGAAAACAACAAAATAAGTTACCACAGTTATGCGGATGACACACAAATTTACATAACCTTATCGCCAGGAGACTATAGTCCTATACAAACACTGACTAAGTGCATTGAACAAATTAACGACTGGATGTGCCAGAACTTTCTTAAATTAAATGAAGAAAAAACTGAGGTGGTTGTTTTTGGAGCAAAAGAGGAACGATCAAAAGTCAGCGCTCAGCTTCAAACGACAATGTTAAAAACAACAGACAAAGCCAGAAATCTTGGTGTAATTATGGACCTGAATTTAAAGAGCCACATTAAGACAATTACAAAGTCATCCTATTACCACCTTAAGAATATATAAAGGGTAAAGGGACTTATGTCTCAGCAGGACTTGGAAAAACTTGTCCATGCTTTTATCTTCAGTAGACTGGACTACTATAACGGTGTCTTTACAGGTCTCCCTAAAAAATCAGACAGCTGCAGCTGATTCAGAACGCTGCTGCTCGAGTCCTCACTAAGACCAAGAAAGTGGATCACATCACTCCAGTGCTGAAGTCTTTACACTGGCTTCCTGTGCCTCAGAGAGTTGATTTCAAAATACTTTTGCTAGTTTATAAATCATTTAACGGTTTAGGTCCAAAATATATTTCTGACCTGCTAGTAAACTACGAACCACCCAGACCTCTCAGGTCGTCTGGGACAGGTCTACTTTCTATCCCCAGAGTCAGAACTAAACAGGGAGAAGCAGCATTTAGTTTCTATGCTCCACATATTTGGAACCAACTTCCAGAAAATTGCAGGTCCGCTACAACTCTCAGTTCTTTTAAATCAAGGCTGAAGACCTTTCTTTTTGATGTTGCCTTTCGTTAAATAACTATCCATTTCTTATACTTTCGTTGCTTATTTTATCTGCTTTTATATAACTGTTTTTAACTGCTCTTTAATGTTTAATTTCTTATACTGCACTGTAACTTTTATTCTTGTATTTTAATTATCTTCATGTAAAGCACTTTGAATTGCCCTGTTGCTGAAAAGTGCTATACAAATAAAGCTGCCTTGCCTTGCCTTGCCTTACTGAGGTGCACTTATTTTCGAAATTATGCTTCAATAATGAAAGATGATGAAGTCCCTTAAGTTAAAGGATTGGCTGCACAATTACAATTACATAAAATGCCTTTGTGAGTCTTTGTTATAGCAGAAAGTCCCATAAAAAGGTTCTTTTAATCTAAGCTTTTTCTTGTAATACTTACAACCTGGTGCAATGCATCTCTCCTTGTTCTATTACAAGGTTAATGTTTAATTGTACACTGTCCCAGTTTAAATACAATGACATTAGATTACAATAGGGCACCAATTTGTCTCTGAAAATAGTGAAAAATTACCATCACTAATTTTTCAAAGCCCATCTTGGCCTTGAAATTCCTTGCTTTTTTATGACCAACAGTCTAAAACCCAAAGGAATTTCATTATCATAAAACACTAAGAAAAATCTGCAAATATTCACATTGCTTTCAAAGTTTACATACTGTATATGAACCCTGGATTTGACGGCCTTATATACTGTACAGTATGACCCCCTCTACACCTTATTCACAGTTATAATCTGTATAAATAGCTTTCAGCTGCGTTGTCCTCCCACATGAGATCCAATACGCATAATAGTCTTACACTTAAGGGCTCTGCAGCATAGACGTAATCTCACACATATCACTCCTGGGGACAAGCAACCCTTTATGCAATCAACAGGCCATGAGCTGCATGCATCCGTTTAAATATGTAAGGGTTTGCAACTTACATGGATGCCTGCCATCTTGATGCATAAATGCACTGACGCACATGTTTAACAATGTAACAGAGAATCTTTGCATGATACATATCAGCATCTTACCACAGTGATGGTATTACATTACACACACACACACACATACACACACACACACACACACACACACACACACACACACAAATTAATTGAAAGGACTATTTTAAATATTCATATGCCAGTTTCAGATG
Source organism: Gymnocephalus cernua (assembly GCA_023631565.1). NCBI lineage: Eukaryota > Metazoa > Chordata > Actinopteri > Perciformes > Percidae > Gymnocephalus > Gymnocephalus cernua. The sequence continues at coordinate 12,912,958 of CM042445.1, forward strand.
TATCTGTCTTTTTGCTAAAATTACCATCCTTTTGTTCATAAAACTGATTCAGTCCACCATTCAAAGCTTTGCATCAACAAATTAAAGCGAAAATGTGACAGGGGACGCATGGGAATTGTCTCTTAATTGTCTTCATCTCTTGCTCAGAGTTTGATTCGCGGTCTAAAGATGACTGTTTCCTTTTCTTTTTTTCTGGTCCTCGCTGTGCGCACAATGCTGCCAGTCAATGGCGGACAGTGAGGCGAGTGTCCAACCTCTTTACTTCAAACTTAGTTCCTCACATTTGCAATTCGAGACTGTAAAGAAAGTAAGAAAGTACTTAACAAGCCCACTGCATACATGATTACGGCCCATGATGTGACAGTGATGAAGACTGCTTGTACTTACCATAACACACACACATACGTGCAAAGACTTAAAAGCAAATATTGAGGTCACCTGCACCTGACAGCCACAGCAATACAGTGTGCATGTGAATATGAGCAGCGGAAGGCAGACTATGGCAGGATGCCTTTAAATTGATGCCTGCTTTAAAGCTTTTGTGGAGTTCACATGGCCAAAACCATTCAGAGGTAAAACATTTCTCCTTCTTTACATTGTTGTTAACACACACCAACACATGTAGTATTTATGTGCTCGCATCACACAAACACACAAAACACGAAACACACGGAAATAAAATTTGTATTTTCCAACACACTGCTCATTGTAGCACTGTAACATCTACATGTGTGTGAAAAGCTGGTTAATATGAATATTGAAGGCTTCATGACAATTGCGTGTTTATGGCTTGTCGTCGTGCATGATATGGTTTATATGGGTTACAGTTGGGCAGGGATGAAGAGCTCGAAATACGTCGAGCATTACACACATCAAACCTTCCCTAGCACATTCTTTTTTACATAGATCCTGCCATGCACTGTCCACAGATTTAACGACGACCCGTAATAAAACTGTAACATTTGATACATTTGCTAAGTGGGAATGATCAGGGTGATAAATAAAGCAACTAGTAGACTACAGCTGTGGTGTCCACTGTAATTGTAATGGTGGAAGTCTGTGGGGATGGGGGCAAATGGATCCTGCAGAGTGAGCTGCATGCTTATTGCCTGGACGGGAGCCCTAGTTAACGGCGGTAATGTATTCTCAGGCATCAAAGGCTGAAAGTTGAGAGTTTTAAAGGAGCTCGTCACTGTTGATTTTGCACGAAGAGTAGCTTCCCAGGTTCATTATATGGGAGCTCGCAGCCTTTACTTTAGGCAGCGGGGGCTATTGCACAAACAACAGGGTGCTCGGGGTGAGCATTCCTTTGTTGTTTAGATCAAAAATGCATTTCAATCATTTGCATTTGATTTGTTTTGCATTCACTGGCTATAAAATACAAGCCATGGCTAATGAATACTATCCGAATGACTCGAGTCCCTGGGGCTTTTTCACAATTAATACACATTTTAATTGAGCACAGAAAAATGGGATAATTTGCTGCTAAGCAAAAAGAAAAAAAAGAAGGGAGGATAGGGGCAAAGATGTAATTGCTGAGGTTTCCTCAGCCTTGTGTCTCAAGGAGAAACTGTTTTTCTGTTTGTAGCCTTTGAGTCTTCAAAATTGTCAAAACAGCTAAAAAAATAATGCATTTTCATGTGTTTTGTTTGGGTGAATTTTGTGCTGTGTACGTGAATTGTCAAATTTAGTTGTGTGAGAATGCAGTGTTGGAGTCATTCAGTATGAAACTGCTTAAAAATATGCATATTCATTTAGTTATTTTTGGTTGTTTTGGTCCGCTTTGTGCAGTGGGAGTTTATAAAAGTATGAAAAGTATGTAGAAATGTATTATTTATGTTGGATAGTTATACCGGCTGCCCTGTGTATCAAAACACTTAATTCATTCAAACATCAGACGCATCTAAATTGCACAGCAGAGATGTGCTTGAACAGATGGCTGATTGTTTATGGTGGACTTGGAGAGTGTTAGACAGGCAAAAGTGTAAACATCAGTGTGGGCAATCAATATCTCATTAGGGTCTGCTTTAGTTCATGGTTTGTCGCTTTGCATTCTCCACACACACTTTGTTGGATCGGTAACTCAAGCCATTTGGTGTGAAGGGCAATGTAGTACATGGCACGAGATATAGGAAAATGGACCTGCACTGGTCTCCACATGCTCTGCACACACCTGCTCTGAGTCTATCCATCTAATGATATGATTGGTGGTTTGAAAAAACATCTGAGCAGCACAACTGGTTCACACTCCTGAGTTTCTAGCAATGCAAACATCCTTTTTTTTTAGCATATTTTTAGATAGAGGGAATAGGGGACTCAAGATAGCTAGTGGTGCTGGTACACTGGGAGATAATGCAGGATGAGCCTCGGGCATAGCAGGGCTGGAAAACTCCACTTGTCACTTTAGATAAGAGGAAGGGAATGGGACTGGTTGCTGAGGGACCAGCTGAGTGCTTGTCACTGTCCCTTTAGCTTTCCAATAACAGGCCACTATAGTGCATCTGGACAAGCAGAAGCTCATCTCGCCACAATCAGTTGTGCATGGGGTTCATTCCCACATGGGTAGTTGGAGAGCAAGGTTGATGAAAGTAGGGGTAAAGTTTGCAACTAAATTGTGCTTCAGCTGCCACACTTTAGAAATATTTATCTCTTGAAAGAGGCAGGACGGAATAGTGGTTAGAGAGACCAACCAGAATAGCCAGATTCAACCCCACATGGAAAGTGTCCTAAATCAATGCACTAAGTACTTGAAAACGCTTGGGATGACAGTCTGTCAAAGACAGACCCGTTATGCATGAGCTTATATTATTTTAACGGGGAACTCTAATATAAGCACACAAAAAATTGATAACAGCATGTGACCTTTAATTGTCAGATTTTTTTATTTGATTTTGAGTCCTCCAACTATATTAAGTTGCAATACTAAATTGTCGGGGTCCCCCTTTAATAATTTAAACACAAACATTGATTAGGGACACATTTGTATTGACACATCTTAATTATATAAACTGGCATATTGTCCATAAACACTTGCTTTACTTTTTGGCCCTAAGGAACGTCTGATCACACTCTAAAAATTCATTTCTATTCCCTTTATTGTTGAGTATTGATTTTGCTTGCTGGTGTTTGTTGTTGTTGTTTTTGGGATGCGTATAGGAAAGCAGCTCAGAGGGATGTCTTTGTAAGAAATCTGTTGTGGTTGAATACTTAAAAGGGAAGCACGCCCGATTGCTTCTGTCTTCAGAGACATAGTATTTACAGGCTAGTCTTCTTTGCCCCGTGGCAAAGACGAGGCCTAGGTCGAACAGTGCTGCTATCACTGTTAGTATGTAGGTAAAGAATCATATCTGCTTTAATTACTGCTGCTTGAATCCAGAGTAATTACAGCACATTTCATTATTCAATTTAGTACGTGTGATCTCATCACATCACTTTCATTTTAACCGCTGTAATAAACTTCCCAGAGAGGATTTTTGTTTCATGAGGTAAATGCTTAATGTCATAAAATAGACTGAAGGGGTCTTACCTCAAGTCAGAAATAAAATTCATTAGGAAATAAGTAGTGAAACGACGACAGGTGAAATTGCATGTAAGTGAAATTTAACATTGTGGGACATTAAAGGCTTTGGAGGAAGAGGATCTCCATGACTTAGATACCTGACCAAGTATTCTTTATTGTTTATAATGCAGCTTGATTGATAAATAACCACAGTCACACCGGCGTTTACAAGCACACAAACATCCCGCCCACCCGCCTTCTCTCATTGGAAGGTCAGCTGCTACCAAAACTGTGTTTCTTTTTAAGGTAATTACATCCGATTGAACAGTGAAAAACCGTCACCTCCTGTCCGTCCTTTGGAAGATTAGCACCAAGGTCATAAGCGGGATTGATGAATGTGCCGGCCACTGCCTGCTTGAGGGATGGGAAGGTCAATGGGTGTGGTATTACTCAAGTTGGGGGAGATCTGGTGTCAGGGGCTTTAATTTGTAAGAGGCTGGTTTATGGACAAGGATAAGGTAGATTGACATCAGCGATAAGACGACACAAGTAAAAGAGATTAAGAGTTGGGAGAGTGACTGCCATCCTAGGAAACAATTTGAACTCTGAAAGACAATGACTCAATCCTCTATGTCATCCTACACAGGGTATTACAATTTATGTGTACATGCATTATGCACTGATATTTTCATAAGCAGCCAGACATGATCCTAAGCTACCAGCTCACACAGAACGAGCCCTCCCTCCTGTCCTTTTTAATAGACGCTGCACACATTTTAGTTTACTTCTGTGCCATTATTTTTATGCTGATCACATCCCCTGGCGGACACGGATCATCAGAGAGAAGGAGCTGACTAATCTCAATCCCTAAATATTTTCATGTTCAATAACAGCTATTCATCAGCCTAAACCCGCCTGTAAATTCAAACTAAATTTGAACCACCTAGGAGAGATCTAAATGACTCAAAGGCAGTGTGGTTAGGCAGCCGAGGTGGAGGGAGTGTGAAAGGGAACAGCAGGAGAGAGGAAAGTGTCCCCCGAGTGTGAAGCTCTGCAAAGCCAGCAGGCGAGCGGGTGCATCTGTCAGCGCATGTGTGCGTTGATCAAGGCTTGGCTATTGTCCAGTCACTGTAAACAGTATTACAGATGAGTTGTCTTTGGCAGGCAATGCACATTGATTATTGATTGGATAGAGTGATGTGAAGGGATCAGAAACGAGAGGAGGGGAAAAGCATGAGTGAAATGATACATTCAAATACATGGATAGCTTGGTAGAGAGCTAGGGTGGAACGACTTGAAAGAGCGCAATTTTTTAAAAGTACTTGATTAACGAGCCAAGTGAAAGTTTAATTGTTGATTTTATCAGGTATGGCAACCTTGGCCTGCAAATGTATAGGTAAGTAACATTAACTATGTGAGTTGGCAATATATATAAACAAATAAAAAAAAATACTGACTGTTGCCTCACCAAAATAAATAGTGTCATTGAGGTCTAACAAGCATGCTCAATGTATCACTTCCTCATAAAATATTAGCATGGCCAATTATTACAATTGCTTTAATCATTCAATGTTTACATCCATCCATAGCTTGCATTATTTTTCACTGTCTTTGCAGACGCATCACTTGTCCGGTAGCTAGCGGGTAGCTTTGCAGGTGTAAATTTAAGACATTGTCTGTACAGTTCTGATGTGAGACACAATAATCACAATAGCAATATTGGTCAGAATAATCACAGTTATATTTTCCACAAATCCTTCAGCGCTGCGGGGAGCAAAATCAAGAATGAAAGACAGAAAAATTAAAAGTATGAAGGCTCACCCTGGAGACTTTACTATGTCTCAAGTGCAGTGGACCGTGAGACTTCACTCTCTTGGGGCCATCCACACGCAAACGCCTTTTGGTATAAACGTACATGTTTTGCATCGTTATGGCCGATCGTCCAAGCAAATCCACACGCACACACACACACACGCACACACACACACACACACATATATATATAATTACAAACGTACTGTAGCACATTTCAGGCTGTAGTTTAGAGCCTGCATGGAGGCCTTTTGCAGATGTGGGGAAGGAAGCGTTTGTTTTTCTCTGTTTACCAAGCAGTTTGTGGTTGAAATATAAGGTCTGTCACAAGCTTTTAAGAGCTCATAAAACTGGCCTGGTGTCAAGTGTGGTAATTACTTCTAACATCTGTGACTTGACCTCAACACCTTCAGCTGCGGAGGGTGAGAGAAGTGGGTCTCTGTCTCTTCCCCCTACTGTCCCTGTCCCTTCTTGTAATGCAGGCAAATGGGAAATCAGAAACATCAATTATTCCAGTAAACAAGTTTGGCCATGTAGAACATTTAATTATACATTAAACATTAATAGCCCGGGCTTATTTCACACATCCATTAGATTGTGTTAAACATGGATTCTCAATCTTTTTAATAGAGCTTGAGTGACTTTTTTTTTTAACCAGGAATTTAATAAGGGAATTATAATGGTGTGAGTGGGTGGCATTTTTGTAATCGAGAAGCCTTGTCTACAGTACAAAGAGGCAAAGCATGTAATGGACAAAAGAAAGGCAACCAGTGAAGTAAGACATGAGGCAAGAAGTGGAGAAATATTCTGTAAGACAGACTAAGAGACGGAAGGAGAAAGAGTCTGGGGGTAAGCAGACAGCACTACACCATGAGCACACACCTTTTAAAGTGAGTGTTGGATGAGGGCTGTGGAAGTAAGCCCCATTTTTCTGTGAATAATACACCTCTGAGACTCGACAGTTAGATCTTCACAAGCCTTAAAAATACAGTGCAGAGACTCAACATCCAGCGGTGGTTAAGCAGAAGCGCAATATTTATGCTTGGATGTCTACCAGTTGTTTACTTTAGCCCCCCTGTTATATCAGGATAATGGCATTGATTCATTTTTTTTTTTAGCATTAACCATTACTCAAATTTTGTCAGAGTGCCATAACTGTAGCAGATGAGAGCTATTCAGTCAAAGAGTCCACCATAAAGTCATGTATAGAACAACATATTCTTCTAATTTGATTGATTAAAGACTGTTTTGAAAGTCATACAAGGCAAGATCAGAAAGATTGGAATAAGACAAATATGCAGAGATTGTTGATTGAAAAAAAATAAACATTGGCTATGTGGATTTTGCACCTTAAAGTAAATAACTGACAACTCATTTATATAGAGATACACCTGGTTATAATTATATTCCATTTGGAAATGGACCAGAGATGCCATCACAATAATTTGCACTGTTCTAGTGCAAAAATACACAGGATGTGGAGCCTCTTGGTAGCAATACATCCTACGTGAACAAATCATTTATAATATGGCATTGGGAGTGCCTTCAATTATGAGGACAGTAAGAGTTGACAGCCATGCTAGCGGCTATGTGAGGCTATACTAGACACAGCAAATGTCTAGTATAACCCCTAACCACAAGCAAGGTTACCTCCCCTTCCTCTGCTTTGCCTGCCCAGAGAATTTGGCCAACCCATGAGAGAGAGACATCATGGCTTTCAAACGAGCAAAGTGGCAGTTGGTCAAGGCCACACCCCCACCCTCCACCTTGCCCCCCCCTCTCTCCTCCTCAATAGCTACAGACACAGAATTGGCACATCCTGAGTAAAGCTCATTGTGGGACTGGCTCTAGTGGCTGTAATTCTGCACCAAGGCTGAATTTAGGGAAAGAGACATCAGATATAGTATTAGGGGACCAGTAAGGTCTATATAAAAGCATCCAAAGAGCACCATGTCATGGGACCTTTAAAAAACAAATTTTTTCTCATATTGTCTGTCTGAGTATACCTGTATTCACCCTCGCCCCCTCCCAAAAAAAAGCACTGATTGACTGTTACTGCCCTGTACAAGGGGGCAAGCTTCTCTCCACAGAGTGAAGCCACCATGGCGCCATTTTGATGCTAACAAGCCATCACCCCCCGTTTGCATTCCATTGACTGCCATTCATTTTGACTTTGACAGACAATAACTTTGCATCTGAAGCGTTTGAAGACTTTATTTGTCCATTGTTTATTTCTAAAGAAACACGACAATGTACAAAAGGCTCCATTACCTTGTATCTCACGTTATGGCCCCGTAGCAGACGTTTTTATAAAAATAGGCTAAAGATTGTGTCATAACCACGCGACTTACTGTCGCATAGTAGAGGAATTACCGTATAGTATACAGGAGAAGCTCGCAGACAGTTTCGACGTACGTTAGCTGTTTAAGTTTAATTACTAATGTTAACTAGCATTTTAGTTAGCAATAATTAGCCCGTGCCTATGTTATCTCCTTACATATACCTACACTCTCTATGTCTCTTTTTTTTCTTGGCACAGCTACCAGAAGACTTACAACTTTCAGACAGGTTGCTCACGTCACATCTACGTCGTCAAGCTCAGTTTGAGGCTGCGCAATAACGCTCAGCTATCACCAGAAAAGTGATTCTAATAGACTTCACTGGTGCGTCAAAAACAACGGCATCACTTTATCCATTTCTTTAACTGTCTATGGCCCTGTAGCACCACTTCCTACTTATATAAGTCCTGACAGCTTGTTTAAAGACACAGTTTCTTAATGCATTTCTCTGTGGACTAAGCATTTCAATACCTTTTACAGTATTTATAGCACCTGGACGTGCTTTATAATCGCAAAAGACATGGAAATCTCACTTTTTACAATAAGGGACCTTTAAAGGTCAAACTCATTTTATATATTTAATCATACTACGTTAATATTAGGTACATGGTTAAGAATGTACTGATTGGCTAATGTACTAATCTAGGCACTGGTTTTATATAAGGATGATAGAGTCAGTTTATTGTCACAGACTACCTATGCAGTTGTAGCACTCTTCCTGTCTTCACTTGTCCCTATGACACTTTGATTGCTTGAAAAGCCAGAGTGTGGTGTGAAACACAACAGAAAATGGTATTGACTGAGTTCAAGGCCTTGCTTTGAGCTAGCCAATGTGGGTATATCACACAGATCAGGCAGGTCCGGGCAAGAAGCCCAGCACTTGGAGAAGAGAAAGGTTTACTATACAGATGTATACGATCATATCACAAAATCAAGTATCCTTTCATTTATTCGAAACAGCTCTTGTGTCATTTGATGCTGAATTACACAAAAGGTTTGACTGAATATTTAGTTCTCCTAATGGGGATAGACATCTTCAGCTGTTAAACATCAAATGGGATGTTTTGGTTGACACACCCACATGGATATTGTGACCAAAAAGCCATTCTTTTTTTTTGTTTTTATAAATTTGAAGACACACACAACAAAAGTTGTTCATGTACCCCTTTCTCTCTTTTCCTCTGTCACCTTTCATCTATTAAACACAAAAACAAGCAAATAAGTAATCAACCTGTGTTAAACTTATCCACTCTACATGCGGTATCAACACATATTTAAATTCAAGTAACTTTGTGTCCATATGACAAAATCTTAAAAACAGGTTGTACAATTTAGTGAGGCAAATTTGAATACAAGAATATGGTGAGGAAAGTTTGTGTGAAAGTGTGAATAACTCTGGGGATGAAAGTACTTGACTTACTGAAACCCATGAGGATGTGAGTGTGGGTAAACAGAAGGTTTTCCCTTTAAGAGGGGTGCAGAAATCAACATCTTCCAGGAGGCATTAAAAACATTTCCCAGTTCTGCACTCCAACCCGCCACCGCAGCAGCAACAAGGGGATGCAACGTGCAAAGAGGCAGGAGACTAGCATTTTCTCAAGCTGAAAGGTTGTTAATTAGTGTTCATCACACGTTCAGGGGGCGTCATTCTAAATTTAAAGATGTTGCCATCGCTATTCTTGTGGATGTGTTAGAAAAGTATTTTTCCAACAAAAGTGGGAGAAGGAAAGTTATTTCAGTATGTTGTGTAATGGTTCTATATGTTCTGGTCTCCTGTGTGTAATGTATTATTCAACATATCACTAGCACCTTAAGTGTGTGTTCTCCCCACGGCAAATTTACGCCTCATGTTGTTTTGCTGACAGCTCTGTGTGCTTTTTCCTTCACTACCACTTCCTGAAACACTCTGGATGCAAGACAAAAATGGCAGCATTAACCGCGCATACGTTGTTTCAAACAACCACAGTGGACCTCGTAACAACCTCCGAGCAAGACGTCAATGCCACATGAGTCCTGTAATCTCTTTTAAGATATTAATGTGGAAATTGAAAAATGGAGGGTACATTTTACAGCACCTCCTAGACAAACATTAAATTCAATGTTGAGAGTTATTGGTTTGGGCTTTGGTTTCCGTCTTTGCCCCTCTAACTTTCCTAATCACTAACTCTGTGATTGAGTAGTCTGTGGTGTCACCTCGAGGCAGGGACGCCACTGTTAGTCAGACAGAGACACATGAAAATTTGGTTTCCAACCACTTCTTTCCACTGTGTCCAAAAATTGAGCATCCAGCGTCAATTCTGGAAGGCCAAGTAGTCAAGACGCTGCTAACCGCTATTGGCCAACAACACGGCTGCATCAGCTGAGCTGCAGCAGCTGATCTGCATCAGCGCATCAGCTGGTCAACTCCAGCTGCTTAATGGCTACACTCAAACAGGGCGCGAAATTACGAATCCCACTATGGCAACGCCAAGACCCGCCCTTCAATCACTACTATTGGCCAGGCGTCCAAGGTAACGTGACCCCATTTGTTCAGGTCCTATCCCCTGACCAATCCGCTATCCTAACCTTAACCACTCGAGGTGAAATGCCTAACCCCAACCAATCGAGCTGCTTCGGAGGGCGGAACTTGGTGTTGCCATAGTGGGATTCGTAATTTTGCAAACAGGGCACCTTACTTAAAGGGATACATTTAGCATTCAGCTTTGTATCAGTAGAAACCCGGTAGTATTTCTGAATGACCGTGCGTCCCTCCCTCATATCCCCCTCAGACAGGAGATATCTGCATTGGGGGGTCTGGAAAAAATCTTCCGATGACGTAAAATGACGATTTTTGCGTTATCGGTTTTTGGCCAGAGGCAAAAGACTACAGCCAGTAGTAGGACCTACTTCCGCATGTTTTCAACCCGCCCATCACCCGAAGCGAGCCGATCTCAGCCGGAAAAAAACGAAATGTCAGCCATCTTTAATCCTCGCTAAACAGGGCTCTCTCTTCTCAGCAGCACACTTTTACAACAATTATGTGCATTCAAACTACCGCACGTGTACCACCGGGATACATCGGTACAGATCGGAGAATATGCAGGAAACGTTATTACAGACGGAATAATCGGCACACTACGAGAGCTTCGCCTGCACGGAGACCAGCACGGAGACCAGCACGGAGACCAGCACGGAGACCAGCGGTCTCGCTCGATGCCCCGAGCCGGGTAGGGGACATCCTCGTCGGCTAGGTGGGAAGCTAACGCTAGCCGGCCACCTGTCCCATCAATCCTGCTTGCAGGTGTTCGTTCATTAAAAAACAAACTGGACGACATCCAACTTCAACGATGCTCCCAACGCGAGTTCAGAGACTGTGTTTTTTGTTCTTGTGGAAACATGGCTGAAGAACAGCGTACCAGACTGTCCAGCTACCAGGATCACTAGCCCTCCGACAATCCGAGCTAGAGATGCTCTGTCACTGGGTAAAAGACCCGTGAAGGTGAGCTGTGTTAACACGGACTGGTGCAGATATGGGGTGATTTGTATCCCACTAACTGCTAACCGCTGGAGTTTGTGACTGTTACATGGCGACCATTCAACATTCCACGCTAATTCACGGCTGTGTTTATACTCTGTGTTTACAGCCCTCCAAGCCTAATGCTGGTATGCTTAGCTGAACGTTACGGAGTTATGTGTGTGCACTAAAGGTAGCCTGTTTCGTATGTCGTTTTTATATAATGTAGTTTTTATATATTTTAAATGTGTAACACCACTTGAGCCACAATGAAACGTTGTTTTGTGTATATGGTTGAAATAACAATAAAACACAGTGAGTTGAATGCCTCTGTGTCTGTCTGTCAAGCGGTAGGCGTGGCTTGGGAGTGGACTCAAAGCAGTGAAGCGAAGTGCATTCTGGGATTTGGTGTCTTTCATCCATATGAGCCAAAAACACATTTTCTGTCTTTTCTCGGCCTAGAAGGCACCAATTAAAAGAAAAAAAATCACATTTCTGCTACATAAGTGACCCAGTTTAAATATATATTCAGCTTTCCAGCGGTGAAATATCCCTTTAAAGCTGCTTTAGTTTGTTCCTAACTGCTTGCTGCTCGCATCTATGCAATCCACCTTCTCCCCAGCTCCACCTTGTTGTCATTGTCATTGTTGTCATTGTTTCTGCTCTGTTCATATGGGGGAATAGTTTAGCTCTCCCAGTCTTAAACTGTGTGAGTGTCCCCTAATGATGCTGCTGTCCCCTGACTCTCTGCTTTTTCATGGTGCTCATGAAAGGCCAGGGGACTCCTCTGAACAGAGCCATACTGCCAAATTGAATTCATAATTTATTCAATAAAATTTCCTAAAGCATTTTTATTGTCTGTGTTGTTCTTGACTTTAATGGACCTGACATAAATACAATTATGTCTCAGAAGTGGTGATGGAGAGTTGGCTCCATACAGTAACAGCTGGCCCATGTCTGAGGCGTCACATGAAATGTCACTAATTTGACACTAATAATCTGTGTGGCTATCGGCTGGAAGTCCAGTCATCATATCCAGTTGCCTCTCGCAACTTGTCACTTCTGTGTCTACTGATACTTCCACAGCTCAAGGCTGGGGTCTTGGTAATTAAATATCACAGTAAATGCTGTGCATGAGGTATAAAAGCATTTATATCATATACCTCACAACAATGAGTCTGCAGCAATGCTAGCTGCTCTAGCTCTGCTATCTATTTATGTTAATTTGCTCGTACATTTGTTCGTACCATGTTAATATTTGCTAACTATCATTATACACAAAATACAGCTGAGGTGCATCACTTTTGAAAATATTTACTATTGGACAAATAGGAATTTTGACCTGATGATGGCACTGGAGAGAGTCTGGCGATAACCACAGTTATTACTATTCAATCTAAGGGGACATTGGGTGTACCAATTAACATTGCAATCCATCCAATAGTAGAGATATCTGACTCAAAGCTACAAATGTGAACCTCATGGTGGCACTTTAGAAAGTGTCAGTGGATCACCAAGTTATTATGATACATCTTCTGGGAACCATTATCCGTACAATATTTTGTGCCACTTCACACGGTAGATGTTAAGATATTTCATGAAATACGTGGATTTTTACCTGCTGGTGGTGCCAATGGAAAAGTCAAGGCATCATCAAAGTCAGTGGGATTCATCGGCACCATGGATATCTGTACCAACCACTTGCCAAATAACCAATTGTTAGCCATGTCACTAGCATTGTTTGAAAAAAATTTATTAAAAGTGAGTAACTATCAATAGCTATCAATGCTCGTTCGAATAAGATACAGAATGATCGTTTTAATCCATCATGTTACAAGGTCTATATAGGTGTTATATGGAACTGTTGAGTGTAACATTTCTCTTTCACACCTTACAGTTCAGCAGTTACAGCCTCGTTGAAACATAATGCTTGATAAAAGACCACATAGCTGAAAACTAGTCCGTCTTTTTGTTGGCCCATCACCTCACTTTCCACCAAATTTAATTAAAATCTGCTAAATTCATTGTGAGATACAAACAAGCAGACCAACAGACAAGCAGACAAACTGGACTGCAAACATAATCTTGTTGGCAGATGTATTAACAGTAGCTTCATGTAACTATATAACAATACCAGCAGAAGTACAGTAGACTCTTCTCCTGAACTTGAACTCTTAAAACCTCCATGCTGCATTATGTACTGTGGTCATTCACTGCCACTTTCAGTGTGAAAACAGGATAAAGCCTGGGGAAAATAGACAGCTGTGTGTATTGACTGTGAAATACAGCCCGCAGTCCATTTCATATGGTGAGGAAGTGTGTTTGATGAGAAGAAAACACTCTCACCATGGCAACATGAGAGGATTTTTTCACAAAGACAAGTATTGATTGGACATTCTTGAGTTTGATAACCAACTCTTGTCTCTTGAACTATGTAATCTTCGTAGCTGGAATGCAAATTTCTGAATAGTTGAAAATGTAAATAGTTCAGAGAAAATGAAGTGTCTTAAAATGAAATGGGTAGGGTTCCTTTTTCCTAAAACATAGTGCAAGCCAAAAAGAAATCAATTGGCCTTGATAAACAGCCCAAGCAACCCCTCTGTTATACTGTGGTCATTGTGTATGATGTAACTGTAATCTCCAATTCTAATCTGAAAATAAACAGTAATGTCCAGTGAAGTCAAGCAGCTGCTTGCACTGGCAGTGTGAAGGGGTCCCGCACCACATTGTGTTGCAGGATCATCTGGGTTGTTTCCATTTCCCTGTTCCTGTTTCTTCTGACAGTGTTGCACTTGGTACTAACACAGACCTTCGCTGGCAGTCGGGTGTGCAGCCTTGGCTTGTGTGAGCTCAACCCTGACTGTCCCTCACACACCCCGGGGCTTTGTGAAAAATGAGACCGTGGAGAATGAGATAATAACATTATGGAATGGGAGTGTGTGGATTTGCGGTGGACTCATGCGCGCCGGAAAGTGTGTGTGTGTGTGTGCACGTGCGCTATGGAGCATGCACCTGTAGCCTGTGAGGAACATAATTGTGTCCTCCCATGTGTAAAAACTATCAATCAGGTTCACTTAATGTTGTGTCATTATGGGTAAATTAAAATTCCACAGTGATCGATAGGGTATTGGCTGTCATATTATGTGTGCACAGTGCATAATGATTAATCCTTTTGAGCTCATTCCAAATTTATTCTGGATATTATTTTTTGTTTGTGTGTCCAATGGTAAGCAACTAGATGGGCAGACTCTCAATATTTACGAAAGCATGGCCAGGCTACAAAATGAAAATGAGTTTACTGTTCACACCTGAATTAGCATTGTGTGCTGTCATATAGCCTGATAAGACAGTGAATGGTTCCCATTGGATTTCTGCCTGAGATTTGGCATGTTAGCCTATTCACACATGCCAGAGCTGCTGAAGGTCTCTCTCTCCAACCAGAGTTGATAATTGTCAGGAATCAGCGAATATTATATGTGTTATAACAAAATACTGGTGTGAGGACAAACCAGACAAAACAAAGCAACTGGAGAGGATATATCATATTACAATTACATAGCTGCACTGAATGAATGAATTAATGTTACTTTTTGATTCATAAAGTACGTGATATATGAATTGTATAGATATATATGATTCCAAGACAGATAAAACCCTGCCTATACGTCACTGGTTTTACTATAACACGTGCCAATAATCAGTCACTTTTTCATGTTGTGTTTCAGTGGCAGCAATCTGTTATATATGCTTATCCTCCGTTTAGGGCTTCTGCTGCCTCTACTGTATAATTTCTCTGTGTGGCAACATATAATTTATCTGAGCCTTAAGCACTGCCAACAGTATGATTTTATTTTCAAAACTCCCATTTTGTGCCAAATCCGGAAGTATCAACTGGTTTCCATTCCATACAGTTTCCCCAAGAGCCTTATAATGATGTGTTTGAAAATCCTTCTGGCTTCATAACAAAGTGCTATTAATTTGAGAGAGGTAGACACACGGACCGAGACTGCGAGCTGAAGTGTGTATTCTGGGTGTGGTTTTCTTTGTTTCTGTGTGTGTTGGACCCTGTATAATAGTACGTATGACAAAGACACAGAGTGTGTGAGTGAGACAGATAATCTCTACCTGCCGTTCAGTGTGTACACTCCTTGTAAGTGCTCCCTTATTTTTCATTAGGACTTGAGCACGAGAGGCATTAGCGACACTGAGTGAAAGCTATGCCTGCTTTAATAATAATGCTCATCCAATTTTACAAGACCGGATTATGTTAATATAATCATAATGCACCCAACTCAACTTAGCCTCACTGAATGTCCGCCTTGTAAATCACCTGTTCTAGCTCAGTAATTAATATGGTTCAGACACTGATGACATGATTTTACCAAAAGAGACACTGATATAGTTCATCATCTCTTTAGAGAAGAAATTAATCTTTTCCTGTAATTCTGTTTCTTCTCCATGCCCAAAGCATTTTATATTTTATAGTTGCAATGGTGAAAGTGAGTCTTGTGCTTCCATTTGATACATTTGTGCAAGTCTTGGCACAAAGATGGCTAAATGTATTTTGCTTGCCTCACTGTTATGAATGTGAAAAGTTATTTAACAAACTGTTCAATACTCTGAGGTGGGTCATTGTGTGCATGACACAGAGTGTGTGAGTTGAGCTCACAATGTACAAACCCACTAGGAAATGTGAAACAATTAAAAACTGTAAAGTAATTCTAGTGATAGAGAAGAAGGATATAAATAGATAACGAACTATGTTTGTGGTGGAAATCTAGGGGGAGGAATACAAAATGTGGAAGAGATTATTCACTTCCATTGACTATGGAGTGTCAGCTTGTTATTCTTGCATACAGTACCTTGATTTCCCTTCTTTGCATGCCATCTTTCAAGTGAGGTGATTATCATGCCAAGTCAAAGAGGAAAGTTTGGGAACGAGAGAATAAAAGAATTGAGAGGAGGGTGCACGGTAACAAGATAACACATTAATGATGGGGGTGTAATGCTGCAGTGACACATGTAACAGCCTCTTCACATCTGAAAAAAACACCAAATTAATACAATGTGGTGATGCTACTGTATGATTGACTTCCGTGGCCTGACAAGTCACATAATGGTATTTAAACTGCTCTGTGTGAAAGGCAAACAACGTGTATATATCTATTATGAAATTGCAAATATCAGCAGCTTGAAAGTTTTATTTCGAGGTAATGTGTTTTGGTTTGTCAGTTTCCACTGGTTACTTAGGTGGAGGAGACACGTCCACAATACAATGCACTAATTAAGAACTCAAGACACAAACAGAACAAAAACATGTTCTTTCAAAAAGCTACTAATAAAATAGCACCATCCAATATTTTCAATTCATTGAATGCAGATATTGTTAATATAAATTGGTGCTTGATTCTCTGACAGTTAGTTGCACCTAGAAATGCATGTAAGTAGCCATTGCCATCTGGTTGCATGGTGCATCTCGATGTATGTTAGCTAGTTATCATTACCACTGCAGTAAAGTGCTCAAATGTCTTTGGAGAGTAGCTCCACTCCTCCACTAAGCGTGCATAGAAGGCAAGGCGAAGATTGTGGTTTTGGCTAATAAAATATTTTCAAGCTATGATTAGGGTCAGGCAACTACACTTGGTTAAGGTTAGGGAAAGAAAATGGTTATGGTTGATGAAAGGGTAAATGGAATTGCAAGTCTTGGATGGGATGGGATTGAAGTCAGACTCACTTCATGCCCTTCCATCACCGCGACCTCCACACCTTCCCTCTCACTGCATACTGTCTACTGTAGGGCACACTACTTCCCCACACAAAATAAACAAATGAACAATATAACACAGGGCTAAACCATTATTGAGATGCTGCCCCTGAATTATTTGTAACTAAAGCTGTGTCCTGTGGTGAGAATAGTTGTGAGATTACAACTGTGCTTCCTATAAACACAGCAGTTAATTAACCTTCTCATATGTGTCAAGCTTAAATCCATGGTCACTGTTCTGTGCTTACCCCAAAGGGTAATCCTTTAGCAAGGCCTGTGGACACTAGAGCCCCCAAGCAAACACAAAACCTTCAGTAATTTTCCTTTTTGACCTGCAGGAATGTCAGTGCACATGTCAGAGCAGGGAAAAAAGCAGCTTGGCTTAAATTTCCCATCTGGCTTCAGGCCTTAATCCGTACCAAGGGACCGTTGAGGACACATCCTCTCCTGTATTTACAGACCTGGATTCTCCGTATGGCAGGCCACAAAGGACTAATTAACACAAGTTTCTCTTTTGGTATCGGTCAAGATGGTGAAAGTAGTGTTGTACTGGGACATGGTGGAGCACTGTGTACATAGACGTCTGCAGGGTCAATATGGTGCAGCCTCTACACATCCATGCATTCATGTCACATGGGGGGCGGCACGAGAACTTAAAAAAAAATCCTCTGCAACGCGAAGCGGTTTTCTGTTATCTATCAAATCATACCTGAGGTCAACCATGTCCCGTCAGTATCAATCATTCAATAGAGGAGCTCATAAGGGATTTCATATGATGACATCATTGATGATTTTGCATCAAGGAAGGTCAGAAAGGTCAGGTTTTAGTTTGTGTTTTCTGTTCTTAGTGCTATAGTGTGTGTGTGTGTGTGTGTGTGTGGGGTAAATGTTTCTTCTGAATGATGGTGTGGATACATATCAAGATGTGACTAATACCAAGGCTGAAGAGGACTATAAAGGGCTATAGCAGATTCCTTCTCACTCTGCAACTAGACTTTAACTAATTGTTCTTTTAGTTTAGCAATGACTATAAGAGGTAAATCAAACAAAAGAAAGGAAACCAAGGACTTTTAAATTTAGGGTCAGGTGGGGAAGATCGAAATATGATAGGTTACGTTTTTACATTTTGTCATGGCTTGTCTACACAGTTTGCATTTCGGCCACACACAATTTTAGGCTCAAGTCTATTTTCTTCCATTTTATGTTTAACTACAGTGAGTGTGTATTGGGCTTTGCTGCCAAAACGCAAACCGCATTGTGCGTAAAAACACATATGTTACCACCATGTGCAGTCAGCTGTGTGCACTTTATGTGTACCTGTACAAAATGCATAGGCCGACCAATAGGTTAATCCTACCAGAACCGTGGCCCCATGCTTGAGTAAAAGCTTGGTTTTCAAGTTTAGACCCAATTTTGATGACACAATGTAATAGTACCTTTATCCAATGGAAAACTGTTTTCAATGCAAGATTTGCTGTGATATTTTTCATGACCATTAAGCATATGCCTTTGCATTAAATTGATAATCCACAAAAAACAAATTAGGTACGTAGTGTCACGTTCAGTCTGTCAAAACACTGTAAATTAAAGCAGTGACTGAATTATCTGTTGGAATGCTATGCTATGATGTAGATGAAGAGTATACTGTACATCTGAGCAAGCTATGAACACAGCCTGTCTCTGACACCCACGGAACATGCTACTCTATTACTAACGTCCAGCCTGTACTGGATTTGGCATGCCAGGCTGGCAGATGGGTCGGCCACCCAACAACCTCTGACATTCAACCTTCAGAGAAGCAAGGCCATGGATTCTCAAATGTTCTGCCAAAATTGATGCAGGACACTTAGGCCAACTTGGGCCAGATGCTGTGTCAAAGGAGACCATATGACTTCACAGCTGATATGCCAATAGATTCCCTTGGTAATACGAAACGTTTTGGGCCTTAAAAACAGCAGCATATTAGTAGTATCTTTCCAATAGATGCAATAAAATGGTACATGCACATATGGAGAGGAACTTTATCTTAAAGCTAAAATGTTATACATCTGCAATACCGCAACCACATCCGTGTTTCTGCAAGCGACTGAAAAAAAAACTCTGCGACAACATAAATCAAACATTTCTGTTCTTGAGAAACTGTTGCATTCTTCCCACAAATTATCTTGTCAACATAAGATAACAGGATGATGTAGAATCACGTAGATTAACTGATTGTCAAGTTTTGTTATGGCTGCACCCTTAGTCAGCTGAGCCTATTGTGTCAGTCATTAGACTGCCTTTGTTCATTTAATGACCAAACCCTGAAGACACAATAGAACATTATATTTTTGAAGAGCAGGCTAATTAACGCTGCTTATTAGAGAGACATCAACACGGGAATAACAAAAGAAAAGGGAAGGCTAGAGGGGTTTGGATGGGATGCATACTGTGACATATCAGAGGTTTCTACATGAGTTGAAACTTAGCATAAAAGGGGTGTCAAAACTGAAAGCAAGAGAAAGTAAATGTAAAAAGCACTGGAGGTGATTAAAACATAATATTAAGTCATTGCTGAAAAGCAATTACTCTAAAATAAGAACAAATGTAGTCAGTGTAAGAAAATGGCACTGGCCTTGAGGCAAGGTGTGCCAAATTCTTATATAATTAGGCTTTTTATTTTAAGCTAGGGCTATCGCGTCGAAACATTATGACACATTGATGTTCATAATAAATTTGGTCTAGCGTGTTAAGGACTGAAACGTACCAATATGTAACAATTTCTGTATGCCTCGGGAGAGAAGCTTTTCATCATTAGCGCTTCTTCTGCTACTGTGTACTTCCTAATCCACACAGGAGGCTAAGATCATTTTTCTAGTGCATCTGATTTGTGTCCAACACCATGCTGTCATGTTGGGCTGTGGAAGACTGAGCCACTTGCTCAGGCAAACAAGGCTTTGATTGACATTCAGCTTCATGTAGGAATGCAGCACATGGAGGGTTTGGTAAACACACTTCCTTTCCAATGTTGGAACAGAGTGCCTTACCAGGGTGGTTAGGTTGGGATGGCAATTCCGGTTGTCATTAGTCGGAGAGAGAGGGAAAAACAACACCTTCTTGACATAGACATAGTTGCTGATATTTACTCTGATTTCTCTTCAAATGGAAAAATAAAAAGATTTGACCATGCCCGGCATCAACTATGTTTAACCAGAGATGGCAAAAGTACTCACTTCCCGTACTCAAGTACAAGTACAGATACTTCTGTTAAAAAATACTCTGGTAAAAGCAGAAGTACTGATTTAACTTCTTTACTCAAGTAAAAAGTAACAAAGTACAGGCTTGGAAATTTACTTAAAGTATAAAAGTAAAATTAGCCTTGCGAATGACAACCAATCTCTTGGATCTCTGTTTTTGTCATTTTCAATCATGTTGCCCATACTATTATGTGCTAATGTTACCACCATCAAGACGCAATGATTTGCCGCGAATGAATACCGCAGAATCTGTCGAGTCGTCTTGTAGTGGTGCGTCAAGTGCAACGTATATTCTCATCCAATTAGATTGAATTCAGTATTGACGACGCGAAAAATAATAACGGTAACTCCACTGAAATTATTTGACACTAAAGTAACGAGGCAATTTTGTAAAATGTAAGGAGTAGAAAGTACCAATATTCGTGTTAAAAATGCAAGGAGTAAAAGTAAAAAGTTGGCACAAAAATAAATAGTAAAGTAAAAATATCTGAAAAATCTACTTGAGTACAGTAATGAAGTATTTGTACTTCGTTACATCCCATCTCTGTGTTTAACTCGTAAGATCACGTTTAACGTTTATACTTGGGTCATACAGGGTTAAAGTACAAGAAAAATATAGAATGAAGGTTGGTAGATGGGGATAGGGAGTTTGGGCTGACCCTAATCTTAGGCATAATAATAAATAAATAAGTAAATATTTTTTTGCACAGCTTTGAAATTGCATAAAACAGATCAAACGGCAAGCATACCATCTCAAATTGGGTGCCCACTGCCCCTCAGCACATACTCAAACACACACACTTTGTCCTGTGAAGTGAGCATCTGATGATTGGCTGCAGAACCGCTCATAGAACAGGAATGCAGGGAAAGAGAGAGAGGACACCTTAATGTGCCATCACCATATGCTGTTAGCTACTGATGGATGCCGCTCTCCCCAGGCACTGGAGCAACTTATCGCGTTTGCTGGTGACACTGCCGCCGCTGATAAAGTTAAAGATAAGCCATCTGTTCGTAACAGCAGCACTGCTTCACTTGCAGGGATAGGGGTGTCTAAAGTGTACACGACTCTGCGTGGTGCGTTTGCCTTAATTACTGTTGCACAACATCCTTAAAGCATCTATGTGCATAGTATGGCTAGTCGCATGTGCGATCATCTGCCGTGATGAGAAAATATCGACATTGCCTTAAAAAAAAAAAAAGGAGGAGAGGAGTGACACGTTCTGCCAACATAATGCAATGTAAGCAGGTTTCTCAGAGGCGGCTATAAAAGTGAACACTTGGTGAATCTGTCACTCATGTCTAATTGCTGTAGAATGCATGCAAAGTCACGCTAACAAGCTATCAGTCACATTTCTTATTAATATCGTACCCTGCAGTAGTTGGTCTTTTTTTTTTTTAAATCAACATACAGCAACTTTAAGCTACCTCAAGAGCTTTCAATAATGCCAAGAGGCTTTTGACACACTTGAGCAACTCACCATTAGCGAAATGGCCTGTTACCCAGAGGGCACAGCTAAAAGAAAGAAAGCGCTAAGATAAAGACCCACCATAGGAACAAGGTTGTTTTCTAATGGTTTGGGGTTATGACTGCATACTTGCTCTCGATACAAGCATCCCTGTGAGGGCTGTGAAGCCGAGATCATGGCTAAAATATTCTGTTTTGTAAAACTTTTACTTATACATTCACTTTTTTAGAGAGTATGATGACAACATCTCTCATACACAACACATAATTATAGATAATGCACATAATTATTAACACAAATATATGATTCTAATCAAGCAGTTCTTGATATTTTGAGTATTACGTAACAGCATTTATTCAGGGCTTGAGAAACCCAGATGGAGAATTGAAAGTGTTGTATTATCCGTGAATAGCATTGTTCTTGTCCTCTGAGGGATGAATAAACCAGAACCATTTCAGAAGAATCCACTCCTGAGTATTACAAAGCTAGCAGTGCTTTGGATACTGTCCAGACTCGCCTTTCATAATTTTTACCAAGCACAGATCTACTTTTAGACTTCAACAGCGTAATGGTGTTTGCTTAACTGAGCAGCCAGCAATCACTCTCTTCTGTGCCAGTGTCATATCAGTGATCAAGTGTGGCTCAGTTCCAGTCTGAGAGGAGGGCTGCCAGATATAATGCAATAATAACTGGTGCACAGCTTGTCTAAGAGAACCAAGGTCCTATTTCACTGCTGTTGATACTGGGATGAACTCGTTGCGCTCTTTCTCTACCATATCTAAAGCCCTTGAGCTTCCGAAAGCATAATGAGCCAATTGTAATTCCTCGCTGAAAGCTTGGTATTGAAGAGTGTATGAACAAAAGAAATACTGGACATTTCTACTCCAAGTCAAAATACTGAACTTCAAGGAGTATCAAAGGCAGAAACATGATTTTGCCTTATTATTCTATGATGGAGACAGACACAACTGCCTGTACCATAATTTAAGGGAGAGAAACTTTGCAAAGGGAGGTATCTGGAAATTCCCACACAAAAGTATAAAACCCAAATTCTGACCTTTATCTCTTCTCTTAAATCTGCAGCATAGCAGAATCCAGCTGCAGATTGAGTTTAGTGTTAATTAATAGCTAATGAATGCCTGGAAATAATGATAAAAGTTGAGTAAAATGAAGAAGGCTATTCCACAGCACTTAGTGCCTACATCTGCTACATGTCATGTGATAAACATCTTTCAAGCATCCATTATCTAGACATTATTTAGAGCATTCACTGTAACATGTGGCTTTAATGTTACATGAATTGCTGACCTTGAAATAATGTAAATGCATCAACTAGATGTGATGTGTTTAAAAACCTAACAGCTTTTAGTCTCGACAAGGAGCACTCCTTTTATCCGACATAGTGGACGTGAACCTGCACTGCTCCCCCACAGATGCCTAGTGTGATGTTTGACAGATTTCTCCCTCTCCAGCTAGGCTCACAGTAAATGTCCATCTGGCAGCTTCCCAGGGGTACTTATTATTCTCAGCTAGCCAGGGGTTTTCTGTTTCCGAGCAGTCAGCCAGCGCCTGCCTCAAAGAGTTGAGAGCCGGACCAGAACTGCTTGCAGATGCTCAGCCGGGTAGCCAAACTGTGCTAGTGTAGTGGCATGGCACTGGGTTTTCAATTACACAATGAGGTGGCGGTCTCCAATAACTGTCCAAGTAAGAAAAGTCAAGTGCGCTGATAACATCTATGTATTTGAAACAAAAAAACAGCCAATTAAGAGTGACATCAAGGAATGCCAGTTTTCTCATTTGTCAAATTAGATGATTGATTTCCCCCCTCATGAACAGATGCTCAGAACCATGGGTAGTGTTGAGAGGTTCTGCTGTCCCTGTCTGAGGTACTGCTATGATGGATTCAATCATGCAGTTGACCTCTATCACACTCGTGCAGCCCGCTGAGTGTCTCCAGAAACAGTCTGACAAAAGACTGGATGCTACACTTGTTTTGGCATTCAGCAGCTGGGGTCGTTTTCACACTGGGGTTGCTTGTTTCAACCAGGGTTCAGTTGTTCGCCATATCAGAAAGCCTGCTGGTCTGCAGTCAGCCTTGTTCGCCACTAATACAATCTGTGGTTCGCTTGCACAGTCCTTGCGCAACAAAGGTCGGTTGTTACCATCACTGACAGGAAGTAGTTGCCACCATTTTGATGTATGGCCAAAAATAAGTTAAAAGTCTGCTCCTTACCAATTTCTTCCTCCATTAAAAAAAAAATATTGAATAGCTAACAATTGAACAAAGCCAT
Source organism: Gymnocephalus cernua (assembly GCA_023631565.1). Lineage (NCBI taxonomy): Eukaryota > Metazoa > Chordata > Actinopteri > Perciformes > Percidae > Gymnocephalus > Gymnocephalus cernua. The sequence continues at coordinate 12,936,858 of CM042445.1, forward strand.
CGATGATGTCTGATAAAGACACAAGTATACTGCAGTTCAACTGATCTCAGATCAACTTGTATTGGTTTACCTACTGTAGGCACAGCCTCTATATATACCTCCACAGTATGAATAACTAGGTTTGGATATGACCAAATTTTTAGGCAAACCACTCATGGATTTGGACTGACTTGCTGGTATGAAAGTGTGTTACGTCCCTTGAGCCTGCCATAAAGTGAGCATAAAGTAAAAAAAAAAAAAAAATGTTAAGGTCCCTAAGTGACATTTGTTAAGTTCTCCCCCAAAAATATGACATTCGAGGCTATGTCACCATATGGACTCTGTTGGTGTCCACAGCGCCAGGGGTTTCCTGTTGATATGTGCAGTCAGGAAGAGCAGAAGGGTTCACAGCTTAACATATGAGATATTTCCTCACACCCACCACAGTGTGGAAACAGACACCATCCGTGCTATGGTTATTTAAGTCAACACTGCCGGTGTATTCTTTGAACAATCTGGGCCATGTGATTCTCATTTGAATAAAATTCCAATTAAAGGCACAGAGCACACAATCCGCTTGCCAGAAAAAAGTTACCATTGTGTATTCCCATGCACACGTGGGAAAATGGGATGGGTGAGGACTGCAGAGCATTGCATACCTTGCTGAGCAATCAGCAGCATCTTGGTGTCGCTTGGACTCCTCCCCCCTCTTCCATATTTATGCGTTCACATCACTCCCCAACACACATGACAACTCAAACATGACTCTTACTCTTGAGAACAGTGCCATGAGAAATGAAATTAGTCTTACCTAGTGTGGATAAGTTGGTCACATCTGGGAGCGGGCCATTGGGGAAAAGAGGGAGAAGGGGGTGGGTGCGGGAAATAAGAGGGAGAGAAAGAGAGAAGAGAAACGTCAGCAAATTACAACGTACAGCAAGCTAAACTTCAATGCAGGCTGAGGCTGTCACTAGCTCCCCTGAAAAATGATAGTGTCCCAGCATTGTACGGACTGGGGTTTTAAGAATAGTCCCTGTCAAGAGGGGGGGGGGGGCGTCATTTATTAATCGAGGGACATGAAACGTCTGAGATAGTTTCCCCCGAGGATCCAAAGTTTGCGCAACTTGCATTATTATTTGCCAGTGTTTCAAGATTTTGAGGGTGGAGGCAGAGAGGATTTAAGCAGAAACCTAATCTATTACTGACAAGCTTTTTTCTTTATGCACCAGTGTAACATAACCACTGAACAAACAAATGCGCTCACACAAACATGCACCAAGGTGTTCCCCTCTCTCCATATGCCTCAGAGGTAATTTTAGTGGCCCTCACACATCCCTCACCCTGTGCGCTTCGACCTTTGCTACATTTCCCTGACCTTGTTAGTTTGACAGCCGACGTCCAAGCTTCCAACAGCATAATAGAATGGCAGTCCCACATTACCCGCGAAGACTTTAGAGTGGCCCCGGAACAAACAATAAACCAGTATGCTTAAAAAAAACGAAGCAACATTTAGCCACATTTTTACTGTCACTGCCTGACAGTCATATCTCCAAAGATTGTATAGAAAGGGATATTATAATACCTGCACTCTCCTCCACTTTTTCTGTACCAACTCTCTGGCAGCCTGAAAAATATATACTGGATTTCCATTACTGCATTTTTTTTTTTTTTTTTTTTTTTTACACAATTAAAGTGGTCCCTCTAGAAATGCACTGTATTCTAAAGTACAGTTTAGCTTTCTCGTAAATGTGCAATAAAACAAGGGAATTGAGTGAGCTGACAATAACTGGGTGTAGTGTGGGGGAAATGGTAGACTCAGGACTAAATCTGAGTTACAAATGCTTACCAGAGCAGTCTAGTTGTGTTGCTAAGCAGAAATTGCCTGTAATATGATTTATCACCAATGATGTCTATCCCCCTGCATTCACTTACATTTTTGGTGCGGATGCGACAAATCCCAAGGGGATCAACGAAGAGGGAGTGTGATTACAATATCTGTTTTGCTCGTGAGAACAAATCTATTTTCAGAGAGAGGGGGGAAGACTGGGGTTCATTCTCCAGGACGCTCATTACCATTCTGGCTGACACATTCACACTCGCTCCTACTCTTGTTGCTAAACAGAGAGCTCATCTGAGGACCTTGAAGCTTCATGCTGGGGAAATTGGACCCAGGGGAGGGGGTTGGAGGGACTGATGTCAGACTTGAAGAGAAACACCTGGGATTTCACTGACATTAGCAGCATGTTGTTTGGTAAAGAGAGAGAGAGTGAGAGACCAAGACACTTGAAGGGATGGCAATGAAAGACAACACTAAAATGGAGAGGAGACGAGTGGGATGTGGCAAAATTTCAGATGTGATACATTCTGGCACAAAGTTTAAATGCCAAAGATCCATGGCAGATTCAAAACTAAAAGACTGAAGAGTCACAACAAAAAATAACATTACTCACATTGCCAAGAATGACTCCTGATATTATCTACAGCTGAGCGAACCATTCATGCTAAAATAAAAGAAAGGTGAATAACATCTTCTTGTAATCGCATTTTGCGTTTTTTTTTTTTAATAGAGGCAGTTTTTGCAGTGCAGTGAAGATTATTGATTTTTCCTCAGTTCTATGGTGGAAATTTGGAAGCCTGGCCAATCAAAAGCAGTGGAGGGAGCGTGGGCCTAAGTGGATTAGACTAGCAGGGATGGTGGAGGGGGAATCGAGAGGGAGAAACCAAAGCTCTGGTGGCTTCAATAAACCCACTCTGTGAACCAGGAAAAGATGGAAGACAGAGAGACTTTTTTCACCCTCTCTCAACCTCCTGTTTAAAGCAGATAAGCTGCTTTCAGGGTCTTAGTTATGCTGTGAAAAACCCACAACACGAAATGGAAACTTTTGACAAGGCAAAGAAAAGCTAAGAAGTCATGTTGTCTCTTCTATATTGACAGAAGGGATTTGGGGATGTTTGGAGTGGTCAGTGCAGGGGGGAAATACAAAAAGCCTCTGTCATGCAACATAGTGAGCTGCTCAGACATGGGCTTTAGTCAAGGCATGGACTCAATTTTGTAAAGTTTTGCTTTGGCTAGCCATTGCCATAAGGCAGAAATGGCTATGCCAAGATGAGAAACTGGCAGCCACACCATGAACCCTTTGAGTTTGCTTCCAGATTAAAGGGGTTTCTTTCTTGTATGTGATGTGACAATTTTATTATGCAATTTTCTCTTGATATTGCCGTTGCTCACCATGACATCTCTTGTGCCAAAATAGGTTGGGGAAGCAGTACACTGGAATGTTTCTGTCGTTCATACTGCAGGACTTCTATCACAAGCTACACATGTATCCATTACAAGCTCATGCATACACTATATATATATATATATATATATATATATATAATTATAACTGCTATGCAACTGTCTGCACCTCATCTTGTTAAAAGTATCAACACGTGTGGTATTTACAGGATGTAAACAATGTCTTGTCTCTATGAAGCCGTTGATGTGTAAAGAAAACATGGCGACAGACATTAAACTTTGTCCAGAAATTTGGATGAAACTTAAAGAGACATCATATGCCCTTGGTGGGATATATTCAGTCCTCTGAGACTTTGAGGCTCTTGGACAAGGACATCAGTTCCCTCCAGGGAGATTCTTTTTGACACAGCCGGTCTTGACTTTTCTCATTCATCACATAACAGTCTGTGCACCACGGTGGGGACAACCCTGCATTTTAAGGGAGTTGAAGGAGCTCGTCTGTTTGGTCACTAACAGCCAACTGCAGCCACACCTACTGATAAATTGAAATGATCTCTTTTGCACCGCTGTTTTTACCTAAATCTATGATATCTATGTGTTAAATGTGATCCACGAACGCTACAACCAATACGATAATGACTAAAAGTGATGTAACTTTTTTAAACTGGTACGATGTCAGGGTCAGTGTCTATTGATGAAGACTACGCTCAGAATTTGCAGGTTTTCTATGCAGTGATCACAGATCACGCATTATCACCCACATACTTAACAGAGAAATAATTCACCATCTTTTGATCTGGCCTTAAATGCCCATAAAGATTATGACTTGTATCTCCCATTACACAAATGACCATAGTATATCTCTGAGGGTTTAATTGGGTTGTTAACCAATCAATCCTTTCTTGTCCATATTTTAGATACCCTGTTTTAGATACACTCACCCACATTTTCAACTCCTCAGAGATGGAGGACTGAAGGTGATCAGAGCAAATGTGGCTTTGAGGTCAGTTGAGGGAAAAGAGAAAGCTGCGTTATTCTGCATCTTAAGTAGCTGTTGTTGTTTTTTTTCTTTCATTCTAAATATATTTTTCTCTCATCTACAATTATCTTTCTCCTAGCACTTCCTCTCTGTTGTAACAGGGAAATGTACCATAAAATGTGACATTTTATGCTTTGGCGTATTATACTAAGCATGCATATTTTAATGTTATTAAACACTTGATATACAGTGTATATATATATATATAGTGCATATATAGTGCACTTACAGCCCACATGCAGTATACTGGTATTGAATACCATGTAAATGTTTGAATTGTTGTAAATGTTAATAATAATGACTATAATTAAAGGCTAAAGTTTCCTCTGTAAATAAGATGCCTTTGCTACTTTATGTAATTCAATACATCCGACCACTTATTTTTAAAGTGTGGACTAACTCGCAGCTTACATTCAAGATGGCACAACCATTTCTCTAACTGTACTACACATGCACTCAACCGATTCACTGCAACTGACGGACAGACGGACGGACGGACGGACACACACACACACACACACACACTCTCTATCTCTCTCTCTCTCTCTATCCATCTCTCTAAAATGGCTGCAGGACTGAGTGGCTGCTAATTGGAAATGAAAAGCAATGGAGCTGGAAGGCATCTCGAGAAGGAACAGTAGAACCTCCAGCGCCTGTTGTCAGTCAATTTAGACCATGACGAAAAAAGCCCTGTTCCTTGTGTCACCATTTAACCTATTCACCAGTGTGGAATGGGAGCAGCTGTTTTTTTACAGTACCACATAATGGGACAAAATGGCTCTGGCTGGCTAAGCTCCAGCTAGCTGAAAAAAGGCCTCAATGCAGAGCAAGGGAGGAGGTGTGAAATGAGGACATTGCAAAAGAGAGAACATTGCAGCCATGTAATCAATGATACTGAGAGAGCTTGCACCCTTCCATCTGAGCTGATATAAACATTACTTTTTTTTTTTTCTGTTGCAACAAAGAATCAGTGAAGCACTGACAGAGGCCACAGATGGCCTGTGCTCACACAGACTTCAGAAGTATCTCAAAGTTTACACAAGTCAGACAAGAAGCCAGATTGGCTCTTAAACTAAGGCTGTTTTTTTGACAGGGGTAAAATAAATATTGCTCACTTGTTTTTTAATCTTTCTTCAAGTCGAGGTGTGAATAAGTACTTTGTGAGTGACAGCCTGATGAGCGCAGATATAGAAACTTCATCAGGCTGTTGTCAGCGCTGTCCGGTTTAAAGGCTGCTCAGGCATGACAGTACAGGAATGATGTATGCTTATGTTAGCACCGCAGCAGATGTTCTATTTCTGTTGCAGCTGTCTCCTGTTTTAAAACAGAAGCGCGACTCCATCGTTCTGTATCTCTCAATCCTCGCATATTTAAAACTCCTATTTATTTCCCTCAGGTCAGACTAGAGTCAAATTAGATCATGACATACAAGCTAATAACTTGCTGATTTTGTATATAAAATCATGTATACGCTTTTGGCTCAAACAATTGACACTTAACATCTTTATCAAAAACATATCTCTAGGATATAAAAAAAAACGATTTGCCATCTGCTATGCTATAAGAGTGCGATAGGAAAAAAGATTAAATGAAAGACCAGGGTTACATCAAATGCAGCAATGGTCTGATGTTTCTTCCCAGGGGCACTGCCCACCCTTTTGTGTTTTAAAAAAAAAAAAAAACTCAAGAGGATTTAAGGGACTTTTTCAAATTTGGCTTTAGAAAGAATTCTTCCTGGCAGACCTTGATGAGTGATCAGAAGTTGGGGAGATCAGAGACGTATGGGCTCTATGCTGAGTTCTGACCCTGAGTTCAGTTTTGTAGAAGTGGGATAAAGACTTTCTTGCCTGGGGAAAAGTAGACGGAAGGACAGGATAGAAAGGAATAAATAAAAAGGAGAGGCAAAAGCCTTGATGCCTATGGCAACGCAGCACCGGCTTGGCCCTACAGGCAGTCGTATGTTAACTGCCGCGATCAAGGCCAGCTGAAAGAGGCCTGGATTAGAGTAGTTCCTCCAGGCTCTGGTTTGAGTAGGAGAAGCGAAAACAGAGAGGCTTTAATGATGTTTGACACTTCACTATCAACTCACAAATCAGGTTCCTAAACATTGGCCTCTCGCAAAAAGAAAACCATTAACACCGGTCACGAGGAAACGCCTGACAATTGACTACATTTCCAAATGAAATTCACCGGGTCCAAGATCACAGTCATTTATGGCCTCATTGCACCGTAAACGCTCACGCTGCTGACTGTCTAAAAAGCTTGTACGGAGGAGTCTTTTAAATCTCCGACTCAAATAGATAATTAGACATAATGAGTAAACAATGTGGCCGCGAGATGTGAACGTGCTTATTGCTTTTTAATTGTGTTTCCCTCTGTGCACCGAGCTAGTTCTGAGAGCTCTGGTACCTGTGTGTGTTGGCCCATGTCAGGCCAGGTGCAGTCATTACCACGGGACAGATGGATCAGCAGAAGTGGTACTCGTTTCCCTTGCAAGGCAACATGGTGGCTGCCATATGTAGGCTCATCATTAAAATTGACCTTTGACCTTCCAGCGGGTGTCTGTCATTCTAATGGAGTTAATTAAGAATGTGGACTGGTGTGTAGAATGCGGTATTTTCTGTCTGTGTATGTGGATGTTATTGGTTTGTGAAGAAAGTAATAATGGTGTGTGTGTGTGTGTGTGTGTGTGTGTGTGTGTGTGTGTGTGTGTGTGTGTGTGTGTGTGTGTGTGTGTGCGCACGTGCAATATTTGTGTGTGGTATGCTGCACATGTGCATCCATTCATGTGTGTTAGTGAGAGTGGAGGTTTGTACTTATTATATGTGCATGGCCATGTCATCGTGCGCATGACTCCAGTGTCAGACGTGTTTAAGTTTTTGAGCTCCTTTTTAATATTGCCAATGCAGCTCCTTTGAAAATTCATTAAAGTGTTTCGACCCCTCTGCCATCTGTGTGAGCGAGAGGGAGAGAGCCGTGGAGGGAAGCAGCTGGGGAGAACGGGAAGATGAAAATTATGACATGGGCAAAATAATGCGGGCAAGCCCCAGAAAACAGAATGAAGTAATATGCCAGCTTTGAACTGCTATTTATTTAATCCTAGACCTTATCTAAAGGCTGCATTCAAATTTAGATTCCGAGATAAAGACTGCTAGTCGAGATCACATCTTGCTCTGGATTAAATTTAAAAAACGATAAGTGGCAAGCGTTGCGTAACCATGACGCTAATAAAATAGTAAAAAAGAAAAACCAATCCCTTGGAGGTCTAATTAAAATTAAAATGTTACACACAATGCTTAGTGTCAAGCTAAAATGCAGTTAACTCCACAATTACATACAGCATATTACCAGAGGAAGAGGGCTGCGCGATTATACTAATAAATCTCCATTGTTGACGTAAATTGCATATACACATCAACATAGCCAAGCCAGATAATCATCCTATACTGGAGTTTAATGTCTTAACTCACATTTGGATCCTTTATGCCTCAATGTCCAATACTTAGCCTGATTTGAGCTTCAATTTAATTCGCCAGGACAACTCGTTATCCGTGTAACTCCTCCATAACTACCAACAATCCCTGCAGTAAAGCACCTGATTAACAATGCTGCTGGCGCTCTTCCTCGGGGGCTATCATCAGCTACTGTCATCTTCATGCCAGTTACTTCTCACAATAAAGCAATATCAGTTGCAGTGTTTATGCCCTGTAATCACTTTCTCCTACACCTGATCTCCTCTTCATAAACTCAGCGAGCCAACATTATTGCTGTTATAGTCGAAAATATGGAGCTATGTATTATGCATTAACGATGATCCTCCGGAGGGAAGGTACACACACATTGATGACACACACACACACACACACACACACACACACACACACACACACACACACACACACACACACACTCACACTCACACTCACACTCATAGATTAATGTCTGTAGGTGTACTGTAAATTCATGCCTGAGTGTGTGCACATAGACACACATTTGCTGTCTTTTCCTCACATCTATACACACACACACACACACACACACACACACACACACACACACACACACACACACACACACACACACTTCAACATATGCCTCAAGCATTGGGATGTTATAGAGACTGCCTGCACTTTGCTTTGTCTCTCCTTTTCTGACACTAATCAACACCTCTTCTGCTATTAAAAATACCTTGCCATGCCTTTTGATCTGCTAACTATCTCATTTACATGACTGCCGCTCAGCAACAGGGACTGGAGTTGGAGAGGTGTGACGACGTAAAGTGGGGCGGGGAGGTGAGCCTGATAGGGGTGAGAAGGGAAAAAAAAGGAGGATTTGAAAAATAGTTCAGAAAAGAAAGGTTGGCTGCTTTAGGAGGTAATAACCATGCATACATGTTTGTTTCAGGATTTACATTACACTTTAGCAGGTGAAGCTATGAGTAAATTTGTGATGGGCCAAAAATAAGAGTTAAAATGAGATGTTGAGTTCCTCCACCTTTCTTCTCCAACTCATACTACTCCCTCCTCCCTTTCTCCTATTGGCTGACTTTGTGTAACGCCATGGGGCTTCCAGTGAGCCTAAGCCTCTTTGGCAAGACCTGTGAGCCTGGATGGCATTGAAGAAGATGGGATGATGCATCCAGACGATGGGTGCAGTTGGGCAGTAACGCAGGAACAGGAGGGTGGAGAGAGAGAAGTAGTCAGTAAATGAGGGAGAGTGGGGTAAAAAGATAGGGAAGTTGTGGGAACCATTGTAGGTGGTTTTAATAATTCTGACGCCATCTGTTCCACTCTATTTTTCGCACTGACAGTGGATATTTTCCCTGGTGAGATGAGAGGAGTCTGTGTGCGAGTGTGTGCGTGCATGTGCGTGCGCGTGCGTGCATGTGTGAGAGAGTGTGTGTGGATGACAGTGAGAGACAGAGTGAAGTACAGAACAGTTTGGGCACAAAGCATCTGAACTCTACTGCATAACCCAGGTGCCTCATTTGTATGTGTTACGGCTGCAACTAATGATTATTTGCCCTTGATTATTTTCATGATCAATCAATTAATGGTTGAGTCTGTAACATTTGTCCCTGTTTCCTAACCAAGTGTCCAAAACCCAACAAGATTAAGAGTCTACTGCAATTCTACAGGCTCTGTCAGGCTGTGCACATGCATAACGTCAGTATGTTACTGTAACACACTCACAGTGAAAAAATGCTACCATGCTGATATTTAGCAGCCATAACGTTGACCTCGTTTACCGCCTTAATTTAGTTCATTAGCATGCTAACATTTGCTACTAGTTGCAGGTATTTGGTGATTAATCGTATTAAGCGAATACAAATGTTGACCTGATGATGGCGCTAGATGAAAACCTGAAGTCATTCAAATTCATCCTGAGGGTTAGTGTGCAAATGTGTGCAAATTTGAATGTCTGCACCAAATTTACAAGTGAAATACATCTAAGTTGTCAGTTCCAACCTGGTGCTGCCAGAGGATAAGGCAGGGGATCATCATCTGGGGACCATGAGTATAGCATTTTTCCTTGATGAATTAGTTAAATGATTAGTAAAGTATCCAAATTAATACATTTTCAGTGTATTTATCGTGTGTGTGTGTGTGTGTGTGTGTGTGTGTGTGTGTGTGTGTGTGTGTGTGTGTGTGTGTGTGTGTGTGTGTGTGTCAGTCTGTCTGTCTGTCTGTCCAGTCCCCAGTGAGTGTGATCACTCATAAGATGCATTGCACCCGGTGTCATCTCTCTCCGGCTCCACATGCTCGCTACATTTAACTCATGTTAGCTCTCTGTTTAAACATGCATGAAGTTATAACAGTGCCCCCCTTCACCTACCAGCTCTGACTGCTTTCTCATTTGCTCTTTCAACTGGATATTTCCCTGTCGCTGTCTGCCTTTGTCTCTCTATGAGCTCTATCTGTGCATCCTATTTTCTTTTCCTCCTCTCCTGCCTCTTTCCCCCTTCATTAACTATCCTGCATCAATAGTTCATCTCGTTCTCTCTCTCTCTCTCTCTCTCTCTCTCTCTCTCTCTCTGCATCTCCCTCTCTCTCTGCATCTCTGTTTCTCTCTCCTTGATAAAAGCCAGCACTGAAAACCCCTCTTCATGTCACCCTGGTTGCTTGTATAAAAATCCAACTCTTCAAGATAAAAGGCTCCTGAAAATAATACCAGCATTAGGGTTTCCTATTTCACAGCATTTCAGTTCTGACAGGTCAGTGAATGTGCCTGATGTGGAATATTGAATATGAAGATGGGGAAGCGCCATAGTGTTTTTTCAGCATGTTTGCTCAGTAAACGAGGTGTTATTGGAGCTACAAGGCTGCTATAGGGGTTCAGGGAAAAGGCCACCGTCAGCTTACACTGCGCCTGAAAAGGAAATTGGATGGAAAACGGGAGCGAAATTTAGCGGAATGTAAGTAGAGAATTGTTTGCCGAATAAGAGAATAGACAGCAGAAGTTCACCACTCAAAATCAGTATGCTGACATAAAATTGGCCACTGGCCAACCTGTTCCAAATGTAATGGCAATCCATCCAGAAGTTGTTGAGACATTTCACCAAAGTCAATTAGCGTCTGGAGGCCATGAAAGTCTGTACAAAAGTTATTCTAATCCATCCAGCAATTGTTAAGTTTAGACATTCAAATCTGGACCAAAGCAGTGCAGCTCATGCTGTATGTGCATCCTGAGAGCCAAGCTGTAGTTGTAACCATTACTAATCCAACACTGAGTCAGATATAGCCTATTCTTGTATGTCTAAAATCTAACCAAACATCTAATAGTTACAATACTCCAACCTCCCAATGTGCTGCACATTCAGAAATCAGGAAGGTAAACAATAAGGCTGATTAACGCTTGGAAGTACTCTGCTGGGACCCCATCCCTCCTAATAGTCTAATTAAAAGCCATTGATTGCTTATATAAGCACACATGAGCAGTGGACATTCCCCACTAACAACCACCCACAGGACTAGTAATTAGCATTAATTCTAAGGTATGGTTAACTCAGTCCCTGTTTCTCTCACCTCATTTGCTGTGTGTTGGCATTGTTACACTCCCTGCTTGTGTGACCTTTCCGTGTTGTTCCTATTGTGTTGCATGCGACATCACTCTCCTGTGACCATCACTATCACTCCTGAGCATCTGTGTTCAATGAGCATTTAGATCTCTGTCCATTTTTTTTTATTCAACACGCACAATGGTTCTGATGATTTGGGAGGACTTGCTGGGACACTGGGCTTTGCTGAATACCTCTGTCTGGATTTGATGGCCCCCAGCGAGATCCATTGTCAAGATCTCCAGACTCTCTGGGGCATGATTTTTATATCCCACTGTTTGTGAGTTGTGACTCTCGAACTTACTGAGGATAAAAACATATTTAATGAATCCTGGTTCTCCAAAGATGGCGAATAGTTCTTTTGAAGTGAATTATGTGATATAAATAAAGTATCCTCCGATAGAGGACAGCTCCCTGTCTTGTGGCAATATACAGTATGTTTGAGGGTTTTTGTCCTACAATGCAAGTTTTATCTTTTAGAATGGATATAAAAAGACCAAGCAATCATGATTAGGTACATTTTATATGATTTTAACCTACTTACTGCAGACGATTGAAAAGTAAAGAGAAAGTAGGAATTGCTAAGGCCCAGATGGAGATTTATGCAGGCACAATCTAGCCAGGGGACACATAGCATAAGGAGAGGGGACTTAACCAGTCGGGTAGCTCATCGGACAGGAGGGCAGATTTATCTGAATGATGCAGCAAATGGATCCTCCCAGTCTGAGTGAAGCTCTAACATTAAGGAAACAAAGGTTAAGCCTCTGCAAAAATAATAATCTGCAAAAGAGGGGATATAAATTGTGAATGTGATCACAAGACAATGAGATTTAGCAACAAGACGTCAAGAGGATTGTTGTGGCACAGTATGGGATGACAGTGCCGCTGTTGTAAAAATTGGCAAGGACACAACTGGTTTTCATGGTACTTTGTGCGGAATAAAAAGCTTGGTGACTTATAGTAAAAGTAAATATGGTATCACAATATCCACAGTGTGTGTCTAAATACGGCACAAGTATAGAGGCAAGAACCCATCCATGTCCATGCTACACAAAAGATCCCTCCCCAGGCTAACATGCTGTACAATGCACTATTGATAATTTAAACTAATTGCGCAGAAAGTCCCTGTTAAGTAGAGAGTATCACCTTCTGTGTGTCACACAATGCATCATTTGGCAGCGGCCATTACTTTCAGCTGGCCTGAGAACAGGTCGAACACTGAATGCAGTTTGATTTTGCTAAAAGCTTCCTACAGTAGACCAACAGCGGGCCTACACAATGCCTAATCACTTGTGTGCACCATATGAGAGAGAGGACGGAGGTTTGTATATACTGGCAGAGAAAAGGCCTGTATTATGGCTGAGCCGGGCGTTAAGCTGCGTCCAGGTGTTCGCCTCTTTCCAGGTGGCCATGTAATACTCTTGCCGACCCAGATCATGGCAATCATGGAGCTGGCAGAGATGGCTCATTGCCGACACCAGTGTAGTGCCTGGGTAATATGCCAAGTTGGCAGCGACATGCCTGAAAAGCAGGCGGACAAACAGGCAGAGAGTCTCTAACGCTCGTGGAGTGAAAGGATGGTGGAGAACCTCTAATTTTCTTTTCAGAATTCATGAAAATGGCACAGTCTGGTGCGAGGCCTGTCTGATTTCTTTGACTTGTTGGTGTCAGGTGTAGTGGTGGTGGTACTGTACGTCATGCTCTGAGCTCTGTGTATCAGATGATCATTGTTTTCTCATCTCACTTAGTGGAGCTTAAAACCCTGTGCTATGCCTCCGTCTTTCATTTGAAATATTTTCTTCTGTTTTGGCACTGGATTTCTTGTGTTTCAGTGAAGCCCTTACAAGCATATCTTTTGTCAAAGATTGTCGACACGCTATATCATGTTCACTCAAAAATCCTCAGCCCGAGAGATGATCTTTATTAGCTCAGGATGCCAGTTATTTGCAGCCTGACTCTGGCCTGTAGTGTCTGGGCGCTGTGTGCTTCACAGTGTAAGTAGCTTGGCTGGCAGGCAGCCACAGACAAGCGCTGTGTTTCTGCTTGCCATCCTCTCATTTGACTGCATGGTAATTACCGTCTCAATGCGGTAAGAAAAGGCAGCTTTTGGTAGGAGGATTGAGAGAGAAAATGGGAAAATGTGAGGGTGTTTGGCTTTCCAGCTTAATGAACATGTCAGATGTGTTTAAACAAATGGATTACCACATCTGTACACACTCGGCTGGATGGCGCTTGCTCCAAAACACTTACCAGTCCATAGTGTCAGGGTGAATGAAAAAGACATATACTGGAGATATGCAGGGATTGGTAGTAGGAAAATATAACACTCCATCTGCATCAGTGCATATGAAGGAAATCAGACCTGAACCAAATCAATTATGGCTGTCAATCAACTCTATTGTTTGTCATCCTACATATACCATCTTAAGAGGCTGTGCATATAAAATGCCATCAATTTGCATTAAAAGTGAATGTCAGAAAATAAAAGACAAAGCCTACATTCATTTCCCACTCCCCTGTTCAAAACAGACTTTCTACTTGTCAGTTAACAGAGCTTTTATCTTGCTCCCAGATTTCATTTCTTCGAGCTTTTTGTCCTGACCTTACCTCGGTGCACCAGAGCTGTCCATGTCAATACATTGACTAAATGAATAATAGATGCTCTTTTTTGGCATCCTTGTGCCAGGGTGTGTTCTCAGCTTGAGAGGCTCACATGCTAGTGAAATGTTTCTTCTTTGCCGGAACTTCTGACAAAAATATCACCCGTATATTTGTTTTGTGTCAGGTTAATGATGCGGGTTATAACTCAGAGGGCAAAATCGTCAAAACACTAATCATTTGACCTTCATCATCAGGCTTGATGCAGAGGAAAAGCTCACCTCTTAAGCTGCACACTTTAACATAAACTCTCTGCACTTATGCATCCGGATTTACTTCCATGTTTAAAGCAATGTGCAAGGTGCAGATAACTGAAGAGTTATATCAGCATGCTTGACACTCAATCCTGAACCTTGCTGAGGCCGTTAGTGAGTTTCTCAAGCTTTGTTTGTCGCCTCAAGCCATGTTTGTAAAGTAACATTATTGCCAGTTGGCTCTCATTAAATAATCCCTTCTCTGCTAGTTGGGAAATGGTGTACACTCTCAATAACTGAGCATCTGTGAAGGGCAAAAGGTCCACTTGGAAAAAGACGCTGCTTTTTGGTGAGTTCTTTGTTGAAGTGAGAGCTGCTGTTTGAGAAAACAGAGAAAATTACATCAGATATATTGTTTGTTCAGACTATCATTGTGTAACAAAATCTTCATTGCATCCTCCCTACATCATGTCCAACACTGACGTCTGCACATATGTGTTGTGTGGTTAACTCCTTGCCGTGATTCTAACGGACATGACTCAATTGTGTTAGAGCAAGATGGTCCTGACTAATCACTGCATCATGGAGCTGTGACATGGTGGAGTGCCAGTTCAGTGCACAGGGGATGGTACCCTTTACCCAGAAGAGATGGCCCAATTAAACTGACCAATTGGAATTGAGTGAGCCTGGTTGTCTACCTGTTGTGGAGGTTAGAAAAATGCCGCTCCACTCATTGCTCATTCTGGACGATACAGGACCCATTATTCTTGCAGTCATTACTAAGCAAAATGTCAATAGCTTATTAGAGAGAGAGACACGGTAAGCGAGATGGATAGAGGATGGAGGGAACAAGAGGGGAGGAGGAGGAGGAGGAGGAAAGAAGGAACCATGAAGAGAAACTACCATTTGTCATTCAAATGTAACGTAACAAACAGTTGTGCAAGGCAATGCTTCGTGTTTCAGCTTACATGCAACAACAATGGATGCTCAGTTCCATGTTTGTGCTGTCATTCGTTTCTAATGGTTTGATAATGTGCCGACACCCACATCATTCTGAGCTTTTTCTACCCTCATCTCTCTTTCTAACTAACTCGTGCATTCAACTGAAAAGCTGTCAAATCTCGTGAAATATCTCTCCAGAGTCCAGTTGCATGAACATTATGATACATCATTCTTCTGCTCTGTCTTTCTTTGCTTTCTTTCTTCCTCCCTCCCTCTTTCCTTCACTCCTGCTCTTTTGCCCCTCTGTCTGTTTCTCGCTCAGCATTGTACAAATGTTTCTCTTGTCTAAGGAACCGTTCCATATGTTTGCAATCACTCCGGCTCCCTTGCCTGCACAGATCATTTAGCAGACTCCCTCATACATTTCAATTAGGCCCACCTAGCGCAGCCACAGACATCGGAAAGCAATATTGATTTCTTGATATCCTGTGCGTGGGTCGGACCAAATTAACGCTTGTACTGGGGAATATGATAGATCCATAACAATTCACTTGTGTTTGTTACCATATGTGTGAAATGCTGGGCTTGTTAGTGTACAGAGAATTGTCAAGTATTAATCAAATTAAAAGCCATATTCATGACAGCTGTCCTTTGTGCACTCTATGCATGGATAACTCACATGGCTTAATAATAGCATGGTGTACATTTAAAGGCATAATTCTGACTTACATGGGTTCCTACAAAAAAAGAACTAACATAAAATGTATTTTGCTGTGGCAAAAGGAAAGAGAAAGATACCTGACATGACATAGCTGGGAGCCTTTATGTTTCAAAGTGATATACAGTAGGCATTTACTAAACGCTGCCTGCATGCTAAAATGTACTTATTATTCAATTACTGCCAGCTTTTTAAAGATGGGATGGCTGAGGTGCAGTGGCTCTGGTAGCTGTCAGTCACTGTCTGCCACCTCATCCATTCTCCTGACACTCTGCTGGAGCCCAGAGAGAGCCATCAGTCAAAGTTCAGGAGACAGGGACGCCACATCAAAGGGCTGATCAGACTTTGGGATCTTGGGATACTGTATGATGTTGAATTCTACATGCTCTTTATTTCACGATGGTTGCAATGGCTACTCAGGTACTGAAGTATTGAAGTTGTAAGGTCCTCGTACTTTACTTGATTACCTCCAGTTTATGCTGCTTTGTACTTCACTACATTTCAGAGGGACATTTTGTACTTTTACCTCCACTACATTCATTTGACAGCTGTAGTTACTAGTTGCTTTGCAGATTAAGATAAAGCATACAGAATACAAAGATCTGATTATTTATATAAAATATAATGCATTGCTATACACTAAACTGCAAAACAGTATAAACGTCATTAAAAATGGTTCCACATTGAACTGCTACAACATTATAATGCTGATTTCTGTACATCTTAGTGCATTAGTAACACTAATCCAGTAATATAATATATAATAATACAACACACTGAAGAGGGATACTTGCATATGCATAATGAGTCATTTTACTTTCAATATTTTAAGTCAAAATTTCTAATTAAAATTCTGCACTTTTCACCTCAGTTTTTCTTTTTTTTACATTTACTAAATTTACTTCCATCCATAGTTATACAGGTAATGTTAATAAGTTACCAGAATTTCTACACAGTGCCTTACGGGTATCCTGCATAGTATGAACAGACTCACTGAACTCTTTATATATAGTTTGATTAGAAGATATGTGAAATCAGTCTCTAAATTGCCTACATTTCCATGTTGCAAGATAATTTAAACCCCTTTCGTGGAGATGACCCACAATAAAACGCTTAACTGAACACGTCTAATCTGTGTTTGACCCTATTCACGTGAGACTGCTGTCACAGGTTAATCCTTGGGTATCACAGAGATTTAGGTTTGCAACTGTAGTTCCATTCACATCAATGCAAAACAAACAAAAATTGCCAAAAAAAATTCTATTTCATTTTCAGCTCAGTTAATCTCTTTACGTCACAAATACAGATGCTCATAAATAAACACCAATATCATTAAACAAAACTGGGTAGACCCTGACCTATATAAGGCTGTCCAGCCATTGCTATTACCAATATACATTTTAAACCATATTAATATCTCCAATATCTAAAGACAACCCACCCAGACTACCCTCCAGGTTTCATCACATGAAAGCCTTGCTGACTCCAGAAACTGACTTTGCATACAGATTATATAAAGTCAAAACATCACAGAATGTTTTATCGTGAACAAAAGACTCGTAATTTAGATATTCTTTCTCCATGTTATCATTTTAAGGAAACTACTCAATAAACACCGTAAATCCTCTTATATCTTGGATCTTAGATATTGCATTCATTCTCCAATTTCTGCTCTATTTCTTAGTAACTCAAGTGATTGGTCCATAAAACTTCAATAGGAATGATTTAGAGGAACTCATCGGCATTTAATTCTGTTATGGAGGCCATCTGCTGCTAATACTGACTAATTGTTCCAGTCAAGTAGATGCCATGGCTTTGCCCTCTTATAAAGATACATGTCCAGCCTTGTGGTTTATCGCTATTCATGGGTCAGGTCTAAGGGAGGGGGGCGCACACATAGTCTGACATTTCTAGTAATTATCTTTATGAAGATGGGAGGCCTCTCAATTAGAGTGGCGTTTGATTAGAACTAATGGCTCTCCCTCCCGGGCCGGTGAGTCGGCTGAAAAGGGAGAGCATCAAATTCCCCTTCGGCTGGTGCGGGACACTGAGTGACCTTAAATAAAAGCTGTGGTTTGCTTTAGCTCCTTAAAGAAATACAGTAGCTGTTATTTTTACTTGCATAAAAGCATACTAGAAATCTTAAATCACATGATATGGCAGCATGGCATAAAAATTATAGCACCTCTTTTTTAAGTATTAAAGGGCAACTATTATATAGCAGTTTCAGGATAATACTTGTATTTTGTGTTTGTACTAGAACATGTTTACACACTTTAATGTAAAAAAAAAAACCACTTTATTTTTGTCATACTGCCCATGGCTGCAGCACCTGTATTCACCCTCTGTATGAGCGCCTGTCTCTTTAATCCATCCTCCCGTCAAAGCCCAGTCTGCTCTGATTGGCCAGAGTGCTACCTGGAATCTGAGCTTCGCCGCAGCCTCGCTGTTGTTACACTAGTAGCAGCTGGTGCTACTGCAATGGAGTAGCTTTATAGCAGGACTTTGTGCCGTGAAAAATCACCAATAAAGGCTTCTAAACCAAAAACAACACAACCGGACATGTCCCAGCAATAATTTGACCCCGAAATTTGGGAGAAATGACCAGCATTGGCCACCAGGATTACAGCTATCTCGCGTTAGCGTGCAGCTACTTAATAGTTAGCACTAGGCTAACGTTAGATTGTAATAGAACGAAGCAGCACTTTCTACTGTCAAAAATCGCAGATGAAGGCTTCTGAACTAAACACTACCCAAGCGGTGTAAGCAGGAATGTGAGCCGAAATTTGGGAGGATTTAACAAATTGGCAACCAAGATGACAACTTATTACTGCTGTTAGCATGTAGCTACTATAGTTAGCAGTGGACACTAATAGAATATAGCAGCACTTTCTACAGTCAATAATCACAGATAAAGGCTTTTTAACAACCCGGAATTGGGGAGAATTTAACAGCACTCGCAGCCAAGATGACATGTTACTGTAGCTACACGTGAGAATGTTAACACCACCACAGTAGCGCAGTAAATAAACAATCTTTAGTCCTGCCTACCAGGAGCAGATGACCAATTGCAGCAGGCCGGCTTGGAGTTGCCTAACACTTAGCCGAGAGTAGAAAATAACTGTTGAAACCGGAGCCTTCAGGGCAGTTGGAAATCTGAACGTTTTAGCTCACAGGGTTTCTCAAAAATACGTTTACCTCATTATTTGTTTTTGGCCATGTTAAACATGTTTTTGGCCATGTTTAACATGAAAATCCGACATTATAACATTGTAGATGTGACAGAAAATACAAAAACGCATAATATGGCCACTTTAAGTATTAAGTTAGACGTAGGGACAATTATCATCTTAGCAACAGCCATAGTTCCAAGTTCATCTAAAAACTCTTCTTTCTCTCTCTTTCATATGTACTCACAAGCCAGCTAACTTGGAGGTTGTGTCGTGCCTCCCTGTGTAATGACAGTCTTAATGGAAAACAAAATTGGCTCTCTGGGGAGTGTGATGGTCAGGCTGGCCATTACAGAGTCACTCAATAGCAGCTGATTGACTCGCTCCCCTGCTCCGTTATAAGCCTGTTAAGCTGCTACTCAGCGTCAAAGCGCTGCTCTGGGCACTCTCAGTAACGCTGGTCCTTGCCTTTATAGGACACTGGATAAAGTGCTTACCCTGATTTAGTAAAGCCAAATAGTTGAAAACCTCATTTGTGATTGGTGGGGATAGATATTCAATCAGAGAGGAGAAAGCACATCAACCTCGAGTGGTGAGAAAACTCAGGTAGGGTTCAGATAGAGAATTTGTCAGTCATTTGCTGACAGTGGTGTTGCAGCGTATTCCATACTTGCAAAAAGGTTGACTTGTTTATGACCGCAACACGTCACATCATCCCCCTGTTTATTTCTACTTCTACTCCACTACATTTTAGAGGTAAATAGTGTACTTTATACCCCACTACATTTATCTAAGAACTATAGTTATTAGTTACTAAAAATGCAAAAATTTGAGAAACATCCCAAAAATGAAAACATATTTGTGTAGCAGAACTTTCTTTTTTCACATTAATCATCTCGCAACCCCTTAGATTTATCTTGTAATAGATTTTGTAGTGCATTTCGCTGATCCAACCTTTGCCCTTTTACATCAAGTAAGGTCTACAATGAAGGAGTTTTTCTTGTACTGGAATATTTTTTCATTGTTGTATACTTTAACTTAAGTTAAAGGATCTGAGTACTTGTTCCACCACTGGCTATTCTGACACTTCTGAAAAACAAGTTGATTTCATGTCAAACCAAGATGTTTGTACATCCCTTTTCTTTAAATAGACTTCAACGCCATATGTGTGATCACATAGGTTAAAATTGACTCATTAAAACTGCTCATTGAAACACTATCACCCTCATATAATAGCAAGTATATAGCATTGATAACTACCTTTTTAGCATTCTAGTGAAATATAGGCTATTTAACGATGTCATTCAAATACTATAACTCTATTATCCTACATATTATTGCAATGCAGTGCCATTTAAATAATGCACCAAAATGACACTGAAGTGCTTTATAGATTCAAGCAGCAAATCCTTATTGAGTGGAGGTTCGAGGACTATGGAAGCTTGCTTGCTAGCTCAACTCATTGCCATGACCCTGAAACCTTCTTCAGATGACGAAAGCTTTGTCACGTAGTGCGTTGTTGTGCTGGAAGGACAGCGTGTAAACCTGAAGGAATGCACCTTATCAGCAACAATGCTTAGGTACACTGTGGCTTTACAATGACCCTCAGTTTGAGTTATGTGTCAAGGAAACAGTCTTTGCACCATTACATCCATATTCTTTCTTTGACAAAACGCAGGACGCAGTCATGTATTGGTGCCGTATTTGAACCTGTTTTGGTGATCATGTGTACTATATGCTGCGTTTGTCAGCCACACAAACTTAAATTGAGAGATGCCCGCTGTTGCGCTGAACTATTATTTGCATGCTTGTGGCCTTACTGTTAGCTTCTCCTCTGACATATCTCAGTGAGAAGTTTTTTATTCCCATGAAAAACTGCTGAATACATGTTTTTTTGGTATAATAACGGCCATCCCAGGACAGCAGCTGTAACTGCAGTACTGGAACCACCTTGTCAGGGCACCAACAATCAAATCACATTAAACTCAGTTTAGTTAGGTATCTTGTTCATGCTAATGTTTGTGCTAATGCCACGTGATTTGCTGTTTGGAGGTACCTGACTGTTTGTGTTAACAAGAGGTTGTTTCAAATGTGATTTTGTGAAAAGTAGTAGCCCTAATGTGCACACGCAAACATCTAGGCACACACATAGAGAGACAAACCGGCACACACATTCTTTCATCCCTTTCTCCATCTCCCCTGCTCCCTCTACCTCAGGGAATCTGATCACCTCCTGATGTGAGGCTTAGAAACAGTAATGCAATAGACAGTCAACTTATATTTCCCCAGCGAGACAGCCACAGCTAAAACTTCATATTCTTCAGCGACCACACAGCTGAGGGAGGAGATGGCTGCAGGACATCGAGACAAAGAGTCAAGGAGACAGACGCGAGAATAGATAGATGAATGGATGTATATACATACTGTAGAGAAATATGTACTGTACATGTTCTTTCATGTTTGAGGTTGAACTCACTAGCAGATGCCATAGAAGGATTATGTATTTCTAGGAGTGAAGCAAGGCTAAAGATTGGGGTTAAGGGCTCTAAAGTAGAGGCAATCAATATACCATGGACCTCTCTCACTTGCTGGCTGACAGGCTAGCCTGACGGGCTGAACCTGCTAATGACACCTAATCATATCAGTGGGAGGAAACTCTAACAACCGAGCTTGCTCTAAAATGGTGCATCCCATCAGTCTGGCAAGGAGCAAAGCGAAAAAGAAAAAGTGAGGAGAGGGCGAGACAGAGATAGGGGAGGGAGAGAGATGGAAAGATAATAAACTCTAGCTGAAGCATTTGTGAATAGATGAAGCAGGCAGACAAGCATTCTGGCTGTGTTTACACGCACACACCCACACACACACACACACACACACACACACACACACAGGCAAGCAAACAAGGACACACACAGATATGATGCAGCCCACACCGTCCAGCAATATTGCACAGATAAGGCCAGAGAATTAATATTTATTGTTCAGTTTTGGAGACAATACAATGCCACTTGGAGGCCATTACACAAACTGATTGAGTGAATAAATTAATGAATATGTGTTTTAATTTGTTAATTGGTGATCTGTTTTGCATTATCTCTGAAACAATATGTATTTATTTAGATAGACTTAGTTGAACTGTATTTTAACAGGAAAATAAACTTTCAGGAGTGTTCTGCCCAAGATAAAGACACATAAGGTAGATAACACAAAATCAATATCCAATATCATAACGAAACAGAAATACATTTACAAACACACACACACACACACACGCACACACACACACACACACACACAAAGAGGTACCCTCTTTATGTGTGTCACACGCACTTGTAAGCTATGCTCATGCCCATACATATACGCAGCAAGAGGAAGATGCAAACATGAGATAGAAAACAAATGTGACATAAAGACATTTTTAAATAAATAAACAAAGAAGAAACCCCATGCCCTATGTGTGCAAAATGTAAAAAGTACACACATTTCACTCCAACCGCCATTACCAAGACAGAATAAAACTGATTCAGAGTGGGGCTGGGGTAGACAAACTAAATAAAAGAGTTTATATTATCCAATGAGAAAAAGCAGTGTGTGTCTGTGTGTGCACATGAAAAGCTTGTCTGTGTGAGGTTCAACAAAGCCTGATAGTGAGGAGAAGAGAGAAATGGCATCTGAGCCAGAAGCGTGGGAGGCAAGGCGTCACATAATACTTGAGGAAATGCATTGGCAACAAAGAGGAACCAGGTGTAATACACTCATGAATAAATATGCTGAGGGCTGGAATTGATCATTAGTGCTGTCTGGGGGAGGTAAAAAAAAAACAAACAAGGATGACTAGAGGCCCTGCAATTTGATGAGTGGTATCGAAGCATGGAAAGATCCTTAAGAGACGCTTTCTATTGTCACCGTTGACACTTAGCTAGTGTTTGCCTGTATTGTCTAATTACTGCCATTGCTTGCTCTATTTAAGAACCGTATTCCCAAAACAAACTGCTACATAGCTTTCTTTGCTTACAATATGAATTGTAATTGGATTGTGCTTGAGTATTGCTTTGTATATGCTCTTCCATCTCTGTCTTAAATTTGTCATGTCATACATAATTATGATGAGCCCCTTCTCTCGAATATATCAGGTATATATACTGTATATAGAGTGCACCACATATACTTTTTGTCCTGCTGTACCAAAACCAGTGATATGCTTCTGGGCTCTCGTCTCATACTGTGATGTAAGGCCAGGGAACAAAAGGTTGTCTTTCTTGCCTCTGCTGAGGAGTGGAGCAGCACGGTTCTTAATTGGGGCTCTGATCAGAGAGGGATCTGGACCGAGGGACCCGTAGCTCCCAGCAACACTGCCATCCCAGGAACGCCAGGGTGTTGCTCCTGTCTGTCTTGATTAACGACCTCTCCCTTTGACCCCTCCCATGAGTCCTGACAAGTACCTTGCTGGAGCAGGCACAAGCACAAATCGAAAGTGCATACACTCACAAAAGCTTGCAGACATACACAAAATGTCTTGTATGTTGGAGGACACATACATACAGCCATGCAGCTAGGTTTAATGAGTAGTCTTTTGAAGACAAAGCAGAGCAGTAGCTCTATTTGCATCAAAAGAGAGGGCCATCACTGATGGCACAAACGCAAAGACATGCACGCTCTCGTTTACATTAATCACCCTGCGATTGACACTCAAATATAGATGACCTGAAGTACACCTGTTGTAAGGCATTTGTGTGAACAAGAAACAAGTGTCACAATGCATATTCCCCATGCAGCCTTATTTTGGCATTGGTCAGCACCATGTCTGTGTGCTGTTATTTAATCTCAGGTTCCAGTAATAAATGTGATTCCTTCACGCTGATGCTCTCAGCTTGTAGTTTGGGCGCCAGGCAGCCGAGGCAATAAGCGAATCAGAAAGTCAGAGAGCTCTCTTTGGAGCAATCAAGGGACCCACGATGGAACGTGGAAGCACTAATTGCACTGAAGGCGTCGCATTGATATTCCGTCCACTTGCTGTCCTCGTGGTATCCCCAAAGTTTCCAGGGAATCTTAAAGTTGTTTTTATCTCATCCTTACCTTAAATTATACTACCTATATACTGTACAATGCACAATGCTGTATCTTTATCCCAGTGTGTGCAGGTGTGCATTTTGTGTATGTGCATGTCAATCTGTTTCCATTCTCTGTGTGTGTGTGTGTGTGTGTGTGTGTGTGTGTGTGTGTGTGTGTGTGTGTGTGTGTGTGTGTGTGTGTGTGTGTGTGTGTGTGTGTGTGTGTTCTTGTTTAACTATATCCGTGGGGTCCAAAAACCGTGAATACAGTATACTTGTGGGGTCCGGACAACTTTGTGGGGCCAAAATGCTGGGGTTTGAGGGTTAAGACTTGGTTTTAGGATTATGGTTAGAATTAGGTTATGGTTAGGGTGAGGGTAAGGGTTAAGGCTAGGCACTTAGTTGTGATGGTTAAGGTTAGGGTAAGGGGCTAGGGAATGCATTACGTCAATGACAGGTCCCCACAAAGACAGTGAAACGCACTGTCTGTGTGTGTGTGTGTGTGTGTGTGTGTGTGTGTGTGTGTGTGTGTGTGTGTGTGTGTGTGTGTGTGTGTGTGTGAGTGTGTGTGTGTGTATAATTATACATTGTTTTAACCAGTCAATGGAATGATGCAAACACTACAAATGTCAGTAGCTGCCTTATGACAGTATCGGAGAGCATTCAGGCAATGTATAAGCCACTGTGTTTGTCATGAAAGACTTAACATGCCACACATCCATTAAACACACCCTGCATCTATTACGGTGCATGCCAGCCTCTCCACCTCCTCCCTTCTATCCCCTCATTGCTAATTATCCAGAAGATGGATTACATCATGGGATCTAATAGAGAGAAGCGCCATTACACAAAACCACCCCCAAACACGAATGAATGCGCGAGCACACACACACAGACACACACACACACACACTCTACACCCTAGCCCTGACAAAATCACTCAGCCGATCTGCCCATTTGGTTCCACATTCTTATTAACAAAATAGGGAGGAGTCCCTCATTATCATCACTCAAAAATATGAGCATTATTAGTCAAGCGTTCAAATTGTGAGGATAGATAGCATGCCATGATAAGATAAGAAATGATAATAATACACATAATTGCATGACCTTTAAAATATGTATTAGCTTAGATTAATATACTTAGTGTTGATACAATTACAGACAACATTATATGGTGTATAGTGCAGTATATACAGTATATAATGCATTATGTGTTCACACATGTAGAATTTAACCTTTAAAAAGCTGTCCTGAGTTTATGTTCAGCAAAGCTTTTTACAGGATATCTGCATCGAACAAATGTACTGGCTCAGTGCAAAGAAATGCATTAAGCAGTATTTCCTACAGGTTTCTCTGCAAACTGTAAGGTAAATCATGCATGGGGATTAAAACGTGCCCCGGTGTCTTGTTGTTTCAGAGAAGTGAAATAGACAGGCACTACTGTTGGCACGGATCATGCCCTTTCTACTTCAACACTGCTCTTCACACTAATCTGGTTATTTGAAAAGTGCTGAAAGGGAGAAAAAAAAAAAGAAAACACTTACTTTGCAAAACAAATTTAAGGTGCAAAGAGAACCAAGAACTTGTCTGTGAATGTTGGCAATTCTTAAAAAGCTTCTTTTCTTAAAAAAACAAAACAAAATCCTCAACGCCTGTTGCCATGGTAACCGAGAGAGGGTGAGGAAAAAAGAAAATTAACATACAAAGACTCATTTGAAGCCACGGTGTTGAGAAAAGTCACTACAGTTGGACGCAAGACTGAGTTTTTTCCTCTGTTTTTGATGCCCCAAGGCCAAAATGACATGCATGACGAGTTGGTACACAGACTTGTTTATCACATCCGAGGCAAGGCAGAGTGTGTAATGTATCGTGTTTGCTCTGTGCGGTTGTTAATTCATGCTGTAACTAGCTCTCCCAAAAAAAAAAAAAACTCCTCTTGGAGGAAGGCAGTCAAAGCTAAGCTGTTTGCTAGGAGTCTGCTCCATTGAAGATACAGCCTGTGTTGGGAAGTACTCGCTGCGATCAACTCACAGTCTCTTTGCACTTCACCCTAGCATCCTTTCACTCATCTATTATCTCTGAGTTGCTCTCTGTCTTTGTATCCCTACTTTTATTACTCTCTCCTCTTTGCTCCCCTTCACTGCCTCTCCATCCCTCTAATCTCCTCTTCGTTCTCGTCCCAGATGAGGTGGTCTGGCCCTGGCCTGGCTATTCCATTCCCTTCTAATCTCTGTCCCCCCCCCCCCCCCCCCTCCCCTCCCCTCCACCCAGCACCTGATTTGCACACTTCATGAACTGGAACGTCTCGATGGCTGGTATTCCCCTTAGCATTTGCCCAGTGCGCCATCCCCGAGCTGTCGTGCCACCTTGAACACATCATCAGCCCTTACGACTGTGAAGACAAGCGGCATATGCACGCTCACTGGCCCCCGCTCGAAATAATAATCGCGTGCTCGTCTTGCTTGCGCACACACATTCTCTCACACACTTTCTGCCTCAAAAAAGAGCGATCACAGGCTTTTGCTGTCTAAGTTGCTACAAGCTCTCACTTGCTCACGCGCGTGCATCCTGTCAGGGGACTAGATGTAAGTTTGACACTTGATGATGATCAAGTTTGGGAAACTTAGTTGCCACTGCCTGTGTCGAACGTGTCTTTGGATGAAGATAGACATTTATTCCCACACCTAAGAGTGCTGAGAAGAGTACCAAACATCAAACCTTCACAACAAATTCATCTTTCTTGACAGCAAAAAAATGATTTGATTGACTTAAAGTTGTATATAGCATCACATACTGTAGTCCCTTGAATGTATACCTCCCTAGAATCTTCCCTCGTGCGAACCCCAACCAGTGACCTCTGCTGCTAATTCACCGGGAAGCCATTCACCAAGGACAACAGTCCCCAGCGGGCTTAGTGCAGGACGCCTGCTTGCTTTTTTTGTCACAGTGGGGAGGTCTGAGTCATTGTTCGCTTGGCCTAAGCCTGTTTTGGCCAGGGAGAGTCTGGGTGATAGGATGCACTGGAGAATGCCGCCTGCCTCATGATCCAAGGGCTGGCCTAATTCGTAATTACCTTCTGCAGTGTTCTGGAAGACTGCAGTTTGAGCTTGTCCAGGATGTGGATTATCTAGTGTACTGAGATGGCAGGGTCGTGTCCATGCGTGTACACATGCACAGACAGGCACGTCCACACACAAACACGCGCTCCCTTACAAGACACTGAAGAGTTTCCACAGCAGAGCACTTGATTGACTGAAGCAGCCATGTTCTTAATTCGATTTCCCTGTCATGGCATTGTTAAATTTTTAATCAAACCTCTGTGTGCTACCTTCATTCCTTACACTGGATTACATTTAATTGTATAAATTGAATTTGGAGCTAAGAGAGTGAGAAGTAAACTTGGATCTAGGCAAGGTTACCAACTTGGCTGTTCTGCTGAAGCATTTGAAGTAGACAATTCAGATTGCAGATTTGTTCTCATTAAATGAAGATAAATAAAGTTGTATAGAATGAATCAAATCAACATGCTCTGCAGACTGCCTATTCAATCCATACAGCTATTAAGCTGAATATCCCAGCTAAACCAATTTTTGTGTCATAAAACACTTCACCCTATTATGTGTGTGTGCATAGGGGAGCTGAATACGGCTAGGGATTAAACACGGACAAAGTACAGTAGCAGTTCTGTAAACTTGAATATAAGAGGGGGAAAAGAGGAGCTCCTGATTGATCTTATCATGCAGCTGTCTACCTTTTGATTTTTGGTTTCTGACTAAATAAATGACTGCACTGCAGGGAATTTGTAAAAACCATAAATTTATAATCCATTATATGAAGTGGCAGTGAGTTATGTTTCTTTTACACTGATGTGTTTTAGTGTGCTGCAGTGATCCTAAGAAAGATTAGACTCCATCCACTTAATTGTGACCAGTTTTAGATGACCAACTGCCTTGCAGGTGGTTAGAAAGAGGAAGGCAATGGCATCCCCCAGTGGACTTCGATTAAGCACAGATATTGCCAGAGAGAACAAAATAACTGAGGAGGAAAAGAGCAATACTTCCTGGCAGGGTTGACTTCACACATAAGAAGGTGCATGCTGCTTTTTTGGCCCTGACCCACATAGTGGCAGCGCCAGGTCTGACCCACCAACAATAGACGTGTACACTGGATGTGACTGTGTCAGGGTGAGAGTGGGATGAAAGGAGCGAACTACCAGAGCATGCAGGAACCTAGGGGTGTTTCACTGAAGGGTAGGACTCTGCCAACTGGCTCCTCGCTCCCACTGAGAGGGCTTTGTGACACAAACTCAGAGCCAAATCCGCTGTGCCACAGTGGAAGAGCTGGAGAAAGAGAGAGAGACCCGGATAGAGGAAGGGCACGATTATGGCAGAGAAAAAGAGTGTTTAAAGATGCCATATTATGCTCATTTTCAGGTTCATAATTGTATTTTAAGGTTGTACCAGAATAGGTTTACATGGTTTAATTTTCAAAAAACACCATATTCTGCACAGCTCTCTCTCACTGCTGCAGCTCCTCTTTTCACCTTGTGTTCAGGTCTCTGTTTTAGCTACAGAGTGAGGCATCTTTTCTTCTGTACTCTCTTTGATTGCACTCGCACATGCGCAGTAGCTCAGATCGTAGATCATGTCGGCTAGCTCCATAGACAGTAAAAGAAAGGTTGTTTCTCCAACTTTGGTCAGTTACAAAGCAAGATTAGCCAGGAGACTTCTTCTAAACGAGGGTGCACATGTAAGTAGTTATTTTGTAGATTATGGTGAACTTGTGTGTGTTGTAGCAGTGCTTTGCCATTGAGAACGAGGTAGCATGCTAGCGCTAGTGACGTAAAAATCCGTGCAGATTTTGAACAGCTCACCCGGAGACTGAAGGGAGGATACATTCAGAAACCCGTATCTCACTCAAAACAGCATGGATGGATTTTTTTTTTCAAAGTTTGTATGCGTGTGGAAGCACCAGAGACACAAAATAACACCCCAAATCCCAGAAAAAGTGATTTTTCCATAATATGGGCACTTTCAGGAGTGATTGACTTCAGCTTTTGAATTTAAACTTATTTTGGAGTATCAGTTAATAGGGGCAATATTTGAAGCACTGAAGTAATTATGTTCCCCATCTGTTGTCAACACAACTTAAAGTAAAACCTGACTGAGCATGGTATTTGGGGGACAGAAACCTTGAATCCTCTCTAGGTCAGTAGCATGCAGGATTTGGAGTACTGGGAAATACATTAGGTGCTGCGCCAGTTAGCCAGGATAAGTTGGTGGGTCTTTGATTCACAGCTTCAATTAAGATTAATACTCTTCTGTGTGGAACAACTTCAAACTGAGCCCTGGCTACCACTTGAGATGTGTTATGGGACTGAGTGAAAGACGTGCAGTGTGGCACTCAGTGGCATTGAGGCCAATATTTCTTCACTCATACAGGAGACAAACGAACACACCAATAATGGCTTATTACTTTTATTTTTTGCAATGCATGGAGCTAATAAACATTTGAATTAGTTATGCATTGTCTTTATATATGTTAATTAGACTGGGCCAGTAATTCAATCATTCCTGTGAACAAACCTTAATGAATACAAATGCTGGGATCCCTCAACAACTACTAATAATACCACTCAAGGGCATAATTCAATCGGATGGCATAATTGGCACTCCGAGAACAGAGACACTGGGGAGCTGCCTCCCTACGGTCCATACTGGAATGATAGTGTGACAGAGCTGGCAGTGTTGGCCTTTAGCTGAAGCCTTTTGCCAAGATCCTGTCTGAGCTATGTAGACCCTGATGGCGCTGCTGTTACTACACAGAGTTAGGTACATCATATTTTAAAAGGATTAAATTGTCGGAACTAGCACACCTTTTTTTCCTCTAAAGAAGCCATGTACACAACTAAAAACAAAATCAGGAGATAACCAATGCATGTCAAAAGCAAACAAAATAATTTACCCCCACATCTAGACCATATGCTTGGCATTCACCATGACTCATTTTGCCAGAGCTAGACATGCAATTAAACAATGTAATCTTTTTCAGACTGTACAGCCATAGCATTGGGACTAATTCGAAGTAGACAATGCAGGGGTATGCTCCAATTCAACAACAGTGAAATGATGTCAGGTCCAGCAGTATCCAATCTGTTGGCATCCCCTTCTAATCTCACAATTTTGTTAAGGTTGCTTGTGCCCCCCAAGAGCACAGGGGTGACTTTGGACATGGGGAGGTGACAATGAGAGGTAATTGCCAAAATCCACAGCGGAATAGCATGATCTCTCTCTGACACAGATGGGAGGGAAAAGACAAAGAGCCTTATGAATATTTAAATTGCAATTTTCTTCATTTTCTTCAATTGACCCTTTTTTTTTTTGCTTGCACAGAAGGGAAACTCTGGGCAGGCATGGGTGTCAAAACTTCGGCATGTGGCTCAAGGCAAAAACCAGATCAAACAGCAAAAGAAGCAGAGATTTTCAGTGTGTAAACAGGATTAGGCCTTCATTCAGCAGGTGAACACTGACAAATGGAATAAAGAGTCAGCATTCAGAACTAATGACTGTGCAACAGATATTGGTTTTAAATGCTATGTACACAATGATGATTAATGGAAGTTTGTTTTTCATTTTGTGGAGTCATAGAAATCTAGTCTAACTAGACTGGTGAGGAAATGCGCTGTTGGGGTGGCTGATTCACACAAACAGCAGCAGCTTAACAAGTATATTTCTCAACCCCAGACTGCATTGCCCTCGGTCAAACGAATAACATGACTTCTAAAACAAGTGGCTATCTCATTTAAAAACACAGTGGAGGTTGTGAGGGGCTGCGCAATTTTAAAAATATTAGCTCCACAAAAAAGAAACTTCAAAAAGCTTTTTTGCCTGAAGTCTTCTATTTTATTGGGTGATGTAGAGGCTAGAATAACTGATGACTCGCGGATGAACTATTGATTCTGTCTATGCTAAACCGGTGTTCGTAGCAGTGTGATATATACATTAAATCTACAACCCCAAATTAGAAAAAGTTGGGACAGTATGGAAAACACAAATAAAAAAAGAAAGTAGTGATTTCTAAATGTACTTTGACTTGTATTTCATTGCAGACAATACAACAGCACATAATTTAATGTGTTCCTCATGATTTTTATTGGTTTTTGTTTTTTCAAAAAAACAAAATTCCTATTTTGGTTCTTGCAACACATTTCAAAGAAAGTTGGAACAGTAAAAGATTTACCACTTTGTAATGTTGCCATTCCTTTTCACAACACTTAAAAGACGTTTAGGGACTGAAGACACCAAGTGATAAAGTGTTTCAGGTGTAATTTTGTCCCATTCTTGCTGCAAACAAGTCTTAAGGTGGGCAACAGTACGGGGTCTTCGTTGTCACATTTTGCGCTTCAAAATGCGCCACACATTCTCTATTGGAGACAGGTCGGAACTGCAGGCAGGCCAGTTGAGTACCCGTATCCTCTTCTTCCGCAGCAAGGACTTTGTAATGTGTGCAGAATGCGGTTTTGCATTATCTTGTTGAAATATGCATGGACGTCCCTGGAAAAGATGTCTTCTTGAAGGCAGCATATTGTGCTCCAAAATCTCTACGTACTACTCAGCATTAATGGTGCCATCACAGAAGTGCAAGTTACCTTTGCCAGGGCACTGACACAACCCCATACCATGACAGACCCTGGCTTTTGGACTTGTTGCTGGTAACAGTCTGGATGATCCTTTTCTTCATTGGTCCGGAACACACGCCGTCCATTTCTCCCAAAAAATACCTGAAATACTGATTCTGACCACAGTACACATTTCCACTGTGTGATGGTCCATCCCAGATGCCTCCGAGCCCAGAGAAGTCGACGGCGCTTCTGGACACTGTTAACATAGGGCTTCCTTTTGGCACAGGACAGTTTTAACTGGCATTTGTGAATGTAACTACGTATTGTGGTACTTGACAAAGCTTTGCCAAAGTAGTCCTGAGCCCATGTGGTGATATCGCTTATAGATGAATGATGATTCTTGATGCAGTGCCGCCTGAGGGATCGGAGATCACGGTTGTTCAGCTTAGGCTTGCGCCCTTGTCCTTTACGCACTGAAAATCCTCCACATTCCTTTAATCTTTTAATTATGTTATGCACTGTTGAAGGTGAAATAAGCAAATGTCTTCCTATCTTTCTTTGAGGAACATTGTTTTTAAACATTTCAATAATTTTCTCACGAATTTGTTGGCAAACTGGCGATCCTCGGCCCATCTTTGCTCCTAAAGGACTAGACCTTTCTTGGATGCTGCTTTTGTACCAAATCATAATTACAATCACCTGTTGACATCACCTGTTTCAAATCATATCATTATGTAACCAATTTACCTGATTACTAGCCCTAAATTGCTCCTGTCCCAACCTTTTTTGGAATGTGTTGCAGGTCTGATTGACATGAACGGATGTATATTTACAAATGAAATTAAGTTGACCAGACAAAACATGAAATATTTTGTGTTCACATTGTCTGCAATGAAATACAAGTCAAAGTACATTTAGAAATCACTACTTTCTTTTTTTATTTGTGTTTTCCATACTGACCCAACTTTTTCTGATTTGGGGTTGTACGTGGAATTTCCCAAATAACAAAGTCATGTTTAAAGCCATTAAAAAAGAGCTAATTCAAGATTCCGGCTCCACTAATCTGTGCAGTTACTAACCATATCATATCTGTTAGGCACTAATTATAGCACATGCCCCAGAGTGTAAGGGCATAACTGATAAAGCAAGGAGATTAACTCAAACTACTGAAAGTTGTAAACATACACAAAGGTAAAGTGTCCATTGAGACCAATAGAACATGATGCATATAGTTAAATAGTTTGGTCTATATACTGTAAAT
The DNA here is from genome assembly GCA_023631565.1 of Gymnocephalus cernua. NCBI lineage: Eukaryota > Metazoa > Chordata > Actinopteri > Perciformes > Percidae > Gymnocephalus > Gymnocephalus cernua. The sequence goes on from CM042445.1 coordinate 12,969,792, forward strand.
AGTCTAAAATAATTCTGCAAAACCTTAAATCGTGTAATATCTTCTGTTCTACTTTTTCTCGAGGCAGGATTACCAATGAATTCTTTAAATATTCTGAAAAGAACAACCCAAACCAATCAAGCACAATACTTTTGATGCCAAATTGTAATCATTAAAAGGAGCAGAAGGAGTAGTAGCTGTCTGCCAAAGAAATCAAATGTACTATCACCAAAAACACATCAAGGCAACCTCTGTGTGCAGTCACAGCTCGCTGTGATTTGGCAAGTCCCCTGCTGATTCTGATGGTCAACCTGCCAGAGAGTTCCTTCGCCTTGGTACATGGCGTCTGTTTGACCCAACATGAATCACAAACAGGCCCAGCGTGGCCTAGTGTGGTGAGAAACACAAGCTCTTTGTCTCAATGTCACTGCTGCCTTGCTCAGTTCCTAACCTGAGGCAATGCTGCATGCTACCACCAAGTAATGACCAAGTCAGGCCATTCTAATATGCTTTACCTCTGGCTCCTCACAACATTTCAGCTTATTTAGATTGGAGATTTGCAAATGTGTTTGAATCTTTGCGTGCTGCAGACAGGGCTTTGCCCCGGGCAGCATTCACTGATCGGCAGCCCGAGCAGAATAGTTAAGGAGGGGTTTCATTCACAAAATCCAAGCTCACTCAGGGGAGAGTCCTTGTACCGCCGTGTTATAAGCATATTGGCATGGCCCTGCAAACCCTGTTTATTTCCTTGTGCATTCTGCTAAATCCCTTTCCCCCCTCGCATTTCTGTGCGTAAGCAATGAATATAAACCAAGACACCAGGCTTCATATGAGCATCTCATAAATGAAACATAGGTTGGAGAAATAAGTTCTAGCCCCCCCCCCCCCCCCTTGCCGGGATAATATGGTATTGTTATTGTTGTTATTATTATTCACCTTAAGACAATTATTTGCCTTCCACAGCTGTTTTATGGGAGTGGATTGCCAATAATCCCCACAGTCATAGAGGCCTCCCTGCTCTGTTAACCCTGTGCAGCCTCCCATAATAAAGGACTGGAAATGCCGCAGGTAATATATTCTTAAGTGCCCCCCCCTCCACAGTGAGATCTGAAACCAAAAACACCTTCCCCAAGTATCTGATACCAGTGTCAACAAGCAGTATAAATAATGGCTTCCTTTTTCATCTTACATCCATGATATCTGAAATGCGTCGTCTTCTTCCCAGTAAGTGGATGGATGAAGGTTGAATCCAAGCTAAGGTGTCATTATCACAATGACACTCAGGCATATTCATATTTCCTTTGAAGGGACTCCACTCCAGCGTGTTTAGTTTCTACCTTTGTTTTCTCCCAAGATTGTTGTTGGTATTAGTGCACCTCTTCCATCTCAGCCATCGCAGAGTGAGATTTTGCATTTTAAGCTGGTTTTTGATCGTGCCAGTAAGCGCGTCATTGAGGCATCTCGGCATCTTTGATGTATTGCATACTGATGGAGCGCATGCATTTCATCCCCCCGCAGGTTTTAACAATCTCCCAGACTTCCAACTGCTTTTTCAACATGCCAGTGAATCATCTGCCAAAATGCGCACCCAGGGAATAGATCTGGGCGTTGATGAGGACAACTTGCAAGAGAAAGTGCTGCAGCTGAGGCTAAAGATGGACATCATAAGGCTTTTTTTAAATAATAATTCTACCTTTTAATTAGAAGAGGATGGGAAGGAATTAACTGTAAGGTGTGGCATTGCTTAAAATACACTTCCACACACAACTGCCTTTAATGAACATGGGGCAAATAGCTTGCATCAACATCATTCATTATGAGTGAGTCATGACGAGGTGCAGCAGCACTGGAAATGGGGTTAGTGATTTCTAATGCAGGCATCCTTATTGATCCAGATTGGTGTAGAGGACAGGAATCGATAAAGCTGATCCCTCTCAGCTGATCTTAAGAGAGCGGAGGTGCCAGGTGAAAAATGATCCATTAGAGGGATGTGAAGCAGCCTCAGTGGAGTGCATTAATTCATTGTTCAAGGCTTTGCTACTGTCCAGTACAGCTGGCTGTATTTAACCCTTTCACTGCTTACTCAGCATAAGAGGAGAATATGCTCTAGTAGCTCCAAAACAAGTTTTCCTGATTATTTGTTACAAACCTTAGTGAATACTTCAATACATCCATTCAGTATACATCTTTACTTTATGAAGAATAATATGATGTAGCCTGGTGTAAATATGTAAATAAAAAATGGAAGTCGCTTTGGACAAAAACATCTGTGTATTACAATGTAATGCAGTTCAAATACATTAAAACCTTCACAAACAAATATCTAGTAGAACTACCTTAAATGACAGCTGTCAATGTTTAAAAAATGCAGTACATATGAAAGAATTTTTTTTCAAGATACATTTTATTTAAAAAAGACTTTTAGGTAAAAACACATCTGCAAACAAAACTCCCACACACTGTCTACTGAAATGTTGCCTGTTATTAAACTTTATATATTTTTTGCAAGTTAGTTTTCTTTGCAACTTTTGAACTGCTTGTCCCCCTCCGACGCACCTGTCTCACATTGTAGATGTGCAAAGTATTTTTATGTACAGGTAAAAATCCAGGAAACGTAAAAGTTTATATGTTCCCTCACAATGAATTGAAAGAAAATCTACTGATAATCTTGACCTTAACCTGCAACCATGCACTATTAATAACCATCTTCAGTGTCCCCTCGAAATGTTCCTCATTAAATTCAAAACAAGCAGACATTGTTAATTTCACAACTTTGTCTCCCCGTCCCAGAATTTGTTTTAATTGGAAGTCCGCACAGCCTCCCTCCATTTCTACTCGGCTTAAAGATGTGACGTTCTTTCTCAAGCCTGAGAAAGTTTAGTTTACTTCTCTTTGAAGGGTTCAAATGATAAATGTGAAACAAAGTGGCAACCGTACATTGTTCGTCAATGCCCTGCAGAGGCTTCCTTCAGATTCACAACACGTTATTTCTCTGATTTATTTATCAATTTATATTTATTTATTTATTTATTTATTTATTTATTTATTTATTTATTTATTTATTTATTTATTTGTATTTCCATTCTTATTATAATATTGACCACATTCTCATCTGTTGTTACACGTTGTGGGAGGAGGTTGGGTGGTGCTATTGTTGTTAGTAATGCTCTGTAACCACTGCAAATTTAAAAATAATATATTTTACCAGTAAACTTTTAGTCCAAAAAAAAGAAATACAGCCTTCACCTACACCAAGCAAAAACAAAACACCTAGACATGAAAAACATTATTATAAAAATTGAGTAATTTATCAAATGAAAACTGAAAAAGTATTCTAAATTTCATCTACTTTGAATTCAGGAGTAGCCTACGGTCAAACTGTAAAACTAGTAAATCCAAATCGATTTATTATATAATATATAATATTTTTATATATATATATATATATATATATATATATATATATATATATATATGTGTGTGTGGCAACATATATATATATATATATATATATGTAAGACAAAGCCTCCTATCTTCGACAAGACAGCTTCCTGACATTGGTCCCTCAGGTGAACAGATTTGGAACCACCAGAGAACGTGAGCCCTCATTCATCTATCTGCACATCTGGCCCAACACATGATTTAACACACTGCAGCATCTGCCCTAGTGTGCAATCACCTCATAAGGACATTTCCTGGACATTAATCTGAGATTACTGTCAAAAACTGCAGCGGGACGAGCAGGGATTACGGTCTCCTCCTGTCACTTTTATTTGGCAGGAACATGGTATGATCACACCTCAGGTATTACCCGCTGTACCGCGTCTCTGCATGTGGCGCTGAGATACAGTACAGTAGGTGGTTTCAAAAAGATGACGCCGACAGATTTGCAGCCTGTGATTTTATAGCATTATTATCCCATGTTCACTGTGATAATCTATTGTTTCATGTGTTTTAAAATTCCTATGATTATCTCTCAATCTGTTCTCATATTGTAGATTTGTTCCAATTGCATTACAGTTACACTTTGTAGTATTTTCCAGTTTGATTTCTTGAATACAAATTGCATGATTACCTTATAATTTTGCAACACCTACAGTACAGTAGTTTTGTCTATAGAGGCAACATGAAACGGTACATGGCCTGGATTTTCAAGTGAAAGAACCCAGCTAATGATGCCTCATTATGTTTCTGATTTTTAACATAAGAGCAGACTGTATCATTTAACAGCACAAAATCTGACAAAAACAAAAGATGAATGAAAATAATGACGCAGGTCCCTAAAAGCGCACACACAAAGAGCCGACGGCTGGCTCTCCGTACTCCGCAGATTGGCGGCTTAGAGAGAAGAAGAATAAAGAAGACAACACACATGTGAATGTGTGAAAATCCTTTCAAAAATGATGAAGCCAAAACTGACAGATTAACAATGACAGAAACCAAGCCAAAATAATCATCACCGACCAATTGGATACATTGTATCTCGCAACATTGTTTCCCCGTCATTTCTTACCAAACACTAAATTATATCTGTATTTCTTGTTATTTGTCTTTTCACCTTTTGTATTATGTGTGCTGTCAAGAATATGTGAGACAATGCATCACAAAATATTACATCATTTGGGGGTGATTCATATAAGCACCCCGGCCTTGGCCAGGCGGCGAGGGTGAGTCATCACTTTAGATGAGGGTTCACCCTGCCTTGACCTGTGGAGATGGAAGTACAGTAGCGCAGTACACCATCTGCTGGATTCTACTGGGCTTTTTCCCCCTGCTTCTAAATTAAATGCTACTGTGGATCCTTTACTAAAAGACCACACATAAAATCATGTCATGACCACCTACCTCTCCTCGCCCATCCTCAAACCAGATACCTGGTTTGGTTAAACTTGGTTAATTGTCTCGCATCGTTTGTAGATCAAACAAAGCTTGTGTGAGGCAATGTTTTTACAAGGAAAAGATGACAGAGTATAGACTTAAACTATTATTGAACATGCGCAGGGTGGGAAATGCGGCTACATCACAATCCGCTGCCTCCTGCAACTGCCCTCTGTGTTTCTCAGCGGTTTCCAGCAAATGCTTTTTAAGAGCAGGAAATGGCTTGAAAGACAAGTGATTTGTGCTCTTACCCTGTAATCTTCACTTGAAGTGAGGCCAGTAGTTACCTAATGAACAGCTGATTGCAGGTAATAGCCAGTCTTTAGTCGCCAGGTATCGCAAAAGTCAATGCAATTCCTAACATTAAGAAGCATTGTTTGTCTGACTGTTCCACAGTGAAATGGCACGGCTTCTGGTTGTTCAATCACTTCAGCGCTCGCTGCATGAATGCACAATGATGCTGTGTACTGTATGGCACTTGAAAAGCTGAATGATTCCTTCCAATGATTCATTTAATCTAGGGTGTGACAAAAAGGCATGGTTTGAAGCATAATTCCAAGTTTTAAATGACAAAAATAGCAATTGATTTGGTCATTTCAAACTTCCTGTGAAGTGCTGTGGAATAACAGGGTGCATTCAAGAGGGTTGTTGCAACATGAAGCAGTTTTGAATTGTACGTCCCTTCCTGTCTCTGCCTCTTTGTCATCAGCTTGCATAAATGTATGCATAAATTTCAAAAAGCTTTGTCAAAAATCTGAGAAACTTAGAGTACCTGGGTTGAGCAGCTCAGTCGCACACTGTGTTTAATTCGTTGGAATCTCAATTTCGTAGCCCAAGTAAAAGTATGAAAATTGTACTATATTGATTTAATTTAGCATTAACAGCAGGCTAATAGCTACAGTTTAGTATGTACTGTACTTATATAATCCAAAATTTATTGAGGAAGAAATAGTGAAAAATAGGTTGAAAAATGCAAAAGGGAACACACCACCAAATGTGGCTCAAATGTTTTTGTTTTCATTCATGTAATAAATCCGCAGCCACATTTGCATCTGATTAAACCAAAAGGTAATCTCCCTTGATATTAAGCCTCTGAGCTGGCAGTAGGGCACCCTGTCTTGAAATATATATGCTCCCTCCTTAGGAGCCGCCCGGCTGTCAAGGGGAAGGGCACTTACTGTATAACTGCATGTAAACATAACACAAACTGCCAAGTGTGATAAGAACGGGAAGCAGGCTTCAACACCTATTTAGACAGAAGGCAAATGACTGCTGGTGGACTTATCATTGTCAATTCGTGTATCTGGAGGAAGCTTTGCTTTTGTTATTTCCTCCTTCTGCGAGGTCTGCTATTTATAGTCTGGGCACCCATTTTAGTTCTTCCCAAAAAGCCGAATGTGGGTTTGAATGTGAAATATTTGTATGTGAATGTGATTAAATATTAATGAGCAAATTTTCCCAGGTGGCTTTGGAGCATATTCATCATAGGTTCAAATTCAATACACCCCTCTTTCTCTTTCCTTCTTTGCTATCATTTGCACATAAAGTATTTACTGTACATGAATGCCTCACTTTATTCTTTTAGATTAATAACTGAAGGAGCTGTTTCAAACAGGGAGGCAACACAATTTAGCTAGACGACGTTATTTCTTAAGACTTTCTCCTGATTTAATGTTATGATTTCAGTATATACTGTACACCGAATAAAGGCCAATCAGAACAAGCTTACACTTTAGTTTCCTGCATGTCCAGTCAGTAATATTCTGCGTGGCTTATGAGTTCGCATTATGCTTTTTTTTTTTTTTTTTACACTAGCCTCTGTGTTTTATCTGCTTGGCCTGTCAACACTGTGCGGTTTATGCGGGGACGTAGGTACACGGTGAGCATACCCCTGAGGCCGCTGTCTGCTCTGCCACTTGAGCTCCTCTTGTTGTCGACTCAGCGTGTAGGACAAGCTCCCTGGGTTGCTACACAGCCACGGCTGACACACTGCGTGGTTAGTATGTATGAGTGCGCGCGCGTGTTACGAGGTCAGCGGTTGCCAGAGGCCGGTCACTTGAGAGACAGCAAGGTTCCCAGTGGCCACCTGCTGTGCGCCCCCTGCGCTGTGTGTTGTCACACGTTATCATCGCTAAGAGAGGGTGAGGGAAACTAAAACAGGGAAACAAAGCAGCGACAAAGAGGCAGTGGTAACCAGTATGCGCAGAGGGTTATATTTTGAATTAATTATGTAATAGTTTTAATTTATGTTTACAGGATTAGGTTACTGTAGGGATAATAACCAACATATGGCAATGGGGTGTCTTTAAAAGCATAGTGATTCAAACTACAGTACTGGTGATTTGCAATAAAACAAATACAGCAGCTTAATTTAACAATGCCACTGAATGTGTAATTTATGTTGTTTAAACATCGAAAGCTGGCAAAAGGCAGTTACCATTCTGCACCACACAACATACTGTACACAGCCTCCGTTCTGAAAAGCACCTCTTGTATCTTAATGAACTACAGTAATGAACTGTGTAAAATTATGCATGCGATTAGAGTTTTGTTGAACAAGCCATTTGAGTATGAGACATAATAGCCCCCACTTTTATGGCTAGATTTACAGGCAGTAATCATCTCAGAGTCCCCTTGCCAAATCTCATTCTGTGTGATTGGTGTTCAAGAGCGATTATTTTTTGTTAATACTCCTGTAATTAAATGCATGCTTAGACTCAGAGTGATTACAGTTCCTGACGAGTAATTGCTCTGTGGCGCAGATCATTGCATGAATGATAATCAAATCTGCAGAGGTTTTGTCCACGTGTCCAGACTGAACAACTGAATGGCTGTGAGTAACCACTCTGACAATGAGAGGAGCAGTCATACGATAGTCCCTTTTGAACACTGACTGTATTGACTGTGGATGGCAATTAGTGTATTACCATAAATATACGCCTTCCTGTGTGTTTCAGTTTAAATGCCCTTTTGTGACAAACCTTCTCAGACCAATTATCGGCCTTTGTGATAGTGAAAACTGAATGCTGAAATTGCACTCCTGCTGTCCACGCCTCTGAGCAATCGCGGCTTCGAGCAAGAAACAGCCTGGCTCCTTCATTGCATCACACAACACCGTATGTGACACGCTGCCCACATATCTCACTGCATTGAACTTCAAGCTAAAGTTGTCTCTTGTCTTTGCATAAGCACTATCGAAACCTTCAAAGATACAGGCAATCACAAAAGCTGCTATTTCATTCCTTTTTACTTACCAAACAATACCAAAGTAGGGACATCAATAGATCTTTAGGAAAAGTTGGAAGCAAAACATCTTGACGAGCTTCCGCAAAAAACGGCAACACAGTCCCTAAGAGAAGATCTAAATATGAACACAAAGTGAATGTTGCTGATTAAACAATGGCCCCATTGGTAAATCCCCACTGTTTTTTTTGGCTGTGACATTTTTCACTAACCTGTAAATAATTGCAACTCTCAGCTGTCAGTTCAGCTCTGTCACTGCGCCGTTTTAAGCAATGTTTCAGCTCGGTAGAAAACACCTGGGCCTAGTGACTACGCGTCACCTTGATGATCCTTGATATCCCCCATTTTTATCAGCTCCACAAGGACTCAGTTGGATGTCATCTAAGACAGTAAAGGGAATGCCAAAGATGGAGTTGTGAGGGGGGGGAAATATATAAGTGGTATTGGGAAATTAGGAAATGGATGGTTGAAATTGGCGGTGTAAGTTTCACAGCTGAAATTGTAGAGTGTTATCTGATTAAGGATGGTATAACACTATAATGATGTGCATGTTAGAGGAGCAAATTTGCAAACATTGTGTTGGGACAGCAAATAGCTCAGTTCATTTGCAAGAGTATAAAAGCGGCAATTAGCATGCATTCTTGCTTTGACATTTTAAGCTTGAGACTGGGACTGTAATAATCTTTTACTAAATGGCTTCTCATTTTTCTGTAAAGGAGTGTATAATTTAGGAGACGCTGACCAGGTTAGCAGGACAACCCAAGCAAATGCCTCCTACTCCTGCTGGGTATGCACAGTAGTGCAAGCTTAGTTCAACACTTAGTGTATTTTGACTTCCCATTGCTAAAATGTCTCTTTTAGCTCTATATTGTTATTAGAAAACCGTTCAGTCTTTGACGACCTGGCTTTGGTGAAAAGGGCCCATGTTCTCTCCCATCTTCAGGCATCCCCAGGGTCCAGGCCCCATCTCTTTGACCTGTTTCTCTCTATATATTTTTTTTCTTCCATCAAGGCTCACTCAGCTGTATCTGTCTTATTTCAGCTCACCCTCTGGGATGCTCTCATTCCCATCGCTCAGGCTACCCTTGATATTGTTGATATCTCCCCTGCACACAGTTGCGGAGATACATTTATAGCAATGCTCATATAGTAGGAAATTGCATAACCATATCGACAAATACAGTATAAAAGCAGGAATCTGCTATTAAACACTAGACATTCTGCCAGCTGCATGTAATGAAGAGCCAGCATGTAAAACAAATTTCCCACACAATCCATGAATGTGATTCCATGTTAAGATAAATTGTCCAGCTCCAATTCTATGCATAAACAATCCACATGGCAAAGTATCGCAGTCTGAACATCTAAACAGTCCATTTATTTCCTGAAAGTCAGATGGAAATGTTCAGCTAAAGGGCTGCATATCCACAACAGAATTATTCATATATTAACCAGGGATTTCCACGCCTATTACTTATGTGCTCAGTAGAGGACATGTGCTGTGGGTCCAAAACGTGCAGTGAATTCAAAGTCCCGAAAAGTGCCTTTCATTTTAATGTGACTCCACGCATAAACCTTACTTTTGTGCATGATAGTTGCCAGCTATATCTCAAGGTAAGAATCCACTTAACAAGGCAAAACCTGGCATGAAATAGCCACCAATGACTTTTACATATCCGAAACCCTTTTAGCTCTGAGAATGTAAGAGTAACAAGACTTCGCGCGATATAATATCTGGGGTGTGAGCAGCAGTAGCAGTGCATTATGATTAAACACTTGCGTGGGTCGGAGCGAATGATCTCTGCATTTGTCACCAGAACAGAGCTTAGCGTCCATCAGAGCTGCCAGCGGAGGTGCGTCTGCCACTGAGTGGGAACAGAACAGGCCAGATTGTGTGGGGAGGGAGGCCTTGGCACGTGACCAGGTGCATCTGAAGCCTTCTCTGATCCTCCAATGTGCTGTTGAGCTGCTCTATTCCCCCAACACAACGCCAAACACCTGCTTGGACCGATTGTCAGACTGAAAACGCTGCTATCGGCGTGGGCCGTCCAAATGGTGAGGCACTCTGCTTTCATCAGCAAGTAGTATTGAGCAGGGGAGGGGGGCGATTGATGCGAGTCTGAGAACGTTTTGAGAAGATGGAGACTTAATGCGGTCAATTTGATATTTTGTTAAAGAGACATCGCTTGGAATAGTGCAGTAAGTCAACCCAACAGTGTTAGAAATACAAACAGCACATGATGCAAGCAAATGAAAGTGTGTTAATTTGAACCAGCATAATTGTACATGCAAGTTATGCAGTTATTTTCAGATTTACTTCGCTGTCTTCCTGTGAAAATACATGGACAAATGTCATTAAAAAGATGCCTATCCGTTGAGTGTAAATTCAAGTCCACTATACGAAATATTGGCATCCGCTGTGGTGAAATATTTATGTGAATACTCTATATGGTAATTAATTGGGCTTTAAATGAAAGGGGTGTGGGTCATCATCAAAAGGTTGCACGGTCAACAATGTGAGTTGCCTGTGATGGAATAGAGATGCATTTGACTAATGAGAAATTCTGAAGGGAGGTATCTGTCACATGGAGAACTAATGCCCGATTCCCTCTCATCACTCGTAGCAATGAAGATGACTGAGGCACAGCAATATGACATCATAATTGAAGGCATATTTCAGAGAACAACAATGTGCTTTGGAGGCCCATAGGTATTTTTGCCACAGTGCAGCACAGGGGATATGAATGACTAATACAGTCTTTATTTTGAGCCTATTGGTAAGTCATTAAATGACAGGACTCTAGTGACAGCCACGATGTGAAATTGTTGGGGCAGCAGGCAGCTTTCAGAGTGGCCGATCACGGCATTTGGCAGAAACGTAATTGATGGAATAAAAACAAAAGTGACGGGAGTTGTTTCAGCTCAACGGCGACGGTGAAGGCGTGGAGTGGAAGAGGGTTGGGGAGTAGGAGGGGTGGTGACAGATAAATGAGGCCATTGCTAGCTGAGGGAGGAGGAGGGGAGGAGGAAGTTGCTAGCGAGCTCCCCCGCGATCTGTACCTGCCAAGTCCCTACCCTGAACAGCTGCTAGTAACTCTGAGGATGTGTAGCAGCTCACTCCCTCACCACATCCATCTTTTACAGCTTCTAATCCAACTGCTCTGAGATCAGTTCGAGGTGTTTGATGCAGCATTTTTTTTTCCACAGGACTGCGTTAATTTAGCTTCACGACTCCCATGCAGTATTCATAGATGCAAAACAAAACCCTCCATATTCCGTCCTATTGGGTATCGGCTTCGATAAACTAGCATGAATGTCTTCTATCATTTCCCATTCTTTGATTGGCTAACATACACCATTTAAGACTGAAAGACTTTGTGTGAATGTGATGGCAAAAAAACATTTGCTTTGTGAGCTGTTCTCACACATTTCATACTCACCCTGCCATGATGGTGCTCTGACTAACTCGCACCTGTCTTGCTACACCAGAAATAGTTCGAATATTATTATCATGTCTTATTTCAGCCTCAGACTGCACAGCAATGTGCAACACTCCTCACTTGTCGTGCCTCTGATGCACCACCCCCCCCCCCCCCCCCCCCCCACCCCCCATGCCTCCACTCACAGGCTGATGGTCACTTACAAGCTGCCATTCATATCTGCTCACTATGAGTTGCACCTGCAGTGGTGTGTAATGTAACAGGCCCATTGAAGAGCCGCTCAACATGCCCCGGATTTGCAATGATGCCCTACTGTTAAAGACATTCTGCTGTCTGGGGCACATGGGTATTCTCTTATTCATAAACTAAAAAGGGTTTCAATTAGGCATTTGTGGCAGGCCTCGCAGCGGTTTGCATGTTTAAATGAGATGCCTCTGTGGGGGAGATGATGGAAGAGTTATCTTAAACAGTGGCCGGAGAATAGCAAGCGAGAGATGATGAAATACATTTTCATATTTACAGTACATTTTGGAGTTGTTAGTGTTTTTGCAACATTGGACCAACATTTTCTTGTATGCTTCCATTTGAAGTTTGAACAATGCCAAATTTGTTGCATTCTTTGTGGAGCTGCTTATATTTTTGAAAACCCCGTAGTGAGTATTAAGGTTGATTGCTAAACAAGTTCAAATAATTTCACGGTATCTTTTTAAAATTTTTGTGACATCATGATTTGAAGTGTTTAAGTCCAAGCCTCCACTCTAATTTGAACAGAAGCCTACTCTATCGTAAATGATAATGAAAACGGCACGTCGAGATACAACGCTAGCTGATTAAATCAACCCTACCATGACTGAAACCCAAATGGGAGGACAAAATAAATTGATAATGTAAATTTAAAAAAAAAGCCTCTTATTGTGGTACCTGTTAGGAAAGAATTGCTGCATTTAGTCACAAGTTCACACCATCTCCAGGTCATCTCTCTGGCTGTGGTTGCAGCAGAGGTTTGACCTGAATAGAGAGCGCTGACAAGCCCTTTGTTGTGTCTAAGTAAGAAACAAAGTTTTTGCCGTGACGTCAGTAACTTGAAGGGGAAGAAAAATATCAGTTTGTATGAAATGCTTCATCCCTCCCCTCTGGAGATGCGTTTTAAGATTTTGAAGGATATTTTGTCATCGGATAAAGACTAGAACAAAGGGTCACAAGCTCTGACTGAGCAATTGTGCTCTCAAGACTAAAAGATGCATTAGTTGAGCGAAGAAATTGCGCATTTGCGCAACGCATTTGGCTGATTCTTTTTCTCTTCCGCAGCATAAAATCCATGCCTTTGCAAGCATGGTTTGCCACAGAGTCCATTTCATATGCAGAAGTAGTTAGAAATAATCTTATTTTGTTGTGTTGTCTGTGGTGACTCTGAAAGAGAAACAGCCTGGTCTCTGGTATGGCCTGCCTCAACTCCACAATCTAGAAGATTAATACAAATTACAGGTCAGAACCTTCATTAAATAGATACGCAGCAGGGGCATCGGACTGGGGGTGAAAACGGGACTGAGGGCCCAAAAATATGCTAGAATGAATAGGTGTGGATGCGGGGAGGGGCCCATAGAAAATGCCTTTCTACAGGGCCCAGAATTTTGTGCTACGCCCATGATACCCAGTATACTTTTTATTTAACTATACTACACTAACAAAGGGGAACTTTATCTACATCATGTCTCAGTACTAAAACAAATGTGTCAAACTCCTTAACCGGTAATTACTGATCATTAGCTGACAGAAAATAGAATAAGGCCACAGGAGTCTCAACAAAGGACCCCTCAAAAACAAAGGGTGGACTAATAGAGGACTGGGATTTAATTGGGGTAATACTTTATCCATGAATAGAATTTATTGCAAAACATGTCACCTGCCAGAAACTAGTGCCTGTTTTGTATCACATTGTCGTCAAGCAGCAGCTAATGGATGATCTGTAGAAAATGAATAAGGGTTTGTTGATTAAAAAAATATGCTTTTTCAAACCTTTGTACTTATTTAAAAGCACCACTGTAGTGTACAATAGGTACTGGCAGCTTACAGACACGCTTGAGCAGAGTCTTAGGTGACAGTGCTTTGTTCATGACTGTAATGTAATAGAACTCTAAACCGTCAGTGCATCTGCATTTAGATCCGCCACAAACAACCCCATATCTGGATCCCACCATCGATTTGCATAATTGGAGATTGTGGCCGGGTGCTTATTATTCATTGACATGACACTGCAGAGAGGCAGATGGAGTGATGTACTGAACTAAGTGTTCCAGTTTCTGTTGGGTGGCTACGTCTTGGCAAAAGGGCCCTGAAAAAACAGACTACCACCCAATGCTACAAGCAACACTACATCTAGGTCCTTTTTATTTATTTGTTTGTTGAATGCTAAATCGTAAATTGACATGCAGGCCAATGTCTAAGAAGTACCAGTAAAAACACATCCCTGTGAACAGCTGGAAAACAACCAAGCAAAATGAGCTCAGTTTTGCCTTCCCCCAAACAAATTTTGAGCTTTGAAAAAACTAGCTATGTGCAGTTTACCAGCCAGCAGGCCTCTAAATAACCTGAAGTACATAGAGCATCTGACCGAGATGAGGCAGCGCTGACTGACTGACACATCCATCTCCCCTGCTATCTGTCTGACTGAGGAAGGGGAGCCATCTCGAGTCCCTCATGCATGAAGACGAGAGCACTGTTTATTAGTGAGGGGAGACAAAGAGGGGGAAGGGGAGGATGAAGGGGAGAATCAGAGATTGCATCGTCTCAATTTAAGTTTGATGAAGGACACAGTGTCTCCTCAGGATGAGAAAACTATGTCACGTTGGCATGGTTAAGACTTCAAAGGCGTACAGTAAAAATGTGCCGTGACTTGAAATGGTCTGCATATGCAATTTAATAGTGACACTGAGCCGGGTTATCCTCTCATATAGGCCCTTATATTCCTTTACGGTCAAATTCAAAACCCGTGTAATGTGAGCAACAGATTTATTTGTGGTTAACATGCATTTTGAGCTATATGGAGTATATATACCGAGATATATAGTTTTTAGGGACTGTACAAACATTATTATGGAAGGTCGGGTGGTAGGAATAAGGGGATGGCAATTTTTATTATGGCTTAAGGGAGGGTAGTTTAAATTCTTAGGAGAGAAGGGGAGTATCTATTAGTTTTTTGTTACTCTGGATTTATATTTATTTTTAGCCTTCCCTCATAATATAGTTAATCGTTACACCATACAAAGATATAGTCCTGTCTCTGTATGGGTTTTATTATGGCCATAATTTGAAAAGCTAACAGAGCCAGTATGCTAATGTTAGGCCCCATTTACATCTGCTATGAAAGCTATTGTGCGTAGTTTCTGTCTCCCCAATGAGGAAATCTAAGTAATGACAACAACACTGCTGTCGCGTCCACATGATACAAGCCGTCCATGATCGCCCCCAGCCCAACCCCTCCTCCACGCAGTTGCTAGTAGCCAAGGAGGACACGGAGGATTAAAAAAAAACATGATGGACTTTTCAGAAGAGGTCATTATCTTCACTCGAGTTTCTGCGTGTGAAAGTCGTCGGATGACACGGTTTTCTTAACATAACCATACTGACAAATACAGAGAGAGTTGTGTGGAGCTGATGGTCTTAATTAGCTTTGTAGCAACTCATTTAGCAATGGCTTAAATGTAATGAACGTTCATTAATATCAGAACGTTATGCACTAAAGCTTTAACATTGGTTATGTATCTAGATAAGTTAGCTGGATAATGATATCCAATCTATGGACTTTTCAACTTGCTGTGCGGATTTATTTTTTGAAGCATGTGGTCACACTGCACAGAGTACATTGCCACCTGACTGAGATGTGATCACAATGTGAGGGGGTTTAATTGTAGTTCTTTTTAAGTTAAATATAACATTAAGCCTCCATATATAATAATTCCCATACAGTACCTAAATAAAATGAAAGTGGAATATGTTGTTAACATTTTATTACTGCACAGAATTCGTGATGCGTCCAACTAAAAACCATCTCCATGTGTGACAGCATAGGTGAGACAATGGTATGTGGTCTGACATACAGTATGAATCCCAATTCTGGCACTGTAGTTTGGCTGAGAAGGCACTTTCTATATTTAGAAACTGTGGGTTGCCACAAATGATTTATATTTGCATGGTTTCTCAGCCAACAAACCTTTCAAAGCTATATTTTCTGCAAAATTTGTTCCAGAGAGACATTAAAATCATTTTTTTCCAAGACATAGATATATCACATACATTGTCAGCTGTTTGCTTTATACATGGACATAAAATTTCACAGGAAGCCGTCCTAAAATGTGTGTTTATGAACACATCAATCAATACATCTGACCTATTACCTGCAAGGGTTTGTCATGGGTACTATTTCAGGTTTAGAGCCTTTCATCATGAGAGCTCTATTGATTGCTCGCCTCCAGGAACACTTCTGGTGTAAGGACATGAAGGAGGAGGGAGGGTGGAGGAGGAAACGGTTCGTCTCCTATTATTGGAGTTGTGGGGATTTTGATCTAAGGTTTCGCCAGAACCACAACAGCACGAATGTGTGACACAGCAGTGCCTGACAGACTGTTCTTAGTCAGTGAAATCGCAGTATTTACACAATGAACTGGAATTTAGGAAAACATGAGAAAGGTCTGAATGGTGAAATATTGAAACGACAAATGGGCTTAATAACAACTGTCACCAAAAGCAGTGAAACATGGGCCTTGTTTTGTATCAATTGGCAGATAGTTCTCCTAAGGATAAGCCATACAACTGTGAGGAAAATAAGGTTCAAGATGTATTGTGTTCTAAAAACTAAAATACTTCCATCTTTTGACAGTTTGGGTACAGTGTGACATTCCACACAGAGAAGTGGGGAAAAAAATCATCCTCTGTAGTTCAGAATAAAAAATGGCATCTTTGCTGTCCGTGCTCGTGTTATTTCACAGTGGCACTGAACATGAAGCTGCGCACATCAGAACTTGATTCGTCTCACCATGGGATGCATGCTTTTTGATGAAATCAGGCCCAGTGTGTCTGAAGCGTCACGGTCAGTGGGATGCCTGCCTATGCGGTGAAACACTAAGCATTTATGCGATGTCTGGCTTAGCAAACCATGTTATGTTTCAGATCACTGATTCCCACGGATAAGCATTTCTTTGTTTGAAGATTCTAGACAGTGCGAAGCAAAACAAAGAAGGCAACACAGCGGCATGGCACTGTTGCACATTAGCATGTTGTTTTTAGACCAAGCGTCACTCGTCTGACAGTAGACGTAAACTGACATTTGCAAAGATGGAAATTGCAGTCCCTCACAGAGCTTCACTAATTGTGCTTCCTTATATTGGATTTAGTTTAGCAGCAATTGGTGCGGATGCTAAACAACACACACAATGAAGGACTCAGCAAAACCGAGTGCTTAGAGCACACACACTCACACCTGGCTCTCAGTGCATAAGGGAAAGAATAGTGGCTGAAATGATGTACACAGAGGAAACATCGCATGACGATACTGTGTAGCTGCTGAAAATGATGACGATGAAGAAATAAAAGGGGAACAAACCAATCAAAACCCCGGCTGTCCCGTTCATCAAAATACAGACAAAATGTCATCAATCAATTTCATTTTCACTCTCAGTGAAGTAACTGTGAGGCAGTGGCAGTGCAAAGCAGAAATAAACATCACTAACATCAGCCTCAAACAAGCTCAGATGAGATTCTTCAGAGGGTGTTTCAAGTCAAATGGATGGATAAGGAACACGAGTCTCTGACTAGGGAGGAAGGAGAGGAGGGTTCTGTAAAACCTAGTGGCACTAAAATACAATTTGACATTTGCAAGAATGTTTTTTTTCTTTTCAGGCTGTAAACACTTCCATCTAACTGGAAATGGTTATTTTATCTGTTATGTTATATAGAAATGTAAGTACAGTATAGACATTTTTAACAAATACTCCTATAAATTAGTAGTCATTTTACATATCCTTATTCTAAATATATTGATCATAGTCAAGCCTGGAGTAGAATCAGTTTGTAAATAGCTATTCTCGTTACCAAAATGTGGTGTTTATATCTACAATCCAAGTTTTCAGACTGTGAATAATTGAGATTGAATGTTCATCTTTGACTTTGCAAACGGCAGTTGGCAAAACACTCACCACAGGGTCCATTAGTTTTCTAAGTTATTGATATTGTTTTGCCAACTGCTGTATCCAAGGTCAAAAAGGAACTTTTATTCTTAACTTTAAAGCGAACACAGATGAGAAGTTCTTGAAATGATTAGGAAAATAGAAACATTAACATCTGCATGCTATGACAACTGGGCAAACGTCATCCAAAACATAATCCTGAATTGAATTTTGAGAAGCAGTTGAAATGAATAGCTTTCTACATTTGGCAAGTCCAGTTGTTTTTACTCTGCATTTCTCTTAATTGTGTTTTCCCTATCCCTTTAAGGTTATACCAACTCCCGTTATTCTTGTCAAAAGTCTTTGTCATGCCATCAGCATGTTCACCATTCAACCTCACTTTAAGCATCTTTCCACTAATTATGCTCATATGTAGTAGTCTATCCTCTACCGTATTGTATAGATACAAGGAATGTTGTATTGGTAGTGATTCCTGGTATATCACCCTAACAAATTGGTTTCAGTGCCAGTATGATTGTTATAGTGTATTTTATTTTCTGAACCACAGAACAGAAAGCAGACTTGAAAGATTTCATTTCTCTGAAGAAAGGAGCCTTACTTGTGAAGTTATGCCTTCGGTGAAAATATTCCAAGTCTGAGCAAGACAACTCCAAAACATTTTAATCATGGCTATAATTGATAGGGAGGACCGTCTCTGTGAATTAATGAATCCAAAAGGGGCCCTTTGATGTGAGCGGGACTGTGACATTCAGATTTGTGCTTGACTGAGTCTGAACTAGATAGCTCCTCCGAAATAGCTGACTTTAGCATTGGCTGGCCATCATCCATCACATTCGATATCAGACTGCAGACAGGTAGATTGATACCCCGATACATATTTCAGAGAGAGCCTTTTCTTCAGGTCAGCTCCTGGTGCCTAGTTTTAATTAAATCTAAATGTAATCATTATAGATCAGTCGGTTTCTATTTACAAGAGGAAAAATCAACTTACTTCAACTTACGTAGAGTCCCGATGCAAGTGCAAGTTAGAGGATATATGTGGTTGTTCACTTATTATCAGTATGTCACACATTGTCTTACGGTTGTCTGCAACACTTTTTATTTCTAACCTAGAGGAAACGGTTAACCCTGCAGTAGTTGGATCTGAATAGACTCAAGCAATGTAAAATATCTAGCAACATATTTAATAAAAGAGAGAGAAAATGGGCCTACAACAGTATACTGTTTGTCAATGCAGAGTAATGTCTTGAACCCCAGCTCCACTATAACGGCTGGGAGTAGCATGAGGCCTAGCTTCCCAAGCTAACAGACAGCTGGCCTAGTAGCCTCTGGCCGGCACTGGCTGGCACTGGCTGGCACTGCTGCATCTTGTCAAGACTGCTTGGTCTCGCGGGCCTAGTGGGTCGCACATGTCCACATGGGGATTCACATTGGTGTGATGAAAGTTCGGAGGCATGGCTGAGCTAAGCCTGTGTGAACTTTCCAGGAACCTTCCACCCACCACCCTTAATTTAGCCCAGATATTACCTTATATACTTTATAACTTTACTTTGCTGAGTTATCAATGTCATTAGATTTCTTTGTGTCATAAAAAGTAAGGCAGTCTAATGACGGCAGACGGAATGGAAAGCAAGATTAACCATTATGTAACTATCCTACATGATGAAATTAGCAATTGGTCCAAGCAAAAAAGTAAATTGCAGCTGTTGCTTGCTGCACTTGATCTCTTTAATAAGGTTAAGGGAACGAACTCCAAGGATTACTCCTGATGGAGCTAAAGACAGATGGTAATAGGATATGACCTCAATAACTGCTGAAAGCTGAGGGTGTTCTGACTGCAGAAGAGATCATCTAGCATTGGGGAGGATTCTGCAGCCAATGGAGAAATAAACAGAACTTAATTGATTAAAAAAACACATCATTGGCACTATGCTAAATAGGCACATGCACAGTCATTTCATCAACAGGTATGCCACAGAGGGATTTGCCAGACTACTAGAGCAGGTCAGAACAAATCCAGTGTGCACACATTGCTCTTGAGGGGGACTTACATCATTAGCTGGATGAGGCTTCATGGTTTTGGACACAGTGCACCTAAAGGCAGAATGCATTTTGGCACATTTAAGAGAGCTTGGCAGCGTGGTGTACTGTATAGCCTTTGGGAGAATTACATGCTCCAGACAACATGGTCTTGAATGTGTGCTTAGATAGACCTCCGCTCCCTTATTGGAGGAGATTTATGTTTAAAGTCAGTCAAGTGGGAAAGAAAGATGACCTTCCTACAATACAGTCATCTTAAGTATTAACAGCACTGTAAGGAGGCTCAACACATTGTTGCCCAAGTCAGGCCGTGCAGGGCATATTTTAGCTCTCCGCCAACCGAGAGCTTTCTCAGAGAATACTTATTGTTTCTGTTGGAAAGGAACACTTTATTTTCCCCGAGATAAATCATTAATCCAGTGATTGACCTCGTTGTGTGGAAGTGATTCTAAAGGGACCCTGACCTGTCAAAGCTGATTTGTTTCAAATGTCAACAGGGCCAAAAAGGTGCCCTGACTTGAACTCTCTGTGATGAGAGAAGTTAGCAGGAAAGAGAGGAAGATTTACCACCGGAGATGGAATTCAGCAGTTCAGCATAAACTTAATTTATCACCAGCACATTATGCCGCCCTCTCCTAAAAGAGTAGGGAAAAGAAACCACAATGCTTCTCCGATTAATGACCCTTCCCAAATGCATCCAAAGGCATACAAAATGTGTTTTTCCTTCTGCATGCCTCTCTCACAAACATGAAATTATAAAAAAAAATAAAAAAAACATCACTTCTTGTGAGTGATTTATAGTTTGCTAAAAATGTATCACCTCACATTAATTATCTTTACCATAGTTAACCACCCATCTGTAATTACTCACCATAGGTTTTCTCAAGCATATACTCCTAATATTTTTTTCTAAAGCTAAAATGTAGGCTAAATGCGTTCTTATTCTCTGAAACCCCAAACATCTCATTGACCTGGTAAATGTCCACAGGGGGTAAAAGAAGTTGTTTCAGGTTCAACAGAGAGAGCAATACAGCGCACTGGACTGCATGGTAAATGACAGCACTGCTAGCAGACCTGATAGATACACTCATTCATCCATGAAACCCGCTACACTTTGTCAAGTGTCAAATTACGCACCAGCAGAAAAAAAATCTATCCTTAATTCTGAATGATCTTTTGCTATGAAGTCAATTTTTAAGCATGTGAAAAATGAGAATTGTCAGTGCAAGTTGTGGTAAATTAATTTTTTATATTTCTCAAGATCTATATCCTGGGATATTTGGTATACCATTTATGAAACTGCTCAAAAAATACCAGCCTCAGAGATCAAGCAGTAATAAATAAATATCTGTGAGCAGCGGGTGTTTTTTTATTTTCCTTCTCAACCCTGGAGTGATGTTTTTTTTATTGTATCCTTTCTAATAAACTCCATACAGCATTGTAATTAAAAAGTGTTTTGATACATTTCTACATAATGCTAATGAGAAGACAAGTTTGTTTCCATGTCAAAAGGATTTCACTCTTTTTTTCCCCCCCTTGTGATTGAGTTTATAACTAATAAGTGAATTTGACTTCATGGGCCTACAGAGGAAAAAGACAAAGAGAACAAGCCTGTCTGTAAAAATGCCAGGAAAAAGGAAAAGGGGGGAAATCTTTAAGGTCTCTGCAGATTTTTAAAGGCGTTGATGATCCTTTCCAGCTGAATTTGGGATTATTTCCGGAGTTGTCAGTTCATCGCGCTCGCATGCGGGAGGCGCTGGGGGCGAGAGACTTGTCAGGAAGGCATTCTGCTGCCAATTAGCCTCAATCGGGAGGAAAATAAGGGCTGCACTGTTGCAATTTTTACAGGGGGCTTTTTTTTCTCGCCGCAGCTCCACTCCTCCCCACACATTAGAGCGGTTTTACCCCTTTATCTGAGTGATCAGACCTTTGAGCCATAACGCTATCTGTGACACGGGCTGACCAAACTAAATGACATTAATTATCACCCATTTTGTCTGTTGCAAAGAAATCTGAATCACAGTAAATGCTGAAGTAGGACTTAACACTGATGGGTCTATATTAAGTATCATATCGTTTAATATGCTTAAAATGGTGAAAAATGTATATATGTATGTATATGTATATTATAATCACTGCCCGAGATATATTTTTATTCCACTATCTCTTTGATAAGCCAGTGTAGCCAGACCATACTCGTTGACTCCAGCGCTGACACAGTGCTGTGGAGATAGGTATATATCCAAGGCTATGTTATGTAGGATGGAACAACTGTAGCATGAGCATGTAAAGTCTGATCTTGGTAAGGTTGAAGGGGTTAAGCCTTTTAGTCTTGGTGTATATCTAACCTTTCTTCATGGAATCAGATACGTTTATTGAAGACTAGACTAAAAGCTATGGCTATTCTAAACCATGTTTGAGAGGGCCAAGTTGAGTTCAACTGCTTTAAAAGATGCCTCTAGTCTAGAGGCCTAATCTCTGGGTGGGACATTGGCCAATGTTACTAACATGAGAACATCCTACTCATTTTTTTAGTCAACAAAAAAAATCCAAACATAGATTAAGGTGGTTTAGATACTCACCCACTTCAACTCTTCACTCTTTTCACAACCATTATAATTGCAAAAGTAGACATACTGAGTCCACCGGGGACGGTCAGTTCTAGTTCAGAGGTAAAAAAAATGAATGAGAATAATATTATGCTCTAATGTTACTACTAAACTAAAATGATGTAGGCTGTGTGGGAGGGTGGTTCATTGCTAATACGGGTTCAAGTACACTGTCATGTGTTGACACAGACACGCATTGTGCTGTTCACCCTATCGCTACCCACTATTAAACAGTGTCCAACCTCGTTATATTTGCATGAGACCCTGGAGGCTCCGGGGACATTACATGCCAGAAAGCAAAGGGATAAATACCTCCAACTATGGATGGATGCTTCGTCCTCCTCTCTCCTGTGTATTCAGTGAAAGCCTCCTCCCCGGTAGGCAGGGAGAAGTAGGGGGTCTTTCTGTGAAGGGAGCGTTGTGTAGGAGTTGGAAGCTTCCCTGTTTCTGGTAATGTGATTAGCATTTTGTGCTGCTGTAATGCTGTTGTAAGCCACACTAGAGATGATGAAGGCTTGTGTCCATTCACAAGTAATCTTAACGGCTGTATGTATATTGACGTAGTCCACATAGTTCTCAGTCATGTTTATCTGGCAGGACGCAGCTTCAGCCTTTGTCTTATTATAGTGAGGCCTATTTGAGACACATTGTTGCCAATATTTAACTAAATGCAAGTCTTTAATTAATTGACAGTTTAATGCAGGTTGCAAAAAACAAAATGTACCCCTCCCCTCAAAGTGATCAATGCTACTTCACCACTAGACCATGTGTTATATACCTAAAATCTAATTATTTTAAACTAAGTAAAGCGCTGTAACGTGAACAGTCTATAGTGCCATAGAACAATAAAATCCGAGCGCCATATGCTGGTTGGATTTAGCCGCTACAGAGCTCCGGGACGCCGTCTACCAGTGGCAGTATTTAGCCGCCAACAGGTGACTCTGAGCCAGCTATAGGCACCGTCAGACGACGGTCCTTTCAGGGGCTGTGGAAGTGGAGTTAAGCTAGAAAAAGTAAGCGTCATGCGGCGATGACAGTTAACTTCAGGCACCAAAAAGACTAGTTAAGGAAAAAGATCATGGTTTGGATGTAAAAACTCCCGAGGAACGAACACGCTTTTCCTGGGTGAAGTATTTTGTTTTTGCGGCAAAGTGAACTCCGCTCCCCGGCTTGAATGTGCTGTGTTTAATGTTGCCACCATGTTGGGCTATTTCGTTTTGAGATTATTTCCGTTTAAATGATAAATAAATGATACATTTTGAAGTTCGTAAATAAGTCTTTTGTCATGGCTGGCCGAGTGGCACTATATCCATGGTAAAGTTTGGTAAAGGGAAGTTTGGGGTCCCCTGCTGGAGCTGCTCCCCCCGCGGCCCGACAACGGTTAAGCAGAAGACGATGGATGTATGGATGGATGGATGGATGAAAGGGGGGTTTAATTCTTGCATGTTTTTTGTTGTTATGCATGATCAAAAATCATGCCCCCTTATGCTTTTTTTCACAAATCGAACCCTGGATATATGAGAAAATAAATTCCATTCTTAGGTCTGTACGGTAAATATTAGTTGCTGGGGTAATCGGCTAGTTAGCTTAGCATTTCAGTCCAACGGTAACAAAATGTGCCAGATGCTCACTAATTAACACATTCTTGTTTGTTTAACATGTATGTTTACGGGGGGGTTAGTAGTCCAACACACAACCTAACATTAAATGAGAATTATTTTAATACTTAGGATTATTATTTATTATAGTAAACAAATGAGATATAAGCTGTTAATTAGTAAGCTTTAGAGATGGGGGTTTGTGGATTGTGTGACCTCTGGACAAGGCCTGTAGCCGGTTTCCCTCTGCTTCCTCTCTTAAAGCTATAGCTCGCCTAACCTGCAGCTAGCTCCAGCTACATTTTTAGTATACAAGCATGAGAGTGGTATCAATCTTCTCATCTAACTCAAGGCAAAGGAAGCGAATAAGAGTATTTCCCAAAGTAAAATAAAATCCTTTTTCTTTTAAAGTTTAATCCCCAATTTCTACCGAGCCTTTGATAAGTGGAGTGTTTGATAAGGCCATCAAAGCAGCACTTTACCAATAACCAATGTACCAACAACTCTGTAAGTAATGTGACTGAACTCCATTACAGCGTTCCAACTTTAATATCCGGCTCCTGAAAAAATCAAATGAAAGGAACAGGGACTCACAAAAGAAGCAATCAATTGCTAAATATAAAGCAAATTCAATTTTGTATCTCACTAGATCAGCCTGCCATCGTCATGGCTACAACTGACTAATATGTCAAGGAAAAAAATCAAATGTAACATGTATGAATGTTATTATGAAGTTTGTGTTTTCCAGTTTGGGCCAGGTAATGAGGTGGGAGAGGAAGGTCAGAGGGAAGGGATTTTTTCATGGTAGCATAAGCTGACAGGTCAGTTGCCCTGAGTAGAGCAACCACCTTCTTTATTCCGAACGTATGAAATATTCAGCTGACCGGGAGACAAAGGAAGTGCTCCTTCGACTACCACCAGCTTCTCCCCCTGGGTCTACCTGAGAGCCCTCCCTGGCATGTGAATGCACCTCACAACCTTTAGAGCTATTAACTGACCCCCACCGCCACTCCAAAACTGTGTGACTGATCATTCACTCTTTTGAAAATGAATATTAAGTTCCATGCCACAAGAGTTATGGGCGTACTTGTGAATAGTGAAATTATGATTCTGTGCAAAGGTAATTTATCTTGTTATACTGAAGGCACAAGATTTATCCCGCAAAAAGATTTAGACAGGTTTTTTACTGTAGCGCATGCTGGATCAAAATATTGACATTGTATCTATTAGAGTACAAATTGTTATGGAGATCGACTGAAATGGATATGTCACAAAGAAAGCCATCACGCGATCCGTCAGCAGCAGCAAGCAGTGTATAATTTGCAGATGTCTTGTTCCTATCAGTTCAATACAATGATTTCCTTTTTCTAATACCCACACTGACAAGAACATATAACATCTTTCATTGTGTCACGTTCTTAAGCGGAGGTGCCATCTGACAGCCTAAAAGCCAAATCCATTGGCGGTGTCAGTCAAATGCTGCGCATTTTTGGAGGCAAATACAACGTCAGATCACTCCTTGAGTTTGGAGCTTATGATGTATGCAGCCAGTGTTTTGGCCAAGACTGTTGATATTCTGAGACTGCTCTGTCGCAGCAAATTGTCCTTGCTGAAAAGAAGAAAAGTAAAGCACTTAAACTGTTTTGTGCCCCTAAAAAAAAGTCATTGTGTGGCCTCAGCAGGAGTCAGCAACACACAGCGAAAGGGAAGGAATAGATTTGTCTTTTACTGTAACTCAACAGTAATTGACTGTGGTTGAGTACTTAAAGGGATACTTCACCGCTGGAAAGCTTAATATATCTTTAAATTGGGTCACCTATGTAGCAGAAATGTGAAAAAAAAAATTTAATTGGTGCCTTCTAGGCCGAGAAAAGCCAGAAAATGTGTTTTTGGCTCATATGGATGAAAGACACCAAATCCCAGAATGCACTTCGCTTCGCTGCTTTGAGTCCACTCCCAAGCCACGCCTACCGCTTGACAGACAGACAGTGAGGCATTCGACTCAACTCAATGTGTTTTATTGTTATTTCAACCATATACACAAAACAACGTTTCATCGTGGCTCGAGTCCATTTAAAATATATAAATACACATTTAAAATATATAAAAACTACATTATATAATAACGACATACGAAACAGGCTACATTTACCGTGCACACACACATTATAGGCTCCGTAAAGTTCAGCTAAGCATACCAGCATTAGGCTTGGTGGGCTGTAAACACCGAGTATAAACACAGCCGTGAATTAGCGTGGGATGTCGAATGGTCGCCATGTAACAGTCACAAACTCCAGCGATTAGCAGTTAGTTGGATACAAATCACCCCATTTCTGCACCAGTCCGTGTTAACACAGCTCACCTTCATACAGAGCATCTCTAGCTCGGATTGTCGGAAGGCTAGCAGGCCTGGTAGCTGGACAGTCCGGTTCACTGTTGTTCGGCTGGACAGTCCGGTTCACTGTTGCTTTCCCACGAAAGCACAAAACACAGCAGTTTCTGAACTCGCGTTGGGAGCATCGTTGAAGTTGGATGTAGTCCAGTTTGTTGTTTAATGAACGGACACGTGCAAGCAGGATTGATGGGACAGGTGGCCGGCTAGCGTTAGCTCGCTCTGGATGTGCCTTTCCCCCGGCTTGGTGGGCTGTAAACACCGAGTATAAACACAGCCGTGAATTAGCGTGGGATGTCGAATGGTCGCCATGTAACAGTCACAAACTCCAGCGGTTAGCAGTTAGTTGGATACAAATCACCCCATTTCTGCACCAGTCCGTGTTAACACAGCTCACCTTCATACAGAGCATCTCTAGCTCGGATTGTCGGAAGGCTAGCAGGCCTGGTAGCTGGACAGTCCGGTTCACTGTTGTTCGGCTGGACAGTCCGGTTCACTGTTGCTTTCCCACGAAAGCACAAAACACAGCAGTTTCTGAACTCGCGTTGGGAGCATCGTTGAAGTTGGATGTAGTCCAGTTTGTTGTTAAATGAACGGACACTTGCAAGCAGGATTGATGGGACAGGTGGCCGGCTAGCGTTAGCTCGCTCTGGATGTGCCTTTCCCCCGGCTAGCTTTAGCTTCCCACCTATCCGACGTGAATGCCCCCTACCCCGGCTCGGGGTAGGAGCGAGCCCGCGGTCTCCGTGCTGTTCTCCGTGGCAGGCGAAGCTCTTGTAGTGGGCCGATTATTCCGTCTGTAATAACGTTTCCTGCATATTCTCTGCTGTGTAGCGATGTATCCCGGTGGTACACGTGCGGTAGTTTGAATGCACATAATTGTTGTAAAAGTTTGCTGCTGAGAAGATAGAGCAGAGCCCTGTTTAGCGAGGATTCAAGATGGCTGACATTTCGTTTTTTTCCGGCCGAGATCGGCTAGCTTCGGGCGATGGGCGGGTTTAAAACATGCGGAAGTAGGTCCTACTACTGGTTGTAGTCTTTTGCTCTGGCCAAAAAATCTTCCGATGACGCAAAAATTGTCATTTTGCGTCATCGGAAGATTTTTTCCGGACCCCCCAATGCAGATATCTCCTGTCTCAGGGGGATATGAGGGAGGGACGCACGGTCATTCAGAAATACTACCGGGTTTCTACTGATACAAAGCTGAATGCTAAATCGGTGAAGTATCCCTTTAAAAGGCATTTCCATCCACAGAACGCATCGGGTGAAGGGAACAAGAAGCAGTGGGTTGCCTTTGTGTTTGTGTGTGTGTGTCGAATGAAGACGCTCAAAGATGAGCATAGCATGGCTGATGTTTTAAACGCTCCACTTTACTTTGTAATGACTTTGTGTCATCGTACAATACATTAACCTCATTTCCAGAAGCTCCAACTTTAAAAACATGACAGTCATTCATCTATTTTTAAATATGTATGTATCTGCTGTCCTAAATATCAGGCAATCTGCTTATCTACCTAGAAAAAATGTGAAAGTAACATCTTTTTAAAGCCTCTTAAAAAATGGTTTCAATTCTTCAGTGTTTCTCTGTAACATTAAAATGTGTGACTAAATACGCAACGATCCAGATAGTGATCATAACCCCGCCACTGTTAATACATTTTGAATCAAGTATTGCAAAACTCTAACTGGAGCGTGGTCATACATGACATTACCTTTTTCTCAATTACGCATGTTTTTTTTTTAGGCTACACCATTTTTTGTCACATAGAGCAAACATCTCCTCACTATCTGCTAGCTGCCTGTCCTCTGAACACACTGTAAAAAAAGGGGGGGTCTCTGTAGACAGCCCAGGCTCCACAAACAAACTGCGCCAACCTGCACCACCAAACACAACAAACAGTGTTCCAGCGTTCCAGCCAATAACCAACAAGAAGGATTTTGGGGGTGGGGGTTGGGGGGGTTAGTGTGCGGAAGCACGGAAGGGAAGGGGAGGGGAAGGGATGAGGAGGAGGGAGGGGCGAGATAGCCTCAGTTTTGTTTGACAATACTTTGAACGTCAACAAGAAGTAACATCACCCAACATCGCTTAGAGCACCTTTAAGCCTCACTCACTTCAAAAACACAAATACAACAATATCTCGTGTGAAATAACCGAAACCTCTTCAAACTTACAAACCCCATCACTCAAAGTGATGAGATAATAGGATTTCAGGGCCACAACATGCTCACCTCCCAATTATTAGTAGGCTACTCTAAATTATTATTTTTTTTCCCCAGAAGTTTAAAAGAAAAAGAAATAGAATATGGAATAAAAGCAAAAACATCAACTATTCAAAGTTTTCAAAGTTAGCAAATGACAAAATGGCCTGGATATTTCCCTAAATGTGCCTGTTAACTTTTGTTGTTTCAGCACTCCCGTGAAAACTTCTGCAATTAAAAGATCCAAAAAACAGATAGCTCTGATAAGATGTCCTTGGCAGCAACAATGACCATCTTTGATCTACGCAAGCTTCTCTCTTGGTGGAACAACTGGAAGTAGCTTGTTAATTCTGCAGCCCTGTGTTTCTCTAACATTCAGCTGTGTGATTCATCTCTCTGCTCCACGGCTATCACCCTTACACTCCTCTTCTCCCACTGCATCCTTTTTTTTCCATGGGCCTGCTAGCAAGCCTGCTTGCCTGTGCCTGCCGATGTTTATCATTAGTTCATTAGGGCACAAAATGGCTGCCACTTTCCCCCTGACAGCCATTTCCTGACACTGTTTTAGTCATTGTCTAAAGACTAGTCAGCAGTTTGACTTCCTGCCTTCCCTGCAATTCCATACTATAACACTGTAATATACGACTAGGGGTCCTTGTAGTCTTTTCACAGTTCCCACATTTTGACGGTCACATATCACACACATAAATTATGGTTAAAGAAAATCTCCCCCTTCTTTATTACTTTGAATGCCGGTTCTGAATTGTTGCTCTTGTCAGCAAGGTGATCAAAGAGCCGTTTGAAATGAAGAGGCTTTCTGTATTGGATTCAAATCTCCCAGCGTCTAATTGCGCTGTTTAGAGAGAGCTCCAGAAAGGCTGGATGTAGCATTCATTTTGTTGTTATTCATTCACGAGTAGGATGTATTCTAGCAAAATATTTATGCACTGCGTAACATCAACATCATTTGGGCTGCGCCTGTTGTGCAGAGATGATATTTGTAGTGCTCAATTTCCTCATCCACAACAAAATGCTGTTGTTTATGTTGGGGATTTGATTCAAGTAAGTTGATATTATATCTGTTTAGCTTGTCTACAAAATGGATTGATAGAAATGATTTATTTGGTGTCAACATATATTTCTTGCAGTATAATAAAACAATATTAATAATATTGTTTTAGCGCTGCTATGAATAATACATTCCATTGTCAAAAAAAGGACACGTCAGTGGTGTTTTATTTTGGTTCCCCCGTTCTCCCTAGCGAAGCCACAAATCAGTATTTCATAAAATAGCGATGCTTCTGTGCTGCCAGGGGTGGGTTAAATACAGAAAAAAATGAAGTTTCTATTAAAGGGGGGGGGGGGGGGAGTTTCCAACAGTTCTTCAGGCCTGTCTGGATGTGAGGATGTGAAAAATTCTCTGTTGTTTGAACATAGCTTTTTACACTGCTATCATCCTTCTAAGATACTACGATCTGCTGCTTTGTCTCGGGGCCTGAGTCTTCTGCAGATAAATGCCAGATGCTAAGAATCCAGGTATAACAAGAAAAGTAGAGCTCGACCTCTCACTCAGGTTCAGACAGAAGCAATATCCCTGAGCCTTCAACAGGGGAGCTGGCATAAATAAAAATGCTCGAGTGGAAACATATTTCCAAGGGAACACACTCAGGGGAGAGAGGAGAGGAGAGAAGAGGACGCCCCCTTGAAGGGCTCTCGCTCGCTTGCTCGCTAGTCCACCTGTCACCCCTCCTCAGCATGTCACAACAAAGTGGAAGCCATTCCACATTCGACTACGATTGTCTTGCGAGTCATTACATTCCGCTCAACATAGGGCCCATTTCACTGCTGACACAGCTTGCTGTCACCGCTGAATTGCATTGACATTCACAAAGTCTTTCTCCAGTGGGACCCTGGCCTTTCCATATTATGTGTGTGTGTTTACGTTCATGTGTGAGAAAGACACCGAGTGCATGTGTCAATTTTAAATATATATCAGCAACAGGGAAATACTCAAAAGGTGCCTATTACGACTCTTTAGCAGTCACTCACTGGAGGCGGTAGAGCACTTGTGGACTTAATTGAACTGTTTTCAATAGATTAGCAGTGATATTGCTGGGCATGGCCATTTGGGTGACCTATTGAGCGGCGTGGAGACTGCAAGAATACTAACCTGTGGGCCCTTGGCATGTGGATGTGAGCAACAATTAATCCATTATGCATGAACCTCCTCCTGGGATGGCAAAGAGGAACTTGGCCAGAATACCAACATTGCATTGTGGCGTCTCACCCACTGTACAGAGAAGCATTCAAATAGAGTCCCATTACATCAAAAAGACAACTAAATCTATCTAAAGCTAGTACTTCACTGACAGATACTTGGCTGTTGCTGTGCACTCTAATGAGTCCAAAGTGGTAACAAATGTGCTCGGGTGATGCAAATGTTATGATATTACTGGCATTGTGATGGGCAGTCTGAGACATTGCTTCAAAATGTGTTCAGTTTCATTAGTACACTGACAAGAGTTTGATTTCATAACGAACTGTAGATCATATGGCAAATTAGTGAAATGTATACTTATGATGAATAGGCCTAAAATAAAACAAATTATTGCACTTTTTATAGGTTAGTAGGACACTGAAGTCCTTCTTTGACAAATGGGTAACACTGACAGGCCATTTATATCCTAGAACAACTGGATGGTGAACTTAAGTATTTTCTTTGTCCCACTGTTTTTAGCCTGCATATTATATACCGTTCTTAACCTATTGTGATTCCAATCACAAATCACTTTACGTCTTTGGTCGCTATTTTCAAAATGATATAACACGATATAACAAAGTTTGTTTTCTCCCACTAATCCCACTAAGACACCCTTCCATTTAACCCGGGGAATGGGGCTCCATAAGCGGATGGAAATCTGCCATTTCTCCCCATTTCTATCAGCTTATGGAGCCCCATTCCCCGGGTTAAATGGAAGGGTGTCTTAGTGGGATTAGTCGGAGAAAACAAACTTTGCTATATCGAGATAACGAAATAATTAATTCGTTACAACAAAATAATTAATTAGTTATCTCGAGAAAACAATCTTTGTTATATCGAGATAACGAATTAATAAGTCGTTATCACGAGATAACAGTGCATAAAAAACTGTTGTTTTTTTTTAATTAATTTCTATATCAAAATCAATTAGCCAGTTGCATTGTGTTACTTCATAATGTGACGTTAGCTAAATCAATAATGCCGACTTGTTCATTGTGATGGATCATTAACTCAAACACAACAAGGGTCTGCTAATTATTTTAATATGATACGTGAATGAGTGGAAACCAATGAGTTAAAACGCCTTATACAAAGTACATACATTTAAACATATGATCTTCCTGAACTGAAGATAATCCTAAAATGGCAATAGCTAGAAAACGTATGCAATATCTCAACAAACCTGTATATATCATAGCTGTCCCACAAACATGATTGCTGATACAAGCACACAATGAGTCACACTAGTCAGCGTTACAAGTCCCTTGAGAAGTTGTATAGGTATTTTCTAAAATCTACTGGAAATGGCACAGGGACATGCAAGAGATAAATCCCAATCACCATGCTATTTCTGTAAAGGTACTGTTGAACACCATGGGAAATGAGCTTTCACTATTACAAAGATGACTTTTCCCTTTGTGCTCTAACGGTAATAATGCCTGAAGGTGTTTCGTGTTTCAGAGGAGCCAAGGGGCATCATTAAAAAGTTGAGAATTATCTATGGATCACAAGAGAAATTGTCTCCAGTTCATTTAGTTGTTCAAGCACATCTGGACACGTTTAACCTATTTCACCAAGCACCGAGTGTAATCCGCGGGGCGTCTAAAAATGGACTTCAAAGAGCAGGGTTTCTTTTTAAAAGGAGATATGCTTAAAAAAAAATCACACAGAACAGTATGAATCAGACACCCATTCAGTGCAGGGAGGAAAGCGTAGGGGTGGGATAGCATACGGTTCATGTTAGTCACTGGAAGTGGACAGCTTTATATTTAGTGTTCAACAAAATTTCAAGTGAGATCTTTGACTGTATTAATACTAGGGCTGTCAATCGATTACAAAATGTAATCAAATTAATTACAGACTCTGTGATTAATTAATCTAAATTAATCGCATACATCATTTTTGCTGTGAAAGTATTTTAAATATTTCAATTCAAATGAATAATCATCATTAGTGACATTAAAGTTAACTATTTTTATTATTTTTATTTTCACTGTTCATATATATATATCAACAACAAACAATCAACAATATGACCTGATATGCTGAGGAAATAAATTCAAAAGGGTATTTTACAACAACTACAAATGCACCGCAAGGTTGTAGATTACCAGCTTCATTGAACGCACCGTCTCTCGTATAATATTAGCCTAAATGCATTCAGGACCAGCTTCCACACAGCGGGGAAATACTACTAAGTGGATGTGCTATCTTGAACAAGGCTTTCTTTCTGCCAAATGGTGTTTGCTTGGCAACTGAACACAACTCTTGCTAAGAGCACTGACCCATTCTAAAATAAAGTAGAGGAAGTCCCACCACCTACAATTTGTTTGTGTCACTGTACTGACCTAACATGTTCTGCATACAGTGATGCCCCAAAGTAAAGAATGGTTCAATACCGAATGTTAAGAGACAAGTGGTCAATCACGGAACATCTGCTTGGGCTCGTCGCAATGTTTCCTCTAGCAACAAGCTATGAAAAAAAGACTTGGAAAGCTCTGACTTGTGACATTTCACTTGAATGAGACAGATTCAGAGTCACATTACATTCAATCAGACACCTAGTCTTGAAATGCTTCAGTTAGCCTTTTTGTTTTTCACTTGTTGCTGCACCAGTGTATTTATGTGTGTGTGTAAATTCAATTTGCAGTCTGGCAGACTGCGTGCGTCTATCCTAACAGTGGGCCGGAAGGAGGTTGGGGAAGGTGGCTAGCGTGGAGGTGTGAGGGTTGTAGTGCAGAACTACAGAGAAAAATTATTGTTGGCTCTCGCTGTGTCAGCTGGAGAGGCTAAAACAGCTGTGGTCTACCCACCCTTGCCACCCCCTCCCTCCTCACCCCCCTTTCCCTTCCCTCTGCGCTCCCCCTCAACATCAAAGGCAGTCAGTGGCACAGCCTCGGCTGAGCTGGCCGGTTGGTTGGCTAGGGCTGCTGCTCTTAGGCCATGTATGGTTTAATACTGCATGAACATCCCACAGTGAAGCTGGAAATCCACAAACTTTCTTTCCTCTTTTTAGACTCGTCATATAACATCCGTCTCTTTTGCTCTCTGACGCACACCAGCAGCATGCCGCTGGTCCCTTTGCCTGTATTTCTCAGAGATAATGGTGCTGTAGATTGTGTAATAGCCACTTGCTGGCATTGCTGGACATGCCAATGAGGGACAGTGGAGCAGGCAAAACCTGCTGTGGCAAATGTTGCCCTGAAGCATTCTCTGATGTGCACTAAAGAGGCCTTGTGTGTGAATGATTCTGTGATTCAACATGCCCATCGAGTCCGCCATGCACCAGCTTTCAGATGGATTAGTCACCTGCGTAATCATATACCTGGATACTGGGTTTATGTTTGCTGCAGCAGAAATATAAAATTATTTGAGGCCAACTTTGAAGAAGTTGTACGTTTTGTGCTGAAGATGTCAAAGTTCTGTCCTTATGTGGTTCACATTGTTCTACGTTTCCAGCTTACTGGAATGGAGGTCACTTCAGTACACTGTGAGAGACACAATGTTTCTCTAAAGGGAGGTCCCTGCTGGGACAACCTGATCTCACAGCCTGGCTGGGAAGATGGGAACGCACCTAGGGTTGGTTTCTGGTGTGTGTGTGTGTGTGTGTTTGTGTTTGTATTTATTATTGTGCAAGGCTGTGTGCACATGAGACATACATGCAGAGGAGCCTTTTGAAAGATATGCAACATATAGTGCATGTACAGTATATAGTGTAACTAGTTGTAAACTCCACCTTCATGTATTTTCCTCAGAATCACTGCTTGGAATGCGCTGAAAGTTGAAAGAAACCTGAAAATAAAGTATTCCTAGTGCTGTTTAACAACACTCCCAGCCACTAAGTAAAATTATGATGACAGAATGTGGCCTTTCTGACAGCTGCAGTTTGATATATTAGACAGTGGTAATATTAAAAATGCTGAAAATACACTATCTGTATTGCATAAATTACAGATAAGTACGCTGTCTAGCTAAACATATGATATTAAAATGAATACACGGCTTAAATCTCATAACATCATTTACCAATTCATCAATTGAATAGTAGATGGTAAGTGAACACATAAATAAGGGGGGGGGGGGGGGGGGGGGGGCATTTTGTCACCCACTCTTTGGGAAATACACCATAACAATATGAACATATCTGTTATCTATCTATATAACTATTATCGCTCCACCATCTGTCATTTTAAATAGATAAATAATGATTTGCATGAAGCAGCTTGTGAATATGATTAGCATATTATCTGAGACCATCAAAGTTTGATTTATTACTACTGAAAGTATTGGTTGTCATCACTGTTGCAAAGCAGCAGTTTTTTCTCTGTCGCTGTTTTTGAATTTTTAAAAGAACCTCTGTTAGTGTAAAACTGTTTTATTGTTGTCCTTTGCCTCCCACACAAAGTCCGTTAGAAAAAATGTTTCCTTTTTGCCGAAAACTGTATCTTTTATTAATGTAATTTTCATCTATGGCACTCTTAACATTTCTCCTCCTACGAAATGTGTGTGCAAGTCTCTGCTTGCATACTAGCAGGTTAGGACACTTCTGTAACACTCCTGAGTATTTGCTGAGATATGACTTCTTCCCAAAGTTAAGAAAGTTGATCAAATACTTTTACTCCCAGGCCCAAACGTTTTGACCAGTTAGGACTGAAAAGTTCAGCAGAAAGATTGGCTTTTACTCTTTTTTTCACTGAGGGAGACTCTGAGTCTTGGGGATAGGAAAATCTTGCTGTCAACTCTTCTGACACTGCTAGGGATGATCGATAGTGAGGTGTAAGCTTAGGAACCGAAAAGACAGGTACTATAGGCTAGACACGGGCTGGAGAAAGACAGACATGTTCAAGGGACATTGCTCTGCTAAAACGAGATCTCTTTCTTTTTCTCTGCCAGTGTCAAAAATGTAATGGAGTTGCTCTACCCTTTCATTAATTAAATTTCAACACCTACATAATTAAGCAGCTACTTTAATGAAATCTCTCACGCTCGGAGCTGTGAAGAGAGTAGAGCGACAGAATCTATGCAGTGATAATGAGCGCGAAAAAGTTCATCTATAGGCAAAATCTCAAGAAGGTGTTAAAATACAAGATCTTCATTTTCACTTAGAACATGAAAGGTTCCCACAGTTTTTGCAAAGTAAATCCATTATGGAAGACATGTCTGCGTTCCTCCAGTCTGACTGAATTAACTAGTGTCAAAAATGTACTTTTCACAGAAAACAAGTCATCGTATGAGCTTAATTCATTTTAGCAGGGTGAATTATGTTTCTTTCTATGTGTGTTGTACCGTAACTCTCGTATAAAATGGAACTAGAGAGGGAAAAAGTGTCCACATAAGCATGGTGATATTTCAAAACACTTTGCAACGGACTTCAGCGTATGCATTAGCATATACATCTCGAGCTGTATTAGGTACACAGGTTTTGCTGATTTGATTACTTTTGTACGGAAAACCAACCTTTCCCATAGACCATCAGCATTCATGTGCCACACCAGCTGGTGCAGTCGTGTTATATTTGTTAATGCATGGCAAACACATTTTTTAGTCATTACAGTGCTATGTACCATCCCATCACACACCAACAGCTACCAGGAATAAAAAAAAGACAGACAAAACAAGACAAGATGCAAGATGTGGGTTGTCTATACATTTTTATATGCCCGTGCATGCAGCTGTTCAAAAATCCCTGAGGCTCTCTTATTATCGCTGACTACGATATACTTGAGGTCTGTCATTACTTACAGTTTAATGTATAATACACTAGATGGGTGAGCATAAGATGGAAAGCATGAAGACGGAGCAGAGGGGGGGGGGACCTTGCATATTTTCCTCCTTTCCCCATTTTCGTCTGAGC
This sequence comes from Gymnocephalus cernua, assembly GCA_023631565.1. Lineage (NCBI taxonomy): Eukaryota > Metazoa > Chordata > Actinopteri > Perciformes > Percidae > Gymnocephalus > Gymnocephalus cernua. The sequence continues at coordinate 13,006,466 of CM042445.1, forward strand.
CCTGCCTTCCTGCTTACGCCCGCACTGTCACACACGTACCTAATCCTAGGAGGGGATTGTCAAGAGTCCTATGCATAATGAAGGTGGATATTTCTCCTCACATAAGTAGGCCGATGATGTGAATTGTAGCAGTGTGTTGCAGTAAGTGCACCTCATGCGGCAACACAAATAAAGCGTTGTTTGATATTAAACATGAGCAGGGATGGAGGAATGTAGGAAGTAGTACATGCTGCAGTGAGAGAGGATTATAGGGTTAGGCTGAGTGCCCATTCAGCACATTACTAGGAGTTAAACTCAGGAGAACTGCAGTGCACAATTAACGATGTCTTTGAACAATGGGTTCCATGCAATTCGATGAAATAGAGTATAGTAAGTCCACTGCATTATGGCACTGATAGCAGTCTTACCATGTATATCCTCACCCCTAATTAAGGGGGAGTGATGGGGTGAAGATGTCACCACCCCCGAAGCCTGCACTCTTAACAGGAAGACATTTGGGAGTCAGAGCGTAATGAAAGGAAGGTCAAACGGTGGAGACAGGGTTCCTCTAAGAAAGGTTTCACAAAGCAGAGTGGGCAAGAGGAATCTCAGGAGGGCTACCACTGAGATATGAATCTGCTCAGAAAATGAGAGACAACCTATGACCCGAGCCGCGTGCGAGCTGCACACTAGGTTTCGATTTCAGTGGAGAGAGGCGATCTGAAACAGCACAGAGGACTCTGGGAACGCCGCAATTGGGAAAAAGCTCAGTTTGTCCACAAACCAGGGACACCATTAGGTCCTTGAGCGGACCCCAAATAATACTGCAAGCACAAGCACTTTGCAACGTACACGGAATTACTTTCAAGTGGTAGTATGACATTTGCAAAGGGACTTTGAAGTAAGTCAGTTTTGCATTTGTAGCACTTGCTATGTACAAAAAAAAATATCCAAGAGGGAAAACAGTTTCCTTGAAAAAAAAACTTCGATCTCAGATGTTCAGTATAATTTCCCTAGGGCATAAAATTGTGGTTTTACTTTACAGTCGTTGCTATAATATAATAAAATAATACAATACATATTGTAGCTGTAATTTAATTAAGTCCTGGAATCCTACTTTAATCAATTACCAGTGCGTCATGTGATAGTTAATTAATTAAGTGTATATTATCTCAGTGGGACTCTGTAGGTTTAGCACCATGGACAGCGACTGAATTGAAATATCCTGTTACAATCATTTCCCTCAGTTCAGTCCCTTCCTACAGTAGCTTCACATCTCCTTCTACTTAGCAAAAAAAAACACAAAGAACGACTACATGTACTTTGTGAAATGAGATGTCCTTTCCAGTCAAGCATCATCTAAAGCAACGTCAGTTACTGGGGACGGCTGCACAGCTGAGATACATCAGTCAGTGGGCTTGTGACTGCTGTGTTGCGTCATGTTGCCGTGGAGTTTGTGTTTGCACACAGATAATGTGATGTAGCTATTGGAGTTAGCTAGGATGTCCTTGCACATAGGATGACAAAACTGAGTATTACTGCTCCATAATGTCCTTTTGAAATGAATTGCAGCAGTAAATGTGAACTTGACAAGCAGTTTTCCTCATGACAACTTAGACAGTTAAACTATGATGTCCATACACCCAGTACCAGGCATATATCAATAACTTTTTCAATGAACATGTTTTATTGCTCTGTTCTTGATGAGTGAAATGATTGGTGGCATGTGAATGGTTACAGTGCTGTGAGAGAAAGACCAGTGGTGATACTGGGAATAATTGTAAAAAAGAATACAATAAAATAAATAAATAAGTAATACCCACATTTTCCACATTTACGTGTCTGGGGCTATATTAGTATTTCATATTTTAGTCAAGGGGTGTTTTAAGTTGATACTTAGTGGAGACTAACTGCATTTAGCCTCTAGCAATTTGTAGCAACAGCAAAATATTTCCTTTGCAGCAATTTCCATCAACATTTATTTATTTATTTCACTTTAAATTAATAATCCAGAGTATGACGAGGATGGTTGATAATTTGCAGAAATCATTTTGCAACCGTTTGGGGGGGAAGAAAACAATACGCTTTGAACGCAGCGGGTGTTTCATTCCAATGTACTGTGATTGATTGCTTGGCTGTTACTGAATATAAATAACACAGATAGGGCAAAAAAAATAATTTCTTTGCAGAAAACTGACAAAGCAGGCTCTAAGGACAACTTTTACTCACTGCCCTCTCCTGTTCTTCCCTGAAAGTGAGTCAAGAGTATGTTAAAAGGAAATACGTCTAACAGAATAATCTCTCTTATGAAGAAATGATTGAAAGCTCTGGGTGTTCAGACCTATATTTAGCAAATACTAATTAATTCCACAAGATGATGAATGAAAAAAGGTGGTGTTGGCACTTGTCCACGCCAGCAGATTGACACAATGTCTAGTTTTGTGTTGATGGTTTCAATGCAAGATTCGGGAAGGCTGGGCACTGGGGCTTACTGAGGGGACTTTCAGGTCCTTGGACAGCTTCTCTTATCTTGTATCAATTGTATGAGCTACTGACAGCAGCATTAGTTATGCCTAGTTCACACTGCACAACTTTAGCCCTGATTTTCCACTTTCCAATAGTTTTTGGAGTTTCCAGACAAAAGCCCCAGATCAGAGGCAAATCGGCATTGGCTCAGCGCTCGCAAATCGCCGTTTTAACATTGTGTGTGAACTGTTCAAAGACGTGAGCAGAGAGGCTTGCCAGTGAATTGTAGATGCATTCCAGATACCTAGCAGGCTAAGTGTCTGGGCCTGTCTGGGAGAACCAAGAGCCAATGAGAGCACAAGCCACAGCTCGAGGGGAAACTTTGGGGAGGGGTTGCCTGTAATGATAGGAACTTCACTGCATTTGTTGCATTTGCAACACGGACCAAAAGTTGTCGTTGCAACCTAGAGGAAAATAGGAAAGACGTGTCAACGCATGTACCGCCAACGACAACGTCAACAATCATGACTTTGATCCATTCTTTCACCCTCGTTCTTTTCTCTTTTTGCTGCAAAGCAATCCTGTCTTGGGCATTGTGTTATACAATTTCCTGTGTCGCTTCTCGCGTGTGTTTTCGTGACAGAACGTAGTTTAGAGTCCAGAAAAACACATCTGGGATTCTGGGTTTTTTTTCCTTAAGGGCTGCTCGGTTCCTTGCAAATTTAGCAGCAATTGACAAGCTATATCAAAAAGAATATTGTATTATATTGACCCAGTTAGCTGTTTAAACTCTGTTATAGTCTCGGTACAATGGGTACATGCTGTGTTGGTTTGCTTTCATTATCATGTGCATTCACTGCCAAGGCACACTTTGTGAATAAATCAACCATTCATTTAAAAAAAACAAAAAACAGTCATATTAACTTCATTGTTCATTCCTTAACAATGAAGTTAATATGACTGTTTTTTTTTCAGCTTCAGGTTGTTCTGAATGACTCTAATTGCTACGCTGTAGTACATGCTGGTACTACAACTGTCTTTTTTCAAAAGCTATTCACAGACTTAAAGGTTGATTAACTACTTAAAATATACTTCCAAGCCCTATTGTAGAGGGGCAAACAGGGGCGTGAAGAGGGGACTATTATACTGAGAAGCCACGGGAAACAACTGATAAAACAGAGCCATAAATGTTAAAGGAAAATGTGACAAAATCAGGAGGACTAGAAGAAAGAATGAAAAAATAGGGTAAAATGGGAGGGACAAAATAAATAAATAAGAGAATGTAGCGTATGTATGTGAATGTGTAAGTGAAAATATGAATGTGAATTAGTATGCAGAGGTTGAGGGGGCCGTTTGAGCCTCTGTCTTGAGGACTCCCTTCCCTCCAGGTGCCCCGTGCCACAACAAGGTAGTGAGCTGTTAATTGTGCCAGAAATTAAGAATCAGAGATGCTGATATGCATACATATAGTGTGAACCTATGTGCATGGTGCAATTAACTATGCATGAGTCTGACTATTAATAATCCAAAGAGGCAGACGTAGTTAAGCAAGTACCACTGGCTATTAGCAGAGATGAGTAATGTCATGTACTATCTTGTTTTTTTAATCTGTACTGGTAGGGGGATATTCTGACCTTCAGACAGAGCCAGGCTAGCTGTCTTCAGCAGTTTTAAGGCTTTTGCGCTAAGCTAACCAGCTTTTGGCTTAAAGTCGGACAAATGTATGGGGGAAAAAGTTGTCTTTATTTCACACTGCCTAAAATGAAATGGCTTCCTGATTGAGGGGCAGGGAATTTAGTTTGAGTGGAGCCACTATGTCAAAATCAGCATTATTATAGAGAATGTTTCCGACTAACTTTGGGTTTACAAATCTTAGCTGCAATCGCTTGACATTTGTTAACCGAGGTCCAAAGTATCACAAAGTCTCTCCAAATGAGACCCACGATGTCTGAGTACTCTATGAAAGCAAAATGTGCAGTACAGTCATACTGTGTTGCATCCCAAAGCCAACCCCGGGTGCCTTCCTAAGTGGCTGATCTTTTCATGTGATTGTCACCTGTGTTGTTGAATGTTAAGTGGCTTTGTTTTCGGTTGACTGCTGAGAGAGCACACCGGGTACACGCCTCCTCCAGACACCTTGTGATTTGCCAAGGTACCATGACAACCTGGGACAGGAAGGAAAGAACTGTCTGTCTGTTTGTCTGTTTAAAATTAGACAGATGACTTATTGAGTGTTTTCTAATAAACGGAAACACAGGACATATGTGGATGTTGATTGCGTTATGCATACCGTGACACTCTTGCATGCTTTTTATTTGTAGTATCGCTATTCTACCACTAGATTCTGTTCGTTAGCATGGCCAGACCTGTGCTTATATGTGCACACATTCCTAAGTGTAAGTACAAGTTGGTAAATTCCACACTTTGCCTGGCAATGTTCTTACACATTACATAAGGCACACATCTGTGCGTATGCACGTTTGATAAATGAGGCTCCGGGTTTCCATTCTATTATTAATACACCAATCATGATATCACTGCAAATGTGATGTTCCTTGTTTTGTGGCAATCTGGCCATTTGCATACATTTTTTAAACCTTGTGTATGTCAGCCTTTTTTTTTAATGTAAAAGCCTCAATGCCTTGCAGGTGAGGGTGATATTTTTCATCATTTGTGCACACTGATTAACAATTTCTTCTTCCAGTGATTTAACACATATATTTTGAAGGAGGGATCTCATTATTTGATGTATGCTGCTAGCTTTACAGTCAATTGACCAGTCAGCAACTTGTAATCACGAAAGGATAACATTTATTTATTTATATTTTGAATAATTTATAAGTACTAATTGTTACAATTAGGGAACAAATTAGGTAATTTAAGGGTAAAAATAACTAAGACATGCACACAAATGATCAAAAATAAGACTCTTGATGAATGCAAAGCTTTGTAGTAGGCTAAGCCAAATGCAGTGAGGCAAAAACTATAGCAAATCAAAAATCCTTGATATAAATTCTATGACTACATGGAAAATGGACAATATAGATGCATTAAAAAACCTGATGATATCAATGCTCAGGGCAAAAGAAGCTCATAAAGAGAGCACTGACTTAAAATGTGGGCCACTGTGTTTTTTTCTGAAGTAATGCGAGCTGTAATATAGCTGATGAAATTGGGACCCTGTGGGCTGGAATTCAGAAAAAGAAGCCATAAAAGCATTTGATTACAGTGCCACTGGCTTTTCTCATAATGCAATAACCTAAAATGCCTCTGAAATCAGGGAGATTTTATATTCACGGTGTCATTTCTGCAAGAAGGGTCACGAAAACCGAAACGGTACCATAAGAATGCAGTTGAGAATTAAAAGTCACTGTGGGGTTTGTCTTTGTTGTACGCCAAGGCATAGCTTCGATGCATCCATCCTATTTTCTTGCCATAAAAACCTATTTAGAAAAGCCAGTCACAGGCTGTAGTGGAGGAAGAAGGCACAGAGGATTGTCTTCTATCCCACACACAGCGGCCCAGCCACTACACTGAATTAGACGTGGAATGAGATGTTTTGTTGGTATTATTATGCTCACATTACGCGGATTGCTAGATCTTCCCCACTGGGCCCAGTGGGCTTAGTGCCTGAGAGAGACGGGAGAAAGGGAGGGAGAGAAAGGAGGAGTAGGCAAGAAAACCTGCCAAAAAACAACTGCCTGGCAAAATGACAGGATCTTGGGGTTTCTTTAGGGAGGGGGAGACGTAGGATTGGGAATGGAGATGGAAGAAAATTGGGGTAATCAGGTCCTAATGTGCTCGGGCTTGCAAACATCTCTGGTCCTATTACATTGAAGGAAATAAATTTAAAAAAAAAAACAATGTCAAGCTTCTCACCACTTCTCCCCAAAACATTAAGATGATTAAGCCACTTCAGTGGTGGGGAAAAAACAATGCCACTTTAAATAATCAGTGTCAGTTGAGCCATGGTCTTGGAATATTAATTGCAGCTTGGGTTTCAGTTTTGCTGGCAACCAGCTGTGAAGCATTCTATTATTTCTTTTCCTCATTTCTTTGCTTGCTTGTTTGTCGTCTTTGCCTGATTAATTCCAGCCTTTTTACTATTGCATTTCTTCTTCTAAAAAGCCAATTTTAGTAATAACAAAATATTCTCCAGAGAGGATACTGATACGATGTAACTAGTGTATGTGCTACCTGTCGGGGGGGTTAGGGGATATGAGCTCGTGTGCATGTCTGGTACAGACAGAGAACACTGCCTGGCACAGAAGTGTCTAACATAATGAACTTGATTCAATACAGCATCTCTCATGTCATTCAATATTAAATCAACGCAGTCTTCAAATAATGACTTTGTCATGCAGCACAGAAACAGCAACCAGGATTTGTGCTCAGCAGGGACAATTACATTTGGTATTATTCCTTCCACCCAGCGACTTTGCAGGAAATGGTACCCTGTCTAGGTGAGACTGGTTATGAGTCTGATTACTCCTGAGCAATCAGGTCTACAGTACAACGGCTGTGCATTTATGATAGAAAAAGGCCAGACATTTTGATTTGTGTTTTTTATGATTATACCTTTATGGTCGTTGTGAATGATAATCGCCAACCAAGGTGAAAGAGGTGAGAGAGGCACTGGCTGGCAATGAGTCTGCTAGTTAATTGAAAGCCGTGCGAGCGTAATCGTAACTTACCGGAGATTCCCATCGACAGAGGGATCCTTCAGCAGGAGGGGCAGGCGTCCAGATGCCCCGATCGATGACTGCCATCTTTTACACTGCAGGAGGGCAGGGCCCACAGTGACCAAGACCGTGAGAGCGAAATTATAGCCATTTGCACGCCAGAGAGCAATGGAACAGGAGGGGGGCGGGGGGGGTTGTGTTGAGAGGAATGCAGACCAGGGAGAAAGGCCCCATGGAAAAATCAATGCTAATGAATGGCGAGTGCTGCCACACACACTCTGGTGCACACCCGGGTGCAAATGCTCATATACACACATGCAAAGAACACATTATTTAATTCTACACATCTAGGGGCACAGATTCGCACACACACACCTAGATCATTTTGTCTTTCTTATACAAGCACAAGCACGTAGCGCCAGTCTGGAAGGGTTATTGCAGCAGCAGTGTAAATGACTGACATCCAATTAAAACACTGTTAAGGAAGCTGTAGTGATTACTGTCTCTGGAGCTCATCGATTGCTGATGGGCACAGCTGTCTCATTACGCTGCTAACTACCTGGGCCTATTTTTATTTATCTATTTCTTTATTTATCACTCCCTCCTCCACTCAGCACAGCTAATGGTGTGGCATTGACCTTTTTAACAACATCCCCCCACCCTCGACTTAAAACTCTCTCGCTCTCAGGTGGCAGCACGGAGGACAGGAAGCAAAGGGGAGCTTAAGTGTTAGGTGAAAACGTGCCACTGGTGTTGACGAATTCAGAAGCGATGGACTAGATAGCTGATGTATGCAAGTGCTGCTTCCTCAGCAAACTCTCTCCGAGTGAAAATCAAAGAGCAGAGCCGAGTGACGTCAGTAGAAGCGAGAGAGACGAGAGAAAATGTTATTTCTGTTTTGTATTATTTCTCCCATATGGACAAAAATACAGATGGGGAGAATAGAAGATCCAACTTCCTTCAAGCATTCATAAATTTAATGAGAAGCTCCCGAAAAAATTAACTTGAGAGATTGCCAGCAGGTGGTATACAGAATCTGCAGAGCTACAAAGAAAGTCTTTAATCTTTAGGAGTCTCTAAAACTCTACCATAACATCATTAATGTTGAAGTACAGGTACGCTCAGTCCAACTGTAAAATGATCTAGGCTTTGTATAGTGAATATAACAATCCAGTTTTAAAGGGGCCTGTGTGTGTTTCACTCTATGATCTCTCTCTCTCTCTCTCTCTCTCTCTCTCTCTTTCTTTCTCTCTCCTCTACCTCCCTACTTCCCTTTATACAACCACTGGCCCAGTTTCTCTGCTTCGCCAAGTGACTGGGAGGAATCAGCTGTTTCTTGCGCTGCTCTTTCTACCTCAGCACAAGAAGTTCTCCAGACACGCCCTTTGCTCTGAAAATGAAGTCCATACAGTATTCACACCTGTTCACCATTATGCGTATAGTAAGCAGGAGCCATAAATATATTTGCAGGGTAGGTACTGCTGCTATGATAGCAATGCTTATAGGACTCTTGCAGGTGCAAAACTGGCTCAAATGCAGGTGCCATTTTCAAAAAGAACAAGCCAAGAAGCAGTAGCTACATTTAAAGTCCCATATTGTGAAAAGTGAGATTACAATGTCTTTTATTATTATTATTATTATAAAGTATCAAACGCTCAATCTACAGAGAAAAGCACACAGCTCGTATTCAAAAACTGTGCCTTTAAATGAGCCGTCGGGACTTGTGTACGGTTGTGATGTCACAACCATCTTTTATATAAGTAGAAAGTGGGGCTACACTGCCGTTGCAGTTTTTCCCCTGCTGCGATGATGGTGCAGAAACTCCAAGAGTGCAGATGTGGAAGACCCCCCCCCCCCCAATCCGAGCAGACTGGGATTTTTTAAAAGGGAGGCTTAAAGAGACCGTGCCAAAATGGATGTATGTAAACATGTTCTGGTAGAGACCCAAAATACAAGTATTAATCTGAAAATAAGCATGACATGTCCCCTTTAATTTAAGCATGTAAATGTGCCCAAACAAAACATTTTTTAGCCAAATATAGGAACAGATCAAAATTTTGGCAACACATTGTATTGCACTACATGTTACTGTAGATGTAGCCTAAATGCACAATTATCACTCTCTTGTAAACATATTTGGAGTATATTATCATGTTTGAGGTGCTGTATACTGTTGGGCTAACTAAAAATAATTTTCAATAATCTGCAGATTAGTTTCTCCATCAAATAATTAATAGTTTGGTCTTGAAAATGTTACAAAATAGAGAAACAAATCAATGTCCTTAAGTCCTATGGGACATTTTCACATTGCCTGTTTTGTCCAACAGTCTAACCCAAATATAATCAGTTAACTAACATCAGAGAAAAGCAGAACCTCACAATTCAAAAGCTGGAACAAGGGACTGTTTTGCATTTCCATCAAAATAGCTGCCAACTGGTTCTCTGTCGATGCACTAACTGATTAATATATCGTTTCAGCTCTAAGTACTGTGCATATATGAGCCTTGTGACAAGATTGCTTTTATCTCAGCCCATTAGGAAACTGTCTGCAGCTTTTAAAGGCAAAGACAGGAGCTGAAGTGATTGGCCATTATTAAAGCCCACCGAAACTCCACCTGCTGAGAGTGTGTAACTCTTACTTACAATATGTCCATTAGTTCGAAAGCGTGCAGTGCATACTACATTATTAAGTTTTGATTTAATTATATTTACAATAAAGAAATGGGCACTTATGAGCCTTTAAAGTAAATTGAAATGTCTTTATTTCCACAACTTTAATTCCAAATAAATTAAATTTCAGCGAGCATGTGCAAACACATATGGAAGCACACAAAATGCCTCCTCTAACATACAATGCCTCACTGCTGGCACAGCTCTGTTAGACAAACACAGGCTCACAGCCGAGGTGGCGAACACAAAGGCTGCTGGATGCAACAGTGGAGAGCTGAAGGCTTTGTGGCAGAGTGATTTTTCTTTACCTTGTTCCCTACTGTTTGTGATATTGCACATTGATGAACTGTAGCACAGAGGTTTGGATAATAATATACAAAACACAAAACTAAAATGTGAAAATATTTAATATTTGATTAGCTTGTATCATGAAAAAGATGTGCGTGTGTGTGCGTGTGTGTGTGTGTGTGTGTGTGTGTGTGTGTGTGTGCGTGCATGCGCACATTTGTCGTACAGCAATCAAAGTGGAATGATCTGGGTGTGTTGCACCTTGTCACCCTGCTGCTGATCAAAGGACAGGGTGAAAATTCCCTAAATCTCAATCACTGGACTAGACTAACAACATTAAAGGTGTTGTTTTAAGTGCTGTCACAGATCAAAAATATGAGATTATTACGATTACATTATCTGTTCCAAGGGTTATTATAATAATAATAATTATTATAGTTGCAGTTCATGACGACTCCCAAATTCCAAAGTTGTTATAGTGACAACTTGCTTCTATTGGATTTCTAAAGAGACCTTTGCATTCATTTCTCTTTTTTGGGAGGGTGGGGGGAGTCATGAAACATAACTAGTCCATGATAGATTTAGTCACATAGCAATTTGAGTGGAAAATCGAAAGAGAAGTCAAACTGAAGGTGCAAGAGCACAACAGCACCAATAATGTGGTTGCTTCTTAGAAATGTCTGAATAATTCATACCCACAGAAATATATTCCTTCCGCTTTCTTGCCACATCTTTGTTTCCTTTTCGTCCCCCCTCATGCGTCTTCCATCTTTCTTTTGTTCTTAATTTCTTCTACCTCCCTCCTCCACCCTCTCTCCTTGCGTCTCTCTGCGCAAGCCCAGGTACTAGTTGGCTGCAAATGCTATTAGTCAGACACAAACACATGATTATGATGCAGCAGGAAGCACACAATTACACAACCCCTCATTTCATTATTAGCACACGTCACACTTAGGACTCCAAGTTGGCATTCTTGAATATGTCATCCATTCATTGGCAGTAAGTGAAATGAAGGAATGAAAGCGTTTTAGCCCTTGTCATAAGCTTGTTGCAGGGAATTCATGGACAGAGAGAAAACAAAGAATGCATATGTAATTAGAGGGAGGGGTTGCCAAAATGGCTTTGTGAGGGAGAATGCAGCAGCGGGCTAAGGCATTAGCACAGTCATTGTCATTGGCAGGCTTATATCGATCTGTAAGCCGGCACTGTGTAACTGAACCGGCAGAGGAATTTAGTGACATGCTTTTTCTCTGTCGAAAGGTGTGACTATAGACTATTTGTTTTGGTCGGCAAAACAGAGCTGCAAAGTTCAGGTCTGAGTGGTCACTCGTTCTGTTAGGGGAAGTTTCTCAAAGCAAGGGTCTGTCCAAATGCAAAGAGAAGCTTGTAATGATGGGTAAAAATACATCGATACAATGTTTCGCTACTGTGAACATTCAGAATTGAGTATGTGTTCGAGTATAATGCTTATTCAGTATAAGTGTGGTCTGACATCACACTTTTGGCTAAAGCTTTGCCTTGCTCTTATCTGTGCCTCGTTTCTAATTACAAGCCTAATTATCTTTGAATGTCTATTACATTAATAGATGGTCACAAAATGTCAAGCTTAGTATAGAAGAAGGGAACTCATTAGAAGTTTTGTACAAACTGTGCAATAAATCACATCAGTTGCGTGTGATGTGCAGAACTGGCCACCATTCTGACACATATTCGCTAATGATGCAATCTACTTATCGTTATATTACACATGTGTATCTAAAAAATATGCAGGAAATTGCATTCAGTCATTAGAAGTCAGCTCTATGTGGCACATTTGTTTTTTAAAAATTATCCCAGCTCCTGGCTTTGTTGTTACTGTTAGCAGCTGTGAAAAAACTTTCCAGCCTCAGCAGCTTAGCTGTTTCTCCTTCCAGCTATTTTTCCCTCTCCTAACACTCTTTTTTGGACAACATCATGTCTTTTTCATGATTGGTAGTTCAACAATAAACAATTGGTTATGTGATCACAGGGTGCAAAAACATCTTGATGGCAACATTCTGCAAGTAATCCTTTTCAATCAACATATTTGTTGTAAGTAGAAATAAGGTTTGCAGATAATAGATATCAAACACAAGTCAAGCAATATTGGTTGATACTAGTTGCAAGAGCATCAAATCAAACTAGGCTAGATGTTGCATACTGTTTATAGCTTAAAGCGACTGAGCTCTCCTAATAGGAAAAGTTTTTTTAAGCTTGACAATTGCTCGGGTAGATATAGTAACTGGGCTTTTCTAAGGAAATTATTTTATTCAGAAATAAAACCCATACTTCACTGTGTAAGAGGCTCATTCCAGCATACAAAACACCCATAGGTATACTGACAATGGTCAAGAAGAAAAACTTCTCTATGAGTTTATTGTAAAAAAAAAAAAAATGTATTGATCTTCAGATTTGGCACTAACTAAAAAAAAGACACAGTACGGTGAAGGTAAAGTGGTGAAATGCTCTCCCAGTAATTCAAAGTGAGGACACAGTAGCACAAAATAAAGGTATTTTTAAGGTGTAAAATATAGCACAAGTCCCTCTGTTAGCGACCGATGCCCAAGCACACATGACAGATTCAGCTCATAGAATACCACTATTTAACCAATACAGGCAGTAGTAGGACTATTACAAATAAAGCCCATTCAATTTATATCACATTGGCATTAACGCTAATGAGTATATTAGTTTCAGAATGTCACTGGGAATAACAGGCAACATTGATCTCTTGTCGTCGTTCTCATAATAGATCCCCCTCCCCTCCTGCATATATTATTGTGCTGCGTTTCCCTGAGTTCCTATGGGAGTTGCTTTCACATTTTAATCTCTCTACTTTAAGAAAAGGCAAATGCGCTTTTGTGCACAGTCAATGCTAATCACAGTGGTTTCTGTATTGGTTGTTTGAATGTATTTTTAGTCCGTTGCTAATTTGTATGCAGTGCAACTTTTGAATTAGTGTTTGAATTTCCATATATTTATTTTTCTCTGCGATTTATCTCTAGAAAAGTTGCTTTCTCTAAACAAACAGGATGAGATCAAATTGAAACTCAAATCCGATGTACTGTCTCAGCAAGAACTTACAACCCAATGCACCGCCTGGACATTTCTGCACAATTGCTGATATTAAAACTGAGTTGGACTCATACTCCCAAATGATTAAATGACCTGCAAAATCTATGAGGCATGGATTACAATGGACCATGTGCCTATAGCTGACAGCTTTCTGAATTCATGTTATTACCTTCTTTAGTTCCTATATCATTTAATATCCTTTGAAAAAAAAAATGTCATGCGATGTTTGTGTATTTAAGTTAAGTTATTTGGCTTTGTTTGTCTTGGACAGTTGGACAGTTACATAACATGAACAACATCCATGTGGTTTTATGCCTTTCTGTCAGAAGGCAATCAATTAAAGCACCCCTCATCTCTACAAATCAATTTAATATCGGCATTCTGCAGCTTAATATTCTGATTGGCTGGAGGATATTCAAGTATTTGGCTAAAAATAACTGTTTTTCACTGATGGAGCTTTAATTTTTCAAGGATGATCTCTGTGTGGAAACGCTCCTGCCCCCTATTACCTCTCTAACACACACTCAGTGTATTCTCTATGAATAATCATTTTATGAGCATCACTATCAGTGCAGCCATCCACTTAGCCCAGTCCTTGATTACAGAGTCTATTTGACAGACTGTAGAGGACAGTGAGAGTTTTGGCCTTACCCAGGGGACACACTTGGCCCTTTCAGTAAAAAGAGGCCACTAATGGAAGCAGAGGCCCTCGTTTCCACTCCACATTTTTATGTAGGCAATCCAGGCATTTATGGTAATCATAAAGTAGGGCCAAATGGATGGCGGGGTCAGCTCTAAGCGCTGAAAAACAGAGTGATGCAGTCTTGTTTACAGCTGCTGCAGTATATGGAGCAAGTGCTGCCCCCTCCCTGTAAGTTCAGTCACAGCAGGTGTCTGTGCATGCTTGATGCAAGATAACATGTGAGGACCTAGAAATGGAGCCCCCCCCCCCACATGTCTGCCTGTCTGTGTCGCTCACTCAGTCAGGTTCATGAACTCGCAATGTTTATGCCCCTCTGGGGACCGTTTATAAAAAATGTATTGGCTTAGTGGGGCAAGTAGCAAGCTTAATGTTTAATGTTGGACCTTTTTGCCCTCCTATGCCATGACACCACCCGTTTTTCATATGTTTGAGCAAACGGGTTGTTTTTGAGGGAGCAGAGGTGGCACGCAAAGGAAGGGGAAGAGTCGCTGGTGGAAATAAGCCCCAGGGCTTTATTGTGTTATCCTGACTTTGTCTTTGTTTTTTTAATGTATGGTGCAAAGCTGTATTGTATCTTATGACGAAAGTGTCAAATAAAATCAATCAAACAATTCATTACTACACTTTATTAATATGCACGTTTAAATGTGGATGCTCTGCGGAGATGCTCCACCGTGACTGTGGCACAGCCTTGAGCTGAATGCTAATTTATTTTCTCATTTTCCTTGGCTTGAAATCATCATAGCTGGTAGCGCACACATGCTAGCCAGAAACCACAATAAGATACAAGCATCCTCGCTGTGCCACCATGGTTGAAAGAGGTAAACATGCATAATCCCAAAGAAATTATCCAAAAAATAAACAAAATGATTGCTGAGGTGTGAGCTTTGTTTGCCAGGTACAACCAGCGGTGCGGATTTTCCAGCCTGCGACTGTTTTAAAGTTGCATCGACTGAGTGCAGATGCTTGGAATGCACACAACAAAGTACCTTAATGTGACTGTCGAGAAAGCGGCAGGAAACACTTTCAGTTTGTAGGATAAAATGTGCAACACTCAACAAGTCATTTAAGAACAGCATTTTCAATTACTAGCAGGAAAAATATCACTTTCGGTTGAGATCAGATAAAAGACGATAAAAGGGAGCATTAGGAGACGATACGGTAATCGGATGTAATGCAGTAGAAAAACTGAGAGCGATGACAAAGAGCAGCCACAGTCTAGTCATCCCTGTGGGTGGTCTGTTTGATTGGTAGAGAGAGAAGTTCCTCTGGATGTTACATTCGTCATGGACTCCTATCCTTATAGTGTGGGAAGATTATGGTTAAACAGTGGTGAAGAGTTCATACATTTATTACTAAAAATAGAGCTAGAAGGTGGCAATCACTTTCCAGCAAATCCCTACTGTACATATGAAATTCAATCAAAGACGTAGACCTCTTGTAGATGAACAGGATGATGGGAGCACTGCTTCATTTGCCATGCACAACACACTGACAAGGGCAATAATAATGTGGTTTGTTACAGCAGATTCTTATCAGCTGAATTTAATCTCAGTCCACAGGAATTACATTCAGAGACCAATTCAAATATACTGTTAGACAATGTAATCCATATCCATTGCCTTACAAATCCCTCGGTGCATTAATTTATCCCATACAGTCCTCTAGATTAATAGTAGGCCGGGGCAAGATGGGATAAAGCTGGCAGAATGCATTGTCCCACTGGCTACCAGCGCAGAGGCTAATTTGTATGGCATTCAATAGGAGCGCACAATGGTCATTGTTAAGACGTTGATGGAATTTCATTGATGGTAGTGCTATGATTAGCATGAGGAGTAAGTGTGTTCTCTGAAATAAAACCCAGTAAGAGCATTAAGTCCTGTAAGCACTTGAGGAGGAGAGACGGAGGGATTGTTTCAGTGCCGAGGGCAGCACAGGCAGATGTGTGTGAAGCACGGGGTGGAATACACCTGTCGGTAGCCAAGTGGAAGATTATAACCTACCTAATGGCAAATAATTACAGGACTAGCCAGGTGTAGTTAACATTGGTGTATTCAATTGCATCTTTCCAAGGCATACTTACAGCATGAAGAAGTGCCACCACTTTGTAAATGCGTGAGACATATCCATAGGGTGGCCAATTTTTATTCAAAATTTAAACTACATAAATATTCAATTTCGTAAAAATGTCCTATCTATGTGTCCCTTTTGCCCAAACAAGGCTATTGTGACCTTTGTTAACGCAAAATGGAGTAAACTACAACTATGTTGAAGAAGTAAAGTAAAAAAAATCATGGTGAAAGATTAAGGCGTTAGTGACTTTGTAAAATGCAACTGCCTTATATTGCCGTTGCCATGACAACTGTTCTGAGGTTCCCTGTTAGCTTGTCACTCAACAAAACTAGCAGAGGTGTGTGTGTGTGTGTGTGTGTGTGTGTGTGTGTGTGTGTGTGTGTGTGTGTGTGTGTGTGTGTGTGTGTGTGTGTGTGTGTGTGTGTGTGTGTTAGCCCTAATGCATACATACACTCTATACTGTTTAGGCCTATGTGTACAGTAGAAAATTGCTTAACAGGAAGTACACAGCTACGAACAGACAAACCAAGATGCTGGTGGTTGTAGTAACTGGCAATTTTTCATCTTTTGCAATAGAAGAAATGCTTCATAACGAAAGATAATCATGAAGATTGAGCAAAAGTAACTCCATTTCCATGTACTTCTGTATCCCTGCCCATTTCCAACACTGTTTGTAGACTATGGAGCATAGCGTATCTTACAACTTCACACCTTTGTCTCCAGTAGCTTCATACAGACATACAAGTCTTCCAGTTTTTGCCCGGGCCTATGCTCAGGGTTATTTCCACCAGTACAGTACCAGATGTAATACGCCTCCACATCACACTGACTGAAAACAGTGTGCCTCAACAAGTCTTAATAAGACTGTACATCACAGAACAGAACTAGAGGAAGTAGAAAGAAGGTGCAATTCAAAGTTGCTGGTTTGCATGGAGGGTGACTTTACAATGGTAATGCTGATTAGTCACATGCATTCACAAGCAATATTAAAGTTGTGTGTGTTTGAACACATGTTCTCCTGGGTCATGGCAGAGTGTTTACCCAACTGCCCTATCCCTACTTCATGGACTCCCTCCAGACATAACCTCTCTCTCTCTCTCTCTCTCTCTCTCTCTCTCTCTCTCTCTCTCTCTCTCTCTCTCTCTCTCTCTCTCTCTCTCTCTCTCTCTCTCTGTGTGTTTTATAACAATCTCTGTCTGCCCACACACACCTGGCCATATCTACTGATCTTGTTAGGAAGTTCGGATTGGAGGACACTCCTGAAGCGCTGATATTAAATCATTTTTATCAATGAGGTTTATGTCACATGGTATAGTGTGTATAGAAGTAAAAAGGGGTGTTGGTGAATTGTTGCTTTGCTGCCAGACATGTCAGTGATATGTTATACTGACAGGGATAGGGAAGATAAGACATTGTTATTAAACATGGTGTCAGTGATTGGACCTGCACTATATAGAGATATAGAAAGAAAAGTGATGTATGTGTAGTTTATATGTAACATTTTCTGAGGCCCTTGGAGGTTCACTACCAAGAGCATGTTTTAAAATGCCATGATGCACGATGCAATCTGAGGGCGAGGTTCTAGTGTGTCACACACAAGCCAAAAAAGTCTGCAATATCATCTACAAAGCATGGAAATATATACGTGTACGTTGTTCTCAGTCTGAGATAAACAGAAAATGTCCCCTTAAGGAAAAGTAGCAGATGAACTGTTTATAAGGTAGTTCAAAGGCAAAAACAATCCCACATTCAGACCACGCTACATAGTAGAGGGCAGAAAAAATGCATTCAAGTTGGAGGAGAAAAGAAAGAAAAAAGATTTGCTGTAAAGCCATAAAATACAATTCATCTTGTCGCGGTCCCTGCGAGGAGCGTGTAATCGCAATGACACACTGGTGTAATCCATTTAAAAACACTTTGGCTCGGCCTAGGACTTCCTCTGCAGGCTTGTGCCATCATCTTCATTTCAGATACATTTCACTGACTGCTTGCAATTAGCAAAAATGTGTAAGCCGCCTTGTTGTCCACCTGCTCGGGCTGCCAGCCGAGCATCTTGTCCTGGATGCATAACATGATTGGCAACAGCGTGAAAAGAAAAAAAAAAAAACACCAAAAGATAATAACCCGCTTGTCTCAGGGAGAGGTGAAGCGCAAGCATATTTGCTTGTCCACAGACATGTAATCTGTCTCAAGAGGTGCTCTCTCTTCTGGCGCCTTTGCATTTCGACTTTCTGAGCCACGGTAGACCCACCCAACCTGACTAGGCAATGAGCTTAGAGTAATGGTGTCACCGGAGCACTGAATCTCGTTGAGAGTTGCTTGAGCAAACATTATCTCACACTGAACCGTCGCAATGGTGTCTGCAGGGAAGGCTCTGGTGAGTTATTTATTACACAGTGAGTTTTAATCTTACAGGAGAGCATGCACTTTTGCCTTTTAATGCATAGAGACCAGAGGGCAACCTGGGTCCACTCTGCTTCTCTGGGCACGATTGAGGCTAATTGAACTAATTACACACTCAGGGATACCAAATTAAACATCTTGCTGGCATGAAACTGTGGATGATTTATACTCACCTTCAAACTTTGCCCACTGCTGCCCACCACTACTGTGTTTATGCACCATTGCTTTAATTATGACTATTTGTTAATGGGCATTCTAAGAGGCCTGGAGTATTGGTTAAAAATATTCACTGTGACGAGGAATGATAAATAGTGGTTTCACTACAGCAGTCTTTCTCATAAACAACCTTTAATGGACCTCCCAAAAGGCACATCACTCCCCATTGTGACCAGTCAACTAGTGATTATTTTCATTACCAATTACTCTGACAAGCTTTGTTGATGAATCGTTTAGTCTATGATATCAGAAAAAAAGTGACAAATTTAATGTCAGCAGCGAATGCCAATCACTATTTTCCCAGAGCGCAAAGTGACAACTTCAGATTGCTTGATTTAATCCTTAGAAAAACTTGCAACAGTCATTTAAATAAACTGTATAGAGCAACTGCCTTAAAACATGAATATGAACAGTACGTAAACTACTGGGGAAAAAAGTGACTGATTCTACTTCATCTTATAGGCTGCAACTTATTCCAGCCTAAAGGATGCAACACATTAAATATGTCAATGCATTGGCCAGAGCACTCATTAAAGGTGCCCCGTGGAATTTGTGACCACTAGTATTGCTATGGTGCAATACGTTTGTGAGTGGCTCCCACCGTTTTGTTTGTTGTCCCGCACACACACACAAGCAGACGGGCGATGAGAAACACACTCCTGCCAATGGTTTAACACAATTCCGCTGACCTAACAGGTGGCGATAATGTGCCAAGAAACACAGCAATGCGCCAACAAGAACACTGCTAGCAAGTCAACGTGAATGTACACAACGCAGGTTTCAAACTTTTTAAAATAATCGGCTTTGAAAGTGTTGTAGGAGGAAGTTATGCATTTTATGTGTTTGTTAGGCATCGGTGACACACAGTGCGTTTTGGTGAGCAAACGTAAACAGAAACTTCATTGGGCACTTTTAAGTTGCAAGTTGCTTGTGTTGTCCAGCCAAAAGTCCAAAACGCAAATATATTAATTTGGTAAAAATATATATAAAACACTAAAATTGCTTTTATTTGAAAAGCATTTGACACTTTTTCTTGATCTCATTGTTTGAAGGAATTAAATGTGGGAAGCCGGGCATGAGGAGCAGCCACTGGATTATCTTCACACCTATTAGAACACAGAACTAATAGTGTCAGGAAGTAATGACCACCAGAGAGCTGTTTTTTTTTTTTAAATGAAAATGTCAAACTTGAATTATAGAATATCTTTCAATTATTTTGATTCCTGCCATCAAACGTGTATTGCTTTTGGAACAAAAGACAGGATCGTATATATATATATATATATATATATATATATATATATATATAGATATATATATATATATATATATATATATATAGATATATATATATATATATATATATATATATATATATATATATATATATTGATCGGTGACTAGTAGCCTGTCTGGTAGTCAGATAGGTGACCATATGTCAGGTCTTCACTAAGAATTGCTCCTATCTTGCCAGCAATAATGTAAACTCTTTCTCGCTCATCAAGCATATCGTATTCCCCAAGTCAACAGTTCAATCTCCCCTTCCTCGCCCACCTCTCTCCGAGCAGCAGATGCCATTATTTTTCTTGCCCCCACTTCTCCCCCACCTTCATTCTGGGCCCACTAGATGGATCGGCTCTCCCTCAATTCATGCTTCCTCTGCGCCTCCTCAGACGGGGAGATTGATTTGTCTACAGGACGCCTCTGACCTTTGATATGATCCAATAACAGACGCATGGCCCTAACTGAATTAGACAATCAAAGGGGAGTCGCATTAGGAGTGAGATGAGGTGTTTCCCTTTCCCTCAGAGCATACCTCTGCCTTTTTCCATGATGGTAAGATCCACCGTCCATCTCCTGCCCACCCATATCAGACACCCAGGGGAAACTAAAAGATGTGTTTCCAAAATGCACTTTGCCTAAAGGCTCTTTCAGCCAAATTTAATTTTCACCTTACATCGATTTTCCCTTTACTCCCAACTCAATGGATCCTAATGTTATCTATTGTGTATTTCTGTGCTATGCAGGAATACAGGGAGACATTGCTCTGGACTATTGCATGTAGACACTGTGTACAATATGTCTTCCTCGCAGTGTCTGGGGAAATGATTGAGAGGCTACCCTTTCCTTCATGTCAGTTCTTTTGCTATGTCTTCTCCATCATCTGGGATATTCCTAAAATCAACTTTCAACAGCATCTGTTGACTTGTTGTGATCTTCTCAGTACTGAACCAGTAGATTTTTTATTTATTTAAGTATCTACCACTCTTGATTTTTTTTTCCACCAACCAATAAAGTCCCAAAGTAGCTAATTAAAACAGCACAGACATGTTGCCTTCTGTTGTGAAATATAGATAGCACACACAGTGTGCTAGACACTTTAACCTCTAAATAATACACCTGGTACCAAGGGAGTGTGTGCCTCATCTCATCAGGAAGTGATTCCCATTTTGTTGCAGTTAGCCTAAACATGAGTTGGCCCTTTTGAGTGGTCCAGGTTAAAAATCAAGGAGCTCTGCAACCTCTAAACACTATGGAGCAGGCCTGTCTGACTGCATGATCGCTATAATAGGGCTTTTTCTCCATGCTTGATTTTGGGTTAAGTAGACCTTGCTCTATTTTTAAATCCTTGATAGTTAATGACAGACAATTAAGAACCTCAACAAGCTGCATTCTAGCTATGACGTGAATCACGTTGTTAGAAACACTGTGTGAAATCATGATGTGAAAACGGTACAAATGCTGGTGATAACGTATAAATGGTATCATTAAAATAAAAACGACAACACTTCAGATTCTACCTGATTTGACATTTTGAGAACCACTGGGGCGTCAGGGCTGAGTGAATTTCTGTGGCAGCCCGTGGAAAAAGATAGTTGACAAGGCAGACAGAAGAAAGGATAGATTTTGACAGATCCCAGCCTTCTTTCATTGGAACATATGAAGGGGGAAACAAAGGGAGGAAGAGGAGGCTAAGGGAAGGGGGCGGGTTCAAACGGAGCGACAGTGGTGCAGAGCCAACAAATGGTGTGAAAACATACATCAACTTGCATGGATGCACATGAGACCTGGTATCACACGCCGTGTCACATAACCAAGCTTGTGTATGAACAAAAGGAGGGTATTTGTGTGTGAAGGCAGGATGAAGCAGTGGGGGTAGTATTGCCCCCTGCTTGGCAAGTCTATACTCTTTGGTACCATTTGTTTGTCATCTTAAACTGGCAGAGAGCTCAGGAAGCCAGGGTCTTACATAAACCCTACCCAGTATGGCTCTGTGCTGGGGAACTGATCCTTCCCAAAACCCTCATTGTTATTCTCTCATGATGCCGAGGGATCTGCCGAGCACCCACAGCCAAACCTACAGCAGGGCTGAGTGGGAGGTGGGGGTGCTGTGTTTACATTTGTGCTCTGTCAGGGGACTGAGCTAACTGCTCACAGGATTAGAGATGGAACACAACTTCCTAAGCGTGTGCTGTTATCATTATTTTATCTGCGCACGATCATGTTTTTATATTATTTTATTTTAATCTGCACTTTATTTTTACATCCCTGTCATGCCAGTTTTCCACCATAGCAGATGTATCCCTAAATAGCTAATCTGGCGAAAGAAAGTTATGGATTCCTGTTCCTAATTTTTTCCTGGTCTGGTATATTGCAGACTTAATGCAATCGTAACAATTTAAAAGACTCTACGAGACAGGTCAAATTGAATTTCCACTCTGTAGAATAACTCACCTATCACAAACCGCTAGATCAAGGGAAAGGGGGAGGATTTTTAGAATGTACAATATAATAGACTGTAGCACACATCCAGGGGTGTCCACTTTCTCTTATGTGTAGAGATTACAACCTATCTCCCCGGCCTGAGAGCCGATGAGCCTGTCAGGGGTTTGATTTAAATGTCCAAGGTAGGGCTTGATCAAAACGTGTCCTCTTTCAGCCTAATCAAAGACGATGAGACCTCTGGGTCTGTGTAATCCATGTTATGCACTCTCAGCCTCAGTATTTACAGTTCAGAGCTTGGCTCCATTCAATGAAAAATGCATAAAGCATCAATTGCCTGATGAGTTTCGATCATCTCTGCAAGATATGCAAAATAATTTTCTCATGATCTTCCGGAAATCCACATATATATTTAAAAGTCTATTGGAAGCAGGATTCAGAGGATCTCTACATTTACTCATGTACTGCACTATATATTATATTTTTTTAATTACAGCCAGACTATTTTAGCTGGCTGTAAAATACTATTAATAAATGATATGCTGTGGATACTAGCCTCACTGATCCTACCACAACAGTTGGACTATCTCATATTCAATATAAAGAATCCGTTTTTTTTTTTTTCTTCTTGAGGGATTCTTTTCTATAAAACCAAAGAAAGAGTTTTCTAAAAACTAAACTCTGTTTAAATACAACTTTTAAAACTGTATGACACCGTAACTATCCAATTTGCTTGCTCTTTTCTTTGCAGTAAAACAAAAACTCTGGTGCCCATTATGGTGTGGAAAAGAAATTCACAGTTCACAGTGACCTCCAAGTGACGGCTGCAATGGCTCTAAGGTATGAATATAAACATAATAGTGTGAATCTAAAAGCTGCTGGGAAAACAGAGATTGCTGCATCCGCAGGTAAAACTAAGCTCAGGCTTCATCAAACTATTCTTGTGTGGAATACTTTTGCCAGCCTTCCTTTTTTTGTCATTACTGAGCTGAAAGGACAGGAAGAGAGACATCTCATTGACTTGATTTGCATCCCAAAGTAAAAAAAAAAGAGAGATGGGAAAGTGTCTGGAATTATAAGCATGCCTGGGATGAAGAAAGAGAGAATGAATGTTATCTTGAGGTCAGAGGCGGCTGATCTGACAAAGAATACAACAAACTGCCACTTGAGTTCACTTTCCTCTTCTGCTACTTTCTTTTTTTTTTTTTTTTTTTCAAACGCTTTGATTCGCTCTACCCTTTCCCATGGTGGAAGTCCCTTGGATAGCAACCGAGTAGGTCTAATTGATTTCTCTTGTTCTTGTCGGTTAGAAGCAGCAGCATCGAACTGTGCAGAGTACCCTGGCTCCAGCTTGCCTGCATTATTCCTTTCTGTTTCTTCTTTGCCTCTCTATCCCAGTAGACTATAAAGCCAACACTCAACATACTGGTGCCCTCTTGAATCTTTCAGGGTAGCCAGATAGCAGAGCAATACCACAGCAAAAGCAAATCCACACCACGGTGCAGTACATGTGGCTTACTAATAGGTCAGGACGTGAGATCACGTTGGCATTTGCTCTTTAGGAACAAGTCATTATCACCAGTAAGCTAGCATGCTGTATATTTCTTTGAGTCATATAGCTTTTAATTCAGCTTTATAAAAATTGTAAAGCTGTGGTTAGTGTTGCTGCTGTAGTGGATTGTAGTGCACTGTACAGATGTTCGTGATATTGTGTCCAGACCAGTGTACATAGCTATTAGTTCAGGTAGAGATTCTGACTCAGGGCAGCACATCAACATCAGCAACATTCTCCTCTTGTCTTCGTCTTTTTTCAGCATCCATCAGTTCTGTGAGTTCCTGTCATGTTAGAGCAGAGAGAACGCAGCATTGTTTTTGTTTGGTTTTTTTTGGGTTCAAGCGCACAATACGGACACAGGTTTTCTTTAGGCGATAACAATACAGTAAGTCAAGCAGAGAAGGGAAACATCCACCGCAGCCTTTCACCGCTGAGAAGAATTTCAAATCATGCATCGCTGAGCCCGGGTTAGAACTCCTGCTGCCGTGAGAGGGAAGTTAGGTAACAGGGAATAATAGAGTATTATAGAGCACAGCCATATTTTTGGTCACTTTGTCATGGCTTCAAGGTCCAGACAGCCAAGCGTGAATAAAAGCAGTGCGCTAATGAAATCGCCAATACTGATACAACTTCAACAGCAACATTCCATGCTAATGCACAGTCCACCCAGCAAGGCGTTCTGCACAGCCACACCAACATCCTATAATTCATTCAAATGTCATAGCGATATATTTAAATATTACAGGATTTCATTTGTATAGGTCAAATACTATTGCATTTGCCCTGCGGCGTTGCTTTGAATACTGTGTGGAGGTAGATTGGAATTTAAACCACACAATTGCCAATCATTGAAATATTGACACTTGCTCAGTGCTGAATTTCTTTTACTGCTTCACCAGTGATGCAGGGAAGGCCAGGAAACATTGTAGGAGACAATAAGCTTCAGATAAAATGCTGACAAACTGACATGATATTGGTTGCCAGACATGCACTGTACAGTATCACAGCTGCTGAGGTCTAGCTCTCCCTTAGATGCGCTTTATGAAGAGGGTTATGATCTCTCTATTTCACTCTCTCTATTTTCATCTTGATATTTTTATATATTTTATTTTTGTTTTTTAACACCTTTTTCTTACAAATTAAAAGTTGAATTAGTTTAGTTTGGTATGAGCAGTAGCTTCTGGAGGCTAATGTTAGCGGATGTTAGGAAACTTTAGCTAAATATCGCTGTGCAACAAAACTGAGTCAGTTCATTGACTTAATTACACCTTTCTACTTGTCCTAATGTTATGCTATATCTTACCATAAATCGCGTAACTGCCACTTGGAGCCACAGTTTAGTAAAAGTAGCATAGGCACGATTTAAATTGCAACAGAAAGTGAATTCAACTGGCATTTAACTAATTTAAATTTTTTGTTGACCTATTAAGATACCAACTTGCATATATTTATCAGGACTTACTGTTGATTCAACTCTAACCCAGCAACCCGTTCTCACTCCGAACTCGTAAAATACGTACTTTTGGACAGCGGCTGTCAGCGGCTGTCAGCGTCTGAAGCGACGAAAAAAGCGCCCTTCACCTAACTTTGTATAACGTACTGGGGAGAGCAGCAGCTACACGGGGTGTAGCGAGTAGTAGTATGTAAGGAAGAAATTCTGCGCAGAGAGGTTGGTCGGGGTGGTGGCTGGGTCAAACACAGGACTTTCACTCAGAAGACCGGAGTTCGTCTCCCGCGTGGCACCTTTCCTAAAGTCGCATTCTTCTTTAACCGTCCTGTTATTCCCGCGTGTCACAGAAGCGTAAGCCTGCCCACGACCTTTTCCTTAACATAACAGAGTCAAACAGGACGCCAATAGTCCCGACCAAGCGCGTTTAGATGAAGTGCGTTATATGACGCTAAAGGACACTTTTGGCGTCAATAACGACAAAGGCACCTGACCAAGCGTCCATATTTTTTCAAGATGGGAGTGACAATCTGTTGAACCCAGAGAAAGACTTGTACTGGTGTTGATACTCAGCTTTTAGTGACAAAAAGTACATGTCATCTGTGTTATTTGCTTGTTTCCTGCAGCGACTATATCCTAACCTAAACAGCTTTCAATGGCTCACCCTCCTCCTGTATCACATACATCAGGCTTAATAGCGCTGATGTCTCCTGCAGAAGGCAAAAGTTGTTGTTTAACAACTTAATGAGAGTCTGATTTATGACTGGAGCCATGTGCCTGATAAATAAACGGCACAGGTGAGAGAGTTTCATCACATGCAGCATTTTCTAATCAACAGCTAAGAAAAAGACATTATATGATTGTGTGCGTGGGTATGGGTGAATTCAATTAATCATTCACCGCTTGCTGTTTACAGTATGTGCATGAAATGGCTGATGAGTTGCATGTGCATCCACCAAATTCTAAATCTCCAAACATTTCGTCAAGGACGCAGAAAAGGACAACTCACATTGTCTTAAGATGAATAACACACACCTGTGCTATTCACACATGATTGTCCACATGCACAGTACAGTTATGTGATGTGCAGGTTTAAGCTTTCTGACGAGTGATATGCATTGACATAGAACTGTTTTAGAATCAGGATGAGATGGTTTATTGTGCCAAAGCGAGTCTTGGCTGCATGGGATGAGAAAGGGATGAGAAACGTTGGCAGCTAATGCATCAGCTAGCACAAAATGAAGCCTGCCTTATCCAAGAGCATTAAGATGTGGATAAATAAATAAAACATTGCCACCATGAGAGGAGCGGCAATGTGACAGTGGGATTTTTTTTTCTGCTTTCATGTTGGCAAGCACAGACATTTTATTTTGGGATGAATCAAAATTTCCTGCAAACGCCTGCGTCAGGTGTATCTAATTATCTGACAGCGCATCCTCATTATAATACGGCCCCTGGGAGTCGGCTACTCGGCTTACCGAGCCTTGGACCGCAATCAAGGTGTACCTCACAGTAAAAACAGGAACATTACAGCCGCCGCTCTTCTGTAGGTGCACTGCTTTCACCTTTTTTTGCTGAGAATTGGGCAATATTTGCTCTCTTCTCAAACTGTTTTCCTTGTATTTATTTTTTTCGTTACATCTAGGAAAATATAGTGACTGTAGTTTCAGCAAGGATGAACTGTACGCGTTGTGCGACGTCCGACAAACATGTATCTGTACAGTGAGACAGTCTGAGAAAGAAAAAAAGGAAACGGCTATAAATTAATTAGCAGCTGTTATGACAGCCCCTCATCATCTCAGCCATGCCCTGATTATGTCACCAGGATGAAGTTTAAAAACCACAATTACAGCTTAAAAGTGTGTGTGTTGTCAACGCAGCCGCACAAGAGCAACCTACGTTAAAGCATAATTAATGGGAGAAGATGATTTGCAGAAATGCGGCTAACTACCTGGGGGGGGGTCACAGTGGAGGATCTTGTGCAACTGTGAGAAAGCAGACCTGTCTCCCCCACTCGCTACTTCTAGCTGTTGCTTAAATCCAATCCAGCAGTGATTGATGCAGGCCTGGCGAGTAGATTTGGGAGTATCACTCAAAAGGAAGACAAAGGGAAAATTGCAAAATGTTGCCAGTTTATAAAATGGGAGCGCTGCTGGGTATAGGATGGCAAGGGGCCTTCTTACCTGGGATTAATCCTTGCCTGACAGCAAATGATTCTAATCCACTTTTGTGCTCAAACCTGTCTTTACACACATGGATAACTAGCCTTAAGGACTGCTCTATTTCAGCATGTCCTTATGTTGCAATGTGTTGTGCAAGCAATACTACTTTAAAAAATGGAAGAGGGTGTGTATTTGTTCCCTGCTAGTGTTCCTGCTGGACTTGTTTATTCGCACATTGGAGCTGGCAATTTTTTTATGTATTCATGGTTTACTATAGGTACGCTATCAGGTTTTGTATGATGTCCACAGTGTTTCTATATTCCTTAGTGCCTTGCAAATTTAAGAAAGAAACACATACGGATAGATAGTTAGATAGATAGAGAAAGATATATATATAGATAGATAGATAGATAGATAGATAGATAGATAGATAGATAGATAGATAGATAGATAGATAGATAGATAGATAGATAGATAGATAGATAGATAGATAGATAGATAGATAGATGCCTTATAAGCACAGCAGCAGCCAATCTCTAACCCCAGGGCCACATTAGTGAAGCAATTCTATATCCAGCCTTATCCAGCAGTTACGATCATATCATAACTACACGTTAGCTACTATTGAGCCAAGTAAGGCTGTTCTTGGGTGTTAAGTGCCCTCATGTCATAGTTTCCTGTCCTTGTGTGCTTCCCATATAGTTCTTTTTGAAATGCAACAGCCTATCTCTTGCACTGCCTCATGACTGGCAGACCGTAATGCTATTACCTCTCCTCGATGGTCATGCTCACTTAGCCCTCTGTCACTCTGCTCTAGCCAGGGAAGACACATCTCATTGGCTGTGAGCTGTCCTTGCCCTCATTTGCGGTTGCTTCTCCTTGGCTTGCTACAAAACACTGAGGCACACAAACTTTTCAGTTCATTATACTGCCTTTTAGAGGCTTTCCGGGGTTTTTTTTTTTTTTTTTTTTACTCGAGCTGCAGAGTATGACTGCAAATCACGGGTAATTGGCTATATATATGAATCACTTGTCAATAGTAGTCTGGCAAATACTTTTAAACATAGAGAAAGCAAGGGTTTCATAAATCAGGGGATTTGGTAACTTCTAAATATAGCTGGCAGTGATGGGGTGGAAGGGGGGGGGGACATCTGCTGACACATCACTGCGCATAATCCACTGTCAATCACCAGTCAAATCTGACATCAAAGCCTGTCAGATAACAGCAGCAAAATGGGTAAACTGAGTGAGTCACAGCCCACCCACCGTCTACATCACCTGAGTCAGGAGCACTTGTATACGCACGCACGCACGCGCGCACACATACAGTTCAAAGACAACCCATTCAAGCCGCTTCAGTTTTCAGGAGCAAACATTGAAGCAAACTTTCTCCGCACGTCCCACAACTAACACACATAATAGCCCAGAAATGGTTTGCGTGCGTGCGTGCGTGCATGCGTGCTTGCTTGGGCATCCTCTATATTTGAAAGAGGGGCAGACCATCGTTTGGAGCAAAGATGGCTCTGTGGTTTGAGCACCGTATATGTGTTATAAATGATGACCACAGATCTGTAAATACCTCGCCACCATCTGGAATGTAACGGCGAGCAGCAGACCGCTCCACGGTGTGCATTACATTATCCATAACGCAGCTTCAAGATATGCAGAAATATGCGCCCCGCATGGGCACCGATCGCGGCACGACACATAACTCGGAGTAGACACCAAACCGACACTTAATTCCACGCACAAAAGCATGAAGAGCAGCTTTCAACTACAATTCACAATTAGAAGAAAAAGTCTATGCTACTTACTATATACCCAGGCGGTAGAATGCAAAGCCCCGGTAACTGTAATTAAAATAGAAGAATGGGAAAATGAAGGATACGCTTGTTTATTTTTTTCCATTAAAAAAATGAACTCAGTATGGTTAACAGCTGCATGCATTCTAAATCATGAAGCTTTTTTCAGGCAAAAATGTCCACTTACCGGAGCTGTCCGAATAAATTCCTTAGGAAATTCCAGAGGAGTCCCTTCTTTCTTCTCTCAAAGTCAGAAAACAGCAATGCTTTTCTTATTCCAAAAACAGGCCCGTGGTCGAACTGAAAGAGAGAAGAGACCAAAACAGCCACAACAAATTCCATTAGAACCGGGAGTCCCCCCCCCCCCCCCACACCACCACCCAAAAAGTGTTGACATAACATCAGTGAAGAGCAGCAAACAAAAAGGCAACTCGTAATAAATTGGCGGAATGAACAGGTACCTGCTCTCTTTATCACAGTCGACAAAGACAATGAGAGCGGCAATAAGACAGGGAGAAAACTGAGAGAGCTGAGCTTTTCTTAGGAAACGCAGCCCCATCGCTGTCAGATTATACCAGCACACACACACACACACACACACACACACACACACACACACACACACACACACACACACACATACACACTCACTGCTCCCGGCGACGGCTGGAGAGAGGGAGGAAAGGATGCAAGGGATGCTGCGCTCCAAGCTGCATTTCACAGTCCAGCCGCTTGATGGCCAGCTAGAGGAGCAGCTGATACTGGGATATTTTCCACCATGCCGAATTTCACAGCCAAATTGTTTTTCAATGAGGTGCTGAAGGCCGACAATATTAATATTAACGTAAAAAAAAAAAAAAAAAAAATCTGCTATCAGTATAGTTGTTACCATTATCATTATATTACTTTCTGCACTTGGCAGCTTGCACAATAATGGCTCTGAATGGCAGCTCACTTAGGCCTACTCAGCCTAAATCATACAGTGGTGGATTGTAACTAAGTACATTTACTCAAGTACTCTACTTAAGAACACATTTCATGTAGCCTACTTTAACGTTACTTTAGTATTCCATTTTATGCTATATTTCTACTTCACTACAATTCAGAGGAAACGTATAGGGCAGGCTAAAGAGTATAAAATTGTTAATATTAGCTCTACATCGACCAAAAACAACTGTAAAATGCTAGTTACACATTAACGCGTCACTAATAGTGGTCTAATAATTGTATAACACAGTACATAATACTCCCTGGGGCATTTTTTAGTAATTTCACTTTTCATACTTTATATGCATTCAAAGTTGGCCCCTCCTCCCCGGACCGAGAGCGCATTGGTTGCTAAGCGAGCTAGAGAGTAAATGAAAAGACGGAGCTAATCAGAGTGCTAATCAGAGCAATCAAAGACTCTTTTCTCATTGTTTCACAGCGATTATGTTCTAAAGCCCAAATAAACAGACCCACATACTCCATGGGAAGGTGCCACCTTGCCAGATTATGAGTGAAGCAGAGCTTCATCCTGTCTGTTAAAACATAAGACGGCTGGACACCTTGTACGCTCTTATTGGCTGGGGGTTACACACCCACCTTGGCCCCAAAAGCTCTTTGACAATGCCCAGAAACGTCCCGCACACAGGAAAATAAAAATAAAAGAGAGAATCCATGCGGAGGGCAGGGTCTCTGCTGATACAGACACCACCGCAAACTTCTAGTGGGTCATAAGTGATGACTGAGAGGGATTCATTTTGTATTAGTCTATACATTTTTTTGAGGAAAGCACAGCATATTATACCTTTTAAGTGATACTTTTAATGCAGAGCTTTTAAATAGGAACTATGCAGGTTTTTTTTTTAGCTTAATTTACCTTAACTGAACAGCTTCGGAGTCATTGGAATGGTTATATGACTTTTTTCGGGTTGAAAGGTGGTTGTGTCACTTCCCCCTAGCGCCTGTGAGCTGAAAAACCACCCATGCAACTTTCGGCCGGCAAGCCGCATCAGGAAGTATCGCGTGTAATCAGGTCACGCGATGTAACAAATGCTTGACGGCACTGCACACATACAGGAACCAGCTAGCTGTAAGAACAAGGTAGTGATGGAGTTTTTCACACTATCGTCATGGCTGAGCCAGCAAAAAAGAAGCAGAAAGCTAGGAAAGCATTGTCGGAGCAGGAACAGAGAAAGAGGAAACGGCAGACTGACCGAGCGAGGAGTCAGCAGTGATGAACTACTGTAAAGCCTACATTTATATCACTGGAGTGTTTTAGGTTCCAGTATAAAACTTGGAGAAGCGTTGTACACAGTGGTGATTTTACCTGTCATAGCAGGAACATCACAGTAACTAATAACACTAACAATGTCTCAGTTCCCCATGACAACAGGAAATGCAGCCTTGATTAATGTTATTAATTGCACCTGTGTGTAACATATTACTGTAAAATGTCTTCTGTGAAAAGTAGTTTATTGCACCTCCGGTCACCACAGGTCAGATGGAAAAATTGGTTTCCTGGAATAAAAATACGAGCAAAATGTTTCTGCATGTTCTTGGCTATATTTTTTTAAACTATTCCCTGTTATGTTTTTGCGCAATTTGTGTCATTAATGAGCCGAGTTTAATGCTGTGGGATGTTTCGATGCCTACATTGTGACAATGGTGCTAATTTGTTTGCTTTACAGTTGTAGACTGTGTTTTCTTAACTGCTGTTTGGCACTGGACCCCAGTATGTGTGATATTCAGATCTGGGAGTTTAACTGAGGTTAAAATGTATTCGGTCTAGGTCTTTTTCACAGAGGACATTTTGACATGTCACAGTAGGGAAAGCGCAGTTAAAAAATAAATAAAAAAAGTCTGAAATCCATTTAGCCGCTTGAGTTTCAGGGTCCAGCAACTGTGCATGCTGGCTCACTGTCACACTGGGACACTTGAATAGAATCATCGTTAATGTTATTAGTAACACCTGGTGCTTTCCCTACTATAACAAATCATAAGGTCTGCTGTAAAAATAAATATATATATCATGGGATTATGACCATGGGAAATTACAACCCCAAATCAGAAAAAGTTGGGACAGTATGGAAAACACAAATAAAAAAAGAAAGTAGTGATTTCTAAATGTACTTTGACTTGTATTTCATTGCAAACAATGTGAACACAAAATATTTCATGTTTTGTCCGGTCAACTTAATTTAATTTGTAAATATACATCCTTTCCTGTCATTCAGACCTGCAACACATTCCAAAAAAGGTTGGGACAGGAGCAATTTAGGGCTAGTAATCAGGTAAATTGGTTAAATAATGATGTAATTTGAAACAGGTGATGTCAACAGGTGATTGTAATTATGATTTGGTACAAAAGCAGCATCCAAGAAAGGTCTAGTCCTTTAGGAGCAAAGATGGGCCGAGGATCGCCAGTTTGCCAACAAATACTTGAGAAAATTATAGAAATGTTTAAAAACAATGTTCCTCAAAGAAAGATAGGAAGGCATTTGCTTATTTCACCTTCAACAGTGCATAACATAATTAAAAGATTCAAGGAATATGGAGGAATTTCAGTGCGTAAAGGACAAGGGCGCAAGCCTAAGCTGAACAACCGTGATCTCCGATCCCTCAGACGGCACTGCATCGAGAATCGTCATTCATCTATAAGCAATATCACCACATGGGCTCAGGACTACTTTGGCAAACCTTTGTCAAGTACCACAATACGTAGTTACATCCACAAATGCCAGTTAAAACTGTACTGTGCCAAAAGGAAGCCCTATGTTAACAGTGTCCAGAAGCGCTGTCGACTTCTCTGGGCTCGGAGGCATCTAGGATGGACCATCACACAGTGGAAACGTGTACTGTGGTCAGATGAATCAGTATTTCAGGTATTTTCTGGGAGAAATGGACGCCGTGTGCTCCGGACCAAAGAAGAAAAGGATCATCCAGACTGTTACCAGCAACATGTCCAAAAGCCAGGGTCTGTCATGGTATGGGGTTGTGTCAGTGCGCTTGGCAAAGGTAACTTGCACTTCTGTGATGGCACCATTAATGCTGAAAAGTACATAGAGATTTTGGAGCACAATATGCTGCCTTCAAGAAGACATCTTTTCCAGGGACGTCCATGCATATTTCAACAAGATAATGTAAAACCACATTCTGCACACATTACAAAGTCCTGGCTGCGGAGGAAGAGGATACGGGTCCTTGACTGGCCTGCCTGCAGTTCCGACCTGTCTCCAATAGAGAATGTGTGGCGCATTTTGAAGCGCAAAATGCGACAACGAAGACCCCGTACTGTTGTCCACCTTAAGACTTGTTTGCAGCAAGAATGGGACAAAATTACACCTGAAACACTTCATCACTTGGTGTCTTCAGTCCCTAAACGTCTTTTAAGTGTTGTGAAAAGGAATGGCAACATTACAAAGTGGTAAATGCTTTACTGTTCCAACATTTTTTGAAATGTGTTGCAAGAACCAAAATAGGAATTTTGTTTATTTGAAAGGAAAAACAATAAAAATCATGAGGAAATCATTAAATTATGTGCTGTTGTATTGTCTGCAATGAAATACAAGTCAAAGTAAATTTAGAAATCACTATTTTCTTTTTTTATTTGTGTTTTCCATACTGTCCCAACTTTTTCTGATTTGGGGTTGTATAATGTTGTTCATTCACTTATATGTATGTTCCAAATACTTCTAACGTGAGTATTTGGAGCATACTGAGCATATGGACTGACAGCGGAGATGTGGATAATGCTATACGAGTGGTTTGAGAAGTTTCTAAGGACATGTTGACACTTTATTTTCCATGAAACTGGGTCAGCAATGGAATCCATTGTTACTCATGTGAATCCAAGCTGACTACAACTGCTGTCCTCTGTGAATGAGCCAACTACAAACTTGTTTAATACTCAAAATGCTGGTGTTTGGTTGAGTATTCCATTTGACATCCATACACTGATGCAAAGTGAATTGTTTACATAGAATACAGGTATAATTCACCAATACAAGATATGTAATGTTGAGAACTGTTAAAATAGTGTTTATGTTGGAAACGTTTGTTATTTACTCTACTCCATCAGTTCAATGTATGATACACAGGGATATATTTAAAAGGCAAACGGTCATTGCAGAAGAAAGTTAGGTAAGAAAGGCGTTATGTGTCATCACAGAATTGCCAATTACCAATATCCTTGTTAATATGAATACAATGATTAACCTTATTTTGTTAATAGATATACAAAATATTACCAAGGGATATCTTTTTTGACGTGTTGGGAATAAGATGCCATTGCAGATGGGATGATAGATGAGATGAGTTAAGGGAAGTTGTTTTTCAGAAAAATACACAAATTGAAAAATTGGAGACTGGAAAATGTTCTACTGTATAGGAGGGGGACATCTTTTCCAGCACAGAGGACATAATTACACGCTCGTTAACAGGTGCGTGTGGTCACGTGGACTTCCGTGTAGCCTTCCCAGTCACAAGCAGGGATCTGGAGCAGCTGATTGGCCCGGTGACGGGCTTCCAGGTGTGCAGTTTTTATACTATTTACAGAACTGAGCTGGTATTGGACTTCTGAAAAACGTCCTTATCGAAGAAGGAAAGCTTTTTAAATGCCACGTCACATGCGCACAAGTAAGCTAGGCTAGTCATTTTTTTTTTTAATATAATCTATGAATTTTAAAATGAGCAGGAAGGGACTTTCGCTAGAGTTTTCCACGCCAGGTCGACAACGCATCAAACAAGATGAGGTGTGCCCGCTCCAGTTGAATCGGATCTGGATTTAAACAACTTGGTGGATTGTATTACCCAGAAACTCGCCACGAGTGTCTGCAAGAGTGTCTGGCGCCAAGACGTGATTTAAGGTAAGACTGCTTAGGCTACTTTGTTAATGTTCTGGCTGTCTTGTGCGTTTTGTTTAAAGTTTGTGCATTTGGTTGGTGGAAGTTAACCATAAATTTATCAGGCTAGATAACAGACGGCAGACTGATGGCTTGGATGGAAAATAGGCTACACGTGTTTTCATTGGTTTTGATAGAATAGCCTGCAGACATCCAGTAGTGGAAAGTACATTCACTCAAGTAGTGTACTTCTGAGGTACTAATTTTGAGGTACAGTATTTCCATTTGGGCTATGCTTCTACTCCACTACATCTCAGAGGTAACTATTGTACTTTTTACTTCACTAGATCTTACTAGTGTAGTCCTGTTTGGCTTGACTTTAAGGTGAACATGACACTACTGCTTTGTCTGACAGTGCAGTTAAATAACCCAGGATACACAATTAGGACATGTCAACCTCACCCTGTACTTCCGATTTAGTCACTTCCAAATTATTGGGTGTAAAATAGGATTTAAGATATTCTCAACATGCACATTGAAACCACAGCATTTGTTGAACCTTGAAAATCATTACCATGTCTCACACACTCTGTACATGGTTAAAATTTGGGCCAGGTCAGTACTGTATTTGAGTTAATTCAATGAAACTGTTGGTGATGACTAGTGTGAGCTCTGTGCAGCAGGGCAAACAGTTGGGTTTCCATTAATGTGGTACAGATCTCCATTTGTACCTATAATTGTCCGGGTTTGGGGCAACCCTTGAGCTCATGAGCAGCTGTCCACTGAGAGACGGTCCCTGTGGCGGAATAAGAAACTGAGCTGACACATTAACTGGATTAAACATCCTGACACATCCTCCATCCACAGCTGTACAGCTGCCTAAAGCGTGCCTTGGATTGTCTTTTAGCATATTTGGCTCAGGAGGACAGCATTTCAGTTTCTAATGCTGCTGTATTCCTGACGTGCAGAGGAGGAATGCTATACCTTCCTTTTAGTTGATGTGAACTTTGTGTGACTGTTCACCTGTTGTTGCAGACTTGGCATGTGTATTCAAAGACAATTGGTCAGGGGACGACAAGTCACTTAAGGGCTTGGATATTAACAAGAATTGGGGAAGCATCACTCAATAATCTTGCATGTGTGACTGTTAATGCCTTCTCTTTCAATGTAATGATAATATCAGGACATTATTGGTTCCTAAATAACAAAGTAACTTTGAGCGGAAACTCTGTGGAGAAAATACAGCAACTCTTCTAGTGCAGCAGAACAAATGTAAAATCGGATGATACACCAGACACAATTATTCCTATGATTGTAAGACAAACTGTTGTCTTGTGTTGGGGGAAGGGTGTGCGACCGGTCAAGTTTTGTCTTGAACCTGCAGGCAGATGGAAGTTATAGGTTCAGGAATGGCAGTTTGGTGACGAGGATGTTGCCGAGGTGTGTGTGTGTGGGGTCAGCAGCAACCTTGCCAGCTCTCCTCTTCTTTGATTGATGGTAGTTTACAGCAAGCACTTCCTCCCAACGCTGTTGTCTTACATACTGTCCTTCCTGTCAGAAAGTTGGTCACCTATTAGGTGTGTTGAAGAAAAGCTTAGTTGACTTAAGTTACTGTGTGGAAAATTGTGGAGTCAAGCAGTTTGTATAATTGACTAAGCAGTGTGAAAAATTTTGAGGATTATAAGGATAGTTGAAAATGCATTCAAAGCCTGTTTTCACAAGACCTTTCTCAGGCGGCTTGCCTACTGTGAGTCGGGACCTACGTAATAAAAGTCTAACTGTTAAGTATTACATTCAACTTTAAAATAACATTGGAATTTCATCATTTTGTCTCTGTCTTGCCTCGTCTTACTCACACACACCGCTCCGCAATAGAATTTTTCTGTCTGGAGTGCATGCGGTATGGTGTTTTTATCAAACTTTGCATCTGCACATGGACATATACCTATGTGCTCAGGGTTTGTGAGATGTATCAACAGTATATCACAGTGAGACTGAAAAGCAGGCAAAGCTAATCAATGTTAGTTTAATTCCTTAATTTCTACAAATTGTATCGAATCAGTTCCAAGTGTAACATAAAGTAGTGCTACACCCTTCGTCCTATAAACTAAAAGACTGGTTGTGTTGGTAATGTGAGACTTGTATCACTTGTCACAGTGTCAGATCATCTATTGGCTTAGGGCGGTTGATGTAACCTTTCTATCGACCGCCCAAGGTTGTGCTCTCTATGCAGGAGAGCTGCATTACTGAAGTGCTTTTGACCTTTTGTGGATGTGTCATGACTCGTGAACATTTCATTACCTGTGCTTCCAAGACCCTTTGATGTCACCTGTTGATTGACCATTGTGTGATTTTTGCTCTGTACCAGTTCCAGTGATTGGCTATCATTGAGGGCAAAAAAAAAATGAATATCGCACACATCTGTACTGACATGCTGTGCACACAGTCAGTAGCATTGTCTAAAGCTACAGTATTTGCATCTTTGCATCTACTGGATGAGATGCAGTGCACAGCTATCTCTGCTTATCTTCTTTGGCATTCCAGGCCTCCATTCAATAGTGCGGCCTATACATGAAAAGTGAGAGCGAGGGGGAACGACATGCAGCAAAGGGCTGCAGGCTGGAACCCGAACCCACACCGGTGAGGACCCTTTATATGCGCCCGCTACGGGTGCATGATAGGTCGACTCAATACCTAGAGATTGGCATGGGGTACTTTCCATTAAATCATCTCTCAATGCAAATCAAACCAGCTATTAGGCTAACAGAAATAAAACCATGCCAATCTCTAGGTATGGTGAAGGGTATGTGATGATGTGGGGCTATTTTAATTCCAAAGGCCGAGGGAACTTTATCAGGATGCATAGTATCCTGGATCCATGAAATAACTGGCCTTTAAAAATAAAAATCTGCCTGCCTCTATGGGAATTTAACATAGGGGTGTACTCACTTTTGTTGCCAGCGGTTTAGACATTAATAGCTGTGTGAGTTATTTTGAGGGGACAGCACATTTACACTGTTATACAAGCTGTACACTTAATACTTTACATTGTAGCCAAGTGTAATTTCTTCAGTGTTGTCCCATTAAAAGATATAATGAAATATTTACTAAAATGTGAGGGGTGTACTCCCTTTTGTGAGGTACTGTGCGTGTGTGTATATATATATATATATATATATATATATATATATATATATATATATATATATATATATATATATATATATATATATATATATATATACATACATTACATTTAAGAATTAAATTTGGAATAATTTGGGTTTAGGATTTATGCTCACACATTAATAGATTTGAGTCATCAGTGTAATTTACAGTCTGACAACATGTATAACCACAGATGAAGTGACACTAAAGGCGTGATGTTAAAATACCATTGCAACCTACTGAGGATGAACAAAATGGGATTCCACTAGTTAAGCCTTATTTGGCTCAGTATTAGATTGGGCAAAAATTCGCTGGAATTCTGCCAAGTATGCAATATAAATAAAAGTTGAGTGGGTGAAGCTATGCTCAGTGCTTTGTATCTGATATTCACTTTGGTTCACACAGAAGTAAGGTGATATTTATGAGTCATTGTATTATTCTGGGAGCCTGGAATTATTTGGAACATTCTTTTGCTCATAGCTGTTTCAAGAGGTGCAGTTCTGTGACACCATGGCTCTTTAGAACCTCTTGTGATCACTGCTGTATTAAAGCACAAAGCAAATTTTTCTTGTTCCATGCATTAATTTTTCCATTTTCATTATGCCACACTCCAATGTACAGCAAACTCGTCTGAATATCTGACATAAAATACAATACGTGTGAGATGGAGTAAAAAAGCTGGAGACTGAGAGGGAGGAAAGAAAAGATGAGGGCATATACTCACCCCTGTGATGCTATCATTAGCTCTGTTTAGATTACAGAGCACACACTGGCCTTGCCTAAGGTAAGAATGATGAGACAAGCTAGGAAATTGGTTGGCAATGTGCCATTGCAAAGCAACAGTAAAAATGCTCTTCTGTTTTTACAAACATGTTCATTCCAACAAAAAAATGCACATGTTCATTCCAACAAAAAAATGCCACGCTGACAGCTGAGTTTGTGGGGCAAGCACCAATGTGAACTTGCTTGTCACAAATGGTTATATTGGAGTGACGTTTCCCTGTCCTCAGAGGTCACATCTCCTGAGGCTCAGACTGGAAGTGATGGAGAACAGTGACAAAATCATTTAAAAGCCCAAGTCCCCAAGTCTGAACATCAGCTTCATGGTAGCCTAACCACAGCTAGCAGCCCCCCAGTGCAACCGTACAGTAGTCACAGCTTTGAGTATGTAACTTTTAGTCGTGCACTGCTGTCTCAGGATTGAGGTGACATGTACATGGAGTCATGCTGGTGTTTTGAATTTTAAAAATTCCTCACATCCAACATACAGTACAGATCCAAGACCTCTGAGCATTCAACATATTTCTATAACTGCAGGCCTTAATGTATAGAATTGGTTTTCCTGACTTCTATTGAAAGTCTAGCAATGTCTGCTAAAGTGGCAGCTCCCCTTTGACTAATCACAACTGGGATTGGTATAAAATATGAGAGGATGGAGGGTAATCCATTACATACATTGCCATCAATTCTTTGTCAAGTCATGGATGTACTTTGCATAATAAGAGTCCTACAAAGTGATCTTAAAGGAATGGGTCAGGACTGTGATTGATTCTAATTGGACTGATATTTTGGAGACCGTCATCTTAAAGGTCCTGATAGATAGAATATCTTCTCCAGGACACTATAGAAGATTCTTAGCCAAGTTGAGCCAACACAGTAAGAGTCACGATAAACCTAGTGATATGGACATCCTAACGACATTGTCAGTTAAGCGGCAAATTAACAAAGTTTTGCTGGAGGACTGCACACATCTACACTAATTGGATAACCAGAGGATGGGTTGCTGTCACATGAGTCCCTACTGCAGAATTTTCCTCCATCTATTTAGCTTATTGGGTGGTTTGATGCACATTGATCCTCTTACTGTATATGAGCTCACAGGTGAGAATGGACGGACAAAGGAAAACTGTTTTCCAGCCAAGTTATATTCATTTGCATATTGAGAAGTCACAGTTGACCAAGCATTGTAAGCAGTGGCTTAAGGAGATGGGATTACTCGTATGCCTTGCCAGAAAATGTTTACATGCTGTGTAATCTGAGCCAAGCTGTACTGTGCAACGAATTCCCAAACCCAATGACATAACCGTAAGGCCTGTTCAAACAGTACAATTGTTTTTCTTGTCAGTATATAATGTAGGGCTGCAACTAACGATTACTTTCATAGTCAATTAATCTGCTGATTTTCTTCTCAATTAGTTGTTTGGTCTATAAAATGTCAGAAAAATGTGTTTCTCAAAAGCCCAAGATGACGTCCTCAAATGTCTTGTTTTGTCCACAACTCAAAGATATTCAGTTTACTGTCACAGAGGACAGAATAAACTAGAACATATTCACATTTAAGAGGCTGGGTTCAGAGAATTTTTACTTTTGCATTAAAAAATTACTCAAACCGACTAATCGATTGTCAAAGTAGTTGCCGATTAATTTAAGAGTTAACATCGATTAAACGATTAATCGTTGCAGTTCTAATATATAATGCATCTTTTTTTGTTTTTAACCACGTGTGACTCGTTGAGATCAATTATCTCTTTTACAAGGGAGACCTGGCCTAGCTAAAGTTTATGCATCAGTGTAACCACTACACTGAACATTCTCAGCAAATCAAAATGTAAGAAAATGAAATCAGGATGAGCCTAGGTAATGCTGTGAGGGCCCCACTTATGCAAGGCAGTGTCCACACCATTCATCATCCACTTTTCTTCAGCGACACAAACCAACAGCATAGCAGAGGATGACTTTGTTAGACAGCTGTGGCTGACGTCTTTCTTTTGGCCTTGCCGTGGTTGCCACTGTCGACCTGCATTAGCAGAGCCTCATCTGCTTTGGCATCGAGCACTTTAATGTTGGCTTCCAGGACCAGTCAGACAGCACTGACTATCTTGCCATGCCAGTAGCAGCGATTTCACTTCCAGAGATTTGTCCCCTGGTGATACTGCACTGTGACAACAATAGTAGTAGTTTGGTGGTGATGCTTCAAAGCCAAAATTTTGTCCCAGTCTAGACAAACTGCACTGCTTCCCACATTTGCCTTGCTTAAAGCTATAGTGCGTAGTCTCTGTCTCCCCCATGAGAAATTCTAAGTAATGACAACAACACTGCCGGCGCATCCACAAGCCTTACGTGATCGCACACGTGCCCCCACCCCTCCCCCACGCAGTTTCTAGTAGCCACAGAGGACACGGAGGATTATAAAAACATGGACTCTTCAGAAGAGGTGATCATCTTCACTCGAGTTTCTGCGCAGGAAAGTCATGGGACGACACAATCTTCTGAACATAGCCATACTGAGAAATACAGAGTTGTGTGGAGCTGATAGGCTTAATTAGCTTTGTAGCAACTCATTTGGCAATGGCTTGAATGTAACGGACATCATTAATATCAAAATGATATGCACTAAAGCTTTAACCATTAAGGTCCAAAGGGTGCCGTGGCTAACTTGCAGACTAACGGGGATCCCCACCAGCCAGAGATTGAGAGAGAATGACTACATGCAGGAGTGGCTGACCCAGCATGTCTGACACCCAGATGATGTCCCAGCCTGGTGACTGACTGCGTGACCACCCTCCCAACAGATAAAATGCCCAGCCCGAGGCAGGCACATAAATACATTACAACATAATTACTGGAGCAGTAATTAACAGTGTTTCTGTTCTATTAGTCCGCCACTATTGTGATTGTGCAATCTTGCATGATAATGAAATTAATCTTGATTTGTTAGTAGGTAGGTCATCATAAAAGTATCTAGAAATGCAGGAGACAGCCTTAGCGAAGAGGCCTGTGTATTTATTGAGCAATGGTCTAATGGTATATTTGGACTAAAATTGGCCCATTCAATTATTTGAGACAAGCATTTTAGTATAGTGGGTTCCCAGCGCAAAGTAGCCTTGAAATCTAGACGCACCCTAGCGGCAGCAAATTTAATTTGCAGCTACGGTCAGTCTAGGCACTCTCTGTTGGCATGCGAGCTGGAAAACCTAAATTTTGGGGGGGCCAATCACATCGTGTGTAGAGTCGGTGGGTTATGGCTGCTGCTGCTGGCGAACAGCGGTCTTCTGGAAGACTTGGAGTTAAGCTTCTCTTTGAGAAAAGAAAGAACGGCACTGGAGTAATTCTTAAAAAAGGAAGATGTGTTTGGAGTTTTGCCAACCGGATATGGCAAAAGTTTAATCTATCAACTAGCTCCGCCACCTTCTTTGTTGCTCTGCCTCGTTGTAACGCTATCCTACTGCATGCAGAGGGGAGTTTGAAAGACAACGGTTTATCCCGCCCCTTGGCTTGAGCCCTGTCAATGGTGAGTTCCCAGACCCAACATCTGACAACCCAACGGCTTGTCAGGCAAAGGGCTTCTGCAAAAGAAAGTTGAACCTGGCTCAACTTCTGCAGCATTGCAATTCAACATCATCTGACAAGGCACTGTTGGCCAGTCAAATACATGCAATCAAACATTCCTGTTAGACCACTTTGTATGGCCTACTCCTGCTGTTGACCTAGTGATTTCTTAGACCAGGGATAAAACAAAATGGACTTTCTAGATTTTATTCTGTCTCCTCACTTCTACCTGTAGTTACAGACCAACACAGTGCTGCTTTTTTGTTTGCACTTTCAGTTTTGGATGTGTTGCGCCTAAAGATGATTGGCTTTCCCAAAGTCAACCTGTCTTTACCATGTTATTGCTGTGATATATGATTCTATCCTTTAATGACATCACTTGTGTCTAAAATATTTTGCCTCTAGTTGTAGTAATTCAGGTAGTTGCCGAAGGAAGTAGACTCAAATACAGATGTACAGCAAGTGGAATTAAAAGGCAGTTAACTAGGTCAGCATTTTGTAAGGTTACAATCGTTGGATCAGTCAAAGATTAGAAACATGTGGGAGCAACATTCCTAGAAATGTCACTTTAATAGATCTTAGATAACTGCAATAGTGACAAGGCAAAACAAATCACACTAATAGCTACTATTTGACTCATACAGTTGATGGCATACAAAACAGACAAGGCATACATTATGCTTAACAGGTGACTTGAACAGAACTAAATACTAAATTGAGTTTATTTAATTTGTAGTTTATAAACAATTTCATAAGTCATTCTCCATCTAGTATCTGTCTACTTAATCTAAAAATATCCAATCACTAACAGTAAATGCTTAAAAGTCAAAATTGCTTCCACTCTGTGTTCGGTGAATACAAAATGAGCACCTGGGATGCCTGAGCTGTGTTAGGAATCCTCCACTTGGAGAGGTTTTGGAGAGGTTTTAGCACACCAGTGACACCTGCAATACCAAATACTAAAAACTCCCTAGCTCCCATTAGGTTAGGACTAGCGTTCTGAAACTGTATAGAGGTCTTGTTGACAAGGTGTTGAAGGTAGCTATGTGTTGTGGTCTGCATAGTGTGGCACAAAGTATGTGTTAGTTTTTTTTAGACTGGACCAAAATAACTATTTTGAACCACGTTTGAACTGCTGTAGTGCATGTTGTGTTTTAATCACATGTTAATCAAGCACTCATACATGCATTTTGGCCTTGCAGTTCTTCTGTTATAAGCTTTTCCCTTTGGAAAAGGGAAATAGATGAAAATCAAGCAAAAGAGGTGGATTTTGTAGGTTAGAAGCATGCTTTCACGTGCCGTTCATCTGTACAGCCCAATTTACAGTCGTTTTTTTCAGAGCTTTTTTCCGCTTCATGCCATTTTTATTGAGGAAGGAAGGCAATTTAGTTTTCCTCCACTCAGCCTAGTTCTTAAAGTGTTTTGATAGAGATAAGAACATCTGCATATTGAATCTCTTTCCACTCTTTTTATCCTCCTGGAAATATCAGGCAGCTCACCTGTTGAGATCAGTTTAAAAACATTTACATATTTGCCCCTTTACTTTTTTGCAGCTATAAAGGGTGATATGCTATTTTCAATAGCTTAGTGCAAGCTAAATTTAATTCACACCCAAAGGACAACATTTTAGGAGTAGATCTCAATTAGGCCTACTGATCAATAATTAACAATCACTGCAAGCAGACAATCAAGAGAGAATGCTATTTGAGATAAAAGCATGGCCAATAATTTCAAAAATGCATCAGAGCATCAGCATAGCTGGGTGAGTCCAGACGTAATCAAAACCACTACAATTCACAA
The DNA here is from genome assembly GCA_023631565.1 of Gymnocephalus cernua. Taxonomy (NCBI): domain Eukaryota; kingdom Metazoa; phylum Chordata; class Actinopteri; order Perciformes; family Percidae; genus Gymnocephalus; species Gymnocephalus cernua. The sequence continues at coordinate 13,050,850 of CM042445.1, forward strand.
GACAAATTATCCAGAATAGGCTAACAATGTGGAATAAGTTGAATATTTGAGCTGACTCTCGCAACATTGGACATACTACTTTTGATAATCGTGACATTTAACAGAAGCTTAGAAAAATGGCTGCACACCTGATAATAGCATGACGTTTGGGCTACGATATTAGCTGCCTTTCACATCCTGAAACAACTTCATTAAGGTGATTTTGGCACTGGTACCGGACATGTTAGCACCTTAAGTTATACATATGTTTTTTAGGGACAGTTGTTAAATGTTATCTGCTCTGTTTCAGCAGTTATTCATTCACCTCGCAAAAAGTCACATTGTACCGCCAGATGTTTCAGTCTGCTCAGTATAGATTTTCACCCAGAACAAGAAGTGCTGTTCCATTGGCATTATGGATTCACTGGACAAGAGCTTAAATACTTAGCTGTGTAGCTATACACTAAGATTAGTGAAGGAGTGTGCATATCAATAACAACCTTGTTGTTTAGGAAATGGGGTGTAACTGAATATCCAGTGATGGCATTGATCCTGTACATGTGCCACACAAGTGACCACACATAGATCCCTAACTTTCAGGGAGGCTACTCCCTGATTATTCAAACACAATCCGGTTTAGTGTTTATCATCACCTGAATCGTAGGCATTTAAAGTGACTATATCCTGTCTGATGCAGGTTTGGAGGAGTGAGTCTGATAGTATCAGATTTATATTGTACTGACTCTCCAAATCTTCGATTACGTTTTTGATTCTGAGGTCACGATTCGATTCAGTTCTCGATGTTTACTTGTTTTTAAAGCACAGGTTGCTATGCCATTTTTAGACTAGACTTGTATGTGAGTATTCGCAATGTGTTTGGTGTTAAAGCCCCCAACGTTGTCTTCACTAGGATTAGGCAATGGTTATGGTTGGACGACGGTCGCTGCGCTGCCTTGAAGGCTTAGTTGGGGGCTTAAAACACGATCGAGCCAGCACATCAACTGAGCAGACCGATAGCAAGGCGACTCGGGCAGTCCGCTAACTTGTTGCTCTCTCTAATATAACCAACATAAGCTGCTCTGTTTATGCTACAAAACATGCATGCAGGCAGAAATTCAACTGTGCGGTTTTGTTGGGATAAAGCTTTTAGCAGAAGGAATATCTGCTAGCTGCTAGGCTAATGTGCAATGGTAAACACACAGAATATGGTACACACACATGAGCTTGCAAACTGTGGCTTTTTTGACGACAACGCGAACGTTGTCAACATAAAATCCAAAATAATTCCACACTTTCCGCTTGACAAGCCGACCAGACGTGACATTGGGGCGTGGCAGTATCGATGATTCCATTTTTTAAATTCGATATTCAAGATTGTGACTTAATTTCGATAAATTGTGATTTAAAATCGAAATCGTGACACCCTTAGTACTGACCCTGTCCCACGGAAATGTAAAAAAAAAAAACTCTTAACTTAGCATCTCCAACTTCCCCCAGCAAATGCTCTGTGTGCTTCCTTTCCCTCTCTGTCTCAACACATTGCTTAACATTAGTGCTCTCCTAGATATCAATATTGTGTGCTCCCCTTACAGCCCTAGGAATGACCAGTGCTCCAATTAGCTTCACCCTTGGGCCTACAATCCCTAAATTTTGGAGCCACTGTCCTGCTACCATGTGTTACCATGCAGATCAGCAAACTTTACCTAGTCTTTTTCATTGGAAAAGTTAAGATACTAGTAGCATCAAACTACAATGTACTTTATTATATATACTTTAATGCTAAATACATACTTAAAATCAAAGTATTGACAAACTATCAAGCCATCACATCAACTCACACGTGGCCTCTGATTTAATGTTAAATGGCAAAAATCCCGTTGCATAAATATGACCCTCATAGCCTGACTTCAGACCAACAGCAGCCAGTTTAATGCTATGACATAAGGTGTAGCATTTGCACCATCTGTCAGCAACGAATCCGCAAGTTCCCACCTCAACCATAGTCCATAATCAAGGATACTCAGCAGACAGCTTTTGGTCAAAGTGACTGCAAATCCCTAAAGCAAAGCATTTCGCTAATGTCTGAAGAACAAACTTGGTCCAGCACCGATGCCAATTAGACAAATGTGTTCTTTCTCCTCTTGACTTGACGGCCTTGTGATAACATGTTAGATGATGATGATCAAGCTAGAAAAGGCTAATTCTTTACTTTACATGAATTGAGTGATGTAGACGTAGTTGCAATCTATAGCTAATTAAAAATATGACCTAAAACATAACCAAATAAAATCATGTTTGCTGTCCTGTTTAACAATTTTCAAAAACCTCTACTCCTCAAAATGAAGAGCTGTGGAGTAAACAAACTCACTTGGGTGTGAGAATGCAACAATAAAAATGCTATATAATTCGTTCCTTTCAGTCCAGTTAAAAAAGAAGCCATGCAAATGAGTGTCATCAGAGCAACATATGCCACAGAGATTGGCCACCACAGCAGAGACTCTCTTATTAATTGCCTGTCAGATGTGGTTCTCACGTGTGGCCATGGCAGATGGCCTACAAGGCTCACTGAGGTGGCTCCTTGCCTCACTGTGTGGCACCTTTCAGTTACATAGAGATAATTGTGCTTGGGCATTTTAGTCGTGCATCTGGATGCACCAACACTCGTAATTATCACGATGAAGATGTTCAGTTTAAAGTAGTTTTTTTTTGTCAATATACTTTACATTTTTTAGAGTGCTTTCCAAAAAATATACTGTATATATTTATATATGACCTCTTTTATACACAGTATTACCTGGCAATGTATTGATAGGGAGGTTTATCAAATCCCGTGAAAGACTCGTACAATGTGCTGATAGAGCCTGTTGGAGAGAAGCGATCAATTCAAAGGAAAGACATTGAAACACAATACATAATTTAATCTGTACATCAATAAAATGCACAGTTTTAAGACTGAATAATTCAAGAGCTCTTCCACATATTTGATATAGAATGGATTCCAGGAACAGTGTATTTTAAAGTTTATTTTAGATGTGAACATGTCTGAGAATGTAACGTTGCAGCCAGTGATGACTGCTTGATTTTTATCAATATGTAGCATAAAACAATTAGCATTTGTAATTTTGTCTTACTGTTAGCACACGTTAGCCGCCACGCCTTGATGCTCATGACAAGAACAGCATGTAGCCTATAGTTATCTTTATTGAAGTGAATTAGGTTTAAATCGGCATCATGCATGAATGAATATTTTTGCAATTTTACACATAATAATCCACGATATTCACATTACACAAAACTAAAATTGCACGTCAAAATGGCACATTGTCAGTATTTTTAGAGTCCCCCCCCCCCCCCCAAAATTTCACAAATCACGTTTTCAGGTGATCTAATGTCTTACTAATTGGAGCCGAGCTCCCCCTAGCTCCCCTGTAGTTTGCATCCTGATTTTACGCAGAAGCATAAATTATGCTTTAGATGTTTTACTAGTGACATTTTTAAGTTGGATGTACAACCAGCAAGTACTAATTTCCTTGATTGTAGCTGATGTAAACTAAGTTATAATGGTACTATAGTGTAGCATTAGAAAACAAGCAAGCACTTGACACTGTGGTATCTTAATTTCTCTGCTCTGTCTTTTCAATACTTGACGTTAACAAACTGGATTGAATTTCTCTGCCGACATAAAGGGAACGCTCCATTCCCAGCGCATCTCTCTGTGTTCTCTGCTTTTTCTTGAATCAGATCATGATGGGAGAAAAAAATCCATCAGTCTCACACATGACAAGAGTGAAAAAGATCCTTTCATGTTCCCTGTCAAAATAACCTGAGATGTTTGAAATTATACGTGACGGATATTACCAGGATAAAGGTTATTACTCAGTGATATTTCAGAAGTGGATTCACATTAAACTGTAGCATCAGCTGTAGGCAAAGCCATGTAATAAATTGAATACTAACCTTGTTCATGAGTGAATAGCATTGTGTGTCACACTGTCAACGCAGTAGGGAGTCGGTCCTTTAGAAAACCGATCTTCGTGTTTACACATATCTGGCCTTCAATTTGACTGCTCGAAGTCAGATGTACATCACCACAGAAACACCATATGACTGATATTGACATGTATTCCCTATAACCTTCCTCTCATGCTACTTGCACCATTGAGCCCCTACCAAGTGTAACCAGATTTCAAAATTGACCACCCAAGAATATTATTTGTAATCTTTTCCATGAAAATGGAGCCTCTATTTACTTGTGTCAGGCAATTAAGCATCTGCTAGTTTACTAAACTCTACAAAGTACACTACAACCCTGCTGCATGGAATGAAAAGGTATAGTGTTTGTGTGAATCTGGTTAAAATGCCTTACGCCCCGAGCCATTTTGATATAATATTTTATTGTCTGTCAACAACCCAGGTAATAGATCTTGTGTTTTCCAGCCTTTGTTCATTCTCCCTCTACCGCTCTTCAAAGGGAGTGATTTATCCCCATGTTTAATATCTGATGATATTGGTCTGAGTGTTGGTGAAAAACTCTTGAGCAATATCTTTTCCAGCCCGCCCTCCACCCCCGTCAAAAATTCAATAACATCCCACTAAGTTGGATCTTTGAAGTGACTGTATCAACTGACAGAGGCTTGAGGAAAAAAGTTGGATGTGGAGGGCCTCATAGTTTCTTTTATGAGCAATTATATCAGAGAAATGTGTCGTATCATGTCAGAAGATCAAGCATTGAACTCTTCTTTGGGCTCCATACATTGTCAAACTGTTGTTTTGCTTTTATTTAAAGTTTAGTTTTTCTTAAATTAGCAACCCACTTGCCTTTTTCATACGAATATCTAAATGAAAAACGAATATATCGTTATACACGTCTACTTCGTTATTCAAGGTTGTGTTTTGTTCCGGAGACTTTACTGTGCCACGAGCAGTGTGATCGGCTAAGGCCTAGGAAATTATAGTGTGTGTGTGTGTGTGTGTGTGTGTGTGTGTTTGTGTCCCCGCCAAACATTTACTCTGCTGGGCACACTTTCTGAAGTGTGAACTGAATTATAGATTTCTAATTTCATCTAAACTTGAGGCCAGTAGGCCTTTGGTGAATAGCATGGATATTTTATCACAAATGAAAAAGTAAATAAAAATACAGTAGCCTAAGGGCCTCATGGAAAAGCATATTTTTTGAGAGGATAAATGAAGGGAATTTGACAGTAACAAAGTTTCAGTCATTTCCTCTGGGTTCAGTCCGAAAATAATACAAGCAGGTAGCTGGCACACTTGGTTACAATGTACAAACATCAGGTCGTAGTTTAGGCCTGTTCCCAAAGGCATTCACCATTCTGTGCCACACTACAAACTTGCAAAGGGGAAATGTTGCTAAATTTCTTGTTCAACCAGAGAACAAGTCCGGCCAGGGAGATGCGAACGCATGACTATCCCATAGGGAGGTCCGCTTAAGGCAATTCAGTGGCAGTCAATCAGGCAGGTCTTTGTTTTACACATGCTTGCAGTCTATGGGGAAACAAGTCAGAACATTTCCACACTTAGCATCAGTGTTTATGGATTGTGTTACTCATTTATTTGTATACTGAGAAGTCTATGCAGTTGATCAAAGTACCAAAAAGCATATCACAGGAGAACCAAGCTCTGACTACATTGCATTGTACTGCAAACTACCAGTGTGAAGAGCAACACTAGCATTTCTTTGGTGTCATGTTTTTTTTTTTCACCTGGCAAATGTGAGGCCAATATTACTCTTTTGATATTGTGATATGCTGGAGATCTTTCCCACTTTTTTCCCCACAAATCCCACAAGATTTTGTACTTTCCTGTTTATTTCAAACTACTAATGAAAATTCAATATTAGATATACTGTCTGTATTACACCACAGTCCAGACACAGTCCATGGTTGTATTTTTCATTTTATTACATTGGTATTGCTACATCCAAATAGATATAACTGGAAGGTACGATGCACATCTCCTGGTCACACTCACAAGGCAACACATGGTTTATAGATGTTTGTACAAGTCTATTTAAAAACATATTTAGGGACTTTTGTTGGCCTTTAAACACGATACAATCTGCATCTATCCTGCCATCACCTACCACCTCATAATGTTTTATTCCTCCATTTCCATCCAAGCTCTATTTTTAACAACTCCCAGATCGAGGCCCTTTTGTACACTTGGCAATGAAATATAATTGCATAACGAAAAATGCCCCCCAGCTAAAGATTACAGTTACTACTTGCTTGCGTTACACATCATTTTATCATCCGCATAGCTTTCTTTGTAAGTCTCAGTCGAGCTTTAGCGTCCCTTGGGGGTTTTCAGGGACTGGAGTATCTCGCACAGGAACAAGGTGAGCAGAATAGGTTCAGTTAGATTTTAGCAATAGTAAAAGGAGTTCCGTAGTGCATTAATACAGCAAAGTTACATGGTAATGAGATTAGTTCCTCTTTTGGCCCCCTGAGAATTAAAGAATAGTATAATTTGCATAAGGACAAATCACTCCAGGGTCATTGTGTCCTCAGAGGCCATACAGTCAGACAGAAATAACTGTAGACGAGGACATGTTCTCCCAACATCATTAATGACTTTTTAGCATTTTTAGAGGTGAATGTGATTTTGAGCAACACATAGACAAATTCGTGTTTTTAGAGCGGACTCGTGTAAATACCAAAGCTCTGTGTTGTGACAATTACCCTGGGAAAAGTGTCGACCCACCATTTGCCGTGATCAATACGTCAGGGAATTGTGAGAAGAAAAAAACCCGGCTCCCTAACCCTGTTCTATATCAACGTATGAATGCATCTATTCTAATGCTTCCCTATATTATTGATTAACTAATCCACTCAGAAGCTTGGCTCTCCTTTTCCCTGGCTTACTGAGTACCATAACTTAATATATCCTTTTGGGAATAGTATGCACTGAACTGTGAGACAAAATGTCAAGCTGCGATTGGCCCTGTGAAGGCCTGCGTAAATGAGAGGAGCATTGGCGCTTGGGTGTATATCCCTGCGTGTTTGAGATAGTGGGAGGTGGAAAGGGAGCTGAGACGGGAAGGAAGAGCAAGGAAGATTAGGGAGGGAGTAAGAGACAAAGTGAGGGAGAGAGGAAGAGATTGTAGAGGTGGAAGAGATTCTCCCTCTATCTCTTTCTGTTTTACTCTGACTGGCCTCTGCCAACAGCTGAAGGGCTTCTGTCTAGCTCATATTTTACATTGCTAAAACAAGGATGCATTTCAAAAAACTGTAACTGTAGTGCTCCCAAACTCAGTCCTTCGTTTACATGAGCTAAAAATAATTGAGCTGCAAGTGTGATTTTTAGACTTTTGCTGGTTTTCTGCTACAACCATGGCACCGTCTTGAAAATAAGTTTTCATGGAAGTACTGCATCCAGTGTACATTAAAGGATATGCTATCAAAGTTGTTCATACAATTGATGCACACTTGAAATGAAGAGATATAATAGAAAGAGTGAGCCGTACTTAATGTTGATTTAACAAGAATATCAAATGCAGCATAGGACTAAAAAGCCACGTTTTTTTAATGTTTAATCAATATGGCCATCATGGGCGGTAAATGTCCTCACCTTTCTTTTTTTCTGATCAGATAATTACAGTGATTAAACAAATGTGTCATAAATTGACACCATCAGGCCAGCACAGCAGCTGAGCAGACCGATAGCAAAGAGGGCGACTCGGGCAGTCCGCTAACTTGTTGCTCTCTATAATCAATATAAGCTGCTCAGTTTAGGCTACAAAACGTGCAACGAGGCTGAAATTCAACCGTGCGGTTTTGTTGGAATAAAGCTATAATTAGAAGGAAAATCTGCTAGCTGCTAGGCTAATTTGCAATGGTAAACACACAGAATATGGTACACGCACATAGCAGAGCTGTGACACTGTGGCTTTTTTGTCGACAACGCGAACGTTGTCAACATAATTCACTGGAAATCCAAAAAAACGGAGACAAGTAGCAAATTATCACATTTGAGAAGCTGCAATCAGAGAATGATTTTCCATGAAAAAATGCCTGAAATGATTGACACCAAATGATTGGCAATTAATTTGGTCCTCTAATCAATTAATTGTTTCAGCTCTGTGATGCTAAAACCACACATTCAGTATCCTTCTATAGCACGACTGCTCAAAATCAACAAAGTAATACATACAAACTGTTTAGTGAACTGTTTCTCATTTTTTCTAAATATTCCTAATATTTTAAGTAAATCAGTAGGAATTCTCAAATGCAGGAAAATTTCACCTCGTCTGTTCTACTTTTAAGATGTCTCAACCTTAAACTTTTCATTATTTGCTTTTAAAAGGTCTGAAAGTGGCAACAAAATGGTCCTTATCTGCGACTCCACTCAGTAAGTGTGTTTCAGCTCTAGAGGTGAAAGACAGCAAGCCACGGATCTCTCAGACTGCTGTGCTAATTAAAGGTATCAGTCATAAGAGATGCATGTCAGTTTATAAGGCGGAGACGCAGAAAGGGGCCTCATTTGTCACTGCCCAGATATATATCCAATAAGAATTCAATTGCTTGGCATAAATGCATAGTTTGATGTATGGTGTGTGTGTGTGTTTGAAGGGGGAGCAGAGAAGTCTCTGAAAGAGCGAAGAACAGCAGAGTGGTGAAACATGGCAGTATCTCCTCGCCCATCGCTCTCTTCACACAAACGCACACACACCAGGTACCAAAACCAACCTATATTACTGCATACGTGAGTTGTCTCCACGTTTTTGAGTTATACCTTAACTGGTGAGATTTGGTTACGTTAGCAGGCCAATTGTTCAAATAATATACTCTGATTTTCCGTCCAAGGTAACAAGAAGTATGGACAACACAAGAAAGCAAACACATTTTTTTAAAAGATGCAATTTTCTCAAGTGGAGCAGTGAATATTATGCAGTAATGTGACATGAATCATTTACCTTCTTCTTTGCCACTGCGATGACGTTCCCGACAGCTTAAGTAGACAGTTGTTATTTTGTGTTTCCGAGAGCATCACTTGGGTATCTGCTTATTGGCGATCTGACGAGGTGATGACAGTTTGGACTGTGTGGGTTGTGTTGCTTGGTATGTGTTCCTGGCCATGTCTCAGTCAAAGTTTTAGGTGGTAGTTTAAGATAAATTAGCCAGTCCAATATATTATCTGATATTTGCTCATTGTAGATATAGACGGATAGACAAATAGTATTACAAATTTTGACAACACTGTTTTTAAATTAGACTCCTGCATACTCAGAAAACAATTACTTGATTTTTGAGTATGCTGTTTTCCCACAATGTAGCCTAATCCACAAAGGTAATAGAGGAGCACTTGGTTGATTTTCTTGTATACTAAGTGTAAAACCCAGTATACTAAAGGGCCTTTCAGACCAAAGGTGGCAATGGCATCGCAGCACTCTGAAACCAAATGTTTCCTCAGGCTAGTGCCACGGTGGCATTTTGCTGCATTGAGCAAAGCGACCAAACCAGCCTGGTTGAACTTTGGGCACAGCACGCTATAGATTTACACTGCATAAAATAGCCCAGCAGCTAGAAGAGTTTACCTCTGCTCGTAGCTTAATCCCGACAAAATGCCACAGTTGAATATTAGCCTGCATGCACGTTTTGGTAGGGTAACATTGTTAAAACAGAGCAGCTTATATTGGTACAAAGAGCAACAAGTTAGAGGACTGGCAAAACGCCATTTGTTTTAAAATTAATTGACAACAGAGCTTTCTGAAATGTCTGTGAAATAGATCAACGGCAAGGAGAGAAAGCAGCGCGACCGCAAATGACAGCAACACGCAGTAAAGTCTCACGCAGAGCTGAAATGGAAACACTGTGCTGCAACATTTGTTGTTTGGTTTAATTAAAGGTTGTTTATTCTGTTACTCTACAGTATTTAAAGAAAAAGCATAAAGTAAACAGTTGGAGTTAGATATTTTTGCGGAGGCGGTTAACCGGCATACTGTAGTATGTGATACGTTGCTTTGTCACAGAATGTGTTGGGGAGGTTGAGAAAGTGTCTTAAAAGTGGCCCAAGGACAGAACTATCTCTTGCATGATTGGGTGTCATCATTATCACTGGGAGAGAAGTAAAATGAATCTCAGACACATTGTCAGACTAATTTGACTCAAACGTCTTACAGCAGAATGGCGATTTCAGATTCTGTTCTACAGCTGGCAGATTGGCACCTCAAATTGGTTCTCCCCCTCCCTTTGCTGCCCTCACAACTTGGTCTCCTCCTCTCACCCATTTGTCTTTTGTAGCACCAGTGCCAAAGTTCTTATTGCTGATGTGCACAAAAGCTAAGAACCATCAGCTCCCTTGTTTTAAACGCCACTCTGGATGAAGAGATGGACTGTTTCTTGGATTTTCCTCTGTTTGTTCCTTTTTGTTTTTATTTTGTTTTGACAGTTTCAAACGCAAAGTGCAACAAAGTGAGGAGATAAATCTGGCTATTTCATGACTAGTCAGCCAGACAAAGGTGTGCTACACTAAAAAGACAAACACAGATAGCAATACTGCACCACCACTAGTGCAGGTAAAGAATATATCTCTCTACAAAGGTATTGCATGTTCTATGGTCTATGCAGTGGTGTGGCTTTGGTGTGAGGTAAGTAGGAGGAAACTTTTGTGTTCATCTTGTGGCTATTTTTAACAGCAGCTCCCTGCCAGCATAAAGTTAGATGGAAGCCTGCAGACTCCCTCTACCTTTAGCTTTTAGAGTATCTAGCAGGCACTCATATACATGCATACATCTTAGTGCTGGAACTATTAGTTAAATAATCGATTATGTAATCAACAAAATGAATCAATTGTACATCTGTTTATTATTGTTAAGTCATTTATCAAATACATTTCAAACATTGAACATTTGGCTGCTATATCAGATTAAACAAGAAATTCCAAGATCCAACATTGCCTAACATAACCTGTGGTGGGCATTAGTCATGATAATTAGGTCAACATGGAAAATCGGACATGGACTACAGTTATGTAACGTTCATTCATCCATTTACACACTCAGTGTTTCCTTCCTTCTTACAAATATATTTTTAATTCCTTTTACATGATTGTAAAAAGTTGAGAGGTAATGGGGGGAGAGTGAGAGTAGGGACGACATGCAACAATGGTCTGTTCCTGCACATTGTCTTTGACCCACAGCTACAACATTTTATTGAATTAATTTGGTGTTTCTGCTCTAAACTTGTGACTCTCTTCTTGCAGCGCAGTGAGGGAGAAGGGCCATTTGTTGAGCACTGTATGCAAACACCACTGTAAATATTTTGAAGGTTTTGTGAATACATTTAGGACATGAAATACTGTAAAAGCAAACATTTTGTAAAGATATCTGTATGGGAGTTTGGAAGTATTGATACTGTTAGATAAATGTTGTATGGTGGTAATCAAATCCTAGCTTGTTTGGCCTTTCTGATTCCTGGGTCAGCATTCAAACTGTCTAGCTGTCTTTGGTTGTGAAATTGGATTAGGTTTATTGTTGACTTTTACTGGCTCCTTTTGACCTTAAGCTCCCAACAGTTAGCACTGTACAACGTGCACCCCCATAAATCTGTTGTGTTGGCATTGTACGACTCATACAGTGGTGTCAGGAAAATGATCGTTCACGGAATGTATATAATTATAATTTATTGTTTGTGCAAACATTCATTTGGTGTAGTCAAGTTTATGATCACTTTGGAGGCTGTGGTTTGTGGTGCTGTTAAATCGTATTGGGTTACACTGAGAGGTCTTCTGATGTTTTGTCCATCCCATTATATCAATGAGGGTAAACATTAAAAATACACCTTCCTTTTCTTAATGCAAGGTGAGCATATATGTGTAGAATTGTGCTGAACACGTTTAAAATCAATCTCTACCTAAGAATGTGTACTTCTGCTCTGCTGTGCAGCGACATAGCTCATGTCCTCTGAGTCAAACCCACTCCAGGAAAAAAAAGAAACTAAATATTTGAGCTTCTGTCTGAAGTAAGCAATTACTCAGAATTAATGCTAAGTGATTATCCTAGTTGCTTTCCTATTATCCTAGTTGCTTTTCCTAGTTGCTTTACTATCCTAGGTGCATTAAGTGTGGACATTGCTTAAAGTTGCTGAAATCTCTAAATTATCTAATTTAGCATTTTTCCACGACATGCATAATTACTTACATTAAAGCGGGGGGGGGTTCAATATAATGCAGTATAATAGAATAGCAAAACTAGCTTTTGTAATATTATAGCTTGTGGTGAAGTGCATGTGTGTGAGCAGCAGAGACAGTGGTGATGAGTGACTGAGTCATTGATCATGGCTCATGTGAGAGCAGCACATAACCAAACCTGGCTCTCTGAACTTCAATCAATCAACAGCAATCAGAGGGTGTTATGTGAGCTTGAGAGCTGTAAGCCCAGGAACCTAACTGATTTCTACTCAGAAAGGCTACGTTTGTGCTACATTTTCTTTTTCGATAAATTGTCAGTAGCAGCGGGTCTCTAAAAGTGACGAAGTCTACTGACAGTCATCAAGTTTTTAGCAGATAGCCTGGCTAAAAAAACCTAAGTGACCCCTCCAATTTCAAGTAATTTAGAAAACACTTCTATTTCTTTTTTTTACTGTTATTAGAAATTCTGTAGTATTAACCATTTATACAAAATGAATCTGTAATTTGTTCTTTACTGAATCAGGTTTGACTCAACAAAGCCCAGTACAACAGGATAGTGTCTGTGCCTCCAATCTTTAGACATGTCACACTTCCTCCTCTTTCTGTGGTTTGGGGAGGGATTATCAAAACAAGGCCTAACAGCCCCAGTCGGGTAAGCTTGTGAATTATTTACTGAGTCCACGGGCATGTCATTTGTTCTCTTATAGTGTGTATTAACAGTCTGACACACACACACACACACACACACACACACAGAGAGGTCTCATCTTCCACTCATTTCGGAATGTCACAACCTGGAAATCTAATTCATTAAGTGTAATTTACTTGTATTTTACTTATTTATGTTTTGCTGTTTGGAGCATCTTTGTTGTGACGTGGCTCGTGTTGACATCCTAAATGCATGCACATTATATAACGGAATTTTATACTACTAGGTTGGGTATTTTTTTTAAATTAATCTGTGTGTCTGCAGCTTCGCGCTCAGTTCTTGTTTAGTTTGGAGTGTCTCCTAACTAAATCGGGTAAGGGAGGATTGAATATTTAATAGCCAGGGGGTTCCTGGCAAACACAATTTGTTTTTTTCCCAGGAAACCTAGCTGCCTTTGTTCATTATTACCTTGAGATATTGGGATTCCAATCTTGTATGTGCATCAGGTCTAAATGAACACGTTAGGATGCCCTTACATAACTTAGATATTTCTGTGACTTTCCCTTGTGTCCATAGGGCTATTTCACACAACCTAGATAGCAGATTAAGACAGGATTTCCCAGTTATCCTGAACGCCTTGACCCAGTTTCACGAAAGCAGAAGCACCTAAGTTACCATGGAGATTTATTCTGTGCAGCTAGCCTGCTCCCGACCAGGCTAACAGCCAGGATTTATTGATCCTGGAACCTTGTGCTTTTTTTGCCATTCTAAGAACACAATTTGTGTTCTCTCCAGTAAACTGGGACTATAATTTGAGAGGATTGTACAATTATAAAAAACCTATCCTAATTGTCCAATCCGACCAAATTATAGTCTTAGTTCACTGGACCAGTAACTATATAGTGTAGGCTACTGTACATTCATGAAACGGGGAGAGGACACCTCAAGGTTTTTTGACCTTATGTTTTACTGGGGGGAAAAACTGACTTACATTCATGTTTACAGTGTGCATTGTGTTTATCACTTAATTATCTTCATAGTTTCTAGATTTTTGAGTCCCAATTTTTCAGCGTCTTTCTTTTCTATGTCCACATATACCAGGAAGCAAAGCATATTTGGAAAGAAGCAAACTCGCTATAATAAAACGGCGAACATGGCAGACAGTAGCGAACGGTCTGAATGTCTAAATTATGTCTAAAAATGTACATTTGCGAATCACTTCTCTTAACTGAAACCATTCTGCTGACTTTTAATCCAAAATATACAACTATTAATGTGTGCAAATGATTAGTAGCCTAACTCCTTGAATGTTATAATGATGGCGGTTACAGTTCAGAGTCGTGGTCACATAATGTCTATTTTTAGGCTACTTAGGCATTCAGTCAGTCCGCGATTGTTTGCAACGTTTTCTCTCGCTTTTTTATTACAGCGGTCGTGTTTCTTACAAATAATGTGTTTCACGTCATCAAACTTCCATTAGAAGCTGCTACTCACTCTGTGTAAAGTATGCACAATGCGTAATTCTCCATTTTAGCATCAGTAAATCTGTGATCGACCTCGCGGTCTGTCTACCCGAATTACTTCAGCCTGGCTCGACCTAGCCGCACCTCCTCAGCCTGGCTTGGCCGTCATGAAACGCACCCAGATTAGACTAAGTCAAGCCTCGCTTTATCAGTTATCCTGGATTTATAAATTCTGCTTTTGTTAATCAGCCCCCTGGTGTTGCAAGCATAATCCAAGATTTAAAGGGATTCCAGATTGGAAATTGCTATCGCTCCCAAATCGATTGATCAGTCTTATATGGCAATCGGCCAACTATTATATGCTAATAATTTCTCCAGGGTTTTTTATTTAATATCAACAATGTTTGTATACAAAGTATATTTTTTGTAATGGTCAGCTTTGGAAAACACAAAATAGCAATGTCCCTTCTGTACCACCAACTCATGAATTATGAATTGAAGTAAATATGCATCCAGCCCACAGAGCCCCATTACAGGTTGAGTCCTGTATGAAATGGAATGATTGTTACACAGTTAGTTTTGGTGTGGCCTTTTTTGGTGCTTTGGAGGGATACAGTATATTCAGTAATGGTGTGTTCTGTGCCTGACCTTTTTTTTAATTTTAGCGTAGAGTCGAAGAAGAGGCTAGACGTGTTGGTATGCCCCGTTCATAAGATACAGTGGCAGTTGATTTGGAAGCCATCTGACCTGGCTTTTGGAACACTCCTCGTGCTAGGGTTAAACATGGCTCGGTCACTACTTGACTTTGGTGAATAGGCGTCTGTTAGGGATGGGAATTGAATATAGTATTATTTATGTGTACTGGCAGTTAACTGCCTCCCCTATCCAAGGGGTAAATTAAACATGTATTCAGTTGTTTTAGCAGTAATGAAAGTTGCACACTTAACCTGTGAAAACTGACGTAATTGGATTATTAAAACGTGTTCCGTAGTCACATGTCATGTCTCTTGTATTAAAAGGCTGTACAAGTCTTGTCCTGTTGTTCTAAACCTGCATGGCTTGTTGTGTTTTCCAGTGTAATTTTGCGTTATGAGTTTATAACGGTGTAGTATTTTTCATTCAGCCAGTTGAACCATAATTAATATCCGTTGTATTTTCTTTAAGATTTCTCATCAACTGCAAAAACTGAACTATTTTCTATTTATGTGCAATTATACTGAATATACCAATTTGTTTCAGAGCACTTATTCTATAAACCATTTTGACCAGTTATAATGATACAATTAGGGTCTTAGGCACAGTGTGGCCCAAACAACATAACTATACTGTGAATAGTTCCTTCCAGGAAAATGGCTGAGTAGGTGCATAACACATAAACAGCATAGTTATGCTGTGCCCTACATACAAATATTAGAAAAATTGCATAATGGTAATAGTTTTACAGCTGAATGAAATGGATCCCTTTTTAATATAGAAATGTTTCTTGCCCTGCTAATCCATTGAGAATCAACAGTCCAATCTACAGCTCCATGCTTCTTGTAGTTTGTTTTTGCTGTAAAGAAGTTGCTGGTGATGAGAAATGAAAATTTAGCAAACCAAAAATGCAGTATGAGGTGTTCCATGTGTTAGGATATAGGACAGTGTAAAATTTCCAACTTCTTGGAGTCATTCTGAAAAGCATCGCCTTCAGTCTGTTCATTTACACTGACCTCAGTTGACCGGCCTCAACATGCTGGTTTTTCCTGAAATGTCTTGCTGGAAGTCAAACAATAATTTCACTGATAGTGAGGAGCTGGTGAAGCGTTTTGATAATAGTCTGGTTGCCTTGCAAAATGGTTTCCACTACGTTGTGCCACTCACCCGTGAAAACGCCCTCTTCCCTCCTGTGTCAAGACACCCGCCGCTGACAGGTGAAATGAGTTGCGGTAGCTGCACCTTGTCAAGTCTGCTGTTATTACTGGGACATCTGACTTAAATTCAAACGGTTGGCAGAAAACGGATCTTTTTCTTGGATGAATGATTTTTTTTCTATAGCCACTATGCATCCCGTCAAAAGGCCTCATGTGCAGGAGCATTTGGGGTTTGCCTCTAGGGAGCATGCAGAAGAGGAGCAGTGATAGTGTGACAAAGATGAGAATGGCGGCAGTTATACATGTTTTTCTGTTTCCGTTCATGTTGAAAAAGAAAAGCTATGAGAGAAGATGAGCCAAAGAGGGCAGAACGAGTGAGCTATATCCCATTTTAAAATCGGCTTAATGTAGTGTTTCAAAACAAATATTTTATTTTTCACCAGATATATTTTAATATATTTGTATGGTTTTTAGATGGATTGTTTGTGTTTATATGCGTTGTCTGAAAAATAAGATCTAGAAAGGTCCTAGATTTATTTAAGTAAGGATGAATGTTTACCCACATACTGAATTATACTTAATGATCATTGTGCTCCTGAGATAGAGAACCTAATCTTATAAGTCACACTCCTGAATCAAGTTTTAGGACAGCATTAGAAAAGGCAGCTTTAACAACACTAGTGTTGATTTTCTCATCAAGGTGAAATGCTCTGTTCTGCGTGAATCACCTCCAACTTTGCAAAGAACAACAGCTGGGTGAAGTTGTCGGTTGTCCTAATCCTGCCAAAACAAGCTGTAATCCAATAATCAAACAGATCCTGGATCGAATGTCAACAACAAGCCTGTCCGACACCGACCAATAGTTTAACATCGAAATTGACTGATGCTGCCCTCGGGTTGTTGAGATCGGTTGGTGAGAGTGGGAGTGGGTGCCAGAAAAACAAGCAGCTGTTTGAGGACTAACGTAACCTAAAACAATGCAGCGTAAGCACTGTTAGAAAGTGTATACGCAGCTATGAAAGAACACGCATTTGTCCTTACTTTGGCTCTGCAGAGAGATTCCATTTGCCTACTTTCTAGACTAGAGACCATACAGTAAGCATTTATGTTGACCTTACAGTACTCTTATAGATGTTCCAGATGACATAAAAAAAAAAAATCATGGCTCTCATACCAAAATGTTTTTGAGTGAGCAGACACTTCTAAACAGACCATCTCTCTTCTCTTGTGATGCTGTTTGATATTGATTTAACCACCATGCAGCTGCTGCAGGTGCAGCACACACAGTAGTCCCCCATTCTCATAAACAGATATCTCGGCCCAGCAGTGTTTTCAGAAGCATGCTATTTTTGTCCCATCGGGGTGAAGTAGTAGCCAGACAGTCCAGGACCAAATAATCACTTTCAGCGTGCAGCGAAACCAGCCCTTTTCCGATGTCACCGATCCAAAGATGTGTGGGAGAGCTCGGGGTCATTATATCCCACTGGAAAGTTAATCTCGCACCAATTAGTTCCAGCCCAGGAGGTACCACTGGGCGCTGTGCTATGAAATGGTGGTATCCTTAGGGAACCCTCCTCCCACCACCCTCTCCTACCTCCTTTTCCACAGTTCGACTTCTACACAATGAAGCGCGGCCTTGCTTTAACACAGACACGCACACACACACACACACACACACACACACACACACACACACACACACACACACACACACACACACACACACACACACACACACACACACACACACACACACACACACACACACACACACACACACGCACGCTCTCCCTCTAAGGTTTTCTGTATTGATCCAGCCATCATTCTATTTTAGCTCTGCAATTACGTCTGGTGATATTACTGGGGGTGTTACATGACTCTTCTAATTGGTGTGTCGATATGATACCAGAGTTTTTGCTGCTATATGATTTGAGCCACCAGTTAAGTGCATCTGATATAGGTTTTTAATTTTCAAACGATAAATTTCTTCTTGATCCTTTCAGGGAAAGTATGTTCTCATCATTTTTTTTAAAGGAACATTCCGACTTATTGGGACTTTAGCTTATTCATCGTATCCCCCAGAGTTAGATAGGTCCGTACATACCCTTCTCATCTCCGTGCATGTCATAACTCTGTCTGGCGCACCCACCGCTAGCCTAGTTTGGCACAGATCCTGGAGGTAACCGGCTCCATCTAGCCTACTTCTCCCAATAAGTGACAAAATAACGCCAACATTTTCCTATTTACATGTTGTAATTTGTATAGTCACAGCGCGAGCAAATCACTCCGCCCATGTAGCAGAAGTAGCAGTGCTTCACCTTCTGAGATTATAGTGCCCAGTTTGTTAATTTATAATAAAAAGAGGCAGATATTGCTCAAGCTGAAAAGCCAAATCTCATGTTAAAGATCCGACTTACCTGGCTTATAATTTGGAAATGTGTTAAAGATGTGTTAGTACAGTAAAAAAATGCAACGAATCCTTCAATATTGCTATCTAAATTACATTTAATATGAGAAATGTAGATGCTTTATTTTCTTAACTTAAGTCCCATGTCCTCCACACCGTTCTGCCCTGCTCTTTACTTTTCTGTTCTCTTTATTTTGCTTCCTCGTTTATCCCACTTGCTTTTATTTCGCTTTTCTCTCGACAACTATTTTCACAAGTCTGTGACATGACCAGGGGGCCTGTAAACGGAGAATGTGACAGATGAGTGAGTGACAGGAGTAGTTTAGGACTGCTCTCCTACGCATGCCCTGTTAAATAGTTCAGCCAACTTCTGTGTAAGTTAAGTAATTGGAACAGCACAGTATTCCGTAATCCATTCAATGGCTGGCTAGTCCACACAGCATTCCGGGATGGGAGAGGAACGTGCTCTTGTTTACTGGCATTTCTTTAAACCAATCACAATCGTCTTGGACGGTGCTAAGCGCCGCACAGAGCCCTGATGCCGCTGCAAAATAGCCTCGGGAAGGAACTTGTTTTGGTGGAACGTGTACGTTCAAAAGTTGTTTAGTCGTGCAACAGAAAACTCAGATTGGACAGATAGTCTAGCTAGCTGTCTGGATTTACACTGCAGAGATCTGAGGAGCAGTTAACCGTAGTCTTCATAAAATTCCAACACAAGGAAAGCATAAGGTAAGAGACACCTGGATGAAAAGATGGACATAAGGCGGAATTTCCGGTGTCAACGGAGCAATTCTGGCAGTGGAAGGTCGTGGATATAGACTATTGTCTATCATGAAGAAATACCTGCAAAACTAATGACGTTCCCATCAGCCTCAACTGAGACACATGCAATGGTAAACATTAGACCTGCCTACCTAGCATAGCTGTAGAATATTTCTCATTTTTAAACCCATTCAATGTCAGTTGTCCATTGTGTAAATCCATGTCAGCCGTCCCTTGTCAAAAATGCAAATTTCCTTTTATTATACCATGCTGTTTAATTGTAGGTACCATTAACAAATATGTTTTGTGCTACTAATGATTCATGATAACATTCTAAATACACAGGCAATGCACTTTAAAATACAGCACAATTACCTTTACAATGGCTTTGTATTACTTTGTATTTGTGCTTTGTATTAGCACAATATATCGGTTGTTTTTTTTTATCTCCATCGCAATATCAACTGGCATGAACACAAATGCATCACGAAAGTTGCGACATTGCGAAAGACACTCAGAGATTAGTTAGTTGAAAGAAAATATCAGTAGAAAACTGCACTTTAAAATGTAACTGTCATTCTTTTTTTAGTGGTGCCCTTTTATATTCAATTAAATGTTCAATTTGTTCAGTAAAATGTTGGACATGATTTCCTTTGGTTTTAAATTAAACAAGCTCTTGTATTTTAGCAGAATACTGAAAGCAACACAAAGGTAGAACTGAGTACACGTTAGTAGTTTTCTTTAATCGCACCTAGTATTGTTGTTGCAATATTCATCAACATTATTGCATATCACATTTTCCTTCTACAGTGCAGCCCTACTGGACCACTGCACTGTAAGATAAAGTGCCACTAATTGTGTGCTCATTTCATGGACTTTAAGACTGTTGTTGTCCTTTTTCAACAAGTTTGTCTGAGGAGGCAAAATAGCCTCAACAAATTTAACAATAATTGCTTACAGAAGTAGGGCTACACCTTTCAGCCTAGAAACAAATGTTATGCATGGACCGGAAAATATATTGACCGTATTTATTTCCCAACCTACTTCTTTGCAAGATTTGTTTCTCCATTTCAATCTGCTTCTTCCGCCTAAGTTTTGGGGTCATGCTTTAGCTGTGAGGACATTGGACTTTGGTTTTGGGCCCCTCAAGATACATATATGTGCTTATGTAGAGAATTGCTCATGCTCCACGGGAGAATTTGGCTGTGTTTGCCAGCCAAGCCTTTGTCTGCTCACTTATTGTCCCTAATTCCTTTTGCTGGCTAATGAGCTGCCCAGTCCACATTGGGACCACGTAAAGAGCCAGACAACTCTAATGCTTGCAGAGAGGTACACGTAAATAGGGATGAGTCAGACATTTAAAAATAACAGTTTTTCACCGATTACTTCCCCCCTCCTGCTGACTCTCACACATTCTCACTCACAATTTGTTCTTTTGCGTACCCATAACACTTCAACATCACATATGGAGATTTTTTTTAAATAAGTTAACTCTGAAAGAACTGCTATCCTCTAAAAGCAAATGGATGAATCTTGAATCAAATTAAAGGTATTTGAAAATGTAGTTGATTCATTACTCTAAGTATAAACATAAGCACTAACGTGACTAGAATGCTAATAAAGTTGGGATGTAGCCTAGTGAATATGACCCATCCTACACAAACCCAACCACATTAACTGATTAAAATCAGATGATTTCCAAGACATGCAAGTAAAGGCTATATATCTTATAATGTGAACTCTATTTCAACCTCATCCTCGGAGAGTGCTCCTGTAATTGAAATAGGGATAGTGTCCCTGAGCCCCGGCAGCATAACCTCATCCTGTATGTACAAATGGATTGTTAAATGGACAGCCAGCAAATGTTTGAGTTGATTTTTGTCACCCACAATCTGTCAGGGTGAACATTCGTCAGTGCACATATCGATTTAGCAATATAGATGAGATTGGCTGGGAGTTAGGAAGCAGTACATCAAACCTCAAATCAAGAGTTCAGAGAACACTCAGGGAACAGGTAGTGCCAGACTGAATCATGACTGAAAATGCAAGATTCTTTTACAAGTAAACGTCGTGGTTGGGATGAACAAATATTAGAAGTGAAAGACAAAAACCTAACAACCAAGTGGTGATGTCAGTAACTCATAAAATATTTTTCAAAGCAACATGAGTTACCAGTAGAGCTTCAACAAGGCCAGCTCCTCTGTACCCAATTTGCAGTTGCATTGTTTAAAAAAAAGAGCTAAATTAATTAAAATGCAAGGCAAACGGTCTGGAAAGTCATTTGACATTTTTACTAATGCCATGTGAGTGAGAACATTAATGAATTTGTGGTGTCAAGGCAAATTAACTGCCAACGTTGGCACAGGCGGCATAAGTGTGTTAACTTTTTTAATAAGATTGAAACTCTGCTCTGAACACGTTTTTTAAGGTTTACAAATACATTGGGTAGTTTGAGTCCAACCACGGATCACAGACCATAAGATCAATTTAAGATACTTTGGCGAACAAGTTTGACTTGTTCACTCAAAGCCAATAAAGCAGAATTGTAAGTCTTTATGTTTTTTCAGTCGAGCAGTTCAAGAATAATATGCTGTTGTATTATGATTTCATGATTTTATGGCTGAGAATAAAATTTTCTTGTCCTAATTGGGTCTATTTGCCTTTGAACCTGTCACTGTGCTGCAGGCAACACCTTCTTTGGATATATTCAAATTTCAGTAGACACCTACAAAGGGCAGGCGCACACCTACGCAGTGAGCAAAACTCGTACTAAAGTATACACATCCTTAGGTTTACACACACACACACACACACACACACACACACACACACACACACACACACACACACACACACACACACACACACACACACACACACACACACACACACGGCATTCATCTGAGGAGTTTGACTTTAGCAGATTGTCAGCATTTGCAGACAGAGACACATCAACATCACAGGACTCTCCCCCCATGACAGGCGTCTCCATGGCACCCCTCAGATCACTGTGGCGCCACCGCTCCAGCTCCTTACATTTCAATCTCCCTTCTCTCCTTCCCCCACAGCTCGAGCACCGGGGTCTAGAAATATGTTTCAAAACAGAAGCAGCGCTTTGCCCGCACACACACATACACACACCTCGACAATGCTCGCTTACAAAGTTTTAGAAAAAGGGAACATCACCATTCTGCATCCAAGCAGTATTAAAGTGGGACACAGTCAGGATAGGGGTACATGTCACATCAATGTGAGTATTGTTCATTACCTCATACCGGGTCACTCCAGCATAGTGCATCATGCTGAAAGGCAAAACTCAATGTCTCTCTTTGTGCAGTGAAGGGCAGTGCACACAGTTAAATGGTGCATATAATTACTAGAGCATTTTATAATCTGTTTTTATTTAGAGTAAAAAATAATAGGGTTGTACGATTTAGAAAATAATTCAATATTGATTTTCGATTCAAAAACGATTCTCGATTTTAAAAAGACAAACAAAAAAAAACGATTCACAGTATGTAAATGTAGTTACTTTTCCCATGTATGTATGTATGTATGTATGTATGTATGTATGTATGTATTAGTGCTGTCAAACGATTAAAGATGCCATATTATGCTCATTTTCAGGTTCATAATTGTATTCTAAGGTTGTACCAGAATAGGTTTACATGGTTTAATTTTCAAAAAACACCATATTTTTGTTGTACTGCACAGCTCTCTCTCACTGCTGCAGCTCCTCTTTTCACCTTGTGTTCAGGTCTCTGTTTTAGCTACAGAGTGAATTATCTTCTCTTCTGTACTCTTTGATTCCACTCGCACATGCGCAGTAGCTCAGATCGTAGATCATGTCAGTTAGCTCCATAGACAGTAAAAGAAAGTTGTTTCTCCAACTTTGGTCAGTTACAAGGCAGGATTAGCTTGGAGACTTCTTCTAAAGGAGGGCGCACATGTAAGTACTTCTTTTGTAGATTATGGTGAACTTGTGTGTGTTGTAGCAGTGCTTTGCCATTAAGAACGAGCTAGCATGCTAACGCTAGCACTAGCATGCTAACGGTTGTGTTTAGCCTATCGTTTCGGCTAGTTGCGTAACAAGCCCTGCAGATTTTGAACAGCTCACCCAGAGACTGAAGGTAGGACACATTCAGAAACCCGTATCTCACTCAAAACAGCATGGATAGATTCTTTTCAAAGTTTGTATGCGTGTGGAAGCACCAGAGACACAAAATAACACCCCAAATCCCCCCAAAAGTGATTTTTTTCATAATATGGGCACTTTAAAATGTTTAATTGCGATTAATCACATTAATGTCATAGTTATTAACTCACGATTAATCGCAATTAATCGCATATTTTTATCTATTCTAAATGTCCCTTGATTTCTTTTTGTCTCATTTGAATGCTCTTATCAACATGGAAAAGTGGATTGGCTTGCTTTGGGCAAATGTTTTTTTTATTGAAAACAACATTGGCATATGTAGTGTTCAATTTCACACTAACATTCACATTTGGAGCTAATAATCTTTCACACAATGTAACACTGTTAACTCGATTTTCCATTGCAGATAGTACTGCCTCATGCCTGAGGCGAGCGTGGCTGGTCGTCATAGCGACTATGGTTTCCCCCGACTCATTTCCTGGTTGTCCTTCTCCATAAACAACGTAAAATCAAGTAGAGGGTTAACTTTTCCTGCTCCAGGTTTCCCACTGTGGTCAGAAAGAACAGAGGAGACACTTTGTTTCTCTCACTGACTGTAGAGTCACTACTCGCTCGCTCCGAAGCTAATCGCCGTCACGAGCCTACGAGCTACGTGGCTCGCAAGCCCAAACAAGTGTGTGCGGCCATGGCGTGCCTGGGCGTGTCTGTTTTGTTTCCGGTCTAGCTAGATCCGAAAGAACGTTAATTTCGCGATAAAAAAATTGACTGCGTTAAAATGGGTTTGCGTTAACACCGTTAATAACGCGATAAACTGACAGCACTTGTATGTATGTATGTATGTATGTATGTATGTATATATATATCTATCCCTTAGTACATTCATGTGGATTTTTTATTCAGTATCTTTTATTGTCCATATTATTCATGTTTATTTGTTATTTTAACATCCTGTTATGATGTATGTGTATGTTTCCCTTGGGGATCAATAAAGTATCTATCATGTGATTGCAGTAGACATACAATAAAAACATTTTTTCAATATGAATCGATTTTTGGAATTCTATGAATCGATTTTGAATCGGTAGAGCTTGAATCGTGATTTGAATATGAATCGATTTTTTTTTGCACACCCCTAAAAAATAAGATGTTATTAGTATCAAGATACTATTTGAGAAATTGCTTTTTTCTCAAAATACCAGATGCGTGTTGCGTCTAACAGTTCAAAGGTGTATAATCTAGTTGGATCAAATCCTCAAAATGGCCTGCAGGTATGAATAAGTGTGAGTGATGAGTCTAATCCCAATGTCTGCCCTCACATACTCACAGACACTTTGATGCTCTTTCCCGATAACTCCACAGGAGCTCAGGGCTGTCCAACTGTGGAATTTGCAAGTGCGTGAAGTCTCTTCAGGAAGACTTTTCAATTTCTTCATGCGTGCTTTCAGGAAGTTGTTTTATGCATACTTTCAGGAAGTTGTAAGAATTCATGGAAGGAGTTGGCAAAAACTAAATTGAATGTAAATGGTGCGCTAGCCAGCACTGTGTGTTTGTTCGTCCTGGCATGGCAATGTTGACAGTTTTTAAAACTATTTTAATTTGATCCTTCAAGTTGAATTTACTTGCTGAATAGACAGCAATAAAAAAACTGCAGTCTTTGAAGGAGTCGGACTTCACAGGCCACAGAAATTTCTCTGCCCCTGGTAATATTTGATATCACAAAGTGCTGCCTCGGGCCACGTTGGAGCGCTGAACCGATAAGGGAGGCAATGTGTCCTTGGTCCGAGTTAACGTAAGGCTAGGGTCCAGCTGGCCTCCGCCAGTCAGCATGGTGCCCTGCTTTGAGGCCGCAACGCACCTTTTAGTTTCAAGTTTCAGGTCAGACAATTTTTTTTTTTCACCTACATGTAAAGAATTGCAATAAAAGCCTATAATATAACTTAAGATTATAGCCTAAATATGTCAATGATGTATAAGTTACAAATTCAAACCTCAGCTGGAGTCTGAATCTAATTCCATACTGCATTATTCCTACAGCCTTTAATACCATGTTTCAGGCTGCCAAATAGCACACGTTCGTTTAATTGAACCTGAGAGGTCAAGGTTTCAATCTCAACCTCTGAAAAGTTCTGCTTCTTAGCTGGATTATGTCTCGCCATGTCTTAAATTGTAGGTGCAGGGCCTCTGAACCAACAATATATAGGGGCATGATATTTAAATTATGATGGTTTTCAGCCGCCACATTTATCAACATGCGATCATTCTTACATTCTGATTGGCGTGATACGAACGTTTCATGAATCACATGTGAAGCCTGTCGTAAGATGATTTCTGCACTCATATCTGCGCTGGTTTCTATGTAAGATTGATAAATGAGGCTGATTGAGCACTTAAGTTGTGCCAGTTAAAGGCTGTGAGGATTCAGCAGTTCAGGCTAGAGGTCTGCACGAATCCACTCAGTTCCTTGTATCCAGGTAAAAGTGATATTCAAATTATAGAGTTATTAAGTTTACCACAGTAGAACAATGTGTTTGTTTTAAAAAAACAAAGGAGACTAAACTCTGAGGTAAGGGGAAAAATGTGTATTGCAGCTCTTTATAGATTGTGGTGCATCAGTGTTGCTGCCATTGCTGGTGTTCTCTCTCTATTACGGTCTGTTCAGGTTGACCACACTTTGGATCAGTTATAATTATCCTCAGATCTATTTGGCTTAGTTCTGACTGCTTGGTCTTCTTTCGGATCAAGTCCAAATTTCACTTGGCTACTATTTGAACTGTAGCCATTAATTAACACATTAATGAAATGCTTCAAACGACTGGTCAAAGATTACATCCACTGCTCACTACCCAACACAGTCGACTCCTGACAGTTGGACTACCGTCCCAACCGTTCAATGGAAGACTGCATAACACACATCCTCTACACCACCCTATTTTACCTTGACAAGAAAGGGAGCTATGTGAGATTGCTGTTTGAAAATAGTTCCACATCTGACTTCTTGACAGGCAGACCTCAGGTTGTGAGGGTGGGCGGTCACACCTCTTTCACCCTCATCCTTAACACTGGAGCACCCCAGGGCTGCGTTTTGATCCCCCTGCTGTACTCCCTGTACACACACACTACTGTGTAGCCACTTTCAACTCCAACACCATCATCCTCTGCTGACAACACTGCTGTGGTGGACCTGTTCACAGACAATGGAAAGGCCTACCTGGAAGAAGTAAAGGACCTGACCCCGTGGTGTCATGACAACAACTTAGTCATAATTGTTAGCAGACTAATAATGGGGCAGCATAGCTAACCTATTGTTCATTTTGTATAAAAGCACCAAAATTGGTACATGTAATATAATTATTTCAAATCATCCTGACCCTATATTTTATGAAAGAAATAACACCTTAAATACAAAGAAATAGCAAGAAGGCGGCCCAAACAATGCATGATGGATTTGTTTGCATTTGCAGTGCAGTAAACATGTAGCACCATCCCCGGCTCTCAAGGTTTAAAAACATGTTATTGATTGTACTGTTGCTGTTCCATGCGGTCTGGTGGTGGCAGATTTCTTAGGGCACTGCTGAGTGAAGGCCATCGACATGACCCCTTATGTTGGTGGGAAAAGAACACAGCATAGGAGCTGGAGAGCACCAGTTTGAAATCCCTCTGAGGATCTCGGTTCCCATTTTGTGACCTTGAACAGGCCATTGTGTTAATGCCTTCCTTGGTGAATATCAGTTAGATTATTTTGTGTGATGATTTAGATTTGTGTACCATGTACTACAAATAAGATGACATTCCTTAGAAATAAAAAATAAGCATTTCATGTACTTGATGTCCATGGTTTTGTCCACTCAGCTCATTATATAGTGACTGTGATCAGGGTTTGCAAAGGTAGGCTCTTCCCAAACGTCTGTACAGGCGTGCATGTGCCCACACTTTCAACCAGGAGATGAATAATGATGTCAAACCAGGAGAAGAAAACTTGTGTACACCTTGTTCATGGAGTTTTAATCATTCCTGTGGAAAATACTGATCTTTCTTTCCTTACATTTGGTTTCTATAATACAAAGTTGTGTTGGTATGTTGAAGTATTGTTCTGACAGTTACACAGATGGATATGCTGTCTTTTGATCCATTTTATCTCCTTACTAACCTGATGTTGGTCATTGGATCTTTTTCTCTTGCTTTTTCCAAATCTTATTTTCTTTATTTTGAGACGAGACATGTATGATTTTAGATTCAAGCAACAGTGTGTGTGCGTGCAGGCGTGCGTTTACACGGCTCATAATGCCACTGAACTGTCCCTTAGAGTAATTAAGAGCTTACCCCATGATCCACTCAGGCAACTCAGGGGATTGGCTCCACTCAATGCATCCAGGATTCTATCACCAGATAGCAAACAAGGAGCCAAAATATTGTGTGTTTAGCAACAGACAATCAGTTTTTTCATATTGTTCTACCTTTTATTACATTTACGGGAGTCTGTTATGAATGGGACTGGTGGCATGCAGTGTAGGAGCAATTGAATTTGTTGCATGTATACATCTATCATCTGTGGCCATCTTCCCCCAACTAAACATGGACTACATCAACAACTCTTGTTGGAATTATGTTTGGCTATCTGATGTGGTTATTCTCTCTCCTAGGAACTGATTTTGTTCTCCGTGCAGAACAGTTAAGAATTTTGCTTTCGCAGGTCATCACTATCCTCACTCAGAGGGTGGTATGTACATGGCCATAATCTTTGCAATCTTTGTATCTGTTTTCACAGAGAGTGGTATAGGTTGATAGGGCCATATGTGTTCTCAGGGTGGATGTGTGGTTAGCCTCTCAAGGCCTTTTTCCATTCCGACGGCAGTAAGAGGTGAGGGTTGTAGGTTGCACTATTTGTGGCACTGTTAGTCTGTCACTTTGTTCACCTGTTCCCATTGTGAAAGAGTACAAGAGTGAAGGTCCAATCTTTGTAAGACACAGTGCAGTTTAGGGCTGCAGTCATTTGACTTTGCCTCTTCCAGCCTTTGAGGTCCATTAGAGCAGTGTTTTTTAAATGGGGGTAAGCATACCACTAGAGTACTGCAGGGGGTACGTGAGATATTTATTTTAAATGTTAATTTAAAAAATATCAGTCATGCATACATCCTAGAACAATTATACTGTTATAATGAATAACGTGTAATGGAGTCTATACATTTTAAATAGCATTTCAGTGTTTTGTTACAAGGTTGTTGTTTAGCAAATGAGACACTAACTCTTTATATAGGCTTTTTTTTCTTTAGTCAGTGGGTACTTGGAAAAAAAAAATTCAAAGGGGGTAAAAAGTTTGAAAACCACTGTATTAGAGGGAGCTGTCAAGACAACTAGGGTTACAATGCATAGGCCATATTTCAAAACAACCCCCCTGCCAAAATATGGCTTTTGAGTATGACCCCCAATTTATACTGGTCGCGTAACGGCTCTGAAACGTCGCCGGAGTCAATCGGTTTCCATTAAAATCAATGTGTGCATTTCCAGCGGTTGCGTAACGGCTGGGTCCCAACTCCGGCACAGCTGCGGCGGTCCGGAGCCCTCCGGAGTAGATACGCCGAGCTTGTATTTTTGCCGGACGCCGGAGAGCTCCGCAGCAGTGTAGCACACGGCAGATAGTGCAGGACACTGGATGGAAACAAACTGTTGTTGGTTTTGTGGTTCTATTCTACATGATCTAGTGGGTCCTCGTGACTATACAGCTGTCAGTCATGGCTGCAGCCGTGCCGCAACAAATCCTGGTGTGTATTTACGGACTACGGAGCAGACACGCAGCGGAGACGTTCCGCAGACGTTACACACTCGGTATAAATTGGGGGTAAGACACCCTCTGTACACGTGAAAGGTGGCTAACCTTCAATGCAAAGGCTGTCTGTAGTCGGCTTAGATTCACGGCAGATTGCAATGGATTCCAATGATGACTCAGTTTCAATGTAAAAAAAAAAAGTCATATAGAAAGTCTCATACAAAGCGCATATCTTAATCATTGTGAGTCACAAATGAAATTCTGTGGATTGTTGGTTAATAATGACTGTCGTGAAGATGGATGGATCTTTTCTCAATTTATCCAGTTCAACCACTTTTTTTTTTCAAGACAACAGCTTGTTATGAAGAACGAAGAGCTAGGCATGAACACCCTCATGGCAACAGTTAAGATTTGTGTGTGTATACATAGGCACACATACACACACATACATCCAAACTGTCCCCTGAGCTCACACCAATTTGAAACAGGCAAGGTTATTCATAAAGAGATAGATGTTGCTTTTTGTTTCTGCTGTCATTTGACGATCCATCTTAATGCAAGATAATACTTGGCTGTTGGCTTTTTCCCCGTGCCAGGCTTCACACTGGTGCATCCAGTTTGTCTGTTACAGAAGGCTGATGATAAAGACAAATTAATGTTCACAGGTGGCTTACTGTACTTCCCAGTGGCCAGAGAGGTCGGAATAGGCTATAATACATCTATAGCAGGAACTGATCAGGTGCTACATATGTGATTATCAGAGTAAAGCAAAATTGAGGTGAAATTTGGTACAAAAGCAGCATCCAAGAAAGGTCTAGTCCTTTAGGAGCAAAGATGGGCCGAGGATCGCCAGTTTGCCAACAAATACGTGAGAAAATTATTTAAATGTTTAAAAACAATGTTCCTCAAAGAAAGATAGGAAGACATTTGCTTATTTCACCTTCAACAGTACATAACATAATTAAAAGATTCAAGGAATGAGGAGGAATTTCAGTGCGTAAAGGACAAAGGGAGCACGCCTAAGCTGAACAACCGTGATCTCCGATCCTTCCGGCATCAAGAATCGTCATTCATCTATAAGCAATATCACCACATGGGCTCAGGACTACTTTGGCAAACCTTTGTCAAGTACCACAGTACGTAGTTACATCCACAAATGCCAGTTAAAACTGTACTGTGCCAAAAGGAAGCCCTATGTTAACAGTGTCCAGAAGCGCCGTCGACTTCTCTGGGCTCAGAGGCATCTGGGATGGACCGTCACACAGTGGAAACGTGTACTGTGGTCAGATGAATCAGTATTTCAGGTATTTTTTGGATGGACGCCGTATACTCTGGACCAAAGAAGAAAAGGATCATCCAGACTGTTACCAGCAACAAGTCCAAAAGCCAGGGTATGTCACGGTATGGGGTTGTGTCAGTGCCCTTGGCAAAGGTAACTTGCACTTCTATGATGGCACCATTAATTCTGAAAAGTACATAGAGATTTTGGAGCACAATATGCTGCCTTCAAGAAGACATCTTTTCCAGGGACGTCCATGCATATTTCAACAAGATAATGCAAAACCACATTCTGCACACATTACAAAGTCCTGGCTGCAGAGGAAGAGGACACGGGTACTTGACTGGCCTGCCTGCAGTCCCGACCTGTCTCCAATAGAGAATGTGTGGCGCATTTTGAAGCGCAAAATGCGACAACGAAGACCCCGTACTGTTGCCCACCTTAAGACTTGTTTGCAGCAAGAATGGGACAAAATTACACCTGAAACACTTCATCACTTGGAGTCTTCAGTCCCTAAACATCTTTTCAGTGTTGTGAAAAGGAATGGCAACATTACGAAGTGGTAAATGCTTTACTGTTCCAACTTTTTTTTTTAAATGTGTTGCAAGAACCAAAATAGGAATTTTGTTTATTTGAAAAAAAAAAAAAAAAAAAAAAAATCATGAGGAACACATTAAATTATGTGCTGTTGTATTGTCTGCAATGAAATTAGTCAAAGTACATTTAGAAATCACTACTTTATTTTTTTATTTGTGTTTCCCATACTGTCCACTCTTTTTCTGATTTGGGGTTGTAAAAGTGATGCAGTATCTGCTGAAATTGCAGTTGTGCTCTGTTCGCAGCAGCTTTAGTCAGCCAATAGAAATATTGACAAGTCTATCTATACCATCTCACAGTATACCGGACATCTCTGTGTAGTGTATGACTTTCATCAGGCCTGTTGACAGGGACAAATGATTTAAGAGAGCTCAGTATACCTACTATCGTTGTTACGCTTGCACATAGAATAGATACATGTAAAAGGGTTTGATTGCTTACTATTTTACTACAGAAATATTCCCTGCGACAATATTACAATAGTTTGAAAATGGCATTTTGAAAGACTCCCTCTATAGTTACATGTTTTGATAGAGAAGCAGGCAGTTGTGCTGATGCCCAACATAAAGTTGGGCATTTTTTCCAGCTGACTTGCTGACACATTAGTAGAGGCTTGTAAAACTTGCATTGTCATAATAGGCAGACATGTCCTTGTTACTGTCAATGTATCATCAGGCACAGCATGTGCTTGTTGCTAGGGGATAGGAGGATTTTGGGGTATTATTCAGTCTGACTGCTATGTTCACTGCTGCAGAAACGCAGAATTAAGCATGCTCAAATAGATCTAATTCAATAATGGACTGCTCCCCAAAAGCAAAATTGCAAAACGGTTCTATACATGGATAATTGTTTGACAAGACTGTTAAGCCAATATTACTTAGCGTTAAGACTGGAGGCAATGCTTTATAATCATTCACGTTGCCGAGCATGGGTTTAATTGCAGGTTCCAACAACCCAAAAAATGTTTTAGAGCATTACAAAAATTTGGCTTTTTTAGTTTTTTAATGATCAGTTTTTACGTGGATTGTGTGGATTTAGGTGCAAGTCATAATGAGCGTTTTCCCCTCTTTTGCCTTTGCAGCTTTCCTAATGGCTGCCCTTAATGGCTCTGCCTCAAACCCTTTGAATGCTTCCTCGACTGAGCGGAGCCATCCTGATCTTTGTCTTGTCCTGTTTGTCCTTCCACCTATAGGCCTAGATGAGTCCAGCAGCCCACTCCGGTGCTAGAAAATGCAATCCCATTTAGGATTCAGCACAAAAGTGAATGGAGTAAATGGAGATTAGAGGCCAGTTGTTGCTGTAAACTGCCATCTATTTAAACAAAAAAATGATTTATTCTCAAAGCATTGGTGTTACTTAGCTGGAAAAAAGTTTAGCTAGCTGATTATCTGTAATCCCAGGGACTGTGTGATAAGATAACATTATCATACTAGAGAACCTTTTATAAAAAAAAAGGAACTGTTAGGATTCTGTTAATCCTTAAAAATATGATGCAGAGTTTTTTTTGGGCTAAGGACAACTTTTATTCTGAAATACAGCAAAGAATAAGACATTTTTAGGTGTAATAATGCTTAAGTTGTCAGTGACCTGTCATACTAAACATAATTTATGAATAGGAAACATGGTGTCTTATTGTATAAAAAAACAGCAGTACGATTGAAGTGAGTTAGAATTATCCCACTGTTTTTTTGCTCATCTAAATAGTCAGTGACAAATCCTAACATTAATGAATTTGCACATCACCTAGTCAATTACATAGACTATTTTACTACTGTATCCATGGTTCACCTCAATCAAGTCACACCATAGACCAGTCAAAAACCTTACTTTTACATTTACTTGATATAGCAATGGCTTAGAGAGAAAGATGGAGAAATTGACCCGCAGGGGTAGTTGCTCAATGTCAAGGTTACTGGAGAGTTGTCAGAGCTACAAGGAAAAATCCATTACTGAGGCAAGGGAAAGATGAAATATACGCCATTCTCAAATAAACAACAGTTATTTATTCCCTATTGGTCAGGTGTACAGCCTTTGGGAGTTTGATCTGGCCATGGAAAATGTAATGGGCTTCTGTTTTAAGCAAAACCAGTCCCAGTTTTTGATTCCTCTTTTGCGTTAGAAATAAGCCTGTAGGGGATGTGGACTAGAAGTGTCCTTTGACTGATGCAACTTGATACTAAAGCACTAGAGCCACACTTACTTGATTTTTAGAGTTAAGAAAAGTCTGAAAAACTATGCACTCACTTGCTAGTTTATTGGGTGCACCTATAACTAAACTAAGGCAGTCTAATTAAGCAGTCAGTGGTTTCTGTTATTAAGCCTGATATAAATGGGGTGGACAAAATCATAGAAACAACCGTCAGTAACAACGCAGTTCAACAGCCCCACAAACAGCCCCACAAACAGCCTCCAAAATGACCACACAGTTGAATCAGAACCCCTCTTCCTTCTTGAAAGTAGTCTATTGTAGGACTGTTGTATTGGACTACATAAATTTTAGGTATACCTAATAATAAACTGGCAAATGAGTGTATTTCGGCCAGTATTTCTATAATATCTAAAGTAAGGATGTAATGCTGCTGTTGCTGCTCTGTATCTTTTGATATTGAGCACTCAAAGCTTACAAGTAAAAGAGAAATCTACGAAACGCAAAGTAACTTCCTACAAATTTGCCAGCATTTTAAAATATTTTTTTCTATAAAAGTGAAAGTGCTACATTATCTCACCCTATTGACTTAATTTATTGTTTTTAAAGAATGACTTGTTTAATACAATTGTAGGTTAAATTACCTGGTAATATACTGATTGTGCATGAAAGATGCCACATAATATTAGAAATTCTACTGTCATGCAGAGATTATCTCAAGATAAATGGATTTAGTGAAGAGTCTGTGACCCTTTTTTCTCACAGTCCTATTGTGTAAGGAGATGAAATGATTGCACAAGAGACATTTTAAAACTGGGTTACTCTGACAGTTCCCTCTGTGAACTGCTTTGACAAACATTCAAAATTTAATCTGTTTATATTTAGCTGCTTCATTAATAAAAAATGCACTCCTTTTACATGCAAAAACAACTGCAGGGCGTCAGCGATAATGAAAAATGGATACATTCAACTTAGTTCCACAAAAAAGTTCTCTACTGCATTTCTCTTTTGCAAACTCTGCCAACCAAATCCATCATTAACAACATTAAATCCATAAGACATCAACCAACCTGAGGAGGAATGAAGGGAAAAGCCAGCCGAATAGCTTGCGATCAATTCCATCACTAGCTAAATCCATTTGAGATTTATGGATTTGTAATTAGCATAAAAATGAAGGAGCTCGATAACAATGACATTATCTCTGCTGAACTAATCGGTTTATTCATACATCAAAACAAGGCAAGATTAAATCTTTTCTTTAAAGACGCATAATGTTTGCACTGTATTTCGGTGTTTAAATACTTTGACAACACAATGCAACAATGGCAAAAGCCCACACAGATTTGGGATGCTTGTATCTTGGCATTAGGGGTATCTTATGTAGAATCAAGACACTGGGTGACCAATTTACCGTCACATGTATTTGGAAAAAAAGGACAAAGATTCATGGTGATAGGTCATTTGCTTCAGTGTGAAAATCCATGTTAAACCATATCAGCTGCAGCTATTTTGCAGGGGCTATCTGGGAAACGTCCTCGCAGCAGTCCCTCCTTACAGACAGACAGATGTACAAAGTGCAATTATTGTGCCACATTCAGGCTACCTGAGATAGCGAGGAATTGCTGTGCCATCTTGTGGATTCCACCGCTGCTTTAGAGAAAATGCACCATCTCATGATTGACATGATGTCATCTCCTTGTCAAGCACAGGAAAGGAGCTCAAGGGTCGGATTCCCTGACGGCTCGGAACCTGCGGAGAAATGCCAGGGAGCCTGCAGGCACTTGTGTTTTTAATAGAAACCCGGTCTAAAAAAGATCTGTCATTTCCTCATTCACTCCTTGGGTGACTTCTGGAGGCCATTAAGAGCAACTTTTCCCTCCCTAAGCATGCTACCACAAAACTATCCCAGGCATCCACCGGCGGAAGTCAGTGCACCTGCTTTTAAGGAGAGCTCCATCTTCAGATAGTTATTAATTTTAAGGAATGACTTGCAAATGTTATGCAAGAGCATCTGTCTGGATTTCCATATCGCAGTGTGCACATGTGGAGGCATGTAGCGCACAGTGCAAGAGACCAGATAAATTATGTTTGTGGACTGTTGATTAATGAGCTTACCACGCAGAAGTTGTTTTCACTTGTTTTCATAAATTTGTATAAACTATATGATAAGGAACATGAAGGAGGTGTGTGTGTGTGTGTGTTACAGTAAGTGGGTGAGTGAGTAATAGAAAATGAGAGCCTTGATCATGAAGTACAGTATGTGCAGGTACAGCATTTCATCCTCAAGTGAGAGCCACTCCATCTCTTCCTCTGCTATGTAAGAGTCTATTTCACCACATAATGTGTGCAATTAGGTTTTGTCCATGAATAATGTTTAATTCATTATAGTTTTATTCACAGCAGCTGTCACTGTTTGAACAAGAAATGCATCAGTAAGTGAATTTGTTGTTAGAGCTGATGTAAAGGGAACAGTATGCCTTGGTTGAATGGAGGTTCCTACATGATTAGTCTTATGTTCTGTAACTGGTCATGCGATGTAAACTGGCAGAAAACCTACTGGTGTAGTACAACACTGAGTGGTTCCCATGTCACTTTACTGAGATGGAGTTACAGGTGTTTGTGCTGATCACCTATAATGGCTGCACACATGGAGTAAACCAGTGTTGTAGTACTCGAGATTGTTCTTGGTCTCGAGACCACTTTTTGAAGGTCTCATCTCTGAATCGACTCCATTTTTAGTCTTGTCTCGTCTCAGATAAAGAGGACTCTGGATTTTATTTCAAAACCACAACTGCCTTTTGATTGTTTTATAGGCATTTCTCATGATATACTTATGGCAATAAAAGTGTTGCATTATTTACAATATTTAATTGTTGAATAGCAACAAAAGGGAGTCAGAGCACCAGCATTGTTGATGGCATTACGTGTTATTAAAATTTCATTTTGATTGAGTTAAGTGCTCAAATTCTCTATTTACTTGGATGTTGGTGATTATGGGCTACACAAATTATAGAAAACGTGCACTTTGTGCTGCTTATTTTCTTAATGATTAATCAATTATAAACACATCAAATAAAAGATTAAGGAAACTTGGAATTTGCATGTCTAGTTGCTACCTAATGCTGTGACAGCAGTGTTTGCCACAGAGTAAATCCAGTTATTACCTCTAAGCTGCTTGTGTTTTTATTACAGTGAAATGTATATCTCTACGAAAGTTTCTTTTAGATACTAAAAAAACCCACTAATTTCCTTCTGAACTTTCCAGATCTTGCAGTCTGGTAATCCTTCCTGTCAATTAGCAGCATACACTCCTGCTGCAAGCATTTGCAAATACTCTTTCAAACAAAGCGAAATACATCTTTGGTTCAGCTATCTTCCGCCATGATGATTCTTCATCGGATTGTTGGAGAGGACCGCTCACACAGGAGATAGCAAGCCGTGGCGGCCGGCCATGGACTTGGCTGCGCTTGCTGACTCAGAGGAGGACATTAGCATACAGCTGCCAGTAGCCAGGCTGCAGCTGCTACGGATGCCTTCCTTAGTTTGCTAAATGGAAGAGATAGTATGCCGGACTAACTTGTGTTGGAAAGATGGAGGGTTCATAAGGCGTGCTCTCACAGACCTCAGGGACCTTTGCCGATGCCTTCTCCCTGTCCTGATGACAGATAATATGGTGTTCTTAGGAAACAAATCTTAAGGATGGTCTGTTGTCTGAATGACATTATATATGGAAAAAAGGAAAACGTAAATCCTGTCATGTAAATATGGAAACACCTCCTGGCAAGCAGACACAAAAAGCATACATTTACAGATGTTTTAAGAAATATGGTCTCAGCAAATAGTTTCCTTTTACAGTGCGTTTTGAATTGATTTCTGCTTGTTCCCAATCCACTTTGAGAGAGCCATCTTTCCGTGTCTAGTTGAAGCTGAATCACATTCTGTCAGGGTTGAGGTGATGTTGCAGGCAGATTGCTTATCCGTCAGGATCACGGCAGACACAAACAGGTTGCTGATGCTGCTGCTTAAACCTGTCTCAGTCAGGCCTCGATCATCAAATCTGTCCCTGTCTACCATGATATATTGACAGCATTGCATTTGTCTCCCCCTTCCCCTCCAAGCTGAATTCCTGACCAATCCCTTGCTTGGTTATCGGGCCATCATAAAGAATGTATGACAGGACCTTAGAGCAGTGAGGGATGGCTCTGGTGAAGCCGGCAGTGCTGGTGAAGATGGAATAACGCAAGTGTGGCGGCACATGCCAGCTTGACTTACGGCCTTGATTCCTTTTTAAGACCACCTTGAGATCTCAGACTGTGGACACTGTTTGAGAAGTTGTTGAAATGAAAATGAAATGGATACAAATGTGATCTGGTGGAGGATCCTTCTGACAGCTGAATCCTCATCTTTAAACTCATTAAGTTTTCACACATACCTCAGTTGGTCCGGACTTTCGGACTTTTCAGTTTGGTCTGAACCAAAATTTCAGGTGTAAAAGGCGCCTCGGACCACGGTCCGGATCAAAAGACCAAATTTTGGTCCAATAAAAAGAGGTGGTCTCGGTCCGGACCAAATTAAACCATGGTCCGGTCTGTTTATGGTGTGAAAGCATTTTTTGGATGGTTCGGACTTTCGGACCAAATACAAGAAGCTCTGGCAGGCTCTCCCCCGTGTTACAAGACCGGGGAAGCAT
Organism: Gymnocephalus cernua; assembly: GCA_023631565.1. Classification (NCBI taxonomy): domain Eukaryota; kingdom Metazoa; phylum Chordata; class Actinopteri; order Perciformes; family Percidae; genus Gymnocephalus; species Gymnocephalus cernua. Next base: position 13,088,739 of record CM042445.1, read on the forward strand.
AGCTTGTGCTGTGTGTAGGCTACATGACAGAGTGTGTGGCGGATATGCGCTCAGAGCAGACAGCTGTCGGCTGGGCCTACATCAGCAGTTTACTTGTTCAGTGGTAGTAGATGTACAGTGTAGGTTTCCGTTTGTCTCTGAATAAATGCTCCAGAAAGAAAGTTCCCCCATCTTGCTTCTCGACATCACAACAAAACAAAAAGAGGCGCGGCAGTAGGGGAAAGCAGCAGTCAGCCGGAAAACCTCCAACACGGAGAGGGGAGACGAGAGGACGGGGAAGCCCGTCTACAAACCAGTCAAAGTATCTGGAGACGCAACTCACGTATGTGATGACGACAGGACCTAGTTTTGTCACGTATAGATCTTTAGTGCGCTTGCTTAACTGCAGTGTGAAACCAAAACTTACTGAATCAAATGTATACAATGTAACAAAAACATGAACCTTGGTCCGCACCTCGGTTTGGACTTTCATGTGTGAAAACGCCCTAAGACTTTGGTAACACTGAGATCTGCTTTATTTATTCCAAACAAAATCGATTTCTTTATTTGTATTTGTGAATTTAGTTTTGCCCATGACCACCAGAGACACATGTGCAGCTTACCCATTTACCAGAGAGGTGGAATTCCCAGAAAGTGTTGATTGGTCATGGTCAGATAAACTCAAACTGCAAGTTCTCTACACAAATTGTGATCTCCAGAGATAAAGCTTAGACCTAGATCAATACAATCGGCAGGATAGTGACGTCAAAACTAATTAAGATTGCCTGTGGAGCACAATAGTACCAATCTGTGCTGGGTGGGCCCAGTGTCAGCATGGGCTACCGCAAGGTTATTTTTCTTCCATTGTTTGAGGCTTAGAGACACCTCCAGAGGGATCCCTGCAGCCAAGACACTATTATCTGGCTAAGGTTTGGGACAATCGCACTGTCCCTCTCATTTCTTGTAAAGGTCCCTCTTCAATTAATCTAGGAGCCAAATCTCTTTATGCTCTCCTGTACGGACCCGATGAAAAGAGACTTTTTCAAAGGGCTTGTGAACAGGTTGGCTTTCTGTGTTGAAAGGTAACAAAAATGGATTATGTCATGGGGAAGAGCGGATGTAGCTGGGTGACTCCGATTGTGTCCAGATAACGTATTGTTGTCACGTCTGACATTGTGAAATATTGTGCTCGAAACATTCACAGGCCAATCTTAACATTTCATTTCAGTTAAGTCCAATTTGAGTAGAATAAGTAAGTTGAGAATAATTATTGTTCCAATGTAAATCAATGTGAGGAAACTGTTACTGCTGCAATCTTTAAATAACAAGATATGTTATTGATTTGTTCCTTTCTCAAACTGTGCTGCAAAAATGCCCCTGCTTGCCACGCTACCTTAACTTCTAAAATGTATTTAACTGACCACTGCAATTTGTTGACGGTAAATGGTTTTAGTTTTTTTAAGTGAATCATTATGCAAAAAGATACAGAACATTTGATAGTAACGTTTAGCACAGAGATAAGACCAATTGAAACTGTTGTTGTCTTAACCGACTGTGTTAGAAATGTAAAACATTCACCTTAAAAATGCCCCAGCTCGAGCACTCAAACAAGCCAAACCAACAAACAGCTTGTTTGTTACTAACAACAAATATTCTCTCCTTAACCAACCTTGGTTCAAAATAACCTTGAAAAATGCAAACGCGGCAATTTGTGTTGGGGTGATTAATTCATCTCTGAATGGCTGTGCCTGACTGCATGCGGAACACAGTAAGATTAATTTCGTAAATTTATGTATTTCGCAAAAGTGCTTTTCGAAAGTGCAAAGATGAATGTTTATTCAGATAAAGCAGCCAACATATGATGTTGCCCTAGCAGTGTATGCCCCCCCCCACCACACACACACACACACACACACACACACACACACACACACACACACACACACACACACACACACACACACACACACACACACACACACACACACACACACACACACACACACACACACACACACACACACACAGAGCAGTCAGTCAAAGTTGTTTTAAAGTCAAATGGATTGTAACAGGAACCCGAGATGCACTCTGTTCCTTACTCTGAGGATTAGGTAATGTGTAGTACAAAAGACGTATGAATAATTTATTGGCGACTGCATGCATTGCGGTCATGCACATACAAGAGTTAGTTTCCGAATCAGAGTGTGAAACCCTAAATATGTTTACCCTTTTTAGAGTTTGTGAAGGGTTGCATTGTGTGCAAGTTAATCGTTCATGCAAGCCTTTCATACAAAACAAAACGTTATACAAAATCCCTCTTTGTCCCCAAAAACATTTGAATTCAAAAAGGTTGGGTTTTAGATGCTACTTCCATAACCACTGTATTACTAATAATTACAAAAACATTAGTAATGACATTCTTTATCAACAAACGGTAGGGGAAAAAAAGCAACTGTCCGCACTTGCAGCAACTTAGATTTGCTGAACAAGGAAAACTTCAGGTGTTTCATGTGATTAGTTTTTTCAGTTGAATTGACAAAGCACTTTTGCTGTATGAAGAAAAGCTACATTATGATATCACTGTAGCTCCCTGTGCCACATTGAGAATTTTTTTTTTTTTTTTTTGCCTTGAAGAAGCACTATAATGGGGACTTCATCTTTTTTTCTTTTAGGGCTATTCTAGAAAAAGGTGCCAGTGTCTGAGGTCCCAGTGGTACCTATTACGGCAGCCTAGTAGTCATTAATCACGGACGAGTATGCATTTCAATGCAGCGTCCGCCCAGAGTTTCCAATAGCCATTCATTAACAGTTTCCACCGCCATCTCTTTTCTTAGCATCTGCCCCCTCCTCTCCATCGCTCCGCTCCCACCTGGACTCTACGGATTTGGTCCTTTTCTTGCTGACATACCTGCTTTTTATTTCCTGTGTAGACGAGGGTGTGCTCACTTTGCAGGGCTTTTATATAGTGTGTTAAAGATGTTAAGCTAACCTTTGCAAAAGTTCTCCACGTCTTTGCTTTCTCTTGTCCCTTTTTTGGTTGTTGTTTATAAGTATATAGTGTTGGGTGTTTATGTGAAAAACACTGTCTGGTGGGAACTGACAGCATGCTGTCTTTAATTGCATACATCTATCTTTTGGTCGGAACCAGGTGTACACGCAGCAGTGAGGCAGACGTAGAAATGGTTCTTTTGGAATTAAAGACACTGAAATACTTTGAAGCTGTCATATAGAATCAGCAAGAGAACAACCAAACTTGTTATTCTTAACTGTAAAAACATTTCTGTTCATACTGCTGCTGTTTCATTTCATTCAACATGGGAAAACAATCTGTCAAACATCATGGAATAGAGTAGCCAGTGGGGAAATTATACCCATTAGTAATGGTCCCCAAGATCTCTCGGGGGCTTTCCATTATATTTATTGACTTTTTCCCTTCTTGTCTCAGTGTTTTTTTTACATTAAATTAGAGCAGTGTCAGCATCTGGTAAAGTAGCAGAAAACCAAACCAAAGCACAAATACATTTGTAGTTGGCAAGGTTTTTGGGTTACACTTTACTTGAAGGTATCTACATAAGAGTGGCATGACACTTGGCCTGAACGTGTCATAAACATAAACAAGTCATAAATGTTTATGACATAACGCTTTAGTAAGTGTCATTCGGTATTTGTCATGACAAGGTAGAGTTAGGGTCCATGTGTCATGACTGTGTCATGTCACTCTTATGTAGATACCTTCAAGTAAAGTGTTACCGGTTTTTGTTTCGCAGAAACTCAGACAGAAAAGCAATATTTTATTTGGTTGTTTTAATCAGAATTTGTGTAAAATGTGTTTTAAATCATTTCACCCAAGTGATTATTAAACTGTCAACGTTTTCCAGGACTTTAAACTGCCTCCTTTGCCTACACATATCATAGTTTGATCTTTTAAATAAACCAAACTGGGCCATTTAAAGAAATGTGTGGAAAGTCTCATCTAGATTTAGAGCAATTTGCCTTGACACACAAGAGCAGCCAGCCTTTTAACTTTAAATTTTTTATTTAACCTTTATTTATCCAGGTTTATCCAAGTCGATTGAGAGCAATTTCTCATTTGCAACGACAACCTTTCACATTCAGAACTGGAAGCTGCCCAGTACAGTCTGATTTGCTGGCCACTGAGAATCTCCACTGGAGCCATTGGGGACCCAAGGGCCTTGGCCTCAGTGGTGGTAATGAGGGAGGGACAAGAGATTTTATCCAGCTGGGGATTGAACCGGCGACCTCTCGGTCCCAAGCTCGCTTCTCTAACCTCTAGGCCACCACTCCCCAAACTGACCTATCTGATCACCCAAAAGCATGTTTGTTGTCCCTCATTATGAAGACTGATTTACCACCAATTACAGCAGGTGGTGCGACAAAATCATGGTGCAAACCTTGACCCCAAACCTTGTTTTATATTGACTTTCTCTATGATTTCCTCAGTGATTTTGAGTAAGCCTCATGAACTCTAGTTAATTTAATAATTTCAGGTTAATAGTTTAGTTAAGTAGCAAAAACTTATTATCAAATTGGACTTCCATGGCACCAGCGGAGCACTATTTTCTGCTTTCGCTTCCTTAGAAATGGGATATCAGGCATTTTGAGAAGGGTATCTTCGATGGCCAAAAACCTGACAACCCAAACCTGAGCGAATTGGCTTTCTGCACTGATTGATTAGGTGGAGCTCTCAGCTTTCTCATTGAAATGCATCAGAGAAGGGAGTAACTTTCCTCTCAAAATAATTTGCTTACAATTACAGTGAACCTCCCACCTCGGCAGCACCTTACTTAATATCAATCACCAGAAGAGGGATAACCCGAAGTGCTGATCAGCAGATACTGTAAGCAGGGAGATCCCTCCTCCTCAGCTTACCTCGTGTCATATAGGACATTAACCCTCAGAGTTAGATTTCCCTCGGCAGCAGCCTAAACAAAATGATTGCCAATCATTTGTCGTCAGCTCACCAGAAGATTGTGGGTGTAAGTCTGCATTGATTAAATGGAGAGAGAGAGAGAGAGAGAGAGAGGGGGAGAGAGAGAGAGAGAGAGAGAGAGAGAGATAGAATTTTGATTCCTCCTCCTCTGCATGTTTATTGCAGCAGCTGGACAAGGGAGTAGGTTACTCTAGTACTCCAGTATTTTTGACCATTTTAAGAAGAGGGGAGAAGATTTCTCTTTGTATGATTTCATGTCAAGTAAAGATGGGCTTTGCTGTTGTCGTCACGACTCATTTAAAAATAGACAGAGAAAAGAGAGATATTTGCGCTACGCAGCAGTCACGCTGAACTTCGGACGTTTACCACTGTGGTGCCGCGATGTGTGCCGAAAAGATGTCGCTTGCTTGCCACTGCTGTGCCACTGTTGTAACACCTATACCTTTCATACAATATGGCTATTATTCAACTTTTAAAGATATATTATTAGAACAATTATCACTTTTCCACATTTCTTACAACTGCACCTTCTTCTTACAAATTTTAACTAGCGATCCAGTTTAGCTTTAGCATTAGCTTTAAAAAAAACTTCAATTGCACATCTTTTTTAAATTCGTGGTATTATTCAACTTTTCAATGAAATTCATCCTTTCCCACTTTTCCAACTATTGTCACTACTTCAACAGCTTCTTACGGATTTAAGCTATTAATCCAGTTTAGCTTTAGCAATTTAGCTATTCAGCATTCACACGCCTTTTCTGCAGGAAATGCATTTTCTATTTATAATTTATTCTACTACTACACTCACAAAGTTAGCACAGACTTACATTTTTTGAACTTTGGAGTTTCTACATGATCAAGAAATGAAAATACCCCTGTGGCCATGTAAAGAATGGCAGAGCCATTACTCATACCCTGGAACAAAATTAATAGGCCAAAGTCTACCATACTGTGGGTGTGTGAGTAATGCAGGGTCTTGGCTGCTGGTACGTTTCAGAACAGAAGCTAACAGTACTTGCCAATTCCACGATAAATATCAAATAGTCTGGCAGCACATTTTGGAAATTGAGCTCCATGATGGAGTGGAAATTGCCATCAGGCTGATGCATTGTTAAAGACAAGCGGGAACAGCTGGTGGCCTTTTCTAAGATAATCCAACTCTTGATGTTTTTGGACTTCTTACTCATGGTTAGAGCCACCCTCTACTACTTCCAACAACAAACTTCCCCTCCGTGGATTATAAATGAAAATGCATTTTATTCACATCAACAATTTATGCTCACACACATGCTTACCATGCAGGATGAAAAGCTAGAAACAATTTGGACAAGTAGTCTAAGAGTTTGCAGATATGCAGAATCTTAACTACTGCTCCATTAACACACAGTAATGATGCATGCCATCCGTCTGTTTGCCTGTTGGTGATTTGGAGATGGCACACTGTTGCATGCCGTATGCCCTCTCTCATTCTGGCCAAAATTTGAAGCCTCACAATTGGAGGAAAAAGAGCAAAAATAACAAAGGTGCATCTGAGCTGGAACGAACAAAATGGTCCATGCTGTGAGGACTCAGGATTTATGGATCAGAGAAAGGCAGAGAAAAGGGCTGTGTGGAAGCCCACTGTAGCATTCTTTTTCCATATTGTGAAATATATCTGTCTGCAGCACCTTTGGAAAGCTCACAAGCAGATTGAACCGAAGACATGTTTTCTTTATGTGAGAGTCAGCCTCTGTGATATGCATGGAAAATGCTATTTTTACCCTCAACTGTTGTTTATGGGAAGCAAGTGTCAAAAACTACTTCAGTCTCCAAAGTGAATTTGATAAAAGTAACAACATGAAAAGTGCATGCTCTTATTTTCGATCTCAGTGCGGCATGAGAAATCAAAATTTGTGTTTGTGCGATTCTGGAAGTCGACTTCCGGCCTTGAAGTGTGAAAAATGTATGCAACACAACACGAGAAAGCAGATGGATTTCTCAGCTGAATTTGCCTATTATTAAATTATATCAGCACACTGAGTCGCGAGGTGTACAGCCTAATTACTATGCTTTTGAAAAATACTGTTGTTATTCTAGACTCATACAAAATTGAGGATGATGTCGAGAATACGTTCGAATGCGGGAGAATGCATAATGCATGCCAGAAAAAACTTTATAAGGTTTGTAGGACTGTGCTCATGATATTCCTACAATTATGCCTTTGAACTCATGGCATTGACTTCATAACAAGAGAAAGGAATTATTTTAAGAACAATATTAAAGTAATACCCTCTTTGGAAAATGTCATTTTGGTAGCGCCGTGTCACATTTTCCACAGCATTATCCTGTGAAGTGAATGTCCCCTGAGAGACTGATCAGTGTGACTAACTTCCTCCGTTGTATGGTTTTGTACCTTAGCACAGTTTCCTCTATCTACTGAGCGAGTGCTCCAAATACAGTTTTCCCTGCTAAGATAAGAGCTGGATAATACGTTTGTTGTGTCAGTTCCTGGAATTACTTGACTCTCCTATTTGTCTCTGTTGTTTTGGATACTATACTGGACGCTGCTCAGTATCTCTCACTCTGTAATTAATCACAGGTGGTGGTGTACTATCAACCTTGCCTACACTTATCTGGATGTTTAGCCTAACATAGACAAAGGAATTACATTTTGCCCCTATGATGCCAAGCGGTTAATATGTACATGTGCGTTATAGACCAGGGCTATTTATTCATAGGGCTCTTAAGGATTTTCTAGCCATGTCAGGATAGTTGGATCCAAGTAGAAAAGAGTGATTTAAAGCTGCATTAATCAAAATTTTAATAGAAACAACATTAAATCAAATGACTACATCTATGACATGTGAAACGTTTGTTTTTGTTAAAGAGGGTAAAGAAAATCTCAATACTCAACACTATCGAATCGCAATACTTCTAGAATCGCAATAAATTAAAATCGTACAAATCGGTGTATTGTGCAATAATCGAATCGTCCCAGCCCTATCAACTAGTATGATAAGCATAGTTTCATAGCAGGAGTTCACTTAATTAAAATATTAATTATTTGGTTCTTTTTTGCAAGCTATTTTCAAGTATTGTGTCGATAAACCTATTAGCTTCAAATACATTATTCACAACTGAATGTGTAACCAGACAAATCAACCCACCCCCTGACCCAACCCGCTCTGTATCAGCTTCCACTAACCCTGTGTGTAACCTGGGGTAACACTCATCACAAACTGTTGTAACATCTTGAAGCCTGTCGGAGCTGCTTTCTAATGACTGCTTTTCCTGCTGCGTTTGATGAGTAACTTGTCACTCTGCCATCTACTGTCGAAACTCGAATATTTTGATACATTTGAGACCGAAAACAGGAAAAGTACTCCAGTGCTTTTCTTGCATCACCTTAAAGCCCCGGTAGCTTTTGGGTGAAATGATTGAGCAGCAAACTCCTGCTCCATATCAGAGCTGAGAATAACGTGCACCAGGAGGCAAGAGAGGCACTGCATCGGGGACCAATTTACATCATGACACTTTCACGATGGAGCCTCAGAGGTGGAGGTGACTTGCACTGAGCATTCGAAAATGATGTGTGGATATATTTGAATATTATAATTTTATTTTATAATTTAAATATGTCATTCTGTGCTGATCTCCGAAAAGCATTAAAATCCGTGGAACATGCAAATCACTCAAAAAAAACGGGCATTTACTATGATGATAACTTCCTTGAAATGCCAGTATTTCAAAAGAGCACTAAAGCACACTGCGGTGGTATTATGTTTAAATTTCTTACCAACAAATGAGCTCAAAGGGCATACAAATTGCATCGCACTGCAACATTTGTAATTGATTTTTAAATATCTGACTACCAAGCGGTACATGTTCATTTTCACATTAACAAATCTGCTTTTGAATGTCAAATCAGTCCACGCTGTGATGAAACTATCATTAAGTGACAAGAATATGCTGTTACCATCATACCTTTCTTTTTGAGAACATCAAGCCTCTTTTTGAGCGCCTCCTGCTCTGTTTTTGATTCAACAGCCGATTTAACATTCGACCCAGTTTCAGCGAGGTTCTCTACTGGGACACAACCCAGAAGTGTCATACAGCAGAACCAGAATAATAAAGCCCTCCACTCTGGATATGAAAGCAAACGATACTCTGTTTATGCTCTATAGATTAACACACATAGAAGCACAACATCTTTCTGTACGGGTGATTTGCTTATTTAAGAAGCACACAGAGTTGCCAGCTTGCATTATTGCAATCAATGTGGATGAAAAAAGAGGCACAGAGGAAAAAGACAGGATATGTACAGTGTAATCCAATACGCACGCATCTCATTTTGAAGGCTTATTATGCACACCCTGCCCCTTGGATGTTAGTTTGGCATGGAAATGACAGCCAACAATTTTATGCGACCCTTAGGAATGTAATTAGTATTATAATATAATGTAATTAGTCTTACCATGCCTTGTAATCGCACAAGGCTCGGGATATCAATAGTTAATGTGCAAACTGGATCACAAACAACCTGATTACATTTTCTAACTTACTTTCAAAGAGCAAGGAGCAGTCTGCCAGCAGGTCTCCTAGGGACTTGAATGTTTTTTACTGAAGTTAGCGAAGTACATTTTGTCTATGAGGTAAGCTCCGGCTGGAACCATTACCACTGGTTTAATTATACAGTAGTAATGCTGATATTGACAATGTAGTCTTCAATATGTGTTTAACCTAAAGGAGTTGGGAAATCTAAACATTTAAGGCAGTGTTTTAATGTTATGCCCTTGTGGCTAAAAAAAAGAGCCGCATTAGATTCATGAATTGGTTAAAAAGCTCAGAATGTAGTGTTGTGATAATAGCTACCACAGCAAGACACTAGTGTAGAGCAGGGACTCCCAAACGTTGTTGTCCACTGTACCCCCACAGCCCTGTGAGATGAACGTACACCCTCAGTGATACCACGCATCATGTTCCGGATGCTATTTAACACAATTCATTCTATAAAACGATTATGTTTTCAATTGAACTGTCAGTGTGTAGGTTGTTTTGGTCAAGTTTACATTTGTACTCTAGTACTTGGAGTGTCTGGAGGTGCAGGTTTCACACATTCATCCATTACTTAGCTATTTTTAGCTAAACATTTAAAGCATTTATCAGGTATATTTAGACATTTCAACTACAGTATTTATCCATTGCTTTTAGCTAGCTGTTTCAACTCTTTATCCGTTAATTCAGCTATTTCTACCATTTATCCCAATATTATTTATCTTAAAAGTAACGGAAAGCTAAAACTTAAAGTAATGGATAAATAATTATAATAGCTAACTATTATTATTATTATTACTTTCAGCTAACTGTTTGGATATCAGTTCGCTGGCTGCTAAATTCTCATGCACTCTCAATCACAATATGTTCAGCTGTTAACAGCTGAGTCAATATCATTTGTTTTGTACAAGTTGAATCTAGGATTAAAATCTGTATTTACTGCTACTCCACAGGGGCTCTATGCTAACTTTTTTTCCCAAGAAGTGCATGAGTTTCTAAATGAAAAACGTTGGTAGCACTAGGGGTTTCACCAACTAGTCGACTCCTGTAACTACTAGTTGGCTCTGTTGGCTGGCGTCAACTGGTCGTGGACATTTGGTTTTTACCGTGCCCAGCTTGGCCAAACTCTCTTGATGACAACTGGTCTCTTGATGACAACTGGTTATTTTAGTTATTTAGTGATCCTACATAGTATGACCTGCCACAGTAGAATTCTTGAACTTTCTGTGTTAAAAATTAAAACTTTCATTGTTACCTACAACTCCTCTCTCTGCGTCTTTCTTACATAACTACTACTATTGTAAAAAAACTTGGCAACTACTAAAAACCTGTAGTCGTGGGCGCCCGGATAGCTCAGTTGGTAGAGCAGGCACCCATATATAGAGGTTTACTTCTCGACTCAGCGAGCCCCGGTTTGACTCTGACCTGCGGCCCTTTGCTGCATGTCATTCCCCCTCTCTCCTTCATCTTCCCCTTCTTCAGCTGTCCTGTCAATAAAAAAAATTGTAGTAGTCGTGCCCCTAAGGAGCACACATACATATTTATTTTGTGGTACATTTATGATGTGCAGGTGGAGGGTGGGGGGTGTGGCCTTGACCAACCTCCACTTTGCTCGTTTGAAAGCCATGATGTCTCTCTCTCATGGGTTGGCCAAATTCTCTGGGCGGGCAAAGCAGAGAAAGGAGAGGTAACCTTGCTCCTTATGACCTCATAAAGAGGAGATTCCAGAACGGCTCATCTGAGCTTAATTTTTCTCAAAGGCAGAGCAGGATACCCAGGGCTCAGTTTACACCTATCACCATTTCAAGCCAATTGGGGACCATGGGCAGGCTGGGGGAACTCATATTAATGTTAAAAAACCTCATAGTGAAATTTTCATGCCATGTGACCTTTAATGTAATGTCTCATACCCTATATTTGTTGTAATATAAACATTGTCTTGTCTTTTGTCTTTACTCAAGAACTTTATGGGAGATCAGTTAATTAGTTTGTTAGTTAGTTCATTGGTATTGCTCGTCCTGATGTGCATAAAACGTAATGAAGCAAATAATTCCTCTTAGTTCTTGCTGTGATGTTTTAATCATGTCTCTAGTGCTTTCATATCAGTGATGTAATTACTGTGGCTTCAAGAAGAGTCAAAGTTATTTTCTTACTGTCAAAATGACATCGTTGTCACTAATGTGAGTGTGAAGTGACACATTTTTACCTGAAATGCATTTAGAATGCCGCGTAGAATAGGTGCAAAGTAAACGACGTATGCAAGATCCATACACACATGAGCACAAACAAGCTTCTCTGTAATCTAGGGCAGCTTGCTGTAAATTACATTGCCTCAGTAGTTGTTTTGAGTGTCTTTGAGAGAGCATTTCTTCTCTCCAAGCATGTTTCCGCTATCCAGTCTCCAAAGTGTTACCGTCATAATTAGCCTAGATTAATGAGGAGGCGACTTCAAAATGAAACCTATGAATAATAAAGGTGTTGTTATACAAACACTGTTTCATATTTAATTGTAATCTTGCATGGCACTCACATGGGATAGTAAAAAAAAGCATGTTATCAAATTTATTAAGGCCACGCTGACTATTTGTGCCCGTGAATAATGATGAAGGGGAAAACCACACTTTTTCCATCTTGTCTTGTTATATATCAAACGACTCTATTTCTGAATGAGATTTAAGAAGCCTCATAAGTCGATAGTTAAATTTCCCTTTTTATTAATTGGCCTAGGAACGAAAAGACTTCAATACATACACCTAACATGAAGCACTGCTCCTTTATCTCTCTATGATTGGCAGTATGAAGTATTGGCGCTGCTGAATGGCAACGGTGTTTGCTAGCCTACTTGATATGCGATTTGCGGTTGGCATTAAATTACTAGACTTACCCGAAGAGGAACGGCTGCTGTCGTCGTCATCGTCGTCGTCATTGTCTGTGATGTCCTCCACCACGCTGGCAGGGCTGGGACTCTCTTCAGTTTGTCCGGCGGCAAGGCTGACACTGGCTGCTGCTGTTGAAGTGCTTAGCCTTGCGTCACGTAGGTTATCAAACGCGGTGCATTGTTCGGCTTTGAAATAAACTCCATGTGTCGCCAGATGTTTCATCAAATTCGACGTGTTAACTTCCTTGCATGACATTGGTTTAAGGCATCTGTTGCATGTCGCAGAGTCTGCATCCTTAGGGCCCTGACAAACCAACTCGATAAACGGTGTTGAGTCTGTTTGGTGTGTTCCGTGCCGTCAGTCAGGACTCAGTGACCAATCTGATTGGTGGAGTGCTAACCCGGAAATGACGAGCGGGATGAATGCAACGAACAGCCTCTGAAAATCTGACAAATCTTTTAAACTGACTGTCGATCTGAAATGAAGACAGATTGAGCAACTGCATAGCCTATTTCTCGCTTAAAATGTTTTCAGAAACAAGTTTCGGTGAACTACTTTAGTAAAATATGAGATTGTCTTCCGAAAGATGCCAAGCCAGACCCAAGTGACGCGTTCGTCATTTCTGGGTTTCATTTTTTTTGGGCGACAATACAGATTAGCGCCTCCTGCTGTTATGGAGACGTATCACGTCTCGCATAGAACATACGTTCAAGTCGGCGTCGCTTCGGTGTGTTCCAAGGCACTTTTTTTGACCAACTCGGGGAGACTGATCAGTGCAACTGCCTTTTCTGCCGACGGTTGGCCATCGGGTTGGTGTGTCAGGGCCATTAGACGTGAAATGTTGACGCCGGAACACCAGGGGGCTGTAAAAGAAAATGTCAGGCACCGAAATTTTTGTTCTTATTCGGTCTCATTACTACCGTTTACGTCGGAACCGGTGCCCTATTGGCACCGCGTTTTGGTACCCAACCCTAGTCAGAATACATTAAAGACTGCCCCTTTCTCACCTTTCGCAACACTTACAGATAATTAAACCCATGGGGAAACATTGTGAGTCTACTCAGAGGTCAGAATGGCTTGTATAACTCTATAACATGATCATAATGCAAACACTGGCTTCTCTTCACTCAGGAGCCTAAACACCCTTCAAACTATTTATATATGTATTTATAAGGAAAGTCTAAGGAGGAGACTTTAAACAGTCCAAGTTACTACTGACCTTCTAAAAGAACTTTTGTGACACATTGTTACAATAATTGGTCTTTTAAGGTCTTACTTGGGATGTTCTGTTCATACCAATTTTTATACTTGGATCACAAACATTCCTGCACACATGAAATATTCAGTAATTTGTGGTGTCGAATATTACCACAGAGTTAGTGCTAGTGGGAAACCTACACCAAATGGGATGAATGAGTAGAGGTTGCCTTCTGAGTGAAAGAGCCAACATATTTCCCTCATTTCTACGTCTTGAGATAGCTCCCTTGATGGACCAGTGTTGCATAAATCACTTATGAAAATAGCTGCTGGAAAATAATGTAATGTCTATTTTTGTTTTCTCTCTTTGAAGGCTTCCTAAAATGTGGAACCCCCCCCCCCCCCCCCCCCCCACACACACACACACACACCAAAAAAACACATATGTGCTGATCATTGATTTTGGAGCAACAAACACAAAGCACCGTGAGACCAGTGAAAAGTGGAGAGAAAGTGGAAGAAACTTTTCCTCAGAATCCAGGCCAATGCTTTACCCCTCTGCCAAGTGCTGTTTTTTTTGTTTTGTTTTATTCCATGATGCCAGTGATGCTCTATGATAAGGTCTTTGTTTGAACTGAGTAGAAGCCCACACACAAATACTTTTCTCTTAATTGGGGTATTTAAAGGATGAGAGTGGGTAGGAAGAAGACGAAAAGCTTCAGAACAGAAGTAGGAAGCCTAAATTTGATCTCCGGCAAAGGCGGAGTGTGACTTCCAGCCAGTCACGATCTTACTTGCTTGAGATCAAGTTTGTGATGCTTCTCACTGCGGCATGTCCTCGAGGAGTAAAACCCCTTCAGGAGTTATTGGTAGTTGACCAGCAGGCATTAACAAAGACAGTTCATGGGTTTGGCAGCATGGACCCTCAGGGCCTTGGCAATTCAGAACCAGGTTTGTTTGATCTATAGAGAACACACCGTCGATGTCGGCACCGGGAATGGTTATTTCCCCTGGGAAGCAGCCAGTGGGGACGGCAGAATCCAAGAGGCTAAAAATATATTTGTGAGAGGCGATTACAGGTATAAAGTCGGATGTGAGCAGTGGAAAGGCTTTGAAATGCTAAATGTGTGTCCACTCCCCAGATACTGCACTTGAAAAGGGATGATTGTCATCCTCTGTGATTTGCTCTTTCACTTGCATATAAACTATATAGATTTGCACTTGACGTAATTATTTCTAGTATGGCACCAAGAAAATTGTGCTGGGATGGACAATGTAGTTCATGTAGTGTGGATAGGATAGTTACAGACCAATAGCAAAGGCAAACCTAAGCTAAAACATAACCATCTACAAATAGCATGCGTAGCGCGATTTTAATGACTAACAATAATAACTAGAATGCAATGAGCTATCAATTAAATATTAGCAAACACAAAGGCATTGGTGTAACCTATATAAATGGCAGGTTACAAGTGATACGTGATAAGACTGTAACAAGCATTTAAACAGAATAAACAACCAAAATACTCAGTGCACAGCACAGGAACACTAGCTATTAGAATGTAAAACACAGTTCAAACTGACTATTACAGGCTAGCAGCTAGCTCTGAATCCCATTGTTAACGAACAGAAACCTAAAATACATTCACATCTAACTGTGTGTAACCTAACACAACAATTGAACTTACATTTCCATGGACGCACACACTAGAAACAAACTGTCCATCAGAAATCGCTGTGGTCTAAAGTCAAGTCCAGCTGATGTCTGCTCCTCACTGCTGCGTTCAGGGGCGTCGTCAGTGTCGACACAGATGCATGCACAGGGGCATGGCCTTTTTATGTAGTACAGTATCATAAAAGCAATGAGACTGCTATAAAAAAAAAAAAAGAAACCGTCAGTTTCATCAGCAACTGGAATCTGAGCGAAGAGATAATTTCACTGAATAGCTTTAGTATTGTCTGCAGTGCTCGGAATACATCTGCATTAATGTGCTGTACCCTTTTTATCTGCCTTTCCTGTGGCCAAATTGCCTTTGGTCTGTAACCCTGGCCTGCATGTAAGAAAAAATGTTAAACAGATGCTTTCCTTATCAGCAGCCCCTCTAAATTCTTTCTATGTTCCTCCTCCTCTTGATTAAGAGTAGCCCCAGACACAAAAGAGCAAACACACTTATCAGACAGGGATCAGGGAAGAAAAATAACCCTTGCCGTGAAGGCACCTCTCCTCCCCCTTTTTCTGTGACTTCCCCAGCCAACAGAGGGAGGGGAAAAGCGGTCGAGGAGGACACATAAGTGCGGGGATGAGGAACAACTTGTCAAGATGGTGGATGATAAACTCAAAGCTCCATGTGGGTGGAAGAACTGAGGGATGCAGCTAGCCCCTTGGGTGGCTTTACTCACGTTTGTAACAAATGAGACTTGTGTCGCATTGGCATTCATCTTTCAGACCTTTTTGGCAAGGTTTTACCTTACATAGCGAAGTCACAGTGTGTGCAGGATGTGGTCTGCAAGGGCACCACCACAAGAGCTTCAAAAAACTGCTGTCAGAATGCCAAAGTGCATTAAATAATCATGTCAGCTAACTAAATGCAAGCTCCTCCATACTTGTTTGCAACTAAATTGTTCTTTGAGAAACTGAGCAGAAGTAAACTAAGAAATCTCACAGGGATTTAAAACACCCTGGCAAGAAGACAGTGGCTGCCTGTATCATTCGCAGTCTGTCAGTAAACTTTAAAGGGTGAGGTGAGGTAGCATGAATGACACTGGCAACATGCAATGTGATTTCACAGATCTAAGAATAAACCCAACTGTTGCCTCACCACGCTCGCACGTAGAGTTGCATTGGAAATTTGCTAATGAAGTGTTGAGGCCAGAAATCCTGGTGTACTTCGCCACATATCGTCTATCTCCTTTTTGTTTTTTTGTTTTTTTGTTTTTCCACTCTGCTACATTTGTCCACAAGCAAAATCATTATCTTCCTTATAAAGGAAGTCGGTACACCTTGTGGGTTTTAGCATCAAGGTGCAAAAGTTCTAATCCCCCCCCCCCCCCCCCCCCCCCCCCCAGTATGCAGTAATTATTTTTCATGAGGATTGAAGTAAACAAAATGCAGCATTACTTAACCATGTCTCACTCTGGACACCAGAGCACTTAGTGTATTAAATATAGGTTTGAACAATGGCTTACAAAACCCAGGCCCACATAATAAAGAATTAATGAACTATTTGCCAGGGTGATGCATATTAAGCTGTGTTTAAAAATCTGTCAGGCAAGGTCTCGACAGCCACTTGGTCGGGATGATGAATTTCAAAGTGGGATGAGACATCAATCACTGTCCTGTGGCGATTGGTTGTTTGTGTGTGCGGCGGTGGCCCTCCATCTCAGCGAGGCGAAGGTTGGCTGATTGCTCCCTCTGCCTCTCTACATTCATTGTGGCTACCTGACACCATGTTATACACCCGATGCTGAGCGTGGAAATGCTTATTTACACTCTGCTGGGCCGAGACTCCACATACGCAATATCATTTGGGTGTCTTGATGCTGAATTGGCTGGTGTGTCGGTGCGAGCGGAGCAGGTTTAGCAGTCTGGTTATTGCCTCCCTTGCTGCTTTTGCCCATTTATTCCAAGATAGGTTAGATGGAGGAGTGTTGGTTGTTTGTTTTGTTGGCCTGCCTGTCTTCTGGCCCTGCTGCTACGATAGCTGACTGACAAGTGGTTAAGATGTCTCTTTGTGCTTATCAAAAAGTTGGCACACAGAGGTGAAAAGCTTTGCTCTGGATCTGCTTTGAAGCTGCAAGAGAATTCAGGTTTTAGAGTCACGACAGCAGGCGAAAGCACACATGAAATGGCACTGCAGTGTATAAAAAGTCCAATATGTTTATTATCATAACCTCCAATACCCATCAACTATGTAGATGTAATTACAATATTGTGAATCAACAGATTTATTCTTATGAATTTAGCTTTGCATAATGTCCAGTATGTCTACATCATTTGTATTGTAACTGCAAATAATCATATGATTATCACTGGATTGTTACTTACTATTCAGCTTTTCTCCTTGTGGGCATTTTCTTTGTCCTGTTGTTATTATCATCATCACTTATGTTGCACATAATTATAAAGATTTTTGTTTTACTGTTTTCTGGTTAATACTTTTCCACAAGCTATACAAATGTGGAAAAAGTGTTCCCAAATCTAATTATCGCTTTAGTATTATTTGGATTTGTGGTACATCTAATATATAAAAGCCTGGTTAAACCTGCAATGTCAATGTGTTACAGAGAAGTGGCAAATCTTCAAAGCTGCTGAACAGGAAGGAGAATCATGTTTACTGACTCGGTTTATTTGCCAAATGAGAAGAAAATGTTGTCATATCACAGCGCTCTATATTTTTTCTTTGACAGAAATGGAGCAAGAATAGATGACAGAGGAGACTACAGATTGAACTGGCTTCTTGAGGCAGCAAACTTATTTTTAATATTGAATTTTTGTTACACGTTCATATAGGCATTCGGTCCAATAGCAGAGGTGTGGACACGAGTCACAAATTTGATGACTTTAGAGTCTACTCGAGAA
Organism: Gymnocephalus cernua; assembly: GCA_023631565.1. NCBI lineage: Eukaryota > Metazoa > Chordata > Actinopteri > Perciformes > Percidae > Gymnocephalus > Gymnocephalus cernua. The sequence goes on from CM042445.1 coordinate 13,106,857, forward strand.
TTTCAGAAGATTTGTGGCTTCGCTTGGACTTGAGCCTTTTGACTTAAAAATACTTGATACCTTGCCCCAAACTCAAAGATTAAAATTTTTTATTTAAAACGTGTTTTTCAAATAAATAAATTTCCGTTGATTTCCTGAATCAACTAACGCTATTAATTCCAAGCAAGTCTATACTTCATGAACGCATCATTTCCCAGATCCACTATAACTAATCGCTATGTCGCTGAGTGCCAGTTGGAAAATGATGACACCAAAGATAATTTTGTTTGCGTATAAAGACTTCATAAAGCTATTGTTAGGTACTTAACAGCGGAGACCAGGCTGCCAGCAGTATCATTAGGTGTCGTCAGTCAGGTGGCAACACCATAACCACATTAAAAGTTTGTCACTGTCATTTCATATTATTTAATTTCTCATTTGTGATGTCCAGGAGTGACTCTATTTCATATTGCAATGCTATGCTCACTGATCCAAAGTCATTTACACACTTTAGTCAAAAATAGTACTACTGTTACAATGCATCAATAGAATGGGGAGCGTCAAACAGGAGGAGGTGAAAGACGAAGTCAGCCGAGGAATTCTTGTCCAGCTGTGATCTGTCCTAGCATGTTGATGCACATCCTCTTTGTCCTCTTTGTACTGAATGGCTCTCTGAAACCATGCATTTGTGCCAAATACTTAATAAATTTGCATCCAGAGTTGGAGTTTTCTTCAAATTACTTTGTGCTGGAAAAGGAAATTATGAGAAAAATGTGCAGGGAATAAATATACTTAAGCTTAACTGAGAAAACGCTGTCGGTACACACAGGTGTTGTGGTGCTTTTGTTCGGAACATAGTTTCCCTGATGATCACATGTGCTACTGTAGATCTCATTCTTTTGAAACATTTTCTTCTTGACAGAGCATTTTTAATGCCATTATTTGCATAATCCTGTCATTGTAATAGAGATGCCATGGACACCATTGAGCTAAATTAGTAGCCAAGAATTTGCCTGACCTTGGAGTCATGTACCATCTCTGCCTTTATATAAAATGAAGAATGATGGAGGAAAATAACATTACTGATATAATAAAAAAAAATTAAAACCTGTTATATTCAATAGAATGAATATCGATGAAGCAATACACCACATGAAACGGGTGATATTAACCATTAAACAAATGTCTTTCCCTATTTCTTTACCAGACAAACTCGTACATCAGATCAGATTTGTGTGGTTGATGTTGTTGGTATGGTCTTAGCTGTAATGCCTCCTCCAGATGGCCCTCCTCAAATGAGCTATTCTTTTCCCAACACCATGAAGAAAGCAATGTGAGTGCTCAGAGTCTTGACAGTAACATATATTTCAAGTTTGTTGCTGTGCCCTTCACAGAAGTAGTCTTAGGGGTGTGAGCATTATTAGAGTCAAATTAGAACCCCACTGTGTTTGAAACCGCATGAAGAATTGAGGATTTTTTAATCATTGTTCACAAACAGTGAGAAGAGGCAAGTTAACACTGAATTACCTATCCTTATGCTATACGAGATATATATATATATATATATATATATATATATATATATATATATATATATATATATATATATATATATATATATATATATATACTGTATGTGAGAAGGACTATAGACACCTCTGTCAATGTATTTTTACTGCTTTGTTGTCTGATGGGCAACAGCAAAGATGTTAATTATGGCAGAAGGTTTATGCAATTGTGAGTGACGGCGCAGTGGATACGACACATTCCTTTGGTGTGGAAGATCTGGGTTCAGTTCCCACTGTGATACATCAACCAATGTGTCCCTGAGCAAGACACTTAACCCATAGTTGCTCCAGAGACGTGCGGCCTCTGACATGAATAGCAATTGTAAGTCGCTTTGGAAAGTGTCATCTAAATGACATGTAATGTAATGAAGTATATCAAGGATTTATGTGGCGATCAATAGCTAACAAGACAGTCTCCCAATGCGTTTGGCATTTTTGACATATGAATGACAGATTGATGGTGCTGCAGAAGAAATGCATGTCTGAACACTCACAACAGCCCAGCCACAGTGTTAGGGTGAAAAGGTTAAAGGGGAGGGTTAAGTGAAAATGAAGCGGCGAAAATCTATTGGTCCTATTGTCAGTGTGACTGACAATAGGACCAATAGATTTCTATAGTTCACAGTATTGATGATCCACTGGAATTAATACACTGTGTGGTGCCTGCTTGATCACAGTGCCCTTCATTCTTACAGGGGTCAATGATAATAACTAGATTTGATGATTGCTGTCTGGGTCAGCCTTTTTGTTCCGTACTGTACGATTCAAATTCCAAAGGCTCTCTGATTATCTTTTAAATCAGTCTCTGTTTTTAATGCTTTAATGCTATACACCTACTTGACTGTGGAGCCTCAAAGTGTTCAATATTGAATAAATAAATAAGAGACTGAAATAAATTATCACAAATGAACTAAAATATACGAATTAACTAATAACTTCAGAAATAATTTAATGAATTGTTAAAACTGAGCGGATTGTTATGAAAAGTTGTTTTTATCATTCTTACATAATTTAATATAGTCTTACCGTTTTATAAAGAGTCCATTTTTACAATATTGCCATTTTTTCCAATGGCAGTTTTATTTCATATTACATTTTATTTCATAATAACCTTTTTTTATAATGACACTTTTAATTCATAATGTCACTTTTCATGAGTGGTCATCACCTCTCATCAGCAAGCAAGCTCTCACAACTGGAACCAAATGTAACCATTTAGCTCTTGCTAGCTAGAACAACAAAATGCCAAAGTAATTCTGAATCTAGGTGAATCTGCTGCCTTGAACACAGACACAGAAAGCAACCGCTCCTTTTATTTAGCTTAACATGGCATGCACATGCTAGCTACCTAACCGGCTAACTACATGTAGGTTGTGAACATGGATTTATTCCAAAGTGTCAAACTGATTTCAAAGATGCTTTTCAGAGAAAGACATACAACTGTGTCAAGATTTTAATAAAAAAAAGAAAAGGCTTTCCTCTGTGGTCAACTGGATCTCGCATCTAGCTAGCTAGATGGCTTTGGTACCAAAATGAAAATTCTGGGCCGAAACCAAAAATTCAGGATGCACTGGGCCAAAAACCGAAAATGACTTATTTTTTCAAAACCCATTTTTTTTTGTATATTTGTATTAATATTATACTTTATAATTGATTTCATGAATTACGTCTGAGCTCCAAATGTCTGTAGTAAAACTTAGAGCTGGGATGTGTGTGGTCATGAGCTCATGAATATGTTTTGCAACACGGTCAAACATTTCAGGTAGACAGATTTCTGCAAAATAGCGTCTGCTTGGCAGTGTGTAACGCGGCTCAATATGTTGCATGAGCCTACGAAATCCAATGTCCTCCACAACAGAGAATGGCTGGTCATCTAAGGCAATGAACTCCACTACCATTTGCAAATTTCTTAGCCTTATCAAAGACTGCGGCGACCGATGGTGTTGGTGTGCTAGTTGGGGTACTTTGAAGTGTTGTTGTTTTGATGTACTCTGCATATTGAATTTGATGTCGTGTTTTCAGGTGGTGTATCAAACCTGACGTGGAAAAGTTCGTCAGCACCATACCCCCTCTTGAAATGTCTGCTGAACAAAGACTGCAGATCGCAAATTTGATGTCCTTATCAGAAACTTAACTTGAGGAATTCCACACCGCTGACATGATTGGCTTTTGCTGGGTAGCACCGTGGTAACGGCTAGATCAACTGCGTGGGTGCATCCCTAGTAATAAGTTATCCTATTAGGCTTGTGATGGCATGTGGTTGGCTGAAAGGTGAGGGGGCGGTGAGTATGGGAAACAAAATAAAAAAGTGACACAATAAAATAAAAATGACATTATAAAATAAGTAATATAATAAGATTATTATTTTCTTTATATAAAACATACTTTTGAAACATTCATTTGAAATAGAAATGTCTATAATGAAATAAAAATGAACTGTTACTACTGTATGAATAATTAATACTGTTAATTAAATATATATATATATATATATATATATATATATATATATATATATATATATATATATATATATATATATATATATATATCAATCACTTACACTCATATGAGCAGTTTGGGAGCTTCAAACTGATGCCTTCAATGGACACTCTGCAAAAGTGAATGACTTCACACTTTAACAAACTGGCTCATCGCACATTTGTTGAAGATATGTAATAGTAGCTGAAAAACATTTTTACATTCAGGCTTTTCCGTGTCAGATAACGTACATAGATATTACTCAACTAATGAATGTGAGCAAAGATCAAGTGCAAATTATAAAATGAATTATAATCATGATGATTATCACAGTTAAAGCATGTGATGGATGAATTCCAGAATAGTACACATCTCTTACACATACCCAAGCAGCCAGTACTTTCATCTATTGAACTATCACCTTTCAGGTTGCCTCATTACGTGCCTTGATCTTTTATGCAGTCAGGTAAAAACAGAAGCCTGGCAATGCTTTGATCTACAGCATAAAAGCTCCCAAAAAACCGACAGTGTTTCAAGGTGGAAATGGTGTTAGATAAACCACGTTAGACTAAAATATTGTTTGATATTTTGATGAATTATTGACTGCGAAACAAAAAGCAAAATGTTGACCCCATGAATTATTAAAGGCGATATGACAAAGTGTGTAGAGCAGCAAGGCTGTCCAAAATGTTGTCCATTTGTGTGTGAAGACATTTTATCTGAGTCAGGGCCACTGGGAAGGGCATTGCCTCTTGCAGGTGGTGTAACACTGCAGCTGGACTGCCACCATATTGGAAGACATCGTAACTGTATTCAGGCCAGTTATTTAAAAAAAATTATAGGATATCTTAAAGTGAAGAATTTGTTCAAAGACATTAATAGCTGTAGGAGGATTCCTTTTATGTGTGGTTTGCTGATATTTAGTCCCTCTTCATCTTAATTGTTCAGACTCGTGTTTGAACAGTTAAACATCAACTCAAATAGTCCTCCATTTGGGAATTACAAACTCGTCAGTGACTTTCAAAGCGCTGCCTTCATTTGTACCAACAAAGAACAGAATGTGATGATTCATTCACATTTTGGGTGGTACGCAGAACCCCCTTTCTGGCCCATATGGCCGTCAACACAAACAGACTTTATCTGCATATTTATAGAAACTACCCCACTAAGAGTTGTTATATAATTATTCATATTCACTGCAAGCTACTAGTTAAACCTCTTTCTTTCCACAAGTTGTACTTGTATTAGCTTGTGCTAGATGTTGCCTGCTTGCCTGACATAGGTCACACAGGTGTTGATAATTAAGGTTGGTATTAAATATGCAGAGCTTAATTAACATGTTGATTTGTATTGGCTGTCACCTGGGCTCCTCCTGAGAATAAGAATAACTAGTAATGTCAGGGAAATCAAGGCTCCGGCAAATTGAGGAGTGGGTTCAAATCAATGCAGCTGCAGGTTTGAGCAGTACAGATAACGTTACAGTGGTGTTGTAGGAACATAAGCCCAAGACTAAGGGCATCATGTTTGTAGCAAATTATTAAATTTCAATTTGCCCAGCAGAATGCTCTGTGTTGATGACTTTATCTAATTCATTTGTTCTCCAAGGCAACAAATGAAGTCATCTATTGAACTTTGAGTAACGCAAAACTTTTACACACCACATGTGACCTCCTAGACAGTGAAGCTAATGACCTGCAGCCAGGAGCGGCACTTTGTCATGACATAATCAGCTTAGCCGCACTTTAATTTAGAAAAATATTGAAAGCAATGAGAAAGTAATACAAGATGAAGCACTTGAGCTGACTCCGCCAAGAAATAGAAGGTTCATTAATTCTGACGTAATTGTGATTGTACATCCTTTAACTTAATGTTAGCTGTATCCCAAAAGGGTGAAGGACGAAGAATTATTTAAGGATGCTTGGCGCAATGTGGATCCCAGCATGTGCTCATCTCAAATTTATGCATTTTGTATGCGACTGCTTAGCAGAGTATCGTATGGTATTACATTAATTCCCCTGTATCAACAGTGTAATGCTCCAGATTCAGAAGCACGCAGAGTGTCTTTCTTTAATTGTTTACCCTTTTTCTTCTCCCGTTCTGTTTGAATATGCATGCAGAGGAAGAGCACTTGTACTCCCAAGGATATATACTGTGAGAGAGTTTGGATCAAAACAGAACTGGCTTAAACTGGATGATGCTCAAAGAGGAGTTAACCTCGTTTTCTGCCTTGATCTGATTCGAAGTGTTTTGAAAGAAGGTGAAGATTTCAAAACTTTTACGTACAGTATGTCGGCTTTAATGATGTGATCAAGTTCCACCTTTTGGAGTCTTAAGTTGCTGGAACTTATTGATTGGTCTTTACTTTCTATGCCAAAAAGGGGAATATGTCTCCCCTATCTGGAACTTTAAAAAGAACTCAAAAGCGGCCTCTGTTGTAATGGAAATGTGGTATGACAAACGGTGCATTAAGAAGATAGGCCTAGACCTGTTTTGGCAAAGCATAGAAAATTAGCATCTCTTTCTCCAAATGACTGACGTGATTTGCCAATGTGGCTCTTAAAATCCTTCTCTCTTCAATTTGCTTTTCAGTTTAAAAGCAACGTTGTAATAGCATAGTTATATAATATGGTGACTCTGAAGGAAAATCCACCCCAGAACAGAATTTGCATATTCTTGTCTTGTTTGAACTTGCACATGAATACAGATTTCCTCCTGCTAGGAACAACAACGAGGCAAATCTTGCAGGTATTCCATTGACAATGACTAATAAAACCTGGCATTGGCATTGTAGATGTGTATTTGTGACAGTAACAGATTAATGTGTTTGTGTTATATCAATTGATTGATCAGTCTGTGATATGAATTGTATATCAGGGTGGATCTCTCTCTGTAGCAGAATCTATTGAACTACTCTCTGGGATAAGTCCATTTCATTTAAAAAACACCAACAACCTAACAGCAGGCTTAAGATCACATATGTATTGCTGCTCTGATCACTGCCACTTTGCGTAGGTCATGTACCACCCACTGTATCAGATGACCTTTAGTTCAGTGAAGGATTGATGAACCAAGACAGACAATAGTAGAAAAAAGAGAAAAGAAGGTGAATTGAATCTGAAACTAATTTGCAAATCTACAATGGCCGGTTTGCTTCACAGTTGACTGAAACCATCCGTCGGTGACTCATAAAACAAATTGCAAATAATGGATTAAGCTGTTCTCATTTGTGTATATTTCTATATGTCTGGATGGAGGAAATCAATGGCCGACACCTCCCTCCCTCAAAACCTAGGGTAGAAATGTCATTGAGTGAGGTACTCAACCCCCTAACTCCTCCTTAGAGCACTGTGGTTGAATCAGGCATCTCCTAAGTGCAAATGTGTGTAGCTGTGTGACCCTGTGATGGTGAAATGCGATTGAATGCTTTCCTCCAGCCTTCTCTGATTGAATGCATCTTTTTTTTTTTTTTTTTTTAAGTTACATGACTTTGATTTTCTTTGTAGATCAGGATACTTTTATAAGTATTTCATATTCGAGAGAGATTTCTTGATTTTGAGGTGACGTTTATGACCCAATCCCAGAAGTGATTCTATTTCAGGTGGCATCATTATACAAATACAAAACCATGATGGATTTCTTAACATGTAAGAAGTGTTAGAGTAGTAGAGTAGTGTTAGAAGCTGCTTGGTAGTTAAGTTTGTTCTTTCTTTAAGTTCCATTAAGTTTAGGTTCTTTCCTTTTCTTCTCATGCTTCTCCTCATTTTGTGACTTACGTGTCAGGCAAGTTGACTAAATACTCACCATAAACATACAGCTAATTTGAAGTGTTTGAACAAACGATCAAAGCTGTCATATTTCTGGTGAGGACAGTTTCTCTTTGCTTGCTTTTTATTAAGTGCATGTTGTGGTAGATTCTTGTCCCCAGTGACCCTGACAATAATTCACTGGTAAAAGCAATAAATAAATGATCAGGAATGTCATACAGTAGCAGAACTACTGCAGTCTGGAATCAGTCAGCCCTCAATGGTATATATTATATTTTCAAAGGATCAAGACAGTCACTGATTGGTTTAAGTAGAGATGGGCATTAAATGCTCTCTGTCCTTGCTTGACAGAGCCTTAATAGTAATGTTACTCTTGCTCACCTCAAATACTACCATTACCATTTTCTGGCGTTTTGAAGATAACCGCACCTTTTAAGGGTATCTCTCAATTCACATCAAAGACGGATGTCCGACACATTTGAATACCTTGTCTGTCAATAACTGGTAGAAATTCAGACATTTCTGATCATCATTATCTGCCGTGTCTTTGTTCTTTGGGCAAATGTACCTGGAATGCTTCAAAGGCATGTTAATCAAGCCCTGTGTGAAGATGCCAGGAGACCAATTACACTCGCGAGCTGCTCTTCAGTTTTCTCATTTCCCCGAATCATGCTGCTCAAATATGGTTATAGCCCAGATTTCTTTTCCACACCAATGAAATGGTTGACCTTGACAAATAGCCGCATGCTGAGAGGAATTGGTAACATGGAAACAGTACGAGGGTACTTCAACTTCTCTGCAGCTCCTGTGGAAAGCAGCAGTATCCTCCTGTGTACGAGCTACTTTGGTCTGTATTTTCATGAACAGAAGGTAGAGCGGCGTTGTTGCGCAACGCTCGCATGACTGTGACTGTAGATTGAATTGGTGAAACATTCTAAAGGCTGTTGGAAGCTCTTGGTCATATTTTCAATAATTTAACCTGGACTTGATAATACTCAATAGCTTTACTTCAAGGACCAGCCACATGATTCTGCCTTCTACCTTGAACATAAAGCATTTTCTTAACTTCTTTTCATAACTGCTGAAGGTCACAGTTAAAGCGCCATAACTCTGCCATATAAGTTATAGAGGCAAAAAGCCAGGCTTCTTTCAGAGGTGAAGTTTGCAGAGAACAGATGCGGCTTGAACATTGAGCTCTCCATCCCTCCAGCTGTTTCTCATTTCGCTGCAGGGTGCATTGAAGAACAGAGGAATCCATCACCAGTGGAAGCTGCGTCCCATTTGGCCTCACGGAGCCACAGCCTCGTCCTAATCATCGTCCGTCCATCCGTCTGCCGCAGGATTGATATGCCTCCGGATGTCGTGAAAAGGCCCCGGCATGCCCCTCGCCCCCGCCAACCAGCGAGGGCCTGTCTTTGCTCGGCTGGCATTGCATTCTGTTCACACCAGGACAAACTTGATTTGACCAGAGGGAGGCTCTTGTGATTGATGATTCCACCACGTATCTTCAGCCACAGCAATCTGGCCTGGCTCTACTGCTGTGCAAATGTTTGCGTGTGGGTGTGCATGTGTGTACAACTGTCTGAATGTGACGGGGAATAAAAAAAAAAATCTTGTGCAGTTTCTGAGTAAGGATATTTAGGACAGAAATAGTTTGGATGTGTGTGGAAGGGTCCACACTGGCCGAGTCACATGCTCAGCCATAGCAGCTCCAGTTGTTTGCTTGTTGTTTGTGGTGCAACATTTCCCAAGCATGATGAGACAGGTTGCGACCTCACTCTATCCAGGCTATTTTATTTATTTATTTTTTTAGATAATTTTTTGGGCATTTTTAGGCCTTTATTTGTATAGGACAGCTGAAGATGTGAAAGGGGTGAGAGAGGGAGAATGACATGCAGCAAAGGGGCCGCAGGTCGGAGTCGAACCTGTGGCCGTGTCAAGGAAAAAACCCTTTATATATGGGTGCGCTCTCTACCAGGTGAGCTACCCAGGCACCCCCAGACTTTGTTAAAGGAAGCTTTAAAGGTTCCCCTCACAACCACAGGTTTCCTCAGCTGTGGCAGTGATCAGCATTAAGAAGTGCTGTCCACATCCAGCGCCCAAGCCAGAAGCTTTCCACACTTCTTCTTCTTCTGCTACTTCTTTATTTTTAATAAATGTCACCTACCATCGTGCTCATGTCCCATGGTGTTCCTCAGGCTAACAAACATCGAAGCACCAGTGCTCTCTCACTATTGTAGTACATTTTGTCAACACAGTATGCATTGGATTTGACAAATACACGTCACTGACATGCAACCTAGCATGGCCCACATTTGTTGCAGTGCTTCCAGTGATCTTTTGAAAGTCATCTTTTTCATGGCAGTCTTGTGTTACTTTGTGTGCCCTTTTTATGTCTCGCTGTGTAGAGAACTAAAGCAGAACACACACACACACACAAACACACACACACACACACACACACACACACACCAACCTTAATGACATAAATGGCATGTAATGGTGATGATACAGAGCTGGAGGGAGAAAATAAATCACTGATGTAATGTTTCCGGTGAAAGCGTGGTTCATGCTGCACATGAAGCCAATGCTAGGGGCTCCATCTGCTGTTTGGTCACATGAACTGTGTGAACATACTGTGTGTTCTGACAATGCCCCAGCTGACTCACTTCAGCTGCCTGCCCGTAAACGAAAAAGGACAGCCAGACTCGGCAATGACGCTGAGGCAGTATAATTTATGCCTGTGAATTATGGATATACCAAGCAAGTGAAGGCCAATATATGTTTTATACCACGCTCCCCTCCATTTATTTTGGCTGGGGTTATGATTTGATAGCTGGCGCTTCTATTGATGATGGACTTCCTGATTTATCCGCTCAAGTCAGGCAGGACCATCAATTAAGGCGCCTTGCCAGGATAGACATGCCGAATGTACTGTCACCTGTTGTTTATGACTGACTGACTCTCGCAAGTTAGCTTCCTGCAGAACGCGGGCCACTCATTCTGCTCACCACTTTGATTACTCACAGACGCCAGGCAGTAAAACAATGTGCAATTTGTGCAGCCTCCAAACTGGCGGTATCTGTTTTTCGGTTACATTAAAACATTGACTTATTTTTATCTGATAATTGGAATTACAATGACTGTAAACTATAAGGCATAACATAACATTGGTTTATGACCTCATTTTATAACCTCATAGAAGTCGGGAACATATAATTTCTCACAGGCTGAGATGTATATACTATCCATTCCCCTGGAAGCCATCGCCAGCAATTTCCTTCCTCTTTCATCATTCTAAATGTGCCTAAATGGTTTGGGTGGGGTGGGGGGTTGAGCGGCAATAACCGCAACTTTGTGTCAGGAGGGGAATTTGGAATCTTTGATGCTTTCCCTGGCATGAAATGTATTTACAAATACCTTTGTGGGAGCCAATAAAAGGTTTAATATTTAATTAGGCCTAAGGGCATCTCACAATAATTTCTGATCAATGGTAAGATAAAGGAGTCTTCCCTCACTGTCAGTCTGTGTGAGGAGAAAGCCTGGCTTCCTCCTTTAAATGTTACTACAGTTACTTTCACGCAGACTGCACTTTGGGGAGGACGGTTAATCATCGCGCATTTACAGTGCGCCTCTCTGGAATGCCGAGCAGCCAATGAGAGCCTCTGGATTCATGTTTGTATACATTTGTGAATTTTAAGGCTTCCGACTTCACATGATTACCATGAATGATGAACAATGATGAAAAATGTAATGGGGCTCTTTGTGCCAACGCTGATGAATCTTTCATGATCCCTGTGGGGAAACCAGGCACGTCATAGTGCACTGTGAGATTGGATTATATAATCATGAGTTTTAACTAGCAGAGAGGTTTTTTTTGTGTGATAACAAATACCCCACAGATCACATATGCAAGCCTGCTGTTGAAATAAAATCAGGATCCCAAATATCTCACTTAGACACTCTGAACTTCGGTTACTTTAATGGGATCCTGCTCATCTAAACATTCTTAAAATTGTCTTTATAATCTAAAGCTCTTTGCAAACATTTTCAGTAGATTCTTTGGAGTCTGTCAGCCAAAGAAATTGCAGAGAAGTGGGAGTTTCTGTTGAGGATAGAGGTTTTCCAACTAAAATTGGTTTTGAGCAAGCTTAGATAATATGAAGTGCTATCTCTTTGAGTCCCACATGACATGGTGCCTACTGTATGTTGCACACCTTTTCATGCAGGCAGTCTCATTGTCAGAGCTACAGTACATTGCTGTACTTTTTTTCTTAAGACAATATAAAAGGAAACATTTCTAATGAAATTGTTATAGAGAGGCAAAGTCCCTCCCCTTCTGGTGGACCCCATGGGACCTTATTTCGTAAAGAAATAGGTATGGCAGTGAACAGATCCCGTTTGAATTGAGCCATGAATTTAAAGATAATTTTGCAAGTGAAGAAAGTCGTTGGTTTGTCAAAGTACCACTTCATTTTGTGTGAAACCGCTCAGTGAACTACATATCTCGTCTCCCACAATATACTTTACCTTGCTTTCTCCTTGGCTTGCTTACTATAGCTAGCTTAGCTATGTTCCACAACACATGTAACCCTATCTTACCTGATGTGTTTTATCCAGCGTCTTTTTATCAACTGGGAAGCGAAGGAATGAGCAAGATCTGTTGCTCGTGAGTAACGTTACATCTCGGTATGAAACACAGGCACAGTAGCTTCAGCGAGACGTCACATATGAGACTTTGGCCTGAGTAGTCTTTCTAATTACCTATTATTTTCACAGTCTTATACTTAAACAGTTTAACAATTTTCTTGACTTGCAAAATTGTCTTTTAAATGGACAAACATCATATGTTTAATTAATGGCCCAATTCAAACGGGACGGGAAAAATGATTTGTCTCTTCCCCATTCACTGCAGTACATATTTTTCCGAAATAATAAGGTCCCATGGTGGTCCACTGGCCGGGGAGGGACTCTGCCTCTCTATTTAGAGCTGGTCAAAGCATAGCAGCTAGCATCAGGTGAGCATTATTGACTAAATCTCACTGCTATGTAAATTAGCACACCTGCTCTGTGGCGCTATGGCCTTCAATGTAGCGCTTTCAAAATACGCAAAGCTTAACAGCAGCTGTCAAAGCTCCGTGACAGCTGTCACAGAGTCAACACACTGCTTTCTCTGCTGCAAGATTTTTCTGTGAAACTTTCTGGGTGCTAAAAAAGAAGCAGTCTGTCACATTTCCGGTCCCTATGACAGGATGAAACCTCTGCTGCTCTAGTATTAATCTTAGAGATCAGCATGTACTCTTGCGCCACACAGCAATGAGGGGAAATGTTTGCTCTGTTTTGGAGACTTTTGTTTTCGCTGCCACTGAACTCACATCAGAAAGCGTCAATACTTCAGAGACAAGGCATAAAACATATAACATCCAATTATAGTTGCTTCAAAGATAGATGCATTTAAAAATTAATAATGGGGGGCATTAGGCTACATAATTCATGAAGGTTGGTTAGGTAAGCGGCCCAAATATGAAGAGACAGTATTGTCTCTTTCTCAAATGGTAATGGGTGTGCCTGCGTGTCAGTTTTTGTGTCATTGTGATCACTTGCGTGTATTGCCACTTGCTTACTTGCGTCTGTGTGCATTACATTATTTATTTATTTATTTTTGTACATGCCTGAACATTTCTCGGATGGAACATGTAAAATGAGGACAAGACATTGTTGACGGCAGTGAACAGTCTCTTTTAAAAGCTCCAAGTTGCTTCAGTGTCAAGGTGCGTTCAGTCTCCCGCCCTCCCAGAAGATGTTGACCTGTTCTGTTCTGTCTCCTTGTTGCTTCAATTTAGCATCAAGACAGCTCCACCTGATGTCTGTGTGGCTAAAGCATGGCACATTAATTTCCTCAGAACCATACTATATAAATAAGTATGATCCCCAGGCACGATGATCGCCCCTGCATGCCAACTTTGTCTCCCGCAGCAACATCAGCCAACATTTGAAACGTTTCTTTTCAATAACCCAATCAAAAAAAAAAAAAATAATAATTCCCATTCATCTGTATGGTTTTCCTACACAAGGGAAATAGAAGAATAGTTTGCTTTTCAGAAATAGGTATAATATATTACACAACTGCAGACTGCAGTAACGGTGGAACACAGAATGGTCTGCTATTGAGAAACTGTCAAAAAAACTGAACTCAAATTAGGATGTATCGTTGGGCAGTGTTCTCCAACTAGACCTTGAGGTCAAGTCTTGGGTTCAGTTTAATACTCACCTAAATAACAGAATTATGTAATGGTCTTAATAATTTCCCAAAATTATACAATCGATGAATTCTGAACAATTTATAATATAGACAAGGACAGATGGGGTTAGTTGGGCTTTAAGGATTTGGTGTGGGTTAATTCAGGACCTCCCATAATAATGCCCCTGATCTGCTTATTCACACCCAGGGGACAGGTTCCAAGCAGCTTGTTTTTACCAAAGCAATGAGTCCTGACAATGAGCAGACGCATTGGGCACTTAAGGGAGCACCGTACGCTTCATGGTTGCAGCAAATACTTCCAGAGCCTATTGCTGAATCAATCTTTCCACATAAAAAAACTAAATCTTTAATTAAGCTTGCTTTGTTGGCGCTATCTTGTAGGTTAAGAAGAAAGGAAACAATGACAAATGTATGTGCTATGTAGGTTCCTAATTAGTAATCGTAATCCCAGTTGTTGCATGATTTAATTTACTGTCTGAGGACTGAAATTCTTTCTTTTGCATTGATCACCCTGGGCTCTGAATGTAATTTATCTGGAGTGTTTTTTTGCGACAGTCTGCATTTCTTTGTCTGTATTCCAATTTGTTAGCTCCCTCTTGTTTTTTATCATGTGGCTCAGTTTCCTCTAAGGGGTGGGTGGTGTGTGTGTGTGTGTGTGTGTGTGTGTGTGTGTGTGTGTGTGTGTGTGTGTGTGTGTGTGTGTCTGCCTTCCTGCAGTTTTTGGTCATTTTCAAAGAGCCTTTAATTGCCACAGAAACATGCATTTAACTTATGAGCACCTTTGACCAAGTAAAAAGAGAGAAAAGAAAATATTAGACGGCTCAGGTGTAGCCCAAATCCATCCATTGGCAGTGCCTAAGCTCCTGTCTACCTAGAAAGGTAAGACAGCAGCTTGATCTTTTGACTAAGGATTACAGAATGGATGAAAGAGGGGAAAAGAGACAGATGGATCAGGCTCTTCTTATTTGGGTAGTTTCTCCTTGAATTGCTTGAATGTTCTCAGTTTTGTGATACAACTGCTAATGACCACCAAAGAAACGGTGACTATGCTTTCCAGGAGAATGTATCATGACATGAATATTATTTTAAAGTTTTGTGGGGGGGGGGGGGGGGGGGGGGGGGCTTGTTAATAATTGTATTATTGTATTACTGAAAAAAAACAAAAAACATTTTTGAAAAGAAAAGAAATTATGTCCAAGGGTGCCTCATTTCAGCGATGCTCCCAGATCTTACTTTGGTGACTACAATGCTATCGTAGCTGAAAGAAATTATGGCCTAAACTATAAAAAATAAGATATAAATTGTAATAGACAGGTGGCATTTTTTAAAGTAAGAACTGAACTGAAATAAACTGCAGCTGTGTGGATCAGGTTGTCACTTCCAAAATGTGTATATACACATTTACAGACGTCGTACGTGAATGAGATTACTTTTCATATGCTTTATATTTACCTTTCACCCTGACCACATCTGAGTCCCCACACTGTACATCACCAAAGCAGCCACAAAAAAACAGCACCTCTTCACATTTAAGAATCTGGAACCAGCAAATGTTTTGGCATTGTTGCTTGCCAGCTATTTAGTATTACACTACCATAATGTTAGAGGACTTGTGAGAGTCAGAGTTAAAAAGAAAATGGTTAAAATCAATGTACAGGCCAATACATTCTAATATTTAGTGCCTGGAGTGGGTCGAGCTACACTAGAAACTACATTTCCCATATTGCAACTATAGCAGCTTTCATTGGACCATCTCTGCCTCCTAAATGTCTACTTCTATTAAACCCCACATCTCTAGTTTTTACACTTTTACACTCCAGCTGAATAGCACATATCATGGTGAATAAGCTGAAATGTATGTGTAAAGTCTGCGGAATAGCCCTTTAATAGATTTGAATGAATTAATTAATTATCTAAAAACACTTTTATTTTATTGTGTTACCGGTAACAACATGTAGCCACCCACCCACTCTGTTTTAAAGCAGATATTTTCGGTCTGAATCCCCGCTTACACACTTTTTATTACATAGTATTGCTGTAATCTAATGAATGTGAGCATGGTACCAGGTTTGTTGTGTTCCACTGATGAAGGCCTGTTTTCTGAAACCCCAAAAAATGACATTAAAATTAAATGTGGTAAAGTGAAGTGGTGCAACATCTTTTTGTTTTGCAGTGCTGCTGTTTGAATTGATCCTCTGCTGTAACTGTAGAAGAGCACCCAGTCAAATGGAAGAAGCACACCTGTCCCCAATTTAAAGTGTTACTTGTGTTTTGCTCGTGCTGTGCCAGCATTTTAAGCAATGCAGCATCTATTCATGTTACTGCCTGTTATGCGTGAGTCGCCACTACAGCTAAACACTATGTTTTTGCTCCCTTGTAGTTGGTCATTGTCTTGATATATTGGTTGTAGCCCCACTGCTGGAGGACATGCCTTTCATTGTCCTTTATTCTTATATAAATTCTTATATTCCTATATTCCTATATTCCTATGTCACCTGCTTGCAGAAATGAGATACTCTTAACAAACACATCCTCATGCCTAAACACAATTAGAGTTTGATTTGCAAAGACTCCCAAAACGAAACATACGACAGTTCTATTTACTGCCGCACGGTGGCGGTTTAATCATGTGACAGTAATGATATGACAGTTCTATTTGACGTAACGGCCAAAGTTTTAAACACTTAAGAAACGTGAAATGGACCTAGTTAAGTTTCTAGAGAGGTGGCGCTGCCTCAAAAGAATTGTAATTGTGGCTCCTTATGAGCTGCCTGCATATTCAATGTATACGGTCGTTTTCTGGGTGAAGACGGGCTGCCCTTTCTCTTATCTTGTTCCAGAGTTGTTGTTTTTTTTCCCAAGCACGTTTGGACCAACCTGGGTGCAAACCTCAGAAAATCCCTGCTGGTTCCCTGAAACATCCCAGAAACCCCTTCCTCCTCCAGAGACTGACTGTGATTCCAATTATGAAGGAATATGTACATGAGTTTGGGCGACTGCCGCAGGTCCCATGGAAATATATTTTTAATTAATCTTGGGCAGAAATTGGCAACTCGGGCATCGCAACACTCATCACAGCTCCCTGAAGTAGATCCAATTTTCTGTCTCAATAGGCATTAAATTAGCAAGAACATTTCAACCTTTGTCACCCCGGCACGCATAACAAATGAAATACATTTGGCTACACGGCATAATAGAGTGCTAATAAATGACTTGTCGCCCTAGTGAGGTACTGGTAGACGGTGGCAGGTAAAACCAGTAAGCCGGCACCTCATCAACAACATTTGGGATGTGCGAGTGAGAATGCAGACATTTGTGCTTTCTGTGTGAAACTGTCAGATGATTCAGAGATCATTTCCTGGATAGTTTTGAGAATAGTGGAGAGTAAAATATTACTGAATGCTTCTTTTTGAGGTCAGAATAAACTACCTTAACCCATTCCACAAGTATTTACCATACTATGCCAAGCTACTGACTGACAACAGTTTGCCCTCATCTTGCATTGGCTCTATAAGTTCATGCATGTGTTTACCCTATGTCTCATTAGGAAGTAGTCTTGGCTGACTGATAGATCACCTTTTAAGCATATGTTCAGAAATGAAACGAGTGTTATGTATTTATAGAAAATGGCCTTTGCATTCCTTTTGTGTTTGGAGGATGGATTGTTATCAAAGTTTCTTTCAAAATGAAGACCTGTTGCAGCAACAGGTCAATGCAAGTGCTTATTAAAAAGTTCTGCTGAATTAATTTCCTTCAGGAAAACTCCAGCACATACCTATGCGAGGAAACTTATTCACTTACTTGTTGGCACAAATGAACATTCTGGGTACGTTTGTGTAAAGTTGATATCAGTCACAAAACTTTAATCACCACGTGACACGGCACAAAGGGCATATGACATTGTTCTAGGGATGTACAGATCTCAACAATGACGTTAATCACCCAGACTGGGGAGCTCATTTCAGATTTATTATATTGTTCATGCATGCCTCACCCTGACAGGCAATGTGCTTCCATCTCTGTAAGACTCTTGCCACATCAGTGGCTGACTTTGATCCGCCCACAGATTGAGGTGAATTGCTTTATACTCAAAATAACTGCAAATATACAGTGCCTACTGTACATTATAAGAAATATCTCTCTTTTGCCGAACCTGGAAAATAAACTAAAATGTTCTTTTAAAGAACATTGTCCATACATTGTGCACGTATTGATTGCCATCTATCCACAAATTGCAGTAGAATCCAGAGCTGGGATTTTACAAAGCCTTGTCCAAGGCCTTTGATCTTCTGTCTTTCTTTCAATCCCTTTGTTCATAGTGACTGTGGGCTTTAGGTAGCTGTCTTAGGAAGCAACATATAAGGGACACCTAATGAGGGTATCAGCAGGACCAGCATTTGAAGGACAGATGATGGCAAAAGGATGGCAGTATGTTGTGAGTCAATACAGGAGTTGAGACAAGTATTGAATGTTTGATGAAAGGAATTAATAAGCAGCAAAATATTGTTGGGCAATATGTAAGCAATACTACCCGACATGTTATAGGTTCCATGATTAGAATGGAACTTACAATTTAGCCTGCCGTTGGATGGTTTAACTCTGTGAAATTGATGGCAGGCCAACGTTGTTTCAAGACTTTTCTCTTTACTCCTCCTAGCATTAGTTGATTTGGACTTGCATATGCTAACATAAACATGTTGGAAACTAAATGTGCATGATTCTCAATAAGAAGCTGTGTATCTTTTTGTTAGTAGTAGTGGTGGTGGCTAAACAAATAACCCTAGCTCCAAGTTCCTTAGCTAAGCCTCACTGTCCCTACCTACAGTATAATACTGGCACATTAAACTCAGCACTGCAAACAAACACCTGTGTCATAGGTGTCCGGTTATACTCTTCAGTTACTAAAAGTGTATCCTCACCTTCCAGCCAATGAGGATCAAGAATCTTCAGTAGATATAGAAATGTTTAAACCGCCAAAGATTTTGTCACTAAAGTTACTAACTGCTGATTTACACCAGTTGCGGAACGGCTGCGTGTCGTCTCCGTGCTTCGCCGTCTGTCAATACCCACCAGGTCCGGATTTTTTTTGCGGAACGGCTGCGGCCATGACTGACAGCTCAAGTCACTCGGACCCACGAGATCTCGCAAATTCACGTAGAATAGAACCACAAAACCAACAACAGTTTCTTTCCATCCAGAGGAGTAGAGGGGAAATAACTCCGTGCTGTGTTTTCAAGGTGTAGTGAAGGGAAATATGATCCGCCGTGAGCATGGTGTATTTTATTTTGAAAATGAACCGGATGTTTTATTTTGTTTCTGTGTTCGACTTCCTGTCCCTCGCTATCTGCCCTGTGCTGAATTGCTGCGGAGCTCTCCGGCGTCCGGCAAAAATAGAAGCTCTGCGTATCTGATCCGGAGGGCTCCGGACCGGCGCAGCTGTGCCGGAGTCGGGACCCAGCCGTTCCGCAGTTGGTGGAAATACACACATTGACTTTAAAGGAAACCGATTGACTCCGCTGACGTTCCGGAGCCATTCCGCAGCCGTTCCGCAACCGGTATAAATTGGGGGTAAGGTCTAGTTTCTGTCTCTCCCCTTAATATCTCTGATTGTATTACTATGGATTGGAATTTTTGCATTGATGTGAAGATGTATCTTGATTTGTTAGGTATTTCATTCACTGAATTGGCAAAAAACAACCATGTTCTTTTATCTATAAACAGTTTCTCTTTAAACGAACCATTCAAGACCACTTCTTCTAAGTGCATTATCGAACCTGCATTGTTAAGACCTATTGAGAATCAAACTCTGATTTACTTTCACCCTTGGTACAATCTGCTCAAACGAATCAAATTGCTGGAAAATGCCTAAAAGTAACGTGTTGGGCCACCAAGAGCCACCAGAACAGCTTCAGTGTTCCTTGACATAGTTTCGCCAACTTTCTGCAACTCTGCAGGATGCACGAACACCATTCATCTGACATGTTGGTCCAAACTCTCCCACAGGTGTTCAACTGGGGTGAGATTTGGTAACCGCAAAGGCCATACCTTATGATTCTTTCAGGGTACCATTGTGTCTAGTGTGGAAGTATCTACATTTGTAATGTTTTTTTCTTCATTTTTCTCCCGTGTATATTAATATCACAAAATAAAATTGCATATACTGTGACCTGAATAAGTTCGGGATTTCAACAAAGTAACAAAAATCTCTGCAGGTTATTTTTGGGTGGAGAAATATGAAAACTACATTGCAATGTAGCTGTTTATTCATCAGACTTGACTCCTGACCTCCATCGATGGTGCCTCATTTGACCACAGATGGTCACAGAATGCCTAACCTTTATGTATAACCTTTTCCTTCCCTAGCATAGATTAATTGAAAAGTGTTTGTGTTTCTCCAGTAATGATGAGCAAGCTCCATCTTAACCCCCTTCCATGTCATCATCTACTCCTGTGCAGCATTTTAATTGGCCAAGGCTGGCACAACCTTCCAACCCAGCTGTTTCCCTGCTACATCCCGGAGCAAGACTAGTGTTCCTCACTAATTACCGCTGCTGTCTGCAATGATCTGTGACACAGCCGGCTCCCACTGAATTACCCTCACCTCTCCCATTTACAGTACCTGTCAATATCCTTCCTCGTTTTCATACATCAGTGAAAAAAATCTGTGAAGTAGAGCGAAGGATTGACCGAAAAATGATGCCCTTTCAAGAGGCTCCCGCAAGACTAATGACTGTTAAAAAGCAATCAAGTGGTAGCAGCAGCCTGGGCGGTAGATCTGCGTATTTTATTGCTAACGCCTGGTCACGACACCTCTGCTGTTTAAATTATTGCTATGTAAATCACCTGAAGTGCTTTGGTATTGGAAAGCAGCAGATTTAAGATGCTAGTGCATGTACTAAGTAGACAGTATCCCGATATTCGCAGAGGCCTTCATTGAGGGACTAACTCCTGCTATTCATCAGCGTGTCAGTCTACCTCAAGCTGGCACTACATTCTGAGAAGTTCACTGGCGGAACAAATCAAGTTCTCTCTGACTCACATATAAAGTGCTTATTCTGTATTTCTGCAAAACTGATGTGAAGTACAGCGCCGAAAAGTTCTGAACTAGCTTGTAGTAGAAGCACGTTTAACGTACCTCTGCCTGGTCTTCCTTTCAACCAAAGAACTTTGCACACTTCCAGTGTTCCAATGTAAAAAGTGTAGGCGCTTGCAATGTGTATATGAGAGCTATAGGAGAGCTATAAAACATTTTTTTTTTTTATGTTTATTTGTATAGGGACAAGTAAGTAAGCATAGACCTATGCCACACACCACAGCATGTATAGCCTAAGCTAATTTGCAGTGCACGTCCCTAGATGGACCCTTTTTTAAATACAATACCATAACACTTACATAAAAGACAGTAAAGAACACAAACTCAACAATAGATACTGGTAACTGTTATGGTTTTACCTATATAGCCTTTAAACTTGGGATCGGGACATTAAGATTGACGTGAGGTCTTGAAAGCGTCTTGAGTTTTCATTTAGGAGTCAAATTCTTCAACATAAAGCATATTTATAGCTAAAATATTGTCTGATGAAATGTTTTTTGTGGGTCTACAGGGTTTTTCCTGGCTCAGAATGGGCCTTTGGGTGGCGACTCAAACATACAGTAAAAGGCAAAGGCTCTACCTTATTTGACAGAAATCTATCATTTACCTGTTTTTCTGACAATTTGATAAACAAGTATATCATGGTTGAGTAAATAAACCCCAATTGACAGAACTGGTTAAAAAAATATTACTATTTAAATAAATCAGCAGGAGAGTGCTGTACAGCCTGACTCTGTTCAGCAAAACTGAGATTAGCTCTCATATTCAAGTTTATGTTCTTCTTGTTGAGTGGTCTTAAACACATATAGAGAGGATTTGAATTATTTTTATTCTCAATTGGCTAAAACCTCTTTGGGGGTCGCTATTGTACAGTATGTGTACAGTGGATGGATCCCCACCCAGGACTGCTGTGAATGCAGTTTGGATGCTAACCTTTATATAAGATGTCACTGTCCTCTGCTGGTTTTTAGAATGTATTACACCTAGAGAAAAAAAACGTATTGTTTATTCACGACCTGTTCAGACTTTGTATAAACTGCAGTCAAACTAGTATTGTATTGTATTGTATTCTGTCACACTGCAACCCTGCCACTGAGGACAACTTGGTGTTGCAATTCAAGCTTGTGACTGTTAATATGCTTATCATGGAAGAAAAACTCTACTGTGAGAATTAATTGTTTTATTGTTTAAAAGTCTGTTGTCTTTCTCAGCACGTAGGCTTATACCTTTTGCAATAGAAATGCATTCCCTTATTCCCCAGCTTATTTTTATTTCCTGCACCAGATATGGATTTAATTGAGTTTTTTCAAATAGATTTCTCCTCAGCACAAATATATCGGTCATGACCACCACAAATGTGTGTAAGAAATGTCACTGTGAGACCTGTGGTGCCTTTTCATCACATTGTTGGTCTTTGCATTAGTTTTGGTATTTCATTTGAGAGACCAAGCAGAGAAAAAACAAAATAGATATTCTTCATTGTTTTGCGCCCACGGTTTCATTTTGCAGTAAGACTTGCTGGTTTGTGCAAATTATGATATGCACGCAGTTTAGGAAATTAAACACAAAAGATACAGTGTACAGGATGCAGTGAGAAAAGAACCCCCCTCCCCACACACACACACACACACACACACACACACACACACACACACACACACTGTCACACGCACAAGCGCGCACACACACATTCACAGTTCTCCCCTGCTACGCTCCCCGGAGCTTTGGTCATGAGCCTGCTTCATTCCGTCAGCAGACAGTCCCGCAGGATAGACCTCCATTCACTGCCAGCTCAATTAGGAAGTGAACTTTCTGTAAAAGTCATACTGTAGTTTCAGCATGATAAGGTTTTCATAAGCTGTTCTTAATGAAGATGAATGAATGAAGAAGTGTGTGTGTATATATATATATATATATATATATATATATATATATATATATATATATATATATATATATAATGTATAATACACACACACTCACATATATAAATCAATTTTCGTTTTACTGAAAATTCTTTTAAAGGGGCGCTATGCAATTTTGGCCATTTCTTCGCTATTGTCTTGCTTTTTGCTTGCAGGTTTCTCTATAGAGCTCCCCCTACAGCTTCGGAATAGATATAACTGCTGACTCCTCGCTCAGTCAGTCTGCCGTTTTCTCTTTCTCTGTTCCTCCGACAATGCTTTCCTAGCTTTCTGTTTCTTTTTTGCCGGCTCAGCCATGACGATAGTGTGAAAATCTCCATCGCTACCTCGTTAGCCGGTTCCTGAATGGGCGTATGTGTGCAGCGCTGTGAAGCAATTCGTTACATCGTGTGACCTGATACCACGCGATACTTCCTGACGATGAGGCCGGCGGCTCGCCGGCCGAAAGTTGCAAGGGTGGTTTTTCCTCTCACAGGTGCTAGGGGGAGCAAGACGACCACCATGCAACTCGAAAAAAAAAGGGGGGGGGGGGGGGGGGGTCTAACTGCATGTCAATCACTGCTGCAGGCACATTCATTCTTCCTTGTGGGGGGAGTGGCGTAAGAGACAGTTTAGCAGAAAGGGGGGAGGGACTGAGAAGTTGTCATGATGTTCAAATTTTTTGGCTAAGTCCTGGATCTTCGCAAGCCTACCTACGGCACCTTTAAGGTTAGATAACTATGTTGGCTTGTGTTAAAATTACTAAGGTTAGGTGGTAACAGTAATTATCAGTTAAGGCTCTGGAACGGCTGCTGTCATGGTTAAAAGAAAGTGAGCACTGCTGTGCCTAAGTACAGCCTCATAGAGCTGCTAGCATAACTGTGGACTTTTGCTGCTGTTTATGCCATAGATGCCTCAAGCTCGAACAATGTGTTCACATGGGACTCATTCTTTCAGATAGTGAAAAGAATTATATTATTTTTCCCTCTTTTACAAAGAAGCAAATGAACATGAAGAAAAGCGGGGTGAAATGAATTGTGTGAAGGCACCTTGTGATGAGAGGGTGAAAGAGAATGACAATCAGTTGCAGGCATTGTCTTAGAGGAGAGGAGAGGAGAGGGGAGGAGAGGGGAGGGGAGGGGAGAGACGGAGGCAGACAGTCATATGAATCGCTTGTGTAGCTCCCTCCTAATGACTCCCACTGTGCCATTTTTACCATAGGCAAGGATTACCATTAAACCCGAGTCGAATCTTCTCACATGATCCTCTATCCTGCCCAAGGTTTATTCACACACATGCACTGACGTGCGCACACATGGAATGGGGGTGAGTGGGAATGAAAGGGAGTTCGGCTGAGGGGTGGTCACGGGACGAACACCGGGGATGTGTACACGTGTAGTGCCCAGGGCAGATTATGCAAAAACAATAAGCTAAAATGTGTCTCGTCTTTGTACATAGTTATAGTTTGGTATATTCCTTTCCATTTCAACTAGGGCTGCAACTAACGATTATTTTCATAGTCGATTAATCTGTTGATTTGTTTCTCGATTAATCAATTAGTTGTTTGGTCTATAAAATGTCAGAAAATGGTGAAAAATGTGGATCAGTGTTTCCCAAAAGCCCAAGATGACGTCCTCAAATGTCTTGTTTTGTCCACAACTCAAAGATATTCAGTTTACTGTCACAGAGGAGAGAAGAAACTAAACACTATTTACATTTAAGAGGCTGGGATCAGAGAATTTTGACTTTTATCTTAAAAAATTACTCAAACCGACTAATCAATTATCAAAATAGTTGGCGATTTAATTTAAGAGTTGACAACTAATCAATTGAACGATTAATCGTTGCAACTTTAATTTCAACCATTATATTATCACATCACATGACCCCTGAGCTTTTAATTACTGTTGTGTTTACACTGTTACACTACTATAACAGGCATACATTTATAGATAATTGACAAATTATCTTTTACAGGCTAAACTAATTGCTAAATTTGCATATGGCAATAAAGGAAATTAGTTTGGATTACAGCTATCAATTTTGCCGCCTCTGTCTGTATTTGTGAGTGTAATCATAATAGGTTTGTATTAGCTTTACATCAAATTCATATACACTCATTTGACACAGTTATGGCTAAAGGTGAACTGTGCAGAAGTTTGGCAGAGAGATGGTAAACTTCTTACAGACTTAATCAGTAAATAGCTGGCTCCTCCTCGACTCAAATGTGACCGTAAAAACACTGCAGTGCATTTTCAGATCAATAGCACTTTGAATTATTAAATACCCAGCAGTCTATGATGATGATGATAAGTTTCATTTAGAGCAAGCATAAGACTCTAAGGCCAACATAATTGATCATTAGAACTATTACAGTATTCATCTTGACATTTTTAAAAGAATTGTAAAAAAAAAAAAAAAAAGACGGGGACTCAAGACAAATTATGTTAAAATGGTCATAACAACCTTGACACGCTAATGGATCTGCTCCTAGTCCTCCAGGGGAACATGGGAACTGCACATACATGAGGAATGTGGCTGTATTTTCAAATGTACTTCTTGAGAATGAGCTTAGCGCTAGCTTTGTGTAATCCTCGCCGTCATGCCCCAATTATGAAAGGAATACATGCAGCCTGGAATAATGATAACCAACGTGATACACATGTGACTGGGTTAAGAGTCTGTGCCTTTCAGTGTGTAAGATCACATTGGGGGAAAAAAAATACTCCTTTCCTCTTAGAAAACTGCTATGATGTGTAAGTGCACATGCAAATTATTAGTTCTGATAGCATCAGGTTTATCACATCGTTCCAAGAAGAAAGTTGTGAATATTTGATCAGTGGTGGAAGGAGTACTCGTATCCTTTATCGAAAGAGCTCCATCATTTGATGAGTGAAGTTATGAAGCATCGGTTTGCTAATTAGTGAGTGTTGATACCCTTGAGGATAACTGATATACCTCTCCAAAAAGTTAATGCAATCAAACCGCTATTGTTCACACTATCCAGTGTCCTCTCTGCAATCCAGTGAAAAGCCTGCAGTGAACAGTGGGGAGAATGTAGAACTTTGGAGGTTTTAGAAAGAACCTTCCTTGTTGATATTAGCCTAGATTCTAACTCCTTTGGGCTATTATCGCTGTAGGGTTTGTCAACAATAGAAGCCAATCATTTTTTTTCATCTCAAAAACATGTCCTGAGGTTATAGTAGCAGCAGACCAAAATAATCAAGATTTTGCCACATGTATCATCAGCTCATTTAAACTAATCAAAGTTTGTTTTTGTTTTCAGCCCGACTCCCTCCCTTACAGAACACTGAAGCAAATAAACAAATGGCGCACATGCTGGAGGGGCGAATTTAAATGAATGTTGCACAGGCAGTTCATAAAGAAAGGTAGGTAAGAAAGAAAACGACATGCTGGAAGCAGAGGAGAATGGTGAGTTTTTTCACATTGCTATAACTCACATTAATTAAAACACATGTTTATACTTGCTTGACTCCACTTCCAGCTGAAACTAATCACATTGAAGGCTCATTTGGACTGATGCCTCTACAGGAGCTCATCACCTATTTTACACACACACACACACACACACACACACACACACACACACACACACACACACCAGTTTACTAGTCATAAATAGTCACACTCAACATGGAAAACACAGTTGTATAGTGTCTTGTGTGACTCTGGAGGAGCTTTGTCAGGTCTGACAAAATAACCCTGCATCTGATTCACTTTGATTTGAAACAAATGCATCACAGAAAGAATCCTGCATGCCTAGAAGATGTCTTTTTGTAGAACAAATGCTCTCCATGCTTCCATGTCTCACATGCTAATGGCAGCACAAGCAGCAAAGGGTGGGGGGAAAGAAGGAGGTGTTTTTTCAAAAATATGTATTGAAAATGGCACATTTTGGGTTGTGTCGTGCTTTTCTATTTATAGTGCAATAGTATAGAATACAAACAAGACCCATACTGTATTTCTGAGCTTGCTGGGAGCACCAAATAATTTTAGATAATTTTAATTCCACACATCTGATTGTGCCACAGGCTGCATTTTTAAAAGGCTACCACTTCATAGCAAATACATTTTCATATAGTGCTCAGAAAGGCATGCTGAAACCTTAGAGTCCATGTACACACATTTGAGTTTATGGATAGGCCTGCTCATTCGTCATCATTTTTGTTTTAATCTGAAACAATTTTGTAACTAATTACACTTCCTCACATTTAATGCTGGACCCATTTAGGCAACTGCAGAAGTCCAGGGTGTTTTTTAGAAGAATATTACTGTGCCCGAGGGGATCACACTACCTTCTCCACTCTAGGAAATGCGATGTTATGTGATGCATCACGCGGGAGTCAGAAAATCCGGGTAGTCATGCGGTGATCCGGTATTTAAGGTCGACGGTTACTGTTTGGGGGGGAAGTAGATGCTGGGTCCGCATGGAAGGGGAACTTTTATACACACTTAGTTGACAGAGAAAGTAATTAATGCTGTGTTTAAGTAATGCACATTCACTTTAGGTAAAGGCTTAGTTGAAGTGAAGTGCATATTTGCGGGTGAGTCATCATTCGGTAAACACCGACCCCAAATCAGCCGTGCGTAAAATTTGGCAACCGTTGTTGGATAATGTGGCAGGGCTGTTTGTTGGTGCTTGTGGGCGCGGTGGTCGTAAGCGCTCAGTTCCCCCGAGAGTGTGTGACACCCGAAGGACTCGGGAGCGGACAGTGCTGTCCGTCGCCCACTGGATTCAACAACGACCCGTGTGGCTCCAGCGTGGGGCGCGGACAGTGTGTGTCCATCACGGTGGACGCGCGCCCGCACGGCCCTCAGTACCCGCACGACGGACGGGATGATCGGGAACGATGGCCCATCCGTTTCTTTAACCGTACCTGTCAGTGTAACGGAAACTTCAGCGGTTATAACTGCGGCCGCTGCAGACACGGATGGACGGGGCCCAACTGTGACCAGCGAGTTTCTGTTGGTAAGTGCGCGTCCGCGGGGACATATTTCAATAATAATGTTATGGTATATTGACTCTAGCTCATGGGGAGTTAGGAGAGGTCATAGCTAGCAAATCTAGTGTCTGTGCTGTTGCTCAGTGGCACTTCAGCACTTCTTTAGGACCCCACACACAGGGAAATGGACCGATTTGGGCCCACTTAATGGCAACTTAACTGTTTTTATATGGCACAGACAGATTATTTTACCAAAGGTTATTCAAATGTGGTTCCCATAAAACAGGCCAGAATGCATTTGAAATGGCCTAGGTACAGCCCTGACACTTAGAAAAGGGCATTTGATTACAAAACTGCCATTAAACCTGCCTGGTATACGCACATTTATTTGCTACTTTTTTTTTCCTCAGTCAATAAAAACTGATCCCCATGTAACGCATGACTGATTGAGTTAATCCACTTTCCCTCTGCGATAATCCCCCAGTAAGAAGAAACGTGATGCAGCTCAGCGCGGACGAGAAGCGTGCGTTCGTGAACGCGCTGGACCAGGCCAAGCGCACGGTGCACCCCGACCTGGTGATCGCCACGCGGCGCTACCCCGAAATCTTCGGGCCCGACGGGAACACTGTGCAGTTCGAAAACATCACCATCTACAATTACTTCGTGTGGAGCCACTACTTCTCGGTCAGCAAGACGTTCCTGGGTGCGGGGCAGGCCAGTTTTGGGGGAGTGGACTTCTCACACGAGGGCCCCGGCTTTGTCACTTGGCACAGGTTCCACCTGCTGCAGCTGGAGCGAGACATGCAGGTAAGATACTGTATGAAGAGGAGTGACAGTTAGATCCATGGCGAGGTAGGCCAATTGCATATCCTACACAATAGAAACACATGTCGGGTCATTCTAAGATTAAAAGCCTGACTGTTTGTCCAGATGTTTAATTTACCATTATATCAGACAGCGTTTTAACCCCAGCTGTCGCTTCCACAGCTTGTTTATTTTACCTAATGCGTTTCAACTATTGGTGAGGAAACCATAACTGACGCGATTAAACGCTTTAATAGGCGAGCACCACGCGTAAAATGTGATTTGAAGACTTTGACATTCAATTTGATCAGCACACCATCAATTTGGAGATGGTGGAGATGAAACAACAACGGTATTGAACAGAGCTTTTGTGAGAGGAGTTATTAAGCCAAAATTATTATTTCTATCCAGTGGTAGAGTATTACCCAAGTTCTTTTTGTAGGTTGTACAGACTTAGAGCACAGACAATAAGGCTGCTGTATGGCAGCATGTTGGACTCCTGTAGAGAAACTGTTATCATGTGCAGGATGAACTACATCAACGACTCAAATATACATTCTCTACTCAAAATTAAATCTTATATATTATAGGCAACACTTTATAATAATGGTGCATGGATTAATATGAATTCATGCATGACTTCATTCATGAAAAAGCATGAATTCATTCATGTAGTACTTCATGAACTATCAGTAATGTACAAGGATTAATAGTAGCTCGTGCATGACTTAATGCAGGAACAATATGTTAATTAATGCATCAATTAAGGTATTTGAATCATCATGACTTCTGATTTATGATGTTCATGTCTTCTTGAAAAAAACTGACCAGTCCCAGCAGTGTACAGATATTCTTCAAAAATGTAGTGTTGTAATCATTGTTAACTACACATTACTTCTTCATTACTGCATCATGTTTGTGGCCCTTCAAATAAAGTGCTGACCTGGTCCATCTTTAACATTGATACATAGATATGATTAATGGTGGCATACAATTAAATGTATTAAGAATTAAAGGAGTGGGTTGGCAAAATGATAATGAGGTCACTATATTGACACAAAATACAGTATACTGCAGATACATTTTTATAGTAGCTTTATTCACAAAAGCATAAGGCAAACAGTAATGCCTGAGAACAATGCCCACCCAAGTAGTAAGTAGTAAGTGTCTGAACACAATAAATGTCTTGACATTTTTATTTTATTTATGAAAAGATTGGGGCATATGCCACCATTAATCATATCTATGTATCAATGTTAAAGATGGCCCAGGTCAGCACTTGATTTGAAGGGCCACAAACACGAAGTAATGAAAAAGTAATGTTTAGTTGGTCATTATTACAACAATAAAATTTATTTTTTTTAGCCTTGAAGTCATGCATGAATTAATGATAATTCATGTACTATTATTATAAAGTGTTACCATAACTTTACAAATACGTGTTATATTTATCTCAAATTAGTGTTTTTCACAAAACAGAAGTTGTGGAAAAGCACGAATGAGCATCACACTTTAACCTCTAAAAAAGTATTTTCTTTCCAGTAAAAGTTTCTAAACCATTTCTAAATCAATCATGGCTTCATACGCATCTGTTTCCTGCCACCTGGTTGTATGTGCATTTTCATTTTTCTCTTCATGTAGACAATTGTTTCCACAAATGCTTTTAAAGAACCAATTTTCAGATTTACTCATCCATGAACTGTCTTTAAAAGCAAATCACAGTGTGTGAAAATGATAACCAATGTATTCTGTGCATTGACTCCCTTGCTAAATGAGACTGAAAGGAAACTTCAACATGACCAAAGGGGATGGAAGTACATTGTCAGCAGCATAATAAAATAAAGCCTCAAGCTAAATCCTAGCCTTGATCTTCACATTCACAAACTCATACTCAGCCATCCTTTCATTTATGTATTTCAAACAACCAGGACATGCTGCAAGACCCCTCCTTCGCCCTGCCCTACTGGAACTTTGCCATCGGTGGAAGCACATGTGACATCTGCACAGATGACCTGATGGGAGCCAGGAGCAGCTTTGACATGAATTCCCTGAGCACCAACTCTATCTTCTCCCAGTGGAGGGTCATATGTGAGAGCGTAGAAGACTATGACACGCTGGGAACCATCTGCAACAGTAAGACTATTGTTTATTCACCATGGCAAAAACTCTAGTGATGTTACAGTGGTCCTCTTTATTCTTTTAGTGTCTTTGCTATAGTCTACCTTGTCTGGTCCCTGCCTCCTTCCAGGCACCGAGACTTCTCCCATCAGAAGGAACCCAGCAGGAAATGTCAACAGGCCGATGGTCCAGCGTCTCCCAGAGCCCCAGGATGTGGCGGACTGTCTGCAGGTTAACGCTTTTGACACGCCGCCCTATTACTCCACCTCCTCCGAAAGCTTCAGAAACACAATTGAAGGTGAGAGACTATGACGATATGTCTGTCATACAGTGTAATTTCATTCACATGTTGTTTCGCCATTGTTTCAGCATTTCCTTTCTGTGTTTTTCATGTCGTTTCGACAGGCTACAGCGCCCCCAAGGGGAACTATGACCCTGTGGTGAGGAGCCTCCACAACCTGGCCCATCTGTTCCTGAATGGGACAGGAGGACAGACTCACCTCTCGCCCAATGACCCCATCTTCGTCCTGCTCCACACCTACACCGACGCTATTTTTGATGAATGGTTAAGGAGACGCAGTCCAGGTTTAAAAAAATTTAAAAATCGCTTGATCTAGTCCTTGACTTTCTAATACCTGCATATTTTACTGCTTTATAGTTAGCATGGTGAGCCTTAGGCTAGGCTAACTTCACGTATTTCTTGACAGATTCGACTGTGTATCCTGAAGAAAATGCCCCCATTGGTCACAACAGGGGCTACAACATGGTGCCTTTCTGGCCTCCAGTGACTAACGCGGAGATGTTTGTGACCGCCCCTGAAAATCTTGGTTACTCTTATGAAGCTCAATGGCCAGGTATTCATTTTGGATGACTTCTAGTACTCGCACAATTGTTTTTTGTGGGTCTTCTTTCAATCTAGCCTTTGAAGAAATCCAGACGACAAACGTAATAATCATCCTCTTCTATCTTTCTAGCTCAACCTTTCACTCTGGCTGAAATCATCACCATGGCAATAGTCGCTGGCCTCGTGCTTGTCGCAGTCCTTTTCGCTGCCACCACATGTGCCATGCGTGCCAGGTCAAACAAGATGGAGGGCCACCAGCCTCTGCTAGGGGATCAGTACCAGCGCTACGACGACAACAAAAGCCAGTCTGTAGTCTAAGTTTGGTGTTCAAACACGAGCCTCTCTCCTTTCTTTACTTTTACAATGATACAGCTATGCAGTTTGTTAAAGTGTCAATCAGTTCTCACTGGAGAGTGTGTAGATTCTTGAATGCTACAACTTGATAGTAAGTAATCTTTTGACTGCATTCATGTCGCTATAACAAGGAACTTGTTCATTTTTCTTTACAAGTCATACAAATGTGAATCAGTTATTGAAGATGCATTTGTCAGATGGAAAAGTTGAGATATATGCAACACTTTTCAAGAGTATGGTTTTGCGAAGATTGCAATGATGCAATCTTTGAAATGTTCAGATTGCAATGATGCAATCTTTGAAATGTTCAGATTTCTGGAAAATTTGAAAATGTGTTCAAATAAAAAGAACCTGGATATCTGACGTGTTGGTGTGCTAGTGATGCCACCAGGTGGTGCTGAACTGTTATTCTAGTCAGAGCTTTTAAAGGATATGTCAGTATCAGCAATGATGCCTCCTGTAGTTTAGTGTTTAATGTTGCAGTTACAGTACAAGGTGATCAAGTGTAGAAGAAAAAAAAAATGTAGATTCTGATAGGTTATCCAAAAATGTTCTAAAACGTTTAGAACACATTTGAAGTAATAGAATATAGCCTGCAAAATAATTAAAACATCTACCATGTTTATAGGCTTTATCACTTTATGTGTTTATCTGACTCAAAGTTTAGAGTAGTGGCGCAACGGTGTCATAGAACTGAAGCGTTAGTAATTGTTATAAAATGCAGCGCCCATGTAACAGAGCCATAACGACCACAAGGGGGGGCAATAGTTCAATTTCTGAAACAACATGCAGGAGAGATAGATTTAGGGGGGAGGGTTTTGTTTTTAATGGTATATTAACATACATTGATCCACATGACCTGCAGTGTTATTATTGAATGAAGAGATGAAAAGAAAGAAAAAAACGGGTGATGATTCAGAAGAATCCTGAAATCTTACTGAACTGTGTAGCTACTCGCACCCTATGCAGCTTTTCTTTTTAAAAAATAAATATGTGAAATTGTCATTAATGCTATTCTGTTTTTACATAGATACTTCTGCCAGAATGTTGTTGGATCTGACTGCATACTAAATCATTCAAATGATTGAATGGTATGCCTACACAGTGGTTTGTTTGACTGCTGAATGTGCTTACAACGTTAATAAACGCACCAAAAAACTAAATGTATGTATACATCAAATCACAATGTTATAGAGTCTAATCTGTTACCATTTATGGAGCACACACCTGCATTCATCTTGCAGACACACGATAATGTAGCAATTAGCTTGTAGTGCTCACCCCATGTAGCCTAATGGAGACTTGTGGGTCTAGCCATTTGCCTTACGGTTGGACTCCCAACTCCTAATTTGTAATACCTGACAAAAGTATTCCCCTTCGAACGGTAATCGTTAAATAACACCCCAGTGTCCCTTCACCTGTCTGGTGGTGTCTGGTTTCAGATGAATCTCCCTTGTGGGAGGGTCTACGGACAGCACGTTGTCCTGAAACTGTCTCACTATTGGCCAGTCGCTTGAATGGGAGGTCTGTTGGTGTAGGCCTAACAGCGGTGCGCTGCGTTCACTGAAGTGTTTTTGGCTCTTCATCATTACTTCATTCTGTGAGCTGGTTGAATAAAGTTGTGAGGAGCACGCGCTTGTTGCAACTTTGAATCAACTCATCGCGCGCGTCTCCCCAACAACTCGCAGCTCTGTAATTCACTTGTCCGCCTGCTCCATTCAATACAGTGGGAAACGTGTAATCTTTCTGACTGTCTACAATGGACGAGGATAATAACGTCTTGCCTGATTTGAAGGATATAGAGACCAAATTGGGTCTAAAGGTCCCGGACAGTCTCATTCGTTCTCTCGCCGGAGGAAAGCATCACGACAAGCACGAGAAGTCGCCAGCACCGCATTTAGTGAACTGCAAATTGCATGCTAAAAATGCGGACTTGAAAAGACTGGAGACCAAAATGCTATTCCTAAAACAAGAAATGGTAAGCTTAATTTTTTTTTCTTCTGTATCCTGTTTAATAAACGAGCTGTTAAGGAATTGTTCCAGTAACTTTTAAGGAACGTGTGCCAGTTAAATTTGTTTACCGACTTGTAATTACAAGATATAGGTCACTTATACTTACTTGTACAGTTGTGCAAGTCGTTCATTCGTCTACAAACGTTCGTGAATAAAATAATAGACCGTAATATGACGCTTAGAAATCAGCTAGGCTATTAGATATCATAGTTTCATGTCAGGCAAGTTACATTGTGTCTCTCTTTTAATGTATCGCATGTATTGACAACCAAGCTTAAGCTCACACGAAAAAACTAAACTAGTTGCAAAACAGGTCTATACTGTATATCACCATGTTGTTAAATGCAAAGTTCCACTAATGGATGTTGTTGTGCCTCAAATGCACTGTATAACCGGTGAGCGGTCAATACTGAGAGCCATTCACACCTGCACACTTCATTCACATTTCACATTCACCTCCTCACCTCAGAAAATAACCCCTCCTCTCTTATTATTCAAAGTACTCTGTGATATGATTTCATAGTTTAATCTGCCAACACTTGCCATTTAAATTATTTTCAAATGCCATGCTTGTAAGACAGAAGCTTTGTTGGATTCAAGGTATTAGGTTCCTGAGCAGATGGCCTACTTGACAGTTTTGCAGACTGTAGTAGAGCTGTAACATGGCCAGCAGACCAATCGGCAAAAGAGGTTTTTTTGTGTTGATAGGCTTACAATCTATTTATGTGACAGAGAGACTTGAAACAATCATTCAATAGTGCTGATATGAGATAAAAAGGTATCTAGTGTAATGCCATTAGTGGCCTCTTGTTGATGGACAGCTCATCTTGAATATGGGCCATCTTGGGCTTTTCTGTTTTTGCACTTCCCTTCACTAATCCAATCAGACTACTCTGTTTTGGTGTGCACAAACACACACACACACACACACACACAAACTGCTTACAATATGTGAGGGGCTGAAATAATCTACAGCCTATCAAAGGAGCAAATTATCTCTGTGCCGTTCTGAAAAAAGGTTAGGGACCAGCTCTTGTTTGTTTTATGAGACAAATTGCAAATGTTGTAGGTTCAGTGTTACTATACGCTACAGACACAATTATGCAGCACTAATTGTGTTTCCTAAACTCATTTTGTGATACCAACCCACTGGTGCCATCTTATTAACATGAGAGAGCTGCTTGGACTTAAAATGCAATATGACTCCATCTGCTGGGCTTCCATGTGTGTATAAAGCGGGTGGTTATGCTCACAAAACAAATACACCGGCAGCAATATAAGCTAAATGAAGGCTGGTTGCAAGTCAAGCCAGCTGTCTGGAGCACTGTACCAGCCCTGTTGGCCTTCATCTGCCTCAATGCATTTTGAGTGTACCAGGCTGTTACAGCTGTTCGTTTACCATTTTTCATTCTGACAGAGTGTTAGTCACCCAGTAGACACAGGGGGATCCATTTGATTGACCCACATAGGCTGTCTACTTCCATCCCCAGTCAATAGCATGGTTTGTCATGGCAGGGAGTTAAATCAATGGTCATACTGTGTAAAGTAGGCATATCATTCAGAATCCTGGATGCAAACTGTTTCCTGGCTGCGCTGTTACATGAGTAGTACAAGCTTCTTCTTTTTTTCGTGCCACATAGTTAAGTCTCTTTGTTCACAACAAAGCCCGATAGTCTAAACAAAATAGCACATAGTGTTCCTGCCATGAGAGGACATAAGAACGCAAACAATTGTTGAGAAAAATATCTCACCACAAGGTTTAATTAGTAGCTGATCTGGAGCTTTACTTACCACACAAACTTCATTAGCAGTTAGGGACTGTCCAGTTATAGAATTGTAGATTTTTTTCTGCACCATTTCAGCTCTTGCATCCATTTTAATGAATGCTAATTAAAACCACTTGATATGATCAAAAGCTCCATAATAGCTACTACATGGACCGTGTGGCAAAATTGTTTTCTTAACTGCTGTTTCTGAGGTCTAGAATGAACTTTGAACCTCAATGCTTACAATAGTTAGCAATGATTATGGTACTGGTTTTTGTATTATTTTGCCATCCTGTTGTACTGACATATAGTAAAGAAGTAGTTCTACATTTTCACTTTCTTGCTGAGCAGAACATTCTCATATATATTTGTTTAATATAATGCTACATCCAGCAGCGGGGTAGCTAAGCAATTTATTGGAAAGGCACAGTGACTCGGAGTCTCTTGGCAATCTCACGGTAACGCCAAAACTCCAGGAAGTTACTGCTTCTGGCCATGAAATAGTTGGGTGCCTAACCCTCTGTAAAGTCCCTGACACACCAACCCGATAATCGGCCGTTGGACAGTCTGGCCTTCATTTTGGCCAATTTGACTTGTTTAATTGAAAGGCGGGCAGTCGGACTCAATGACCAATCTGATTGGTGGAGTGCTAACCCGGAAATGACGAGTGGGATGAGCGTGAAAACGCCTCTCAAAATCGGACAAAAGTCTTTTAAACTGACCTTTGTCGATCTGAAATGAAGACAGATTCAGCAACTGCGAGCAACTATTTCTTGCTTAAAATGTTTTCAGAAACGGGTTTCGGTGAACTATTTTTGTAAAATATGATCCGCCATTTTGAAATTCGGGAGATGCCAGACCCACGTGACGCGTTCGTCCAATCAGCTGACAGTTTTCATTTTTGGGGCGACAATACAGATTAGCGCCGCCTGCTGTTATGGAGACGTATTACATTGATCGTAAGCATGCGCAGAACATACGCTCAAGTCGGCATCACTTCGGCGTGTTCCGAGGCACTTTTTTGACCAACTCGGGGAGACTGATCAGTCCGACTGCCTTTTCTGCCGACGGTGGGCCGTCAGGTTGGTGTGTCAGGGCCTGGTTGGTGCATGTTTTTTTTTCCCTTTGGACAGAGCCAGGCTATCGGTTTATACTAAGCTAACTGTCTGTTTGCTGTAGCCTTATATTTAATGGACAGATGTGAGAGGGGTATCAATCTTGTCATCTAACTCTCAGCAAGAAAGTGAACAACCACATTTCCCAAAATATCAAACTATTCCTTTAAATGCTGGATCATCTTTAAGTAGCATTACCTGACCGGGATGTTTTTCTCCAACTCATAGGCACATCTACGAGCCATCGATGTGAAGCTGATGCAGCAGCTTATGTCAATCAACGAAGGCATTGAGTCCATCCGTTGGGTGATGGAAGACAGAGGTGGCGTGGCCAGCCAAGAGGGCAGCCTGACGGGCAGCTTGTACAGCCTGTCGGACAGCCAGGACGGTACCTCACTGCGCGGCAGCTTCAACAGCTTGAATGATGGTAACAGTGACGGGCTAGATGGTCTGTCTGTGGGTAGTTACTTGGACACTTTAGCAGAGGACCTCCCGGATGACCCCTCACCTACGGATCTTGACTGTTTTGTGGATAAAACGGTTATTGATGGGGATGCTTTCAGCAAATCGCCACTGAAAGTCAGAGTGGAATCAGATGAATACTACTGCTTTGGATAATAATAAGCTAAACACAGAGCCTACTGACATATTTGATAAATGAACACAGCTGTCTGTTTTTTTCTATAGCGCCAGCAAAGGTGTTGCCGGTATTACCAAATGACTAATGTTACTTTTCACCGTTTAACCAGCTTCCTTAAATTGTGGATTGAACACACACCTCATCAAACCGTTGCCACTTAATGTCACACCAAATGCAAGTGAAAACATCTTAACAGCTCTTATGTCTTATGTATTTTATCATGCAGGTCAATTAAATTAAAAAAAGGTGCTCTATTATGATTTAAAAATTGTATTTATTGTGGAGTTATCCAATACCTCAGCTGATTATTTTCACAGTTAAAATACTTCTTTCCTAGCCTAAAATTGCTGAAGATGGGGTTAATAAAAGTAGCAACATCAGCTGAACAGCAAATTTTCTTCTCTGTCTGTGGAAAATGTAACTGCGACTTTGCGTTAGGTCAACCACAATCAGCTGATCTAAGTGAAGGAGTAGATTAGCATTTAGCGGCCATTTGGAAAATTGTTCGGTTCATGTTGAGTGATTCAAGTGGGAAAACTGTTTAACGTGGCATAGTGGTACGTTGAAGTGTTCAAGCAAGTGCAATTCGCTTCCATGCCAAATTTTCAGCACCACCTTCTATAAATGTTGAGCTTTTAATTATTTTTACTTAAATATTTTGACTAATGGAAGTTCCTAAGCTAAGCTAAACCACTCCAGAGATTAGTAGCACATTCAAAGTATGGATGCTTGACTGAAAACCAAAGCAATTTGATTGTCTTATAAATAATTTTGTCCTGAGGCAAACTCTGTTAACAGCAGATGGGAGATTTGTTGGTGGTGGACATATGGGAAACACGTTTGCTTTGTAGGCACATTTTAATCCTCTGTTGTCAAAAAAAAAGGTATAACGAGAGCTGTACATAACTGTTGTTTTAAATTTAAACTCTTTGTGTTGATTTGTTTGACATTTGTATTTTATGCTCTTTTTTTTCTTTTGAAAGAAAACCATGTTTTTTTTTTTTAATTGATTTCTGTTCATTTTGTTGTGGAAATTAAATAATATATTGTGATTTTCCTCCTGCTCACATTGTGTCCGTCTTTTTAATGCAAAGAACCACAGTAACTCTTGTGTAATTCATTTTTAGAAACAAAAACCAGGTCACTGACCCATAATCTTAATGAGATGGAAAGTGAACATTATGGTGGTTTCCTTTTTTGGTCAACTTAAGTTAAGAATAATCTCTTTATAATGAAGTCGGACTTTGTGGTGCCCTGTGCAATGTGGCATGAAAGAATTACCCACATTAAGTCACTTTGTCACTCCATGTCACTTTCCTTTTGATAAAACACAAAATCAGGAAAATTATTCTAATTTCGGAAAAAAAAAGTTGCTTTCATGTGCCCTTTAAAAATTCCCAAGCTATTAGTAGAGGAATGCCACTTAGGATAATATTTAGAATGGCATACCAAGTATTATCATAGATGAGGAATCATGTTACCCAAAGCTCTATCATGAGTGCAATGCTTTGACTGAAGTAATTTGAAGATAACACCAACCAAAAGTGAGACAGAAGTGAAATGCCAGCCATGCAGAATATCTGATGGTCTGCTATGTTATTTTAAGTGTTATGCATCTCAATAGCTTGTTATCTTTCATGTGATAATTAAAGTTCCAGACAGAGTATACAGGGAAAGTCATTAAAGGAAAGATGAGAACCTTAGGCTCTTTGGCTTGCAATTGTATGAGTGGCCACTGGCCATGGGGCACACTACTTGTGTAGTTCTCAGACTGGGATCTGACATCAGAACATGGCTTTGGAAATGCTGCTGTGTTGGATACGTCTTCATTTATTCACTTTGTCAGTAGAGCTGTCTCATGCTAGGATCTCATCTTATTTGAAACTAGCTATCATGAAATCCCGTCATCTTACATAACATCGAATGCACAAAATAGCAAGATCGGACACAAAGGACACTTTTAGTGTTAACATTAGTTCCAGACCGATATAATCACTTCATCCACTCACATTAAGCAGACTTGTAACTTTGTCTCACTCCAAGTGCAAAGCTGCTTTATTTGGTTTTATGCTGCCTTTCCTTATCTCTACCTCCCAGAGGCTTTGGCAAGCTGAACCACGCTGAGGCCACTAAACCAAAGAGCCTTGTGAATGGCAGCACAACCTCCTTGTCAGCAATTCAATTAAAAACAAGTTCTCTAAACTTCTCTAAATTCCATGTCTTAACAACTGTAACCATGTCATGACTGACTGATAGCTAATATCCCTTAGGGGGAAATGTTGAGACTAGAGCTAGTGGCCTTGAAATAAGTGGACACACAGAACAGGTTCTGCAAGCTTATGTTGTAATAGGTCTGAGTCAAAATTCCTAAGAGCTACATGGTACACTACACATAAACAAAAGTTGCTTTTTTTTGCCTTCCCCCATCCTTATACTGTAAGTGTACATTTCCTACATGAAAGGGAGAAGCAGTTGACACAGCCTTTGTGGTGAAGACAAGTGCTGTCTTTCACCAAATCATCCAATCACATTTGAGAAAATGGAATTTTTTTTGCTCAAGCTGCAAGCTTAAACTTAAATCTTTCCTCGTTCCAAGCAACACTTAATACATTTTACCAAATAATTGTCCCTTTATGGAAGTGAGAGAGAAAACCCACTATCAGTATACATTACAGTCAAGTGAAGTTACTCAAAGTTTGTCAAATTCTTCTGTCTGCATTTAAAGTCCCCCTGTTCTGAGGGTGAATGACACCCAGGCTTTGTGGAAAGCAAACAAAAGTGGAAATCAGCAGCTGTCCCCTGAGTTTGGGAGCAGAGTGCAAAACAATGATTTATTCATTCTCTTAGTTAGTCCTCAGTTACTTCACTTGAGCACAAGTAATTATACTGGTGTACAGTCGAGACAGCAGCTTCCAGCAGGGATCCATTAGCAAATTAGACACGGGTTGGGCCTGTGCAACCAGATGAAGGGAAACCCATACCATCTGGGAAACTGTCACCATGCTACCAAATGAGGATACAGGATATGGGTTACTGAGTAGGTTTTTAGGGAGGGGGGGGGGATCAAAAGAGCCAGAGAGACAGTGGAGCCCTTAGACAGAAAGCCACAGATACCAAGTAAATATACACAGTTGTCAAGTAACTTTATTTTGGTTTAATTAGGTTTTCTCTCTTTGGACCTCAGGTTTGTTTCACAGTTCTGTTAGTGTTCCAGGAAGTTTAAATAGATTCTCTATAAACACCACTGTTATATTAAAGAGAGTGCGAGTCTTGTGCATAACACGGTGGATTTAACGAGAGTTGCTGTTCTACTGCTGCCTCCAAGGTTTAGTTTGTTTGGGTTTTTCAGTCCCTAACCATTTTAACACGAAAGTCACACAATAACACAAACTAACAGATCGAGGCAGCTGTAGACCAGCAACTTTGTTCTGCGTGGTTTGTAAAAAGAGTCTGGTGGCTTTGAAGAGAGCATAGGTGATGGCTCTCTCCATCAGCAAGGTGAACCAGTGAAAATATTCTAAGTATAGCATACACTTCAACAGATTTTTTTTAGGTGGTTAAAATATGCTTTGCTGTGTGGCTCTGTTCACAGCGGTACCTTGCTTAGCTTCCGTGTTGGGACTCCCGTCTGCTTCTCCAAACTGGGTACCTCATACAACCCCACTTCTAAATATCCAAACTATCCCTTTAGGAATGACTGTTTGTGATGGCTCTGGGTGCTATGCAGTCATGCTAATGCTTGTGATGGATGTAGCACATTAGATCCACTATATCGTCTGCCTTATTACATTCCCAGACACGAGGAGCTCCATGTTGGGAGATTTATGAAGCCGTGGAAAATGAATGAATGAATATCTTGTTTCGTCTAGGAAAAAGACTTAATGAATGTCGAGGTTAGCCACAACTTAATGTTGTGCTTCATGAGATTTTCCGCACTGTCGATGCGACGGTAGCGTTCAACTTCAAACCAAGCAAATACCTCATTCTGATTAGAATATTACATATGTGGGAGTCATATATGTCTGTTTTATGTTAGGAAAGCATCTGTTTTGTGGAAATAAAGTCTTACAGGAGCTCTAAGCTGGCCTTCTGCCAAGCTATGGATCTGTGAATCACTTTTTGGGAGTCTTGTTAAACTTCTGTGCTCCTGGGAACCACTGTTACCAAACACAGCATAAGAGACGTGACTCTGTTTACGTGCAAATATTAAACATTAACAATGGCCGCTGCTACTCATAAATTAGCTCAGCTGAGATTTAGAAAGAACACCCTTCGGAAGCTTCTGTCAACATTACACAGAAACCATCTGAGAAAGCCAAATACAGAAAGTGGCCGGCCTGAGAGCACATTACTCCTCCAGGCTGGTCAGGCTGCAATCCATTCATAGTCCATGGGGTTATTTTTAATCACCATATACACAAGAAGTGCTTGATTATTTATCAATGTATTTACAGCTTTTAATATTATAAAGCACCCCATGAGATTTATGTTCTGAGCCATTTTTCCTCTAGTATTTAGGAATCTCATGGGATGTGACAAATTACATCTGAACCAATACAGTCTTTAGTGTTGTACTGGCTTAGTAAATCATAGGTTTGTTTGTAGTTCAGCTCCACACTTAAATGTCTACTGTAACTTTTATGAAAATGTATCGGACATTATTGGCTACATCAGTATTTGGGATGATGCTATGCTATGCTATGCTATGCTATGCTATGCAACAGAGCGTCTCTCTCAGAAAACAGAACAGAGAAAAAGAGAACAAACCCTGTTCACAACTTCAAACTTAACCAAGTTATAATTGAAGTGTTTACTAAGTGGAGATGTATGCATCACTAAATTAAAACGGGCTGCACCACACAATCTAGTTTTTTACATAGAGATTAGTTATCTCAAAGTATTTCCAACCAGTGAGTGCCAAGGGCTGACTAACTGTTGTATAGCTAACAGACCAAATTAATGTTTAAATGAAGAGCAAAATGGGATGGTGGAAACATCTGACCCAACACGTACTCAAAATGCTATCGTATAATCATGTGAGCTGTGAATATTTTAAACCACATTTCATAAAAATATCATGGTATAGCTCAAATTACAAAACAACATGGCAATAACAAAATGAGCTATGGCCTAAATGACCAATTAGTGCAAGTAAGGTTAGCATATTAACTCAGAAACACATTTATCTCTATGTATGCAAATGTCAATAAAACAAACTATTATTTTGGTTGTTATGACTTCCTGTTTACATGATCCAGTTGGTTGCTTTTGATTGGGCGGCACTACAGAAGATAGCAACTAACTTACACAATGTGACAAACCCTTCTTAGCCTTGAAGAATCAACAATGTATTAAAAGCTCCACCAAACAGAACTCTTCATTTAATTATTTTGCGATGCAGACACAATCAGTGGCTGCTTGTGAAATCATTTTCTATTCTAAGCGCAAACTGGTTGAACTAGTAATGCACTGTGACCGCCACTAATGTCAACATATTTCCCAACTAGTATTATGAATTTGCTAGGGACTAAGGATTGGCCAAATTAGTCATCATTAGTCACCAAAGGAGTTCACCTTCACTCTACTCAGAGGCAGCAGAATTTAACACATCACATTTTGTATAACCTGCACAGTGCAGGTAAAGTGCGTCACGCTGAATGTATAAACTGATTATAATTCATGAGCACTTTTGCAGTAGGTTCAGTCATCACA
This sequence comes from Gymnocephalus cernua, assembly GCA_023631565.1. Lineage (NCBI taxonomy): Eukaryota > Metazoa > Chordata > Actinopteri > Perciformes > Percidae > Gymnocephalus > Gymnocephalus cernua. The sequence goes on from CM042445.1 coordinate 13,150,238, forward strand.
AAATAGACACATTTCAGACAGTTCAGTACCTCAGTATTCTCTTAGCCTATCTCCTATTCATTGCTCTTTTTACCTTCGTATCTGTTGAGTCACCCTGTGACACCCTGGCTGCGCTTGATGCTCTCTCTGTATTGGGTGCCTTTTTCCTGACCACACTCTGGCCGAGCCGTTGAGCCAGATGAGATTAAACAGCAGGCTACATCAGCCAGGAACCTTCAACAGACAGAGAGGAGAGAACAAAACAAACCTCTATCCCATTTGATCCCCCCCTTTTTTTCTCTTTCTATCCGGGCCAGGAAACCATTCCGTGACTATATTAGGAATCAAAGGGACTTCTACAGAAGGCAATGACCCTGCCACAGCTTTTGAACTTTTTGCTTTGCTCTTTGACAGCCAAGTTGTGAGTCATGGAAGAGAAATACATGTTATCATGGTGGGTTTGAAGGTTACAGAAGTTCATAATGAAATATCATTATTTCAGCACTATTGCAAATCTGTCTTTGGGATAGCCGTGTCCGTGCACTTGACTTTTGTGAAACAAGACAGACATACAATCAGAAATGGATACAAACAGCCTATTATGAGTGTCTCACATTGATTATTTCCTCTGAGAAACCATCCCATCAACAGGCAACATGAAGCCAAAAGGTCAAAAGTCTTTTTAAGTGTGTCCTGGCAACAAGATGACCCTGTGTCGTTAGAGGAGCAGAGCTGGGGTTACCCCTTGGTTGGCAAACATGGTTGAGTAAAACGCTTCCCTGTGGATGACTGCTTTGTAATTCCCCGGCCACTCATTCAGGTCACACAAGGGCATGTTGGGGTCAACACAATTGATTGACCCAGAGAGAAACGTCAAGAATCGTTGATCTGATGACTTTGTAGTTAAGTAGTTTGCATATTCTACCAATCTGCTAGACATAAGCTCATGGTTTTGTTCTCCTGCATGGAGTTTTTTCAGGATGGTATAATTTTACTATCCTAACTGGTGCACATTTGCATTTGTCCGCATAAGAGACACATACGATTTAAAGTGAAAGACTGCCAGCAGGAAAAACAGCCGTCATAGATCAAGTATTTTTCTATTTATTTCAAGGCTCATAAAAAATACTTTATGAGCTGAGAAATTTCATATTACAGTTACTGTTTCCTCAAGCTCTTTGAGTCCTTCCTTCAATTTGTCATTGTCTGCCCATGTGACTTGTGGACCTTTCTTTGAATTTGCTCTTCCATCTTCATTACTGTACACAAGAGTATCTCAGCTTTTCCTGTCACAATGGGATTCCATTTTCCCAATTGTTCTGTCTGCACTCTCTCATAAACTGTCATTTTTCCTGGGAAAGAGATGTGATCCTCTTGGGAAACAGCAAATGGTGCACTCCCCCAAAACTGTCATGCAAGGCAAAATCCCCTCCCATGGTCCTCTCGTGGTCAATGCTGTAGTCTTAAGATCTGTTGCGAAATTAGTTTTGTAACCTGGCAAAAATAACAACATACAGCTTGGTTAATTATCACATACAACCATTTTTGTACCAGTTCCACATTTGTTTTATAATCCTTTTGTGGCTTATCAAGACTTAGCTTTCATCCGTTTATTGAATGATAGAGTAATTTCCGCTCATTTTCAGTCTTCTGATCAACTTGATATTGTTTCAGCCAGCCGAGTTTGATCCCACACTGACAGACAAAGTAGTTGTTGTCAGTCCCTTCATCCCTGATATGCTAAAATGTGGCACAAACTAGGATTAACTGTTTAGCTTGATCCTGAAAATAAAACCCTCTTTTTCTTCCTGGTAGCACTGACTGGGGAAAAGAAAGTTTCTAAGGTCATCCAACCTGCCACTAAAACCCTCATCTGCATGTCAAAACTGGTGTAAAAGGACCTAGAAGATTTTGCTAAAGTGCTTTAGTTTAAGAGGTAAATGATCTCTAATATCTCATGGGATTAGGATGCAAAACTGGCATGGTTTCCTTGGCACCCTCTTAAAGCCCCCTCATTCATACCCAGAGCTTCAATAAAAACACAAGATCATTTCTACTTGAGTAGGATTTTGTGTGACTTTGGAAGGTTTAAATTACCGTCAGGCCTCATCTACCTGAAAGTTAGCATGCAAAAGCAGATTTACAGTCAGGGTGTAAATGTGGAGAAACAGTTGGATAGAGATTCCTCATGTGGATTTATGAACCTTACGATATTAGATTTTTAATCGTATCAACAAATCCACATTTGTCATCACCTTAATGGATGCAAAGACAATCAAATGCATTGATTTGTAATAAAAAATCATCTACGTTAGGGACTGTACGGAAATGATTTGGGTGGGGAGGGGCTTAACGTTATGCCTGAATTTAAACTTTAACGTTTGTTCCCCTTTTTGTGAAGGTGGAAACCTCTGTAACGTTTGTTTAATCACGTATGTCTATAAAGATCCAGTGTATTCTATGTTTCTCAAAACAGCCCTACAAGCTATGACCCACCGTGCAAACCAAAGCCACCATTGATTTGTAGTATTTGAATCTTTTTTCTTGCATTAAATCCTGCAAGGGGAGGCTGAAATAAAAAAAAAAAATTATAATAAAAAATACTCAACCCCACCCCACAAATCATGTTTGTACAGTCCCTAACTGAAAGGAGTTAGGTAAAAAAAATGTATTTTTCATGTTTTTCCAGGCAGCAGGTATAGACATTCGAGATGGACAAAAAAGAGTGTTCTAATTTTTCGTCCTGCTGTGGTGTTCCTCTCCAGCAAAACATTTAACCCAGACATTCAACAGTTGGAAATCCACACTGCTGAAATAACACCATGCTTTTGTCTTGACTTGTCTCTGATTACTCCAGCGTTCAGCCTCCCAGCCCCCACGTACATACCCTGTGGGGATAGCCACCTGTCTCGGCTGACTCCTGGGATGTCTCGCTGGCCTAACAGACAGCTCTTTGTGCTTGGGGGAGTAAAGCCTCTTAGCAGGCTGTTACTGATAGGACTCAGGAGACTGCTGCTGTCAGGGAGGGGTTACAGCAGTGTATTACAGTGACGTCGTTCAGCTACTGTCACCAGTGGTATTGATATTTTTCATGATACCGCTTTGGTGGGTTTTGGTATTTGGGAAAGTCAAATGCAGGGCCAATAGTACAGTACAGGCCAGCTAAGGTGACACCAGCTCCAAAACACACTGTACATCTGCAGAGACTGATAACGGACCTAACAGTGTTCGGGGCCGCTGGCAGTTTGCGTTAGTGATTGCCTCTGTAGGGATCATCATTTGAATCACTGGTGCGGTACTCGCTGACAGCCTGTCTGCCCATGTAGTCAGATGGCTGGGTGTTGTGCCCCCACCTTCTCTTGAGTGCTGCGGCCACATGGGTGAGGATGTTGTACTTGCTCAGAGACTAATGAAGACAAATGATTGTGCAGATTGCGGATAGGGTAACAAGTGCTGGAAGAGCAAGGTAGATTTCCTTAAAAGTGGTGAATGCATCCAGTTGTGAATAACTCTGCTAATGGCTTTTAGGGAACATTTCCTCATCCATTTACACTCGGATAGATGCAGTTTTAAACCTTTTACCCTATTTTAACCTTAGAGAGATTCAGCAAATAAATACTGATGACATCAAGGAGACATTATTTTGAAATTGGACTACCATAAGTCCCATTTTTGTAAAGGCCACTGCTTGATCTTTCCGTAATGAAAAAAATTCTAAACTTGAAGTTCCCTTACTAGCTTTTAGTGGAACTTTTTACTGTTTTTCCCAGCCGTCTTAGACAAATGGACCTTGCTCAGGTGCCATTAAGTTCTGTACAACAAGTGCAGCAATGCAGCAGGAGGGGGGGGGGGGGGGGGGGGGGAGGATGACAATAAAGGTCCCCAGCCTGGAATCAACACCCTGGAAAAACTAGTAAGTGAACGTTGAGTTATGTTTTGTTCCGAGGTCAAGAATGAAGCCGCCTACTCAAGCTCCAATTTTGCACTCCATATGTAAATCATATGTAAAATGAGTGTTCAGTCTACATTTAGTTTTATTCTGAAGGGGAGGAATATAGCGAAGACAATTCTACAAAATAAAAGCCTTTTTCTGTATACTCCTTTTTGGATTTACTTGAGCATTTGACGCATTATTTAATTGAATTGAATTGCAAACACAAAGTGTTGGAAAAGGAAATTGATGGGGCATCTCTGGGTCTTGGCAAGCAATGCAACATAGCAGGGATTCCACTACAGCCCTCTTCTGAAAACAGTGGGAGGATGGATGTATGGCTGCAAGGCTTCGCAAAAAGCGTTCTCTTTTGTTTGGGGGATGCTGACATTCCATATTTAGGTGGCATAGCATTTTTTAGCACTATAAATGTTTGCAAAGGATGTTTGTATGTGGAGAATACTTAATGCGTTTATACAATGGAGTTTTGTAAATCTGATATTGCCTGTGTTAAATGAGCTTAATTTAGTTTACCAACTCATTCTTCACATTTAGTTTACTATGTGCATGCATTTGTTAAGTTGTTGCAAAGTGTCTATCTCAACATTCAAAGGAGCTGAATAAAAGGCATGGTCTGAATGCTGATTTGAATTGTAGTTAAATGGGTTGAAATACAAAGGGCATGTTAGCATTTACATGGAAAAAGATGAGCTTTACACAACACTGAATACAAGCCATTATGCAAATTAAAACACAAGTCGTTACTAAGAGGAATACTCAATTCTTGGCATAAATTTACAACAGGGTGGTTACTCTTCTGATGTGATCTGATTCATCTTGTTCCTTTTTCTTTAAAATGTGATGCATTTGGGAGAAATTGGTGCATGCACTGGTCTTCAAAGGATAGAGAATAGCAGGATATCTGTGACAATTCATTATTTCGGCCAACACAACAGCATATAAACTTCCAGGAAATGCGTGTCGATGATCTGGCCCCGAGAAAATGAGACCTGTCAAGTCATGTGAAAGTGTCCACTAATGATGTCATGTGTTAGTAAGACCCTGCAGCCACGTCTGTTGGCTGCTCACTCTCTGTGTCTTTTCAACAAAACAGAAATGTGCTGCTGACTATAACTTTCACAAAACAACAGCACTAACTGGGCCAATGTCTGCTTTTGTCCTAATAGTCTGAGCAAGGTAGCAACTTAGCCCAAATGAATCCGATTTCATTGGATGGTGACGCCTCTTTGCCTGTAGCAAATTAGATGAACATAGCAACATATCAGTAGTGCATAAAGCAGCTTGGCTCCTTGCAAATAACAGGTTGATGCAGGTCTGATGGAAAGTGTCTCCCTAAATACCCTATAGCTTTGGTGTGATGGATGCTTTGTGTGCTCTCTTTTGCTTTTGACATTTTCTCATGCGGGACCTGAGTAAATGTGCTCTTAATCAAACAATGTAGAGTAATGCATACATAGCTAAAGGGCATTTATTGTTGAGAACGGATTTTTTTTTTTTCTTGGTCTTCATGTGGCGTTGCTAAATAGCTGCATATGTATTTCCTCCAAGATATGGTCCTGTATACACTGCTACATGTTTTATATTGTGTTTGACTTTGAGTAGGATTGACAGTTCCAAAATTCCAATAATTGCCGTTCTCGACATGCATAAACAGATTCCTTTTGAAGAGCTCTTCAAAATATTTTCCTCTTGCATGCATTTGTAGAATAAGTCAGGCTCAAGCATGGATGTTTATCTTTTAAGGACATGAAATATTGTCACCAAGTGACATTTCTTTAATAACTAGTGTGACCTTCAACCAGACGCATGTCGGATAGATAGCCATCAATGGAATCCAGTCTGTGACCATGGGCGCTTCTTTGGCTGTCATCTTTTTATTTGCAGTGGCTAAATGGCAGCAGAGTATGAAAGCGTGTGTGTTCCCTCTTTGCCTGATTTTACAATGACTAGAGGACATGATTACACCTGTTCAGAGCTTGGAATCCGCTCAGGAAGTATAACGCCAACAGAACTATCTAGCATCTGTGATCTTGAGGAAAAAGGGCAGGGGAAGCAAACGCTTTAACAGCACAAACAGACATTTACCGCAGGGATACATTCACCTGGTCAGGCATGTAAACCTGTTTTAAAGCACTGCTGAGCTCTGCGTTCAGCATGTCGCGGTCTCGTTCAGAGGCAACTGGAAGTCCTCATAAATCAAAATAAAGGAGCAGCAGAGCAGGATTTAAAGTGCAGCACCTTAAGTACTGACACAGCAGTGTCATGGTTTGCAATGGCCACAGAACAGCTTCACACTCTGCTGCAAAAAAGGCAAACATATTGTTGAAAGTAAAGGAATTTAGACTTTAGATGTTTTTTTTGTGCTTCATAACTAATATATTTTATAAAATGGGTAACGCAGTTTCTCCTGAAATGGTAACTTTGTAAAATGCGCATGTTGTTTACAACCAAACTGGCTAACATACCAATGAAACAAAAGTGAATTCAACTGTGGGAACTTAAATGTTTGGTCCAGAGCCTTTTAAAAAAAACTATTTATAGGTCTGTCTGAGAATGCAACCTTGCAAGAATGCCCTCAAAATCCCAACCTCATACCTCACCAGTATTGTTTGGCATCTTCAAGCCATCACTGGAGAGCTACTCAACAGATAAGATGATAATAACAGAGTAGCGCAAAAAAACTTGCAAGCTTTGAAGCAAATAAATTGCTAAATAACTTTCACACAGGCTGAATTTGATGATCAAGCCTTTGTTACAGTATAACGACAATTATAGGTTAAGGTGTGCTAATGGTTGCGTGATGCAAGTAATGACTTGGTAAGATGCCAGATTCAAAGACAGCAGAAAGCTCTCTGGGGAAACAGGTTTGAATATGAATTGTTTTTAAGGGTTTACAGCTCCAGATTAAGTGGATTGATAAAACGGTCTCTGAACATGTCATCCTCAGAAAAATGAAGGGAGCTTGGCATGAAACAAGTTTGACATTCAAGTCTAAGCCTGAGCAAAAGGTTATTTGTGGAACATCGTGTAATTTGACATGCGTTGCAATGTAATGGCACAGGCAGATTTGCTGAGGGAAGATGGAAATGGGCGCAAATGGGCTTTTATCACTAGCTAATTTTTCCATCCTGCCTTAAAATCAATAGGATGCCTTTGTTTTTACACCAGCAGTGCAGAGAGACGGCAGTCAAATGAGACAGACCATTAACAAATGTGGAACAAGCACATTGCAGCGTGCTAGACCTTTGCTATGTTACAGTACTGTGTGTTGGCTCTAGTCAGCTTGTGGGGTTTTCCACCATAAAAGTTTGTACATACATTCATGGTCCCCAGAGGATGAGGCCTACTGACTTTGGGGATCGCCAGACCTTTCCTCTAATGCCTTCATGAGGTTGACGCGTTTGTTTTTTAGTGAAATGTTTAACTATTGGATGGATTTGCTACAGATACACATGACAAATCCTTATAACTTTAGTGGTCTTTTGACTTTTCATTAAGCACCACAAGCAGGTGAAACATACAGTATATTCACTTATCCACAGCCTAATGACTTTGGAGATTTCCTGACTTTTTCTTCCACCATGAGGGTAAAACCTGCGATTTTGAGTGAAATTTCTTGACAAATTACCATAACATTTTTGTACATACATTTATGTTCCATACAGAAAGAATTGCTATAACTTTGGTGATCCCCTGACTTTTCCTCTAGTTCCACCAGCAGGTCAACTTTTTTAATTTCTCCAATACTTTGGTTTATGACCAAATGCTGATGACATTTCCATCAGCATCAGTTGTACTTTGTGTTGAATGCTAATAGCAAAGGTTAGCATGCTAATTCGCTAAAGTAATGCCACATTCAACTTTAGCCTTGGCATGCATCATTTGATGTCATGTCTGTCTTCTGTCCATGAATGCTGGCGCCATAGCCTTGCAGCCGCATCCTTCCACACAGTCAGACGTGCACCTCTCACAGGCACACAGGTGACAGTTGCACCCTCAGTTCTGCAAAAATGTCCCAGCGGCTATTTCACCGCTCATAAAACACTCTGCCTTATCAGGCCTCAGCCACGGTGATGTAATTTGGAGCTGTAACTGAAATGCAAACATACCAAGAGAAACACGCAAGGTGTGTTTAAGACAAGCGGTGGCCTTATGCGGAAGCAGCTTCCTGTTGTCAGAGGTAGAGTGTAGTTTACTGTATGGGATGGGTCATGAAAAACTGGCTCGTCTGTTGTGTTGTCAGAGTCTGAGCTGAGTGGACTGTTTGTATTGCCAACATGTAATAACTGCAGTGAAGGGTTAAACACCAAACATTTAATGTCAGTGTTTGGTGTTCCCTCGCTGAACATGTGCTCTGTTGTCTGTGTAAACACGCGCCTCAGCCCTCACACTCCACTTTGTGCAAACACGCCAAAGGTGAGGAGGAAATCGGATCTTGCATGATGTCATCGCTGCTTTGGTTAACTCCCAGCCTTTTTTTTTTTTTTTTTTTTAACAAGAATGCAAGAGTGTGTGCCGAGCTGTAGCTACCCTTGGGACCGCAAATCATGATAGCATCCAGCTTCCTGCTTGCAAAGTATGACTCTGGCATAATTTTGGTTTATGGAAAAGAAGCAAAGTATGTGTTTGTTTGTATGTTGCACTCAGAAAAAAACATAATTGTTAGCATCTGAAAAAAGGAGGATAGTTACATACTGTATGTTTTTGTTTGCTCTGGAAACAAGATACCAGGGTGAGATATGTAAAACTAGAGTAAACAAATTAAAACGCCAAATAAGCAGGGCTGAATAAAATTTGTCATGCAAAAATGTTTTGTCTCACTCCCTATTCATTATACTAGCAATAATTCCACGTTCCCAGTTTGATTTGTTGGACTTGTTCATCAGTCTTAGGTATACACTCGACAGCATGATGAGTTGCTTCCTCACATTCCAATGTTTATTAGCCATTTAGTGACACTGATTAGCAATACATCAATTTAAGATAGAAATGTTAATGTGACATGACAGTGGATAGATTCACAAACAATCTCCACCCAAATTTGCCTGCAGTTCCACCACTGCGTTGAGAGGAAAGGACTGTTAAAGAGCAACTAGTGTATGCCAAGGATTGTGTGCGCCCGTGATGTGCTAATCCGTTTGACAGCTAAGTAAAGACTTGAGGCAACAGAGTGCACCGTGCAGGAAGGCCAAACGATTGCCTCAGAAACATTTTTTTATGATTAGCTCTTCCCTTCAAAGCTGGTGAAGGGAAAGTATTGTCTTCCTCTAGAGAGGTGTGTTCATCAAGCAGCAATTTTACACCCTTGCCACAGTGGAAATTTAATTATGTTTGCTAGTTTGTGTATGCAAGGGCAGTCAGGGGATTGGAAGGTGACCTTTTAAGACCCTCTGTTTTCCAAGATAAAAAGTCACTCAGCGTGTAAAAGGAGATGTCTGATTATGTCTGACTCTTTTTCCGTGACGATGAAGAGTCCACAAGGCGGATCAGGTAGTCGGGAGATGAATTATGTTGTTTAACCAAGCGTGTCTGCTCAGAGCTGCATGTGTTCCTTGTGACAGTTTTGATATGTCGGCAGGTTTGAAAATGGAAAGATGATTTTACCACTGGTAAGAAAAACAAACACTGGCTTTCCTCATACTGTCATGTTAGGGCGTGCCTCTGTTAGACTTGTAATATAAGCTGCCAGTTTTTAAAAAGACTAGAGTCTACAGCCATGTTGGCACTTCTGTGTCCGTATAGGCACAGCTAAATGCTAATGATAGCATGCCAACAAGCTCACAGTGACAATGCTGACATGTAAATGTTTAGCAGATATAAGGTTTACCATGGTCACAATTTTAGTTTAGCGTTTTAGTATTCTAGTGTTTGCTACACACAAAACACAGTTGAGGCTGATGGGAATGTTGTTAGTTTTGCATGTATCCGGTCATAAACTAATGTATTTAAATTCAATATTGTGACCTGATTACGGCGCTAGATGAAAAGCCATGGTATCAGCAAAGTGATTACAATTCATCGTAAGGGGGTCACGAATGTGTGTAAAAGAAATCATAGCAATCAAATTGCTGTTGAGTTTTCACTTAAAAACAAAAATGTAAACCTTATCGTGGCGCTAGAAAACATCATGGCATCACCAAAGCCATTAGGCCTCACCCTCTGGGGACCATGAACATTTGTTCAAAATTGTGTACCAATCCGTCCAGTAAGATGTAGAGATACTTCACAAATTATAGTTGACTTATTGTTTGTCATGGAGTGACAGGATCAAAACTACAGGCAACTAACAAACACACTTGAACATTGATGTCAGTCAAATCAACTAAACGAAATACCACATGAGGATGAGGTTGGGGTGATGGAGGGAATATGAATGAGCCAGTGATTCTGAAGCGAATTAGAAACATCTGATGACACTCAAGTGTGACTTGTGTTGATGGTCCATTTGAACCTTTCTCAAAGTATTAGTTACACCATGTTTGCTGACAAAATGACACGTAATGGTTGATGAAAACCCAATTTAAGCATCTCTTTGATGCGTTTAATGTTTGTCACAATTCATTTGCCACATTTCTCAGATGATAACTGCTCTACATTCCTCAGTTCAAAGAAATCCACTGCCTTCAAGCCTGAACAGAACCCGCTTTGACATTGTCATGATTCAAATTTTCTCCACCACCTCTCCCTATTTGCCCTCTGATAATCAAAACAAATGAGCAAAACTCCTTTGGAGCGGTTTAACCAGCATGATGGGGTCCCATTTGGTATGTTTGCTGAGTCATCAGGGCCCAATCATCAACTATAGGTTTCTGTTTGCTTAGCCTCTTGCTAGCCAGTGTGTAGCTAGCATGAGTCATGATGATACTGAGCTCTGAAATGTTTGAACGGGCGGCCGACAACCTTATCGTACAGGCTGCGTCTAAAGCTACAGTGGCAAACGCTTCAGTTATGGAGATGACATTTTGCGTGGAACGGGACAGAAAGGGTGTCTTTGTTGTAACTCTGGTTTATTAGAGTCAAGAAAGAATTCTTTTTCTTGGTAGAATCCCATGAAAATGTACAAAGAGGCCCGATTGACATCTTGATAATGCAGTCTTTTAAAGTGATTTAGCTTTGGCGCCATCGACGTGGTAACTTTACACCATTCGCCCGCATTCAAGCCAAGCGTGACGCAGTGGCAACATCTGATCTCACATCTAAAAGGCTTGTGCAGACAAGTCTTGTGTAAACCAACCAGCGTCTCCTGAACCTGGAGGGAGGCTGGGTAACCTCTAAAACCCACTGGGGCCATTAAAACAACAGGTGCTTGAGGAAAGCTCAGCTGTCGAGTGCAGGCGGTGGCTAGCCAGCTTGTGGTATCGCTCGCAGCAGCTGCAGGTAACTGTTGGGTCTTGACCTCAGGGTGAAGGAGTCGCCCAACAGTTAAGCATATGTACTTCTACTAACAGCCCACTGAATCTGAACGCACCCCAGACCTCATTAGACAAAGGGCTTCAAAGGTCTTGCGTGACTAGTGTGATTAACTGGTAGCCCCCGTGTTTGCTGTAAACTGGCTTAAGAAATGGACTTTATGCTTAGGACTCCACACAAACCACGCGGCAGGCTGTGAAACAGCTGTGCTTGTCAGTGCACAGACAGATGGGATGCCATATTTTAAGGGAGAGCTCTGTGTCTCTCTCTATCCACGCTTTAGTAAGTCTCAAGTGACAATAGAGAGTCTATTCAAGCAAGTCCACACGTTCTGTTCCACATGGCCGTATTATCCCATATCTATAAATTTTTATTCATGTGCATTTAATTTCAGTGCGTTTTAGCTTCTGACCTCCTGCAACAGTAAATTGCTGGATAGAAAATGTATTTATGTGATGTATGGCAGATGTATACTGTGCAATAATCCAAAGTAAAGAGCGGTTTGATAGAGTAACAGCTGGTGCACTTGGAAGGTTGCCCTGCATTTCATGATGCTTAACTATTATTCATTTAAACACATTATATTTTTATATTTGAGTTTATAGTCACTCTACTGAGGTTTAACTAGCTACTTTTCTCGGTGGATTCAATTATGTGTTTTCAATTATTGTACAAAAGAGAATACTGAAATAAGAATGCTGTCTTCAGACATAAAAGGCACAACAAAAAGCAAAAGTGGAACACATTGAATCCAAAGGTCACTTTTATTTAATTCAGTGTGAATAACTTTAATACTGTCACAGTGACAGTGCTAGAGACACATATTTAAAGTGATAAGACAAGAGAACAGACACATTTCTCATAGACTGGACCACACAACACATGCCTAATGACTTTAGGAAGTACACACTAGATGACTTTGTTTTGGGTAAACAATAAGGTCAGAATGAGCTCAGGTCCATTATATATTTATTTAACACTTTAAAAACTTAGGAAGAAACAATCGTCCACTCCAACCTAGATAGCAGGTGCTTTTCTGTGCACTTTCATGAAGTAATTACTTAATACTTTAAAAAAAAAAATCCAAATACTGACATAATACCTTATATAGCTTTAGCAGCACTATATTTCAGTGAGTAGGTCATACACGCGCACTCACAATTACTCATCTAGCCAAATGTGCACTCAAACCACGCTTCTCAGTTTAAGGATTTCACATCTTTGTGTATTTACAATATGAGACTTCTAACCATCAGCACTTAAAAAATGCTCTGTTGGCCATTTTTGCTAAAACAACCGCAACTTTATGATAAGTTGATTAACACCAGTTGGAGCAGCATCGGCCTTTCAGGATAATCAGCATGGTTAGTGGCCAACAGCAGTGCAATGCCAAAGACAAATAATGCTGTTATCAGCTAATACAGCCATTAGCTTAATTCTGTTAATCTGTTAACTGCCTCAAGGCCGTTTTCATGCTGCTTCATGCTCTGAATTTAGTGGGAGGTCATCTCTATAAGTAGACCCCAGACTGTTAAAAACCTTGAAGAATAGGCCTCTCCTCTGTAGAAATATTCTGATATTGCTCTAGGGTGCTCTCTGTTGTAAAATACTCCTGAAAATAATGATCTCCCATTGCATTTATTTCAATGCAGGACACGGCAAAAACAAACTTGAGCCACAATGTTCAGTGAATACTTCAATCCAGAGCCATGGAATGTTATGTGAGTTGAGCCAGGATTCTAATACTATTTATTCATAAAGTCAACTTCATTAAAACTGTATGGCTAACTATTTATGAATTCATATATCTACTTAACATACTATTTTGCAGGACTGTTTCAGTGATAAAAGCTCTTTTATCATGACTATACAGTACATAAGTCTACTTGCTGTAGGCTTACGTGGGTCACAGTGTTCAAAGCTACATTGAGCAATAGGCTCCTTCATAATTATCAGTGTATGGTTGTTTCTTTTTCAGTGTGCATATTTTCACAGATGAACAGCTGGTGATTTTAACACAATCGTCTAGTCGTGAAATAATGCTGGTTTGAGTTCTCCTACTGTTAGACATGACATCACACCTGTGTTGCTATTTTAAAGTGTCAGTCTTTAGAGATGTGGATTAACTGTGGGTGTGATAAAAAGTGTAGGAAGTGTGTGTGTGTGCGCGCGTGTGTAGGTTTTGTGTGTGTGTTTTATTCGTGCACCTGTAGGTGGTAGCGGGTGTGTGTGCGCAATTGTGTGTCTATGACAGCACTGTGAGCGTGACCGTTCCTTTGGTCCTTTTCAGGATGCCAACGGCTTCTTCATGAGTGACGCCCTCCAGAGTCTGCCCGTTAACGGCCATTATCTGGTCTCCTCGCTTCAGGCGGCCGTCCTCCGCTGCTGCCCCCTAAACACACACACACACACACACGCACACACACGCAAATAGAGTTGCTTAATAACACGCTATTTGTCAATTCTGCAAAGTTAAAATGGAGAAATGTGCTAGGTACCTTTCCAAAAACAGTTTTAACATAGATCGGCAAGTCTCCATGGGGGCTGCCGTACCCTCCGACTATACTGAAACCCAGTCCGTCTGGTCCTCTTTCAAGATTGATGGTCTTATACTGAGGTGGGCTGATGGGAAGACAAAGACAGTTAGGGACTACTGTATACGGACTACATTCGCTTCAGCAAAAAGAAGAAAAAAAACATAACCCTCCCCTTTTTTGTGACCCCCCCACTAATCATTTTCATACAGTACTTAGACAGACTGACATAAGGGGTAAGATGGATGTTGAGACACATCTTTCTGTGTAATAACCACTTCATACCAAAGGTCATCCTGGAAGATGCAGCTGGGTGTGAGACCTGTAGCTGCCTGCTCCTGAGAGGGACCCGTCACGGTGGTGTCACCACCCGCTACCACCTACAGGTGCACGAAACACAGACAGACACACACACACACACACACACACACGCACTTTTATGGTATGGTAGACTTGCAAGATAAAGACTGATAGCATTGTGGTTGTGCTTGATGAGGGAGACAAGTTTTATGGTACTTCAAAGCCTGTCGCTGGTAGCCTTCGACTTTTCAGGTAAAACCTTTGTACACAGATAAAGTAAAGAACAGACTACATAGTCAACTGTAGATTATTTAACTGTGTCTGCGTGTTTATCTAATTAGAATACAAAGGGTGTGTGTGTGTGTGTGTGTGTGTGTGTGTGTGTGTGTGTGTGTGTGTGTGTGTGTGTGTGTGTGTGTGTGTGTGTGTGTGTGTGTGTGTGTGTGTGTGTGTGTGTGTGTGTGTGTGTGTGTGTGTGTGAGTGAGAGAGACCTGCAGCTGTATGGTGCCTGTGGCGTTCTTGAGCAGAGTGACGGCCTGTGAGTGGGTCATGCCTTCAGCAGAGGTTCCACAGATACTGACGATGCGGTCCCCAATCTAGACAAGTGAGAGTTTAATACAATTAAAAGGATACATGAGAGAAAACCAACTTGGCACGTTCAGCTGTGAAGCCGGCTTCTCCAGGTTTCTGACACGTCAGTGTTTGGGTTAGAAACAATGCTAACAGCAGTGGAAATGTAACACAAGTTAGCTCTGTGGTTTATTGTCACCACTTTTCAAAGTGTGCAGAGGTGCCGTTATGTGATTTCTATGACGTTACTTCACAAAGGTCTGGATAACTCTGCATGATAACAGGATGTGGCTAATACTATTTGAAAATGTAGTTCTCCATGCCATACAAAAGCAAAACTATGCTTGTGTTCAGTAATTTCATTATGTAGCGTTCTTATCTCTCATTCCCGGAGAAAAGATAAAGCGGCATGAATAAACTATTCAAGATTTCCCATTCATTTCAATGAGTCCTTCTGTAGGCTTAATGATCTGAATGCAGGAGTGGGAGATTTATTATCCGTGTTAGCAATGGCTTTTGTCCTCCTCCAGTCTGTGTCACACAGAGCTACAATTGTCATTTAACTGCTAAGGTCACTGCTTAAGGCTGTAGGCTCTTGACCTTTGGGAGTCACACAGAGTAAAGTGAGTGGGAATGACATCGCTGTTCATAATTAAGATTCACATTAAATCCTACACAAGAATTACTGACATGCAGATTCTTAGTCTTGTATTCCGCTGGAAGCTGAATAAAGGTTACTGAGAGGGAGGTGTAAATCTCGTACCTTGAGCTTCTGGGTCTGAGCAGCCAGGCCGACAGGATTCATCATGGCGATAAAAATGGGAATATCACCCAGAGGGCTGCCCACGCCCCCTGCTATACTGATACCCAGAGAATCACTGGGACCTTTAGTGAACTCAACTGTTCTGGTGTCCTGATGCTCTAAAGCTGCAAGGAAGCAAACGTGCAAAATGTTAGGATCCCTTGTACACAATTTATTATTTCCTATGACCGCCTGAAATTAAAATCCCTTCTGAAGATACCTACAATCTGGATTCCTGCTTAGTTTGTCAGAGTCACTGGGCACGTTCCCAGAGTCTGAACATGAGGCCACCTTGGTGCTGCCTGTTTCACTCATCTGAAACAAAGACATTCAGCGCTGTTACTTCCTTTGTTTTGTTGTTCTGTCAGAACAATTTCAATTGAACATTAAAATGTTATCTTTCAAAGATTACAGTACCTGACTACATTGAGACAGCCGTCTTTCTGAGTGGAAAGGGCCTGCCTTAAACCTCCCTACTTCCATTATTATAGGCCCCACGCAGCACTACAACACAAGGCACATTATTTTTAATACAGTTATCCAACACAGTTTAAAGCAGATGTGTCATTCACTAACTATGCTTCCTTCTGAGGGCCAGAGCAATAGATGTACCTTGAGTAGTGCCGCTACGGCCTCCTGAGTGGTCGACCTGACGTCCTCCCCGTTGACCGACAGGATCTGGTCGCCCTGCATCAGTCGGCCGTCAGTGTCCACCAACCCTCCTTTCACAATGTCGGACACAAACACTCCTGTGTCATTCCTGGTAGGAAAGGTTGAAAGACAAAGTCGTGACATTGCAATATCATTTATTACTGTAAGTCATACTGTAATTTCCTCTAACAGTATCATACTGCTGACGTGAATATTTAATTGGTAATACACTATTGATCCAGCTATTTTCATATTTTTCCAGTGGACCTCTGCACAATTGTGGCTTACATTCCTGGGAAGTGGAAGACGGCTGGTAAGATGGAATATTTAATAGCAACTGTGACCTCAATACATGTTTTCCATCTCGAATGCTGCATATGCTTACTGTGAACATTCAGACCCAAAAAGTGAGAAGCTATCATGGTTTATTGAGAAAACACGTCTTTAACTGCACAATACTGACTTCAACTAACTTAGTCAGTTCCTTTCCTCTAATAAGTGTATTTGTGGCAGTTCTAAGAATCCTTCATGTTAAGGAGATATTAAGCATTTATGAGAAGCATTTCTTGCAGATTGTTTGCTTGATTGACATGTGTCTACACCTCTACCAAAGGCAGCTGTGGTGATGTCACCTGCTTGTCTCCCCCCCCCCCCCCCCCCCCACCCCAGGTTTTTACCCCTTTGATCATATCTCTATATCTGCCAAATAAGCAATGAGTGTTTAACAAACCAGTTGGTTTTGTCACAGGAAAAAACAATTAGACCTTCTTCGTCTAAAGCCAAAGGCCATCATAGTCGCACATGTGCTTGCTCTGAGTACTGACCTTTGGGAAATTAAGTTAACTGCAGAGACCTGCGTCTGTTTTCCGAAAGCACATCTCTACTGTTGACTTTGCACATCTGAAGTGCAAATCTCCACGTGGATTAAACCAACACAAGCAGAAGCTGAGAAGAGAGGCAACTTGATCATACAATCCCCAGTGCCAGAGATGCTTGGCTGTCGCAGCTCCTCACCACTAACTGCTAGCTTGCAATTTCCATTTTAGCCCAGGATTTAAGGTTGTCTGTTAACGTTGCAGCCTTTTCCATCCTATGGAGCGTTTCAGTTGTTTTCTTTCCACTTGTGTAGCAAAACCACTTTGACAGAGGCAAAGATTTACAACCACATTTAAAGTTGAACTGCCTACTGCTGTCCAAGCTGTGCAACCCATGACCCTAACCTGACAACCCTGCAGTTGTCTTACTGAGTTTTGTATTTTTTCTGACAAATTAGATTTAAACATAGAACCAAAAATTGTATGCACCCACATTAACACACTTGGTTAAATCCAGAGTTACCGTCCTGATCTGACACATCTGACGCATTGTGAAGGGAAGTACCAGCACCTATGAAATACACTATTGGGAAAACCTAATATTAAAATGACTTATTTGTACTTAAAAAATAGGATTACGCCCATGTGAACACACCTATATGAAGGGTTAGGACACGTATTGATTATCAACCAACTTGGTATGGAAAAATTACACTTCAAATCTGTAAAATTTGCATTGAATTTCCTGTGATCGCATGGCCACCAAGATTAGTGGCAACTATGTTAATTCAGTTGGTGTGTCAGGAGATGTTTAAGGTACATTTCACTGTTCTACTTTTGAGCACCAATAACATAGGCAACTTTTGAACATGCTATTATGATTCAGCGCTGCCAAGATGATTTACTGGGAAATGATCGCATGGACAAATTCAAATTAAATTGGTTGAAAATTTAGAATAAGTGCATGTTCATCAGTGGAAATAGCCTGACATTAACATCAGTAAACCATTTATGTGGATGAAGCTTTTAAAATGCACCCTTTACCTTTAACATGATGACAGAAGTACAATGTGTGTGATAATGTTAAAGCAGACAGCTCACAATCACAGATATGTTTTGATCAAATGAAAAGCTTTTTGTATTGGTTAACCCTGAACCACAGAAACTGCTTACAGTGTATGATTAATCTGTTCAAGTCTTACAGATTCACAAACAAGTTAACAACTGAACAGAAATCGAGTTATCACTGATTAGAGTGGATTGTGTAGACTACACAAAGAGCTAATGTTAACAATTGCATAAAATGCTCCACTGGGAGACTCAAATTGAATAACCAAAAATGATGCCACAGGTTTGCAAGGTGACTTTAGTCGGTTTAGCTATGCACGCTCTAAACCTCACACCTAAAATGGAAGAACACAAGTCATTGAGTTTACTGTTTCCTCCAGTAAATACTGTCTAACACCTGTTGCTTAAACCTTTCCCAGGTGTAATTACGCCTGTTCCTCGAGAGCAGCACAGGGAAAAGAATGTGCACCGACTGAACTCGTCTTGATGTTGACGTCACTACTGACTATCACTTGTTAATCAGAGCACCAGTAGAGCTGAGGGGTGGTGGGTAGTGGCTGTGTGGAGTTCCCATGTTCTACAGGCTGCACCTGAACAGGTCCCATAAAAGAACATGTCCCATAGAAGATGGGGCACTCCTGGTACCACTTTTGATAACAGAGTGTACATGTGTGGTAGACTGATGCACCCAGAGGCGTAGCTACCAGACGAGTTTAAAGCACGCAATCAGATTGGAGCGGGGGTTTGAGTCATTCGTTTCTTCCTCTGCAGCTCTAATGGGAAGGAAAGTAAAAAAGTTCCCAGACATAAGCTGTATTTGTCTAACTCTCTATACTCTACACACTATATCTAAATATACAGGTCTTCTAACAATGATTACCTCTCGTCCCGTGATCTGCATTAAAAAAAGAAAAATACATAGTTACTGCTGTCCAACTATGTGGAAGATTCCTCGTATGCTAACTCTTTTTGTGACCAGAGAAAGCACCTTAATAATAACTGCATAGTATTAAGCAGTAGTACTAATAATAAATCTGTCTCACCTCCTCCCTACGATGCTCAGGCCCAGGCCCTGGCCAGGCCTCTTGTGGAGCTCCACAGTGAAGGAGTCCCACAGGTCTTCCTCCTTGTACTGGGCCTCGTCCCTGTAGACCACCAGCCGGACTCTCTGCGGGGTCTGCCGCAGCACATTGATGGCTTCATCATGACTGGCTGCACGCAGGTCGATGCCGTTCACCTGTGACCAGAGAAAAGGAGGTTAGTATGTGTGTGCTCCAGTAATATGGTGTTGTCCTATTGCAGCAACCATTGGCCAACAGAAAAATATAATAACAGACAGACTAATGTCTTAATAATCCTAACCATTGTTCATACTTACAAAGAATGACTGAACTGTACTTTTTAAAAACTAGAAATATCTGCTTTACTTTAACTTTATCTTAAATAAAAAACAAAAACTAATGTTTGGGCTAATATCCATTTTTCTGCATTCTGCAAAGTAGCGAAGCCCTTTTCTTCTATTCCTGATATAAAGTGAATGCAGCACAGGGCTATAAAAAGTGCCAACAGCCTAATTTAATGCTAAAACTGACTTCTCCTTTTAACTGCTCACATTTGTTCTTCAGAAATCCAAACTGCTGAGCTTTTAGAACACTGGATCATAATATTAAAAATGTTACAACGCTTAGATTTTACTTAAGGGAAGCAGACTTCCCACTAAAGTCTGTGAGAAGCGCGAGTGGTCAGTGTAAGGATTGATGTCCAGCTTCTTTTACCACATTAAAGAGGGGAAATAGCCCATTAGCTATCGCCATGGACATGCAAAGGATTTTTCCCACCGCAGCTAATGGCATTGCTGTGGACTGGGAAACCGCTTTTTTTCACTTTTCCCTCTCTGAGCCTATTCTCTAAACACAGCAGCTTGGCTTAAGGACAGAAATGAATAGTAGAGGGCAATTAAGTTATAAGGGTGTGTATGTGTGCGTGCATGCATGTGTGCCTTTCAATTCAGGTCTGCTGATTGAGCTGCCATAACAGAAGTCTTGCGCTCCACCCCTGCCCTCCCTCTGTGACAAAGCATAAGGTCAGATGCAGGGCAAATCCAAGTTGAGCTGATACTTAACCTGTCTCTCCACATAATGCATGCAGGAGTCATACCAGTGGTTACTTTGCCCTTACTTTTTTGCTCACTTCATTCTTCAGTACTAGTCTCACTAACAGCAATAAGTTGTTTGGGTTAGATTTTGTTGTTGCCAAAAATGGATATCATTCTTAGATATATTTGAGATGTATATTAACGAATGTATCGCATGCGATCCTTGAATGAACTTGGGAACACAAGCTTTCATGTTAAAGCTCCTCAGGCAGCCACGTCTCAGTTATTGAAATGTTTTCAGCCTCTTTTTAATTTAGGGCATATGTAACGCTCGTTATACCGCCGCACCTCTAGGATTTGGTCTCCTGCCCAAAGCCTGCCATCTTTGGAGGCTGCCCCTTCTTCATAAACTTCATGGATAATGATGGCCCCCTGGAGTGAGAGGAAAAACAGAGAGCAAATAAGAACAGAATAGCAGAAGAAAGTGAACAGGAATGATAGGAGATGAAGTAAGAGCAGTGATGATTTATTTGGAGGAAATAACAGTAAATAGTGGGAGGGGGGAACAGTAATTGTACAGGGAACATGTTGAAGAGAATAATACATTTTGCATTTGACAGTAGACAGACATTATTTCAGACATTCTTTTAGAGTGTGTATGTTCCTGACTTCTAGTGTGTTTTCTCTGCGTTCCAGTGTGAGTGTCATTTGGGGTTCAGAGGTTACATTCCAGGGCTCGATATTGTGTGCTGCGGCCGAGGCCAGACAAAGAGCTGCTCCCCCAAGCCTGACTGAGCAGACAGAATAGATGGGCCGAGGAGAGGACGACGGAAGGAGGAGAAAGGCTGTGACAACATCATCTCCTACATTCCTGAGCCACCATGGCTATTTGGAACCTGGGTTATACCACCACCAAAGATTCTAAGTGGGTGGCATGGTGGGTGGTAACTTAAAAATACAGCTATATATGTAACTTTTTAAAGTCATTACAAATTTACAGTATATTTCAATAAAAGGATTTTAGATTGGAGACAGTGCAAATATGTATTAACTAGGGCTGGGCAAGTTAACGCGTTATTCACGCGTTAACTCATTCATTAATTAACGCTGACAATAATTTTATCGTGCATTAACGCAGTTTTTATTATTTCTTTTATTATTGTAAAAGTCTGTTGCTGATTGCTGGCGCACTTACAGGAACCAGAAAAGAAAAGAATTGGCGGATAAACAAACCAACAAACATGGCGAAGGGTACGGAATTTTTACATGGCCATTTTTCATTTTAAAGTTCTTCCAGACGGCGCAGTCGACAGAACCAAAGTTATTTGTAACCACTGCAAAGTTGAATTTTCTTATCGCCGGAGTACTTCCAGTCTGAAATATCACCTAAATGAAATGCACACAGCAGCGTGTGGGAGAAGTATAGATAAACAAAGGAAAGAGAAGCTAACAAATGCCATAGCGAAGTGGATAGCTACAGACTGCAGGCCGATAAGTGTTACGGAGGACGTCGGTCTGAGAAACATTCTGAGAATCGTAACAAATGACAACAGGTATGAGATTCCGTCAAGACGCACCATCACAAGAAGAATACACGAGTTCTATGAAAAGGAGGGGACTGCAAAAGCGACAACTTTTGTTATGATTGTGGCTCAGGATTTTGTGGGCAGTTTATTTTATATATATACAGTATATAACAAACAGGAGAACATTAATGCCCTGGCAGTGGCAATAAGATTTAATTTTGTATTTGCTTTGATTACATTGTTTAAGTTGAGATTTACACTACATATTTTTATTTAACTGCTACTGCGTTTGCAGAACAAATGTTATGGCACTTTCTTTCATATGGCAGAACATTTAAAATTGCGCTATACACTACTTTTGAATTCATTATTTGATGTTGCGTATAACAATGCGATCAATCAGGGAAATCATGCAATTAATTGCGATTAAAAC
The DNA here is from genome assembly GCA_023631565.1 of Gymnocephalus cernua. NCBI lineage: Eukaryota > Metazoa > Chordata > Actinopteri > Perciformes > Percidae > Gymnocephalus > Gymnocephalus cernua. The sequence goes on from CM042445.1 coordinate 13,172,374, forward strand.
TTGTAATCGTTGCCCAGCCCTAGTATTAACCTTATAACCTTATTTGTGTAGTGACAGTCATGTTTTCTGTATTATTTTAGTAAATGGATATACCCTAATTACCAGATTGCAATTCATATTTTTGTTTCCTACCAGCAGGGTGTCACAGCCTCCCACGATGCTAAGGCCCAGGCCTGTGCGGCCCTTGGAGATGTCTATGGTGGTCTCACAGCCGGGGATGATGGGACAGGTCGCCGGGTCACAGGCCAGAGTGGAAGGGGTGGAAGAGCGACTCAGACCTAAAATAGAGGAGGCATATAGTAACCTGATTGATCCTCAGATGATCTTCCTGAATAAGAAGTCAAACTTCTGAAAGTGGACTCACTAGTGACTGCTTCCGCCTCCTGTTGACTCAGGGTAGTCGTGGCGACACTAAGCATGCTGGGTAGGCTGGCAAGGACGTCAGGCGAGCAATCACCGTCCTGGCAGGTTGACTGGAGAGAGGACAAGGAGGAAGGGGTCTCATTTGTAGAGTAGGCTACCTTCACTGGACCTTTGGCTTTTCTCAGTAGAGAATTGACCTAAAACACAGTAGAGTTACTAATCAGACTCTGTACATTGTGACTGTTGCTGTTTTCTAAGTAATTCTTATGAAAACAACAAATGTCATGTTCATTCCATTTGGAAACTTAAGTAAATCCTTGCCTTTACAGGAAATACAATATGATGATAACAGTTTATTTCCAATGATGCTGTACCTCTTCCACAGTGTAGCCTAGCACAGATTCACCATTCACAGCTAAGAGTTTGTCCCCTGGTTTCATGCAGCCCTCCTGCATAGAGCAGATCACAATTTTGATTAGAAATCAACTGTATAATGTACACAAACCATAAGCCGCATTGTGTAATACATACTTTGCCTGTGTGCCCTTTCCCTTCAGATATACTCTCAATCTCAACTCCACTCTCAGTGTTTCCCTCCACGAAGGTGATGCCAAGTCCTCCGTCCTCCTATTGGAGAACAACATGATTGCATCAAAAGGAGTAAAATTGATATAATTTAGTACAGTCTAAACATATCCTGCAGACTGGCACATAGCTGTAACATGAGCTACGTAACGTAGCTGCACCAGCTGCCGAAAACAAGCATAACTGATGGCAATTATCTGCAGAAGGATAATTAGTCACAGCTTCACCTTCCATCTTTCACACTTCTGATCTTTTGTTCTCAGCGGGGAACTTTTTGTGCTTGCGTGTTCATATCAATGAGCTGCCCAGATGCTGCTGCATTTACAATATCATCCCCTGTCACCTTACATACCATATGGATAGTCCCAAACGGGGGGGGGGGGGGGGGGGGGGGCTACCATCAAAGTCTCTTTATCATTTATTTTTTTATTTGGTTAGTTCACTGGAATCACAAACATAACATGTTTTCCAAAGGACCTCTTGTTGTATGTAGCCATGCAGATGTTTCTAGTTTAATGCCGAAGAGTTTGAGATAACACGTGGTGAGACTTCTTTTATATGATGGAGCTAAATGGATGGTGTTTCAAAGAATGACAAAATAATCCACAAACCTCACTGTGAGCAGTTTTCTGTGGGAACTATTTTCTGGAAAAGACATGTCGCTGTGAGCTTTTGAAATGAGATATTGTTTTTATGTCTGACATCTCGTCAAATAAAACTGAAAGAATAACTGCATTGCTAGAAAGAAGACACCACAAAGGGGCAAAAACCTGTTCCTCTTTTTATTATTTGGGTGAACTGAGCCTTTATGTCCCTTTTGGAACTGCTCTTCTCCCATTGACGTGTTTTGTTTATTCACCCTTTTCATTTGTCTCTTTTCTCTTTCCTGGCAGCTTGTCAGACTTGACTGCTCCTGTGTGCTCCCTCTCACTTTCTCCATCATACCCCATTGCCTTGTTTTGTGTAAACCTCCCTCATTATAGCATATTTGCTTCCAAGACTTCCTCTCTATTATTGACTTTATTTTGGGATTTCAAAAGAACAGGGTTGTCCTATGTGTGTGTGATGTGTATGGGAGTGGGGTTGTCCAGTGAATCTCACCTTCAGCTTTATGACGTGATGCTCATATTTTGAAGTATGGGCTTCACCGTTAGCAGCAGTTGTTTCTAGCTGTGAGGAAACGGGCAGTAGTTGATGCAGTATGAAGTAAATAACTTAAACGTGTGTTCGTGTCTGTTGGCTAGTGGGAAGACAGTACTGAGTGCGTTTGTGGTTTTTGGTTATCTTGGGAGTTACACACAGGCTTGGGAGGTTAGGAGCTCCAGGACCACACAACACGTGTGTGTGTGTGTGTGTGTGTGTGTGTGTGTGTGTGTGTGTGTGTGTGTGTGTGTGTGTGTGTGTGTGTGTGTGTGTGTGTGATACCTCAGTGTGGGGCTCCACTTTGTCTCCATCGTGTTCTCTCACAGGTCCTACAGCCATCTGGTTCAGCGCCTCCGTGTTCCTGTTCCAAAGAGTCATAACTCACGTAAATCGTCGCTCCTCTGCTTTGTGACAGCGGAGCCATGATTTACGTGGGCTGATCACAGTGTCTCTTCCAGGGTTCAGAAAAGGGATACGAGTTAAGTAGAAGGTTAAGTAGTGTGATTTTGGCAAGGACTGTTTGAGGCAAGGGTCAAACGTGTCTGACTCTGTGCTGATATGTCAGCTGCTACGTCCCAATTGCATACTGCATACTTACTGTATACAGTTTATACTACATACTAATCTTTATAGTATATTGTTTTTTTTGTTAGTGTACAAGAAATGACAGTTCACTGTTTTATACTAGCTAATAAATACATTTTTCTTCTTTTTTGATGTGCATGAGAGAGAATCTGTTGTTCACCACTGAGTGTGGATTACTTCACCTTCAAGCGCATCCTTCTGTTGAAATACAATAGCTCCCTCTATTGAATTTTGAATAACATTACAATAGACTTGAACTTTTTTAGGTCTGTTTTCATCATAAGCAGTCTAACAATGAAATGTAGTTGCTGTTGCCATGGAAATGTATTCATAGAGGCTTTATAATAGGAAGAAAAATGTTTTACCTGACAAAGATGATTTTGACTTTGGATGGAGAGCTCTTGATTATGGAGGATGCATTCTGGTGACTGTGGCCATACAGGACTTGCCCATTGATCTGACAGGATACAAAAATATAGAATTATATACACCTTTTTCTCCAAGAGTAAATATGTAATACAAAACAGTGATGCCAAAAGACATAACAGAAAAGCATGCTTACATTCTAGATAAAAGTTATTAAGGAGTCACATATCCGGCCAACTTTGTTTTCAAACCCACGAGAGTTGAGAACCACAATCAATACACATCTTACCTCCAGCAGCTCATCCCCCACTACCATACGTTTGTCCAGGCCGGCTGCCCCGTTGGGGTCTATTCCCACCACAAACACACTCATGCGAGAGCGGTCCCTGTTCCCCGCCAGGCTGAGGCCCAGGCCCGCCTTGCCTTTCTCCAGCTCGATCATGTGTATGACACCGGGGAGGCTGCCATAGCGCTGGATTATGTTCTCTGAAAGAAGCAGGTAAAGTCGTTGCAGACAGATGTAAGCTGACAATACTGCTGAATAGGGCCAGATTTGTCTCGAATCTGGGTTGCCATACCAGTTTATGTCATGTTGCTCATAAAAGGGGAAGGTGTTTGGATTGGGTGAGATGCGTAGGCACCAAAAGTAAAAATGGTGAAAGTTTTAAATGTCAGAGTGCTGGGTTTCCATCTCTTTGTCTCAATCTTGTGTCTATTGTTATCCCGTCCCTTCTTACTCCAGTCCCCTCTCTTTCTCCCTCCACCTCTGCTGTCTCTGGTGTGTTAGATAGCCACTGTTCAGACCAATGGGCTCCTGTTGTTCTGGGCTCCCTGCCACTGTTGGACCATCAGTCCTTTACTAATCTCCACAACTCACCTCCCCGGGCCCTAACCTCATCAATCTTATCCCCGCAGGATGGGAACACACTCCCGCACACACACATTCACAACAGTCCCAAGTGTTTGGAGGCTGGAAGTCTGTCCTTTATGCTGGTTGCCTGACTTGACTGTGGCTGACTGTGACCCGCTCTCCTTGAAGCAGTGACTGCATCCTACATTAGAGCGTCTGCAGGATGCTAACAGTTTAATTGGGACATTGAGTCTTTTAGGTTTTGCTAAAGTACAGCCACCTCAAGCATGTGAATCAGTGCTCTTTTTATTGCAGACTCTGGATGGCTTTATGAGCAGGCGGGAAACAAAATGTACCTTTGAGGACCTCTAGTGGCAGATAGGTGATAAAGCATGCTACAGCTAGTAAATCAATATACTGTCTGTCTCCTTTAATTTATTCTTTTTAGCTGAAACTTCCAGGAGTATATGATGCAAGTCTCTAGACCCACACCATCTTCACGAGTCACATTCACACCAATAATTCACACAGGATTTACTTATGATAGGCCAGTGTGAAATGAAATAAACCAACGAAAAACAACAGAATATATAATTGCACCCTTAGAAAAAGTTGAAGTGAACTCACTCCAGCTGTATCCAAACTCATCCTCCACCACCTCCTCCTCCTCCTCCTCCTCCTCTGTCTCAGCAGGTCTGCCAGGAGTCTCTGTCAGCGTGTCTGTATCGGTCTCTCCCACATGGGGCACCACTGGCAGGAGGACAGCGCTGGTGGGAGATGTCTTCGCCGCCTCACGCTTCACCAGCTGTCACGCCACAGATGGAGTTGGAAAATAGTTTGTTAGTGAAAGGTAAAGAAAAGGAGGGATGTTTTATCTTTGTACTCAAGTTTGAATTAACTTGATATGAGGTTTACAGAGATAGGAAAACACGTGAGCGCTGTTGATGTTATCAACAGAAGCCATGTGCTTGTTTCACATTAACAGCTTCATCAGTTTTAGCAGGATAGGTTAGTTTTAGCCTGAGGAATAATGATGTGATTATTCCATATAAATGCCAGAGGCTCAAATCAGAATGAGGTTAATGAGAAAATAGCGTAACTTATATTAACATTATGCTTACTGAGTCATAAATGAGACATTTAGTTGCTTAATTATTACTGATGTAATTGCTTATCATTGAATTAGTAATTACAATTAAACATTCAACCATCATGTGTGCACTTACCTGAAAACCAAGAGCAACAAATCACACTTTTGATTACTTGGTTGTTGTTTAAATACAAAAGCTGAGTACAAACAAGATATCAAGCCAAACAATCTAAAATTTGATTTTGTCATCCACTGAAGTACAGCTCAAGATTAAAAAAAAAAATAATAACAAAAAGCAAAAGACAAAACATAAAGGACAAAACATGTTTTGATTCCACAAAAAATGTACAAAGGAATTCAGACGGATGGAGGAGATGTTAGGACACATACGAGTGTATGCATGTACAGCATGAGTATATTCAGTACATGAACTGTAATGTGGTGTATCAACATATCTGTACGAGCATACACAGAAAGGGAAAGTGGAAAGCACAACACAGAGACCCACAAACCTTAAACGGGGTAGGAGTGAAAGGGTTAATTGGGGAGAGGCGGAAAAGTCTACTGTGACTGTAACCCTCCTACGGAGAAGAGACAAAGGGCAACAACTTTAGATGATGACACATCGCTGACAGATACCTACATCTATTGACAGACATACTGTATGCCAGTGTTGCCTTTGACAAATTATTGAGTGCATGGTGAAAAGTCGAACACATCTACTTGTTATATTTCAGACCTGGCTCTGGGGACTGTGGAACAACAACAAACACAAAACTCTGATACAAGTTGTCAGAGGAGGGTAATTGGAAACACCAACCTTGTCCTTGTTGTCCCTTGTCATAGCTGCAGCTCTCTCCTCACTGGAGTCTGTTACCGAGGACTGCGGCGTATAAGACAGACATGAAGGTAAGTCACTCTACTCTACATCAGACGCTCACAATAAGGAATTTTGAATGAATTTGCGCCGCCACGTATGGAGAGCAAATTCATAATATTCACTTCAGTGTGACCATACAGTATAAGATACCGACTCATATTATAATCCCATAAATATTAATAACGTTCATATATATAAAATCATAAGTGTTCTGAACGACTGATACCAGGAACATATGCTGTATCGTGAAAAGCCATCTGTTTAGAAATGGCACTACTGAAGAAAAATCCACATCTCTTCAATAAAGAAGAACTTTCACTTTTCTTCAGCGAACTTGAAACTTGGCAAAACCAGACTCTCATTACGCCAAAACATTGATGAAAGCTTTTCCAGCACCACATGTCGATCCAAGCTTGACCATTTCTCCTCAATGATTGAGCTTAAAAGGTTTTATCCAGAAAGTCTGGCATTTTGAAAAAAGATATTGCAGTTTACAGTTTTTCACATAATAGTATTTGTGTTGAGTGCCGACTGACTTATCAAGTTGTCGTCTTTACATTGGCAGTGAGACGCTTGGGACAACGTTTGAGGGATAAGTGGGAGAAATTGGGCCTCCAAAGCTGGGGACAGGAGGAAAATAAAATGCACTTATAGCAAAAGCCTCTACTATGATTGTGTTTGATGCAACAGACGGATGCAGCAAAGCACTGAAGGAGAAATATAAATAAGGCAACATATGCTAACAGATGAGGGAAAAATACAGATTCAACATATAGATTCTGAACAATACAAATTTGAATGGCTATCTTGACACTAAATGAAATTATGTGGTAAACTTGCAGTTACAGACTGAAACCAATTACTTTCTAATGTTTATCGCAGGGATCTTCAACAGGGGGTCCGGGACACCCAGGGGGTCCTCAGAGTCACTCCAGGGGGGGCCTCCAAATTATTTATTTTTTTCAAAAAGTCTTAGCGTGATTCCAACAAATTATTAGCAAATATAAATCCCCACTGATGGTAGGCTTACTGGCCAATAGGTAATGTAGTGACTAAGGTAGCCATCCACAGATACAGTTCATCCCAAAGGATTGACTGTTTCACATTTGTGTTAACATTAAAACATGATTTATAAAATCATGCCAACAATTATTAGGTTATTTGAATAGCTTAGTATTCTATGCAAAAAGGGTATCTATAAATGCTTTAGGCTGCCCTAAAATTTATTGTAGGACCAGATTAATATGCAACTTAATTGTATACAGTATATGTAGTAGGGGGTCCCTGATCTGTCTCTCTTTCAGTTCAGGGGTCCTTGGCTTTAAAAAACATTGAAGACCCCTGGTTTATCGCATGACTCCACACAAACACTTGCAGTCTTTCTTTCATTTTCTTCTTTACTCATACCATGCAATTGTTAACACAATTCTAACAAGTCAAAGCAGTACATGTCAAGTGAAAGACACACCAATACAAAAGCAGGCAGACACAGACATGGGGTAGCTTTCTAACCTGAGGGAGGGCAGGTGCTAAGTAGGTTTGATTAGTGCAGCAAAGGCTCGACCCGCGGTGGCTATTAAGCTGCAGAAAGGGCAGCGGCGGCCTCTAAAAGCAACACACAGGGCCGACAAGCTGACAACATGACACATATTTATTATGACGGCCAAGCCTTTGTGACAAAATTGAATCAGAGGCCATCCGGGAGAAGAAGAAAAAAACAGGAGTGTGTGGAAGACAGAGGCACCTCAGGTTTTATTTAAATGAGTAACCATTAAACCATCCTTGAGGACAGCCATTCCTCTACATCAAAAAAGAAAATAAGAGCAAAGCCTCTTTCTCTGAAATACTTTAACAAAATGTTTCAAAGATTCCTCCAGGCTACCTTGAGATTAGTCACTGCTTACAAGAGAAGGATTTGAAACTTAAAGGGAGACAGCATGGATATGCTATTATACTCTCTAGGTGGATCCCAGTGGCTGCATTTAAAAACGGCTTCACTGACCTGCCTACTGCACTACCTGCCTACAGGTAGCCGATCATCCAATCAAAGTAATATATTTCAAACCGTTCAGTCCATTGTTGTGAATTTCAGTGGAGCTGCAACTCAATATGAGTGACTTTATAGTAATTTGAAAAATGTCTTTTTCCTGAATGTGTTGGCTCGAAGCATGTTTTGACAGCCGCCTAGCCACACAGGTATGAATGATTTCCTTTTTTGCTTTTCTATTGTTTACTTGATGAGTTCCTTTATAAGATATAGCAATGCAATTTCAATAACTCCCCTGCTGAAATTGCATTAAGAGTCTAGTCTGAATGTGTATTGAATGTCAGCATTACACACCTTCAGCACAGAGGTTTTACTAAAATACTTGCTATTGCCAGTGACAAAATAGATTTACCATTTTCTCAACCTTTTGATTAAAAACATAATTGTGGATCATTTGATTGTTATGGTTAGATCACTTTGTGATAAATAATAGAATAGGATGTCTGCATATTCAAATAAACCCCCGTTTCTTTTTTTTCTCCCAGAAGAAACCTCCAATTCTAGTTTGTCTTTATTTCCAACAATACACATTATGTGTATATCAAAGTCAAAGATGCAGTAAAAAGAAAGACTCTGCTAACAGTGTGAGAGACGGAAAGAAAGAGGAGGCAGGAGAGATAACAACGATGAACTGTGATGGATGCAACATAAATGAGAGAGACAGATTACCTGACATGTGCGGTGTGGCATGCATGTCAAAGAGGTGGTGTGTTTCTCTACAGCAGGCGATGGAGCTGGCTTATATATTGACTCAGGCTGAGAAAGCAGTGCGGAGTAACATGCAGATTTGAGGCAACTCATAATGTAGCAAGGTTAAAAAAAAATGAAGGATAAACACTTAAAATAAAAGTATTAACACCTTTAAAGGAATTGTTTGACATTTTGGGAAATAAAGTTATTTGCTTTCTTGCTGCGAATTACATGAGATGCCATTCTCATGTCTGTATGCTAAATATGAAGCAACAGCCAGCAGACAGTTAGCTTAACTTACCATAAATACTGGAAACAGGGGGAAATGGCTAATGTTAGCCTGGCTCTGTCCAAAGCTTGTGTAAATTAGTTATCTTTAGAGGTGCTGGTAGGCCAATTTTGCCTCCAAGCTTGATGTTTACCCATTTGTTCTAAGCGTCTGCAGGCTGTAACTTTAGCTACATAGGCTATTTAGCTAGCAGACAGATGAGAGTGGTGTCAATCTTCTCACCCAACTTCCAGCAAAAAAAGTGACTAAGCATATTTCCCAAAATGTTTAACTATTGCTTCAAGGGTAAGATATGAAGCTATTATCTTGTACTATAGATTGTTATATGTAATGATTGCATTAACTAATTATTTGTCCACTTGGGAGAGTGGAAAAAAAGCTGCAAACCTACCACTGACCTTTTCTTTTATACACATCGACACATAGCAACATTAGCTTTCCTTTTTTTCTGTCACCTGGCAAATGCAAGTCCAATATTCACTCTCCTGAGGGAAATATCTGGCTGCTAAGTTAAGCTAGCTGATAAATACTCCATTGTTGTTACCAGCTAGTTGCTAACGTTACATTTAGCATACAGTGGGTTTTAGGGCTTTTTCACTCAAAACAGCTGTCTGCTATGTCCAAAAAGAATGTTACACCCTCTGTTGTTATTAAAAAAATATTCATTATAGCTGCTTTAAGATCTTTTTTTCAAGTCACTACAGTTGAGTCTGATTCTCCATTAACGTTACTTATTGTCCCCTCTATGTGTGCCACAGCACATTATGAGTTGCTGCAATGCGTTTAATGAGTAACCAGAATGTTAAAGCAAGTGTGAATATCTCTTAGATGACACTGGAGTCAAACCAGTTGCAGTCCCAGCAGGAAACTACTTAGTCATGCTTTAGAAGCCTGAGGGCACTTTCAAACAACACACAATGTTGTTGATTTCCAATGAGTGTCGCAGTTAAAGGTTAAAACTTGCTAATATATGTAATATATCACACAGGGTTTGTTGTTGCTCTCATAAAAGATTTCAAAATGGCTTTCTTTCAACAATCAAAAGCAAACCCGATACTTCAGGAGTTGTATATTGTACGGTGTAGTTTTTGAAAGTGCCCTGACATGAGAATGGCCATGAAAATAGAAAAGGAAATTGTGACCTTTAAGATTATGAGGTAGTTACTAGCAATTGGTTTGACACTATTATACAGACTTACCCTGGGCCTGTGGATAATACTCTGCACCAAGAAAGAGACGGTGTTGCCTGCCCTACGAATGGCCTCCACTGCCTCTTCATGACTGGCATCTCTTAGATCTGCTCCATCCACCTGACAAAATAATATAAGGGTTATGACTCTGTCAGGTACCCACAATCTCCACTCCACATGAGGATTTCAAACTCTCCTAAAGGTTTTTTGGTTCCCTTGAATTACTGCACCTAAATAAAATACCACTGGATGAAGTAAAATCTTCAACAACAAAAAAAGCCAAAAGCAACCTTTATTTAACCTGTGACCTGAAATATTTCTTTACCTCTACGATTCTGTCTCCAGTCTTTAGGGTCCCATTCTGTCCAGCAGGACTGTCCTCCAGGATGTGCTTGATAAAAATGCCTCTCATCACCTCACCATTGTTCAGCCGGCTGCCCATCCCTCGGCCCCCGACGATACTGATACCCAGGGACTTGCCTGGCGCTCGAAAGAGCTCCACCCTGAGGAAGGTACGCATGCTAGATTTTAACATTTATCCCTTCAAAGCTGTGACTCTGCTACTGATTTGATACATTATAAGGTTACTGTATAAAACTGTATGCTAGACAGAAAATAAGATTTTTTTTTTATCTCAGAAATCTTCTTTTTCCAAAGTTTCTTTGTGTGTCCATGCTTCGAGCTTGTACCATCATTCTGTTGATTCCAAACCATATCTGTCATGGTCATGCTAACAAAATCAGATTGGATGCGTAAATACAGTGTTGCCTCACTTTCTAGGTTGGTTCCAGTTGCTGTAAGAGGCACTCTCCTCTCCCTCTCCATCTTCCCGTTCAGGGAGGTTAGGGATATCTCTAAATAGACAAAAGTGGAAGGAAAAAGCTTGGTAAAATTCTGAAACCTATGATCAGAAGTCCATTGAAGCTCTAGGGACAAAAAAAAAACTCTGATATGTTTTATTATATAACCTGTGGAGTTTCTGACCACTAGTAGTGCTATGTAGCAATGCAGCAATTTTTTTACGAGTGGGTCCCGGTTTTGTTTTTGAAGCGTATCAATGTGCTAAATAAGACTGCTGGCTAGCAAACATACATGAAAATGTGTTTTTTGAAAAAAAGAAATGCATTAAACATGTTTGTTAGATCTCATGGATTCACACCATAGATGGACTGTAAAAAAAAATAAGAAATGGTCGTAGCAGCAGTGATGTCACCCATTGGTTTTTGGACTACCGTTTGAAATCCTTGAGTTTGGCAGTTGCCATCTCGGTTTCTTGAAACTAGACGTGACAATTTTAAGACAAGAGGGCGGAGCTGGGGAGGAGAACGCAGCCAAACCAGTCTTGATTGTGGTTTTGATGGCGCGATGGTGAGAAGTAGAACATTTTTCCCATAGACCTCTACGCAAGCCAACTTTGTTTTTCAACAGGGCACATTTTAAGCACCTGTTTCTAAGTGTAATCATAAGACACACATTACTGGGGTAGAGAATGAGAACATACTTTGGATGAGGGACTGGGACTGGAGCTGGTTCAGAAAAGAGATCATCTTTAGCCTGCTCTATGCTGGTCTTGTACTCCTCCAGATACTCTGCTGGGACATATGTAATGCTGAGAAACACACACACACACACACACACACACACACACACACACACACACACACACACACACACACACACACACACACACACACACAGATAAGTCAAACATTTCTTGCAGCAAACAACTTGGCATCCCTCATTTTTAGACACTCCATTACCTCCTTAGTGGCAATGATGCCTCTGTTCACTCTGAACTCACATGGCAATTTAACGAAAAATTGAGAAAAGCTGGCATTCAGGTGCAATCAGGTATGAAAGCCCTAAAACAGCCCCTTTTTAACTGCACAAAGGAGCTTCTTTCAAATCTGTATATTTACATTCAGAAACTTTTTTTTCTCAACTCCAGCAAATATACCTGTAAGCAAAAAGAGCAGTGACACTGAACTGCCTATTTCTTAAATGCATTCTCTCTATAGTCAGCCCAAAGTGAGATACAATGACTTCTATATAGGCCCATGACATCTGACTGTTCAAAACAGATACCTTTTATAAATGTCTGAGCAAATCGTCTTCCATCACCTACTGTGTGACAAATCTCCAGGGTGTATCCATCAATAATTCATGTGCAGGTTACTAATTTATGTTAAAAAATGAACCAAATGCTAGCTGACAAAATCTGACACCCACTCAAAAGTCCCATTTCCAAACAATTCAGAGTGAAGTTGATTCCGAAGGGCACATTAACACATTTAAGTGAAGCAGACAGATCTTCAACAGATGGGTTGATTAGGTTTTTTAAACATGATGGCATGCAGACAGATTGGGAAATGAATCCTAGTGAAATAATGAAATGGATGAGTCATTTGAGAGCATCACAGCATGCAGTGAGAGACGACGTGGAGCTTAAATACCAATGGTTAATATAAAAACAGGGAGTTAAAAAAAAGTGGGTTAAAAAGTGGTACAAAAATACCCAGAGAACATAGCGGTAATAACTGAAAGAAAAGGAGTTTATGCAGCAAGTTAAGTAAGTAAGTGATGCAGTCAATTAAGATTTATCCAGATAATGTTTTAACGATGTGTCAAGATGTGTGCACTGACACTATTTGTGTTTTGTTGAGACAAATGTCAAATGTTAGTTAATTCGCAGTGCAGTGTCCCAGCATAATTCAAATATTAATTAAAAACTGCATCTTCTCCAATTAAATTCCAAAACATTTAAGCATTATATTTTGTTGTTTTTCATTGTTTTTGACACTGCGCTAAATGAAACTGGCTTTCTATTTCTGTGTCTGGATAAAGCTTTTTAACAGACTGCAGTGAAGCCTGACAGCAGATGGAGAGAATGAGAGGAAGGAAACCAAAAATGGCAGCTTCTTGCCGAAACGCCACCAGCGTGGAAGTTAGTCATACTCACACATAAAATGGGCACAGATCTTCCTCAGGTGCACAAGCAGATCTAGAATGTGAAGAGTTGGCTTTTATGCACCGGGGCTGACAACGTGCCAAGTATAGTTCAGCAAAGCAGAACTTGTGAAACACCACAACCAATTTTCTCGTGGAACGGTGACTCCTTTAATGCAACATATGACTTTTGCAGGAACAACAAAGTCCAGTTATGTAAGAGGATTTCCTTTTTCTTATTTTGCTTACTGAATACCACTTTTGACTGCATTCCCACCAGTTTGGAAAAGCTTTCAAAGTGTACTTAAGTTGCAACTTAAACATACCTCTTTTACGTCACCCTGTTTATAGAAACAAATAATGATGTGCATAATCAAGTACAAATATTAAATGCTTAAAAGTTAATATTTTATACGCACATTAATTATATCAACATATACTGTATTGTTTGTAAGGCTTGCATTTGCACAGATAATTAACAGCCACTAGAAGTTGGCACAGAATGCTTATTAAGATTTTTCTCGAATTTGTAATCACTTTGCAAACTGGTACAGTATGTAAATGGGCAACCACATTGTAAAGAGGAATACATTATGTAATTTACTGTGAATCAGAAAACAATGAACAAATGCCAGATCAGCAGAGTTGAGGGATCAGTTACTGACTGATAAGTTTCAAACATGTTGGATATTTCCTTATTTAAATCACAATTGTATCTATGTTGTGCCCTCCCACTATTCATTTAGCCCAAACATTTTTTTGTTATAGATATTTTAGAATATAGAATATTTTCCCAAGCAAAGTAGTAGGGAAAAAGATGTTTGGTATTGGTTCTTCATGTTGATACTTGTATTGAACAATTTCAACAATTGCATTTGTGGCACCATCAACTACTTCCTTTGCAGAGTTTCAATAATAAGTGTAAACATGTGTGGCCACTGCTGTCTAATCATAGTCTCTTACCCCATGTCTGGTTCAATGAGAGAGTGCCGTCTGAGCATGGCGCGAGCCTGAGCATTGGTCAGGTTGGCTGTCAGCTCTCCGTTTATGGCGAGGATGAGATCGCCAACGCCCAGCCGCCCGTCTCTGCTAATGGATCCACCGTTGATAATACTGCGGATCAGCATTCCCAAACCATCTTTCAATGCGCTCACGGTCATCCCTTTGAGGTAGATTATAAGAAACTGTTAAACACTACATTTAAATAGTTTAAAGCTCTAACATTGAAGAGCAATTACTGAAAACTGAACTCCTTGAGTGAAGATCAAGACCTCAATGCCACCAAGAAACATGTTCAGGACTAACTCCATTTTAAATGAAAAGGTCCCCTAATATAGAAAACTATATAGTCTCATGATTTTTACTTAAAATAAATCGGATTCATGGCAGTGGTATCAGTTCTGAAAAAAAGAAAAACTCCTCATATACCAGCAAAGTATCCTAGAAACTGTCACGGTATTCACACACTTGGTTTGTTCATTCTCAACAGAGTTATTTCAGAGTGTGGATTTGGAGACGAGTGTGTCTTAAACTTTTAAACTCTTTACTTTTAGCACAGTGTACAGGGGTTCTTCTGCAAAGATCATAAAAATAGCATCAGTATGTTCTATTTAGGAGTGGGTTTTGGTTTCATATTCAGTGTGGGAACGAGATAAAAAATACAAAACCCAAATGTATTTTGTAAAACATTTTCAATTGATCATGGAATAGGATCAATCTAAGAGTACTAAAAAGCAAAACGAGGTACTGTTTTCAACAAGGCACTGAGGATAAACAGTGTCTTCATAACACCTATGTGTTTTAGCAGCTGAAACGTAGTATTCTCTGAGCCAGTGGCAGCCCCGTGGGTAGGTTTTGAAATGCATAAGAAGCAAAGAAATTACCCTTTCAGACTGACAAACGGCCAACAATCTTTTCTATCATTTTGCTTCAAATCTGGCATTCATGAAAAATGCCACAAAAGACCAATACTTTTCAGTCCTGCAACGTCATTTACACTTCGGAGAAGAATAAGGAGAAAATAAACAAAAGAACAAATAAAAGAATGTGAAAAAAGTAACACAAACCAAGGCTGGAGTTGCCCTTGACGACTGTGATAGTCCTTTCAAAATTGCTCCCTGAGGTCAGTACTTCTTCGTCATCGTCTTCTGCCGATTCTTTCACAGCAGCCTCTTCGTCCTTGAGGGTGATAATTCAACACACTTATTCATGAAAGTAAATGAAAATATTAGGCCATGAAACAGGGGTCTTAAAGGTCCTATGACATGTTGCGTTTTGGATGCTTTTATATAGGCCTTAGTGGTCCCCTCATTCTATTTACTTTTTATAATGCACCTCGACATATCTGTGATGTTCACGACATGCCAATCACTAATACTCATTCATCAGTCAAACAGAATATTCATTGCTCATCTTATTTTTTTCCTACAAACTCAGTATATGGTAAATCCTCCAAATCTATAGTTTGTAATTAGAAAGATTAATTTACCTTAATGAACATCTTTATATCTTTAATGTCTTCAAACGCCATGGGTGGCTCCTTCTGATAGGGAAGAGACTCCACAGGTTCATCTGGGACAGACGATCTGGTCCCTATTTCAGCAAACGGGCTGTATGAGTTTGAGCACTCCACAGGTTCTTCTGTGGTCGAGTGCCGTGCCAGAAACTGATCAGAACTGCTTAGTATGGCATTAAAAGTCGGGACATGACCTCTCAAACTCGGAGGAGAGAAAGAGGCAGACTTCTCCGGGGAGAACGCTTGAGTGTTGTCTGCGAGGCCGGATGGTGTTGCAAAGCAGGGATGCTCGTCCAACAAGTCCAGGCGAGCTGTCAGCTAGAGTAAAAACAAAGTATAGCAGCAGAATGAACATTCCAGTCTGATAGTTAGACAAGTGCCCAACAGGGGGGATTTGTCTTGCTCAGTCGCTATCCCACCCTCCTTGTAATGAGCCATAGAAAAGCCATCAGTGGCCAATAGAGAGCAATAGAAACTACTGGTGATCTTGAGCTTGCCATGCAAAAAAAATTTGTTTTATTGTAACAGCATTTAAGACTTTATTAGAACCAGACTAAGTAGTGATGAATCTCAATAAGCACTTCCCTCAGGGAGCCAGAACAGAAGTATAAATCTTTAGAAAAAAGATGAAATATGCAAATATGTATTACAAGTGGGGCTCAATAAGCAGACATGAGAACAAGAAATAGATTTTATTTTAATAAGGTAGTGCTATAAATTTGGGGTGAACTGGGCTGTATAAGTATTCCTGCACTGCAATTATAAAAATAGAAAAGACATTTACAGGCAACAGTGAAAAATGTATAGTTTTTAGCCAAAGGTTTTGGAATTGCTGTATTATAATACAGTGTCTATAGTATATGGCATGTCTATAGTAAATTCACACCATTAAAAAGTGTCCATCTTTACATATAATGTAATGAGTCGATTTATGGTATGCAGAGATTAGCAGAGAGGAGGGTGAAACAAAGACATTTTTGCAAATATCTAAGGGCAGAATAAGTCAGACATCTCTAAAAACATATCATTATAAAAACAATTACATCTTCAAACATGCTCCAGGCGTACCCGGATAAAGCTGAGGATGCCAATACATTCATGATTTTTGAAATCACTTTTTAAAATGAATCTATTTCACAGCAAGAAATAATATCGGTTTGGTCTGTTAAATTATTCAAATTGGTTGCATTATTTTAAATATAGGAAGAGAAAAGACTACTTTAAAATACTTTAAATATATGTGTATATGGTCTAGGACAGAACAACTAATGCATGTGGACATGAATGACTCTCTTCAAAGCTAGACACCAGAAAAGCAAGAAGTACAATTGGAATCTATCAATCAATGAGAAAAAGAGCTGTCACTGTTTTATTGACAGTGGCCTGGAGGCTGACTTTGTGGACACACTCATCTGATCTTTAACGCACAGTTGACCCTTACATGTATGGACCAGAAATAAATTCTTGAAATTCCTAAAATAATATCACCTTAGATAGTGTCAGCAAGTGTGAAAAAAACTGGTCCACCATTTACTGTCACTGAAGAAGACCTGAGATTTATCAACAGACTTGTTGCCTCTCTCTCGAGCTTTAGGGAAAAAAAACATTTCATCACAAGAAGACTGAGCTGTCTGACCTCATACACACATTTGAAATCTGTTTTGTGAAATCCCCCAGTAATATAAAATTCCCCATGTTGCCCTGGCCCATAACTGTCCCTCTAGGCTCCCCTATTATAGTATACATTTCTGAGGAAGGTTCAGCTGTGACCTTTGGGGAAACAGTTTGTGTGCACCTTGCTCTTCTTTGTTTATTTTCCTTATAATTGAATGTCCATTTGGGGACTTGCTGCTCTTGTGCACCCAGAGCAACAGAAGCAGCCAGAGCTACAGCCCTCACATAACAAAAAAGTCAATAATGTTGTACTGCCTTAACAAACAAAAATAAAAAAAAAAAAAAACATTTCTCATGATATTTTGGCTCTTGATAGCAAAAACAAAAACAGAAAATAATGACTACATGCTGCATAGCACATTGTAACAAAGGACAGTAACTATTGCAGTAGTCTTGCCAGACCATCCTCCACAGCGCTCTGGAGGAGGGTCTTGCTAGTCCACACAGCATTCCAGGATGGTAGAAAAACGTGCTCTGGTTTATTGGCATTTCTTTAAACCAATCACAGTTGTCATGGATGGCACTAAGCACCGGGTAGAGCCACGATGCTGCTGCTAAATATGCTCGGGAAAGGAACTTGTTTTGGTGGAACACGTGTACGTACAAAAGTTGTTTTAGTCATGCAACAGAAAACTCAGATTGGACAGATAGTCTAGCTAGCTGTCTGGATTTACCCTGCAGAGGTCTGAGGAGCTGTTAACCATAGTCTTCAGAAATCCACCGGAGTTTAAGATTCCAACACAAAGAAAGCGTTAGGTAATGGGCATCCAGCCGAAGAGAGTGAAATTTGGCGGAATTTCCGGCGGCAACGTAGCAGTCGCGGAAGTGGAGCGTCGTGGATATAGACTACTATTGCAGTAACATCTAATGAAATAAGGGAATAATTTCAAGTTGTGCTTTTGGTTGCTGTCTAACTGGCTTACCTTGGGCGTAGATGCGTGCAGGTAATCCAGGTCTGCGCTACAGCTGCTACCATGAAGAGCAATCATGGACGCCTGGAAAGTGTCGTCCTCCATCCCAGAGTAAGTGTGATCTAACACTTTTTCATCAGACAGGTCTGCTTCGCTCGTGTCAATCTGTGATAATGAATGGAAGTAGTGTAACCAACTGACACAAAACTGGCCTTTAGTATTAATCAATTTGGTGAACTATCCAATCACATTGAACTACAACATATACTGCTGAGATAACATATATGTATCCCTTAATTAATGGCACCTATTTGTCAGAATAATACATATATAAGCTAACTGTATGCATGATTACAAACAAACACACCTATCTTGGTAAAACAAAATTAGGCTGAAGCAAATATCACATGTGTAGTACAATTTGTTTTCCATTTTTCAGGATGTTCTGATTAATTTATCAGTTTTTCCCAAAAGCTAACTAACCAATGCAGGCTCTGCTCGGTAAACGATGCCCTCAGTCAGTCCTTCTTCCTCTCCTTCTTCAACCAAAATATTGTTGAAGTCAAATGAATGGATGATGGATGATGAAGTAATTTCCTGCTCACCATATGGGTGTGGAGAGTGGGAATATCCACATATTCCCTAGGAAAGTGGAGAAATTCTTTCAGTGTCTCCAGTTTCATGTAATTTGATTTTTGATTTATTTTTGTTTTTTAATTGTGACCAAATCAAGTACAAATAAATTAGTATGGAATCAAAAAAGATGTTAGAAGTTAAGATTTTTACAACGCTAATTATATAGTTAAATGTTGATCTTGGTGCACAAGCGTTCAAGCAGAGAAATTGCTCAAAACTGCACATTCATGACTCTCTTTGAATTATTTGAACAGAAAAGCTCAATAACATTTCATACGTATTCTTTCGTAATAGCTCTTGATATCAATTTTGTTGTCGCATGCAGCCTAGACAGATAGAAGAAAACCAAGAAGGCATACTGGAGGATTACACTTGTCAGACTCAATTTTGAGAGGCAATACAACAAAATACCCCTCCGAAGTACATTCCATGTCCTGCAGGAGAGTCGCACAACTCCACAGAGGCTTCCTACAGCTCTGTAATCCAGCTAACCTTGGCCGCTCAGAGGTCTCACTGTGTAATCCAACGGCAGATTCAATACAAGAGAAATGCAGCACTGAGGCAGAAAGAATGCAAGTGGTTTTGCAGAGAGAAACATCCCGTACAAAGAGTACAAGTGCCTGGTACGACAAACATGCCATTGGACGGACCCAATATTTTGACAGGTGCCCCAGTGTGTTTAAATGTACAAGAGGGTCTGTGCTTTTGGAAAATTCAATAACATAATACATGACACAAAGGGCGCAGGCCATTTTAAGATGGTTGCCTCCTCTGAATGAAACAGTGAGTGGAATGCTAAACCGTGAAGCCAACGTCCACTCTATTTCCTGCATGAAATATTCAAGCCCTTGTAAGCTGAACCCTCATGACTGGATACAAAGGCACATGATATAAAGACAACCTGACGCACAAACACACACACACACACACACACACACACGCAGTGATAAATCCCTGACATGCTGAACAAATTTGACAAAAAGCAAGCATGTTTAAAAACTTGTAGTAACTCCAACAGATATGGATACACTTGTCCCTTTATCCCCTGACACACGAGTCATATTTACCTTCAATGTTTAAGGCAAAGAAAAAAAGAAACAATACTAATTCTAATACTTACAGGCAGTGGTTTGGCAACTCCTATCTGGACCTTGCCAAGGCCGGCTCCCTTCAGGGCCTGGACGGCATCCTCCAGACTGGCGTTCTCCAGGTTGGTGGTGTTAACATACATGAGTCGGTCTCCTGGCAACAGTCTGGCATCCTGCTCGGCCACACCGCAGGGAACCAGAGAGCGAATCACGATCACCGTCTTGGCGGGGTCCAGTGGGTCCTGTGGCGGAGCCAGTCCAGAAAAGTTCAGTGACAAGAGGTCAACAGGTAAACTATCACAGCCTTTAACTTACATGGAAATCACAGGAAAATGAATGTATTTGGTTAGCATTATACATTATGTCCTTTTTTTTCAGTGGAAATACTTGTATGAAGCAATTCAATGTGGATGAAAAAAAACAATACTCCATTTCATTCTACTGCTCCACACATATATGATAGAAAAATACAACATCTATAAAAGTACAAATACCGTCTAAAATAATAACAATAGCCCAATTTTTTTTTATAAAACCTATAAGTCCCAGGAAGATTTCCCACCTGGTAGTCCAGAATGCTGAATCCCAATCCCCCTTCTCCCTTTTCAAGCTCGATATTCTGGATCTCCAACTCCCACATAGCCAAAGAAGATCCTATCGCCTCCTGTGTCACATTATCCTCCGCCGCTGCCGCTGCATTCACCTCTGAGTCTTCAGCAACCAGAACGCTGCTCAGGTCTATTTGTTTCTGCAGAGGAAAAGCCCCACATCTCTATGTAACAGTTTCCTCACTTTGACTCCCAACCCCATAGGCTGCTACCCTCTAGTCGTGTTTCTGGCTCAGGGTTTTGGCAGCAGATAAAAGGGAAATATCTTTGGGATGCTACGGCCTTAGCACATTATCACAGATAAAGCTGGATAGATGAAAACCCCTTCCCCAAAGGGAAGCTGCTTTTGATGTCTCATATCTTTAGCAAATGTTGTTGTTGGCTGCTGCTGAGGTATTGCTAGAATTGGTCTTAATAAACTTTCAAACCCCTGATTATTGCTTAGTCTTAATCTATCATGGTTGACAACGTGGGAAGCCAATGGAGCGATTGACAGCTCGGGCTAAACTAATAACAGTGGATGGGTTAAAGGAGGAGGAGGACTTTAGGAGTATTTCTCTCCAATCATATCTCCTTGCTCATATGCAGAGGCAGGGAAATATTTTTCATGATGCGTTACTGCATGTCGAGGTGATGCAGGGAGTTTCCATCTTGTACAGTATATGCATCAGCTGCTTCAAAAAGCTGCATGTTTTTAGCCTTGAGAAAGCAAAGGTTCCATCACTTTTTAGCAAGGTTTTTACTCCTAAACATAACAATACTTGACAAATATCGAGGAGTTATGAAAGTTGAAAAATGCACATTTTTAAAAACAATACATGTGAGTGAATTTGTGATGGTTCAGCACAGTACCTTTAATATAGACATGTTGGACAAAGTCTCTGATTCTGGTTGGACAGCGTCCATAACAGTCTGCAGGTAAGGGGCGGGCCTACAGCATGTCATGTATACACAGAGTGGAAGCTCCTTCAAGATCCTGACTACTTCCTTGTGGGTTTCACCAATCAGGGATATACCATTGACCTTAGAAAGGAGAGGTCAGCATTAGCTGCATTCAAAACTAAATGCAGTAGCTAAGATTTAAAGCAGCATTATTTGCTTTTGTTTTCTTTTTGTTGAGTGATTTGACGGCAGCAGAACAAATTTCAACTTGTTGTGGCAAAATGTGTCTATTTTACACATCCAGCAGACACAGAGCAACATTAGCATTCATGTGGACTCATGTCTCTGGCCACCTTTTAGCTCTGGAATGTGTATACAGTATATCAAAATAACTTGTTCATTACTGCTCCATAAACAAACTAGCTTTAAATACATGCAGGTAGTTAAGCCTCTGCAAATATCAACAGACCACACACCTCAAGCAGTTCATCTCCACTGAACAGCTTGCCACAGCGACCTACGGGTCCCTCGGGTAGGACAGAGCGGATGTAATGGTGCCCACTGTTGGCTTCTAAACTGATGCCCAGGCCGCTGTTCTCACTAAACTTCTCCACCTGAGCCACCTGTTACGGAAACAAGAAATCACATCTCAGTTAGCATGGCACTAATTCACTTTAAATCTATTAATGACTCAGTCCCTTTTGTTTGCCGACTAAGGTCAATCTTCCTTTTAAGATACCAGTTTTGAGTTATTTACCATTATAAGTCAATTCAAGCAGGAACAAAGTTCTGGTAAATATAATCTGATGCATGAGAGAAAGGAATTGACTTTGAAAAAGAAACTTACTACAACTTCATTACTTGGACCCAGAATCTCGAGCCACTTCTTCATTAGTTCTTCCTCTTCAAAGGGTGTTAGCTTTATCCCTTGATAAACACAATACAAAAGTATTAATATACAAGACAACATTTTAGGAAAATTGTGATAAATCATTCACAGCCGACAATGCAACATACATTTCTAACTATTTGCAAGGTACCAATGTTGTCTTCAAGATCAGACCCTCTTAAAAAAAAAAAAATCTTTATCTTTGCTTATTAAAAATCTTCTGTGAAACTACCCAACTACCCATCTCAGTATTTCCTCGGCGTGTGTGTCGCTAGTCATTGTGTTACTGGCAACAATAACCCCCCTTATCTGTCAGATGTGTGGCCATTATCTCTGCTGGTGCACTTAAAGAAGAATCCCAGCCTCCTACCATGTGTGTCTTCTGTTAGCTGATCCGTTGCTGGGCTGACATCAGATCCTTCACTCTTTGTCTGGAGTGGCTTTTCATCTGTGGCGACTGTAAACACACAATGAAGAGTGAGGCAGACCAAAGCAGGCAGCGGCACAGACACATGACAGCGTAGGCACACGGCCACTGGAAAAAGTCATCTACTTTCCACTAACAGCACACCCACAGACAAAAAAACCCACAAACATATACCAATGCTGAATTTATTTGAAATAGTGTCTTTTTTTATTTGACACACTACTACTTCACTCTTCAAAAATAGTTTGGGCATTTCCTACTCTTTAATAATGACCCTCACTTTAGAAGAAGGACCCACCTATCTCATTTCCTTATTAGCCCGAAAAAGGATATACATGCCCTTGATGATGTTATCCATAATGACAGACTTAAACATTCCAGGACTTCAAATATCTGTTTAATGACCCTGGTACTTTTTTACGACTTAATACCACTGTTTATGTCTTTGAAGTTCCACAGGGCACTGAAGTCACCCATGAAATTACTACCCATGCGCCCAGGCAAGCCATGGTCTACGCTGTACATCAGCACCTTTTAAGTGCTAACATAAAACTCATACTAGCTAGTCTGGTCTGTGAAAAGGAGCTTGACAACCTTAACACTGACTTGACAACAAATTTAAGTGAGTAGTTAATTTTCTTTTGTTAATCCCAACCATTAAATGGCCCATTACAACTTTGTAAATCAAACCTATGATCTCATGCCCAGTAAGTTAAAGCTAAAATATATTCTTACTCGGCAAACTCGTGTTTTTAACAAGGGAGCTCTAGCGACATAACCTCATACAGTATAATATGGTGATGCACTGATGTAGTCTTTTTTAATTATCTGTAAATACTTGCAATAAGTGCAAACTCTATTTTTTCTAACAGGTTGCAAAGCAGCCAAGAAAATCCTCTGTCTGTCGACCGCCTGCTGCTCGTTTTCCTGCAGGCTTTTTGGGCTAGAACTTCCTGTTGCCAGATTGAATCACTTTCAAGCTCCATCTATCACTATTGACAACTTTTGCAAGTTGCGTTTCTTGCTTCTGTACTAGCCTGGAGGTCCTGTCGGGACAGCTGGGGCCAAGAATCTTTCGGTTTACTCTCTGTCTATCTTGTTTGATGTTAACATTTAAAAAATGCAAAAAGTAATTGCAAAATGATTATAGGCACTTGCACACACATGCAGACCTCAGCTGTAACCCAACTGTCAATGTCTTAGATGATGTTGGGCATCATATGCTGATTCATTACTGGATATATTAGGGTCTAAACAACATGGTAGGAAGAGTTGTGGGTTATTTCTTTAGAAATGTGGTTGTTGGGTCAGGTCATCCAGTGCATTATTCTGCCAGTGCAATACAATAATGAATGAGAAGGGTGGGGCTTGACAGAAATTGTTTCACAAAGCGTTTACATGTTTTTTCCATGTGTTTTTCATGTCTGAGAAAATAGTTTTGTCCTATTGGCCTCTGTCAGGGATTATTAATGAGTGCATTTCTCTGTCTTTTTAGGTGAAGATGGCCAGTAGCGTGGGCGTACTCATTCTATTGCTGGTATTAGGAGGAACCCTCTAAGAGGAAACCGTAATTCATTTTTCAGTATTAAGCGAAGTGTTAAATGGTGTAAAATGTACTCAAACTATTAACAAATAAATCCTTCAGTAGCAGAATAAAGACACCCGTTACATATTAAATAGAGGGCCACCGTTCTCATTCTATAATAAATCACAATGTTGACATCAATTTGGACTGTATTATTGGAGTATAACTCATGTAAGTGTTTTTATTTGCGCTTGGAGAAAGTCCTGGTTCTGTATTTTAACTATATTGATAAAAGTGACTGAAATTTCCATTTGGAGTCACTCATTACTACATCGTGACAACTTCTGTCTGAGCCACATTTACACATCAAATGACACCTTTTTTTGACAGGGTGGTAAGGAATGTGTTTTTGTCTATCCTCATTAAATTTCTCTCGCTTCATCCTTCGTACCTTCAGCAGCCTCCTCAGCCTGCTTTCTCTCTAGCTCCAGCTCCATCATGACAACGGCGGTGGTGGGGATGGTGGTGCAAGGGGACAGGGCGCTGACACCAGGGGCCACAGCAGGGGGGATCTCATCAGGCCTGAAGTCCCGCCGGATCAGCTTAAGGTGGACTGTCTGGCTCGTGTGTCTGAGCACTTCCACTGCCTGCTGATTGGTGTATCCCTGGATGTTTACACCATCAACCTGCAGAGGGCGATGATTTGTGAGCCCATTGATTAGACGGGGGCCAGAACAGCTTGTGCCCTCATTGATGAAACGTGCGTATGACCTAAAACAGGCGTAGGATGGACGTACGCCGATTCCTACGCAAAGCAAGGCATTTATCAATTTGAACATGAGCGTAGGCTGCGATCAAATCTCACGTCTGGTCTGAACTCGTGTACGCAAGTTTTCGAATCAGTGTGGCCTTGTGGTGCAGCATATAATCAGTTTAACAGGAGAAGGAGAAGTCATCAGTTCACTCACTGTCATCACTTAACAGCAATGGCAGATCTGGCTCTTTTAGAAGCCCTCTATATATGCCGGTACAACAGTGCACGTGTACACGAACGGGCCACGGTGGAGCGCTCCATATCGGATTGATTAACAGGATGTTATTCAACGCTTTTAAAAGGTATAGTGTTATGTTTGGCAAAGATATTCAATACAGGAAACATGACGATGCACAACATTTTTATTTATTCTTCAGGTTTTCGTTTCTCTTTTAAAGGTTAATGATCACAAGTGAACGATGTATTTTTGCCGTTGACAGAGTTATTTCGGCTTGTTTTTCCAGCCCCTGTGCTGTCAGGAGACAGGCTCGGGGGTGGTGGTCCAGCACAGGGGGGGGGGAAGGGGCAGAGGGGAAGAGCGCTCACAGTTGCCTGGCTCTGACTCATGAAAAAAAAGTAAAAAGAGTAAAATAAAAGACACTGCCTAAACTCCGCTACTGTGTTTATTTAAATATAGGTACACCATGTAGGCCTAAGAGATTGCAACATAAGCCTGTATATTACTATTAGGACTATAGCATACATGTGTCAAGGATGTATAAATTAAATAAACTTCAGCTCGAGTCTGATTTACTACGGCAACTGTTGACCGAATCTCTTTTCATTCCGCATTCTTTCTACAGCCTTTAATACCAGTTTTCAGGCTGCCAAATACTCCACACGTTAGTGCAAGTGAACCTGAGATATCAGGGTTTCAGTCTCCACCTCTGAAAAGTGCCGCTTCTTAGCCGGATTACATCTCGCCATGTCGTAAATTGTAGGGGCGAGGCCTCAAAACCGAGAATATATTGGGGCGTGACATTTAAATTACGATCGTTTCTAGCTGCTGCATTTATCAATGTACGACCGTTCTTACGCTCTGATTGGTGTGATACGAACGTTTCATGAATCACAAGTGAAGCCTGTTGTAAGATGATATCTGCGCTCATATCTGCGCCGGTTTCTACGATAGGTTGATAAATGACGGGCCATTGTGAGTGTGCTAAACTGCCATCAACATTCTTGATAGAAGTGAGATTGAAACATGAGTGTTGCACATGACTATTCCCTATTCTATCTATTTTAGCCATTCACTTTATTTATTTGGATCATTTCAAGTTGAAATAAATCAGACAATTAAGTGTTTTACTTAAGTTTTTAAGTTGGGCCCCGAAGCATTTATTTTAACAAAAACTTAATCAAGCACAGATTCACACAATACACCAGAACAAATGATTTTGTAAGAACTGTATGAAACTCAAGGCAACATTAAATCATGTTTCAAAATGATGCAAGAAATTACAGAGTTTAACTTCATTGTTAATGTCGTGCAGTAATGAAATGAGAAACTTAATTGCTCAGTGTGCTAAAGAAAAAAAACCTTTATGAACTATCAGTTCATTGTGAATTATTCATTATCTCAAAATGACCTTGCAATGACTAAATGTGATCACTATATTAGATTATATTAAACATGCACTGCATATTTTACCTCATGCCACTGAAGACAGAGAAAATTGTAGTAGCTACAAAGAGCATAATTGGGGTACTTACAGCTATTATCTGGTCTCCAACGTGAATTCGGCCATCTTGATCTACAGCACTGCCTTTTGTTATGCTCTTAACAAAAATGCCAGAGGGCTCTGAGGAGTCGGAACAAGTACAAAAAATGCAAGAGATGAGGAACATAGCCATGAATCGTGACATTAAATAAGACCCAAGGAGAAAAGCAAATAGATCTTTTAGTTTGATGTTAAAAGTCAGGGTTAGTGAGCACATTTCAATATTCAATCTGATTCAACGAATATAGCAGCTTATAATAAAAGGCTGTCTGCGGTCCCATTACACTCACCTAAAGGATTATTAGGAACACCATACTAATACCGTGTTTGACCCCCTTTCGCCTTCAGAACTGCTTTAATTCTTCGTGGCATTGATTCAAGAAGGTGCTGGAAGCATTCTTTAGAAATGTTGGCCCATATTGATATGATAGCATCTTGCAGTTGATGGAGATTTGTGGGATGCACATCCAGGGCACGAAGCTCCCGTTCCACCACATCCCAAAGATGTTCTATTGGGTTGAGATCTGGTGACTGTCGGGGCCATTTTAGTACAGTGAACTCATTGTCATGTTCAAGAAACCAATTTGAAATGATTCGAGCTTTGTGACATGGTGCATTATCCAGCTGGAAGTAGTCATCAGAGGATGGGTACATGGTGGTCATAAAGGGATGGACATGGTCAGAAGCAATGCACAGGTAGGCTGTGGCATTTAAACGATTGGTACTAAGGGGCCTAAAGTGTGCCAAGAAAACATTCCCCACACCATTATACCACCACTACCAGCCTGCACAGTGGTAACAAGGCACGACAGATCCATGTTCTCATTCTGTTTACGCCAAATTCTGACTCTACCATCTGAATGTCTCA
Source organism: Gymnocephalus cernua (assembly GCA_023631565.1). Lineage (NCBI taxonomy): Eukaryota > Metazoa > Chordata > Actinopteri > Perciformes > Percidae > Gymnocephalus > Gymnocephalus cernua. The sequence goes on from CM042445.1 coordinate 13,199,956, forward strand.
ACGGAAATCGAGACTCATCAGACCAGGCAACATTTTTCCAGTCTTCAACTGTCCAATTTTGGTGAGCTCGTGCAAATTGTAGCCTCATTTTCCTATTTTTAGTGGAGATGAGTAGTACCCGGTGGAGTCTTCTGCTGGTGTAGCCCATCTGCCTCAAGATTGTTAGTGTTGTGGCTTCACAAATGCTTTGCTGCATACCTCGGTTGTAACGAGTGGTTATTTGAGTCAAAGTTGATCTTCTATCAGCTTGAATCACGCGGCCCATTCTCCTCTGACCTCTAGCATCAACAAGGCATTTTCGCCCCCCAGGACTGCAGCATACTGGATGTTTTTCCTTTGTCAGACCATTCTTTGTAAACCCTAGAAATGGTTGTGCGTGAAAATCCCAGTAACTGAGCAGATTGTGAAATACTCAGACCAGCACGTCTGGCACCAACAACCATGCCACGCTCAAAGTTGCTTAGATCACCTTTCTTTCCCATTCTGACATTCAGTTTGGAGTTCAGGAGATAGTCTAGACCTGGACGACACCCCTAAATGCATTGAAGCAGCTGCCATGTGATTGGCTGATTAGATAATTGCATTAACGAGAAATCTTACAGGTGTTCCTAATAATCCTTTAGGTGAGTGTATATTGTAGCTAATCGTTACATTTTAGAGGCCATTACAAGTGCAAAGATATTTTAAAGTTGATTATTTTGGACACCTTCAGGGCAGTGGAAAGATGGGTTAATGGGGCTAACATGTTAGGAAACAATTGTCACATCTAGCAGACGCGGAGCAACAATAGCATCCAATTGAAGGTTGTGTTTCTGTCCACCTAACGAATCGAACATACATCCAAAACAATAAGCTAAAAGATGCTAAAACACTCTGTAGAGTTGGATGTTAATACCGGTATCATATGACTTTCATATTACACATTTCATTTATTGTTCATAGGCTAGAAAAATATGGATCAGTGCAGTTTACATGTGCATTTAGGGAAGCACAGAAGTAATTAAGCATCAATAGGACACTTTAAATTAAATGGTCATCTATTCTGCCATTTCATACCTGCATTTTTATCTCCAACATAGCCAGCAATAGTGATCCCCAGTCCCTGCGTGTTCTTGGTAAGGCTCACATCAAATGCTTCATCCTCTTCTTCCTCATAGCCCTGTGAAAAGATGAATGGCAGGTCAACATCCCCTGATAACAAAAGATGATTCATTTGACAACAGCAGAAAAGCCAGTCATGGCACTTCAGTCATCCGACTGAACCGCATGGGCACCAAAATACCTCGTAGCTATAAAAACACAGCTCATGTTTGCATTCACAAGGATATGATGTCATATAGTGATTCACTGCATTTCATTCATGTTTAAATAGGGATGAGTGTTGATAATAGCCATGAAATTGCTGTTTTAAGTGCTGTTTCTGAGAAAGTAAAGGAACATTTGCTCTCCAAAACGTTAGTCACAGGAAATGTAACCTGCTCTTTTCTTTAAATTGTGTTTATTTAAAGCTGTCGAGAGTTGGAACTGATAGAACTGGAGATGAAAGACCTGAACTTTAAGTCTGAAGAGTTTCTAATATAATTGTATAACTCTTTGAGAGTGTGTCATTTATGATCATCAATCATCATCTCAATCATTTGTTATACAGAAATTGCTTTGCTATACTGACACTCCAAATAATGAAATCCATTTGAATGTGACACATTTTAATATTGTAAGAATGTGTATCATATTTCTGAGTGAAACAGCCCCTCTCACCTGTTCATTGACAGTGGGGAGCACCACAGGCATGACAGCAGAGACGGAGGGATTCTCATCCACAGGACCCCTGGTAACCACCAGCTTCACCCTGTTGCCGCACTGCCTGAGGACCTGGGCCACCTGTTCGCTGCCCATGCCGTACAGGTCAGTGTCTCCGATTCTCAGGATGTGGTCCCCACTGCGCAGGCGGCCATCCTGAGGTAGAAAAAGTATGTTTCCTGACTAAGTCTGTGTAGCTTCAGTAACATTCAAACCCATAATGACACTATCAGTACCAAACAAAAGACAAGAGTGACAGTTAATTATGTGCTTGCTTGCAATTCTCATTATACCTAACTGACAAGAGCCATCTCTTTAGAACATTGAAAGTGTCATAAAATACAAACAGATTGCCTTTTTCGTGGTAAACACTGTATAAACAACTATTAGCAATGCTAAAGCAAATTCCCAAATAAAGTAGGGATGCATTATTGCAATCACCTGATCAGCTATGCCTCCAGGAAGGATGGTTTTGACGATAACCCCAGTGGTCTTTCCTCCCACAATACCGAAGCCAAGACCGGTGCCGTCGTTGACCAGCTCAATTGTTTCCACGTGCTGCCACTAGGCATCGTAAAAGACAAGAAACAATAAAGCTAGTAAATGTACTTTTGAACAAAAACCTTTCTTTAATCAACCACAAACGTTGGTGTTTTCACTGAAAATATAGTGTTGTCCAGTGTCATATAAGAATAACTTGTAATCAGTAGTTGTAGCAGTTTTATTTTTTCCTATAAGAAACTGTGTCTGCCGTTGTCACATTTTACTGCCATGTTGGCTCAGTTGTGTATATGTGTGTGATTGTGTTGCGTCTGTGTTACACTCTTATGTCAAGGCAAGCATGTGTGTGTGTAGTTTTTTTTGTACCATGTCAGATTGTGTACCTATTCATCGTTCCTTGCAGAGATCAGTTTGCACAATACTTGTTCCAAAATTAGCAAGTGGGCGTGCAAGTTTAAGTTTCCATGCGTGACATTAGTGCGAGAATGTATCTGTACCGCGCTGGAGTTGGCTGACAGTGTACTGGCAGCAGAGGGCGTGCGGGACACCACGGGACTGGTCAGTTGAGGTATTGGTCCTCGTGCCACCGTGAGCTGCACCCTCTCTGAAGCGCTCTGCAGGATGCCTATAGCCTGCTGGTGGGTCACTGTCTGGTCCAGGAGCTGGCCATTGATGGCTAGGATCTGGTCAGCTTCTTTGAGCTTCCCATCACTGTAGGGGAAAGAAGCATGGAGTGTCATAGTGAGAGGGAGAAAGGGGGACATAATACAGTAAATGGTGTCAGAGCCTCTAATATTTTAACTACATCTGCCTCTGATCAAGTAATTATTCTTTATTTATATTTCTAAAATTTCCCTCGGGATGAATAAAGTATCTATCTGTCTTATCTGTTTCCTCATTTCAGACATAGTATATAGGATATTCACTGTCTACTCGTTGACAGTGTTACTGTGTCGTTTGTTTTTACAATTTTTGTCAAATGTCTCTGACAGAAATGTACAGGTAATAATTGTACACATTTAGTTGTGTTCCTATTTGTGTAGCATTTTTTGTTTTGTATGACGGCACTAATTGTATAGTTTTAATTTGAAGAAAACGTCTAAAGCCACAGTCTAGGCAAAAAAGAAAATATTTGAAAGAAGTTGTAAAAACTTATTTCTAGTAAAAGGGCCAATTTGTAAGATTCCACGAAATCTCCCTGAAAGTCCCTGACTGTCTGAAAAGGACTTTTCTAACTCCTTAATTCTTCAACAATCTACCAAATGTTGAAATATATACAGGATTTTTAATCAGTCTTTGCATGCCATGTTGAGTCTTACATACCAGTCAGCCACACTTCCTGGTTGAATTTCCTGGATGAAGATGCCGAGCTCTCCGCGGTTCTCGCTCTTTAGGCCCACCACGCTGAAGCCAAGACCTCCTGACTCTGGCTTCTGCAGGTCCACGTGTGTCACGTAGCGCCCCTGGGTTATACACACATATGCAATTTGGCTCAAGGCTGATTCACTATAGCATCAAAGCTGCAAGCAGTCTTTAGAAGTCTATTTGAAGTGTCTCAAGAGAATAGAACACAGATGTGCAGCTTACAGATGAGGTGCTGGTTTTTGTGCTTGTGTTAAAATGACCAAAAACATAAAATAATGTGGTGATAAATTTACTGGGAATGTCACATATAAGCTTAAGTTATTACATTGACATTAAACTCAAAAGCAGTGTACACAGTACAATGATCGATTTGGCTTTACGGTTGTCTATACCTGCGCCATGGTGTGAATAAGGTGTTCAAATTCTTCAGATGCTGTCTTGCCATTGACGAGTGTAGAAGCTGATATGTCTGAGTAAGAAACATGGCCGCCATTGGGCTTGACTTCTGCTACGTGATCGCTAAGGTCACTCCCACGTGACGATGGGACACTCCCCTAGAAAAATAAAGAAATACACATGTAGTGAGTGATGTTGAAAACCGCAGATGTTACACTGAAGAATTATTCTGATATGCATTTTCAACTAAATAACTAAATATACAGTACTGTAAATGTGATGTTGTCTGATAGGTTTCCAGTTTGCAGCTAGATAACAGCTTTGACTTTCTGCAACATGAGCCTGCAGAGACTAGTAATTACTAGCGACAATCCAACCAAAGACAATTAAAAGTTCACACAAAAAACATGACTCATTCCTACTGTGGACGTAAACATTAAGCAAGTTTAATTTTAGACACCAAAAGCCTGATGTCTGAAACCATTGGGATGCCAGACAGTTTGTTATCCCACCATGATTAGCTGGATCTATGGCAGCCTAATCCTTCAGGGTATAATGGCTCTTAGCTGATGTTCTAACAATGACTAGGCTCCAAAAACAATATTTCCATCATGGTAGGGGAAAGCATCACTGGCCATCTGGATGCCTTAATATGCTTGGGTTTTAATTACTGCAATGACTTTACTTGTGTGACAGATGAATTACATGAATGAGACAACTACATAAAATGGTGTTTTTCCAATTTCATTAGCCAAAGGGCATAATGTTTATGACCATCTGAATTGGATTCAAAAGGACGGGCATAACACACAGCAGTATTTTCATAAACACTCCATTCGGCATATGGCATTGCCAAGCTAAAGATGTCCTTGTGAACTTGTGCATTTGCATTTTGGAAAGTTGACTGCACAACTTTCAGTTTAGGAAATGTGTACTGTAAATGATGCCTCCTTTAATAAATACAGTCCCAGCTTAGTCCAGAGAAACAAAACTCAAATTGGACACATTAGTGCTGCACACTGCAAACAAAACCCTATGGGCTGGGCTAACTTAGCATAGCATGCTGCTAAGTTGCTGTCCTCATGCATGAGCTTTGTTAGCTGGGGCCTGGCTAAGAGGATTAAAGTTCCAGTTTGGTTCGTGCACATTTAAGAAATTATTTCTGCCCCACTTCACACAGCGGCCTCTTTCTCATTGGAGTGTAGGGCCTTGTCGCCATAGCAACATGGGCTGAGCAAGGCCTAACTAGCAGAGCCAAAAGATGGACAGTGTGTGTGTTTATGTGTCTGGCTCTTGTCTCACAGCAAAACACAAAACACACCCTCCAAATTGATTCTGCTTAAGCGGGCCAAACAAGTGCAGTTGTTTGGAAGCTCTATAAAAACATAACGACGACTTGTTGCAGTGTCTGATATACGTCTCTTTACAGTGTTTACAACGTAGAATGGGTTCATTTCAAGATCCGAAGGGAATTTATGATGAATGGCTGCTTGATAAATTTTGCTCAGTAAAACAAACACATACATGAACACACACAGTAGGAATGTACCTCTTTTGAAATAAGCTAAATCGCCAGCACACAAAAAATGCCAGCAGGGCTTTTATAATCTAAATTCCACAAGGGGTAAAAAAAAAAAAATAAAATAAACTCTAGCATCCCTGCCTCCCACTGCATAGCTCACATATTTCCGTCTCTATTTCTCAAATGCTTACCCTGGCCCCTTTCCACTGCGACTTAAGAGCTCTTTCCTTCCACTCAAATGTTCTATTCTCAATGGAGAGAATCAGCTTGAAAAAGAGTTCCTGACTTAGACCAACTATCTCTGCTCATGTACCCATATTATGTCTGGCTCTTGTGAACCCTGACAGCAATTTGGCCATAGCAGCAACACTATTGGGGATGGGGATTTAAAGGGATGGGGGAGTGTGTGAGCCAAAAACAGAATCAGTGAGGTCGCCCAGGAAACAGGAAAGATAAAGACAGTAGCAATTGTGGAGAATATGGATATGGAAAATATTTTAACCTTACCGTGCGATATAGGTAACGCAGGAGTTTCAATTTGACCTTCTTCTTGCCGATGTTATGTTTCAAATGTAACCCTTGACATAAGACTCATGTCAGTCTTAAACCAGTACTTAACATGCCCATATGTACATCAAAAACATTGTACCCGCTGCAGTTGTTTCTCTTGTCCGTAGCAGCTGTTAAGAGTCTTCCTAATGTGATTCCACAGTCCTCTGTCTGTGCAAAACTGCATTCTAAAGTTAATATAAGTCTTTAACAGTCTGAGTTAGTCTGATGAAGTGGATATCTTCCCACAGGTCATTTTAGTTTGTGGGGATCTTGTATCAGATAATGTCTTATCTATTCCTCCACAGTTAAGCGAGAACACTGTTCGTGAAAACACTAAAAGGCAATATTTTGAAAGACTACCACTTGATTTGGCTAATTTGGCAGACTGTTGAAGCCTCATATTTTCTTCATCTGAACTTAAGAATGCATTTGTGCACAGAACGACCGAGGGTTTTGTCCCCCATCACCTACATTGATATTGCTTAAGGATGGGAACTCTTTCAATGTACATGGCCTGGCATTAATAATTAATATAAAAAAAGTGAACCTATTCTTCCGAATCCATTGTAACCTAGGCAAATGCATTGTGGTTGGAATAGTGCTTGGGCTTAAAGGCTAGTTAATGTATTCAACCAACATGATGATAATAAAAATAGACAAATTAGCTCTTATTTTTCATCAAACATGACTACTTCTGTTTATATTACTTCTGTGCTAACAAAGTGTGGTGCTGCCATCTGGCATTTTGGCATTTTATAGTCATACACTAATAATGCAGAATTCTAAATAACCATAACCTGTTGATGCCCTTCCATAGAGCCTCCCCAGCCTGGGAACCAAGCATCATTTGTATTCAGCATTGTCATTCTAATCTAACATTGCAGGCCCAGTTAGGCTTACAATAATCAATACTGCATTGTTTACTTTTAATAGATCAAAAGAAGTCCTATACTGTATTTATGTTTATTGCATTATTATGGATACCTGGGCCTACAAGGTACAAGGACAACAAGTGGACGCCATGAAAACATTTGGAGTTTACCTGGTCTCTGACATGCTGGACAGACTTCTGCAAGGCGAGGATCTGGTGGAAGAGGGGGCTCTGGAGCACGGATTTGAGCAGGCTGAGCTTCTCCTCAGTGGGCACCTCCCCCCGCTCCTTCAGTTTGGCCTGGAGACGCTCCACAGCCTGCAAGGCACGCTGCATATCTGCAAGCCGCCGCATATTTCAGTGACAGCGCCGGCCAGAGTGAAGGAGTGGATGCAGGGAGAAGCAGGCGTGGGAGAGATAGAGGTGGAGAAAGGTGATGAGGACAGAGGCTTTATCAGTGCATGGGCAGGGATAGTGAGACAGGGAAGGGTGTTTAGACATGGCCTCATTTTTTCATGTGAGTATCCTTATTTAATTTTACTTTTAATAGTACGCTTCCTGTTAAATATACAGTATTCCAGACTGCCTTTGACTTATTTCTTTATGTTTACAATGGCATGTAAATAAGCATTGAGGAATGTTGGAGAGAGCCACACATCTCGTAGGCTTAGCTTACGCTGACTGGTTCTCAACAGACTTAACAATATATTGAAATCACGTAGCATCAGGTTTTGTATTAGAGGAAAGAAAACATGCTCTGTATGTTTTCAAAATTGCAATGTTTCCTTTTTTGCCTTTAGGGTTAATGGTGGGTTGCGAAGGAGCATTGAATGGGTATCAGGTGGGATAAAGGAACCAGGCCCTCCACAGCTTGCTTGCTGGACCCTACATAAGCCCCACAATCAAACTCCAGAGTGGCTTGTTAGTAAGGATGGGCCAGCCCAACGTCATCTGGACAAAAATGAAGCAATTTCCGAAGCTCACCAACTGTGACTAACACCTAATAGGGCGTGCACAAGGTCCAAAGCACATTTTACACTTACAAGCTTTGTTGTTGAAACAAAGGTTGTATACAAGCCAATGACATTGGGGTCTCAGCAGGTTTCTTTCTGTTCGCCACTGATCCTATGCAGGTAACTGAATCATTGCCTCAGTGAGCTTAACCCACCAGAGTGTGGCATGTACTGTACGTGTCCGTCACTCTGTTTGCATTTGGTTGTGTTCCAAAAGATGCAGCTCTGGAGCATAGCACCAGGATGATACTATTAAAATTGTCATAATTGCAGGCCTAGTTTGATTCATTCAAAAAATAAATACAATACAAATACGGTTTATCTAAGTATGAGGTAAAACATAAATTGAAATCATTTAAACCTCAATTCTCATGCTACCAAGACGTGGTTGCGGTTGATAGTACATAATTACACGGTCAACATGCCAGTCTCGATAGTGACCACAGATTGCGGCTTTAAAGAAAGAAGCTGGCAGCCCCAATTTGGCTCCATTCTTGACAGTTGGACAAATACATCTCTATGGGGACAAACAAACAATCAAGTATATGGCAACATTTTCAGATATGGCAACATTGGCAGTCCACACGCCTTGAACAGAATCCAGTGCCTCTTACACTGGTTGAGAACTCACGGCAGGAGCCAAATACGGATGCAGAGCCAGCAAAGACGGACACCCAACTGACTAGACCAAACCTCTCTGCAAAAAACGCTCATTTTAGATATGGAGATTGGATGGAGATGGAGGCAATATTTCATGTTTTGTCTTATCATGATAGAATTGAATGTTAACTATTGAAGACATCAAAGCTTGGGCCTGTTAAATTGGAGATAGAGGAACGAGAGAAAATAACATTTGATAGATACAATGGATACATACTGTATATATGTAATCATAATAAATAACACACTGACTCAATTAGGTGTATCTTGCTGCCATAAAACAATTTTAAAAAAAAGATTACTTACCCATTGTTTCTATCATTTTTAGAACTCCATGTGAATGTGATTTCTCCCCATTAACAGCAATTTCAAACGCTTTCCTTTTTCAAGGCCTGCAAAGAACAACACATTGGTGTTATGTCTTTTTCTCAACAATCAGAAAACTGAATTGCCTATCAGCTGATATTTTGTAACTTCCACAGCACACTGGATGCAAACACAAAATAAGAGCTTGGAAAGGCTCATTCTCCTCTATTCGAAAGGTCAAGATGAAAGAGAAAATGGATATATTTCAATTCCGTCAGGCCATATTTATCTCTTAAGAATGCTTCACCATGACATCACAGAGTAACCATTGTACTGAAGAACTGTAGGCTATTTTACTGAGTCCCCAGCGCAATGGTGCAGTGTGTCTGTCTGAGCACACATCCACTGTAGGTTGTTTGTTTCCTTATATTTGACTAATGCTCTGATTGATGGATTAACACCTGGGAATTTAGATTACTGGGACTTCATTTAGTGCACTTTGGCAGTAGTTTTGTAATATGCCAGACATGTCTGCAGCCGGCATTAAATATGATTATCCATTTTAATCCTATCAGATGAATATAGCCATATTTCTTCCTGAAACAACATTCTGATGATTAATAATCATATTCAGGCAAACAGTCGTATCAGTTATTTTAAAACTAGTGTAAGACCCTGCTTGCATCATAATAGGGCTGCAATAATTATTTTTATCATATATTAATCTGCCAATTATTTCTCAATTAATCTACTAATTGTTGTATTTAAAATGTCAGAAAATAGTGAAAATGGCCAACAGAATTTTTCACAGCCCAAGGTGATCTATTGCAATAGCATGTTTTATTTAACAGTCCAAAAGAAATTCAGTTTACTATCATAAATGACAAAGAAAATAAAAAAAATCCTCAATTACATAGTTGCAGATTCATTTTGTCGATTGACTAATCCATGAATCGTTGCAGCTCTAAGTCACAATTTCAGTAGCCAGTTGGAATGCTTTTTTTCTTCAAATCAAAGGTTGCATGGACTGTTATTTGTTGTGCTTCTTTAGATGAAAATATATATTAAGGTATATTGAAGGTCCTCATTCTTTCCCAACCCACCGTAACTCTTTATACCTCTGATTTATATATGATTGACAGTAAGTAGACTATACATAAACATGTTGCCATTAAATGACATACATGTATATGTCACATGCTTAAAATAACATATACAGGTAGTTATGTGTTTTATAATTGACTAATGCTGTTATCAGTGGTGTCATGGCTGTCAACTCCCATCTTAGGAATGTCACACTTGACTTTAGAAGCATGGCATGACTCAGGGAGACATTACACGATTACAGGAGATTGGTAAGGCCATTAAAAGCCCTATACAAGCTTAGAATAGCTACAGTTCATGTGGCAACAAGAACACCACAACACTGGTTTGTTTATGTTTATGTCATTCATCAAATGTTAATAACTTCCCACCTGACTGAGCTTCCTAAATACTGTATGTGGCCGTTTTCTTCATCTTAGACCTGTATATTATTGGGTTTATTTTGTTGTAATAATGTAAAATTAAACTTAGAGTTGATTAGTGTTCACATTTCTGTATACATTACAGTACACTGCTGCAGAAAAATATATTAGCGCTGCATAAATCTGATTATCTTTACTACTTTATTACTGCTACTGATCAAACGATGATTAAAATGACTACTGGCACCCAATTCCAGAGAAGCATATAGCCTACATTTCAGACTTATATAATATTCCTTGGGCTTTAGCAGTTAGTTTGCCTCTTTAGGCTGCCAAGTAGTGGTGTAATACATTTTGTTCTGATGCTATTACAATAATATGGCTATAATAACATAAATACTTGGTGTTGCTTTCAGGGACATATAGCAGAGTGCCCGTTTAAATGTATAGGACGTGTATTATGGTTCATAATCTTAAGCAAGAGCAGAAGTGGTCCACTCTTTAGGTAGCACATCCAGTTGCTTGGAATGATTCACAGAAGGCTTAAGGAACTCATTAGCTACTGTTACACACTGGATTCCAACCCAAAACACGGGAGCTTTAAGGTGGCATTTACCTCCGAAAATAACAGCTGAAGTAATGTGTGAGCTTTGCCGTGACCACAAATAGCTAATGATAACGGGTTGTCGTTTCATCGTGCAGTTCTTCGCCAAAATAATTGGCAATGTCGGTCGGTCGAGTACGTCCCCATTTAACGCTTGCTTATCTTATTAAAGCTTTTGCTACAATAGAAGTAACCTATGTGTCAGTCAGGTTTGCTAGTATTTAGAATAAAGTCGCCAGGGCACTTGGGGCAATCCGCTTTTCTCAACTCCTCCTCCTCCTCCTTTACCATCTCATCCATGGAGCAAGAAAGCAACAGGCTTCCGAAAGAGAGACGGTAAAGAACTTAGATAGTATCGCTAGTTTGGGTCAGAAACCGCCACCCGGGGGCTACTTACAGTACACAGAGAATACTTTATACTTGAAAAGAGACACTAAAAGCAATGTAAATCCCGCCTTTCTTGCTGAGTGACCCACCGCGACAACAGGCGTCTCAGAATATTTTCCTCTCATTAGCGACAATGTAGCTAACAAAGCCACGTCTAGCAAAAGCGGAAGTTGGTAATATATTCCCAAATCTTCAGTAACATGTCAAACCTGTCAAAAATAATCACTTACATGGGTGTGGAGCCTTTGCTTTCCCGGCGGCCAGTACCCTATCCTATCCTCTGTTGTCCTGCGGCTAACGGCGCACCGACTGGGGCTTAAAGATGGGGCGTAGTGTAACTCGAGCCTCTATGGACATTTTCAGCGACAGCGGCACCGAGAGTTGAGCTGGGGCTGAAGCGCCGCTTGCTGGTTGCCCTTAGACCTAGGCCTGAGATGTCAGGCCTGTCTCCCAGCTCCAGGGTCAGGGCTGTGGTCAAATATTTAAAAAAATCAGTCTCTAGAGTAGAGGTCCACTTGATACATTGAAGGAGAAAATAAATTGCACCAGGATCATCCATACACTAAACTAAGACGTGTAGGCTACCTCTAACTTTTATACTATCACTATTAAGAGTGATGGTTTACCAACATGGTAACTGTCCCAGACACCCAGGGCCCATATAGTTTAATGTGTCTCTAGATGAAATGCTGTAGTCAGCAGTGTGCACTTAAGGGGTATTTAGAGTCAAGCTTGTACATACACAATGCACAGATAGCAGGGTCTACAGGGGCCTAACGGGCTATTTTTGCTGAGGGCCCCCATATTGTGTTAATTCAACCCTTCTTATCACAGAATATTTCAGCCTAGAAAACCACTCAGACAGTTTTTAAAGGGCAACAATTGTGAATTACATTACAGTTACTTTGAAGGATAACTTGTTAACATCATTTTTAGTTTAGTCTAAAGCAGCTGAGTTAAGTCCTTAAAATGATAACATATGAGAGTACCAGGCCATACGTGTCACAGATGCAGTAGTGCACTGTTTACATGCCCTTGAGCAAAATCCTGAGCTCCGTATCTTACATTCATGCGGAGAAATAATGCTGTCATTCTTTTTTAGACATATTGGAGTCATTGTAGGGCAAATAAGTAAGAAAGCAGACCTGAATTCCTAATGTAGGCCTATTATCAACATTGCTTCAGGGGAAATATTCTTGGCAGAATTGACAAAAACTTTTGTAATGATTCTTGACCATTTTTGGTGAATCATTCACTTTGGTCAGGCAAGAATTGTGTGGTTCATTCTTCTAATAAAACATGAGCGTGCCAACTCCAATACACGTTTAGTAAATATGTCAGCCACATGCACATAGTGTAATACTGAACAAGTAATATATCAATAATACTCACCACACAAGTACATGTAAAAGCTAAATGTTTTAGACTACTAAGAATTCCAGTGTAATCACTCAACTGGTGTGATTTTGATTACAAGTAGAAAGTGAAGTATTCTTAGGCCCAGGAAGCACCTTGGAAAAGGACACAGCCTGCTGATAAAACCAGAATTTCTGTGTTTACAGGATTATGCACTCCATTTCAGGTGGCAATGTGCCGTGCTTATCAAATTTCATATAAGCAGTTACTCAAAATGAAATGCATCAAATACCCACTGGGATAGAAGCTGTTGCCTATTAACTCATGACTCTGATCTAACAGCACAAAAATAGCAACGCTCTGATTACATTATATATTTATTTCCCTTCATTGTAAGGGAAAGAGAAGGACTGTGTCTTAGGTAGCCTACTGGCTGGTCAGGTAGATGCCACCAAGCTGTTGATTTGACCCTAACTTCAGAACTTTTAGTTTCCATGAATCACAACCCCAGAGGAGAGCAGGAAGGAGCAAGATCACTTTGTAAGAAGGGTGAAAGGGATACAAGCTGCTTTCAGAGAGCTGATACTGACTAAATCCCTTCCTACCATTTATATTTTCACTTCTACCTCCCTCTTATCCACCCTATAACTCCCCTCTTACTTTGACAATAAGCCACTTTTATGTGGGAGGTCTGACTCAGCCAAACGCTGAAAAAGACAAGAGATTGAAACAAGAAAGAGTGGAAGAAAAAACATCTCAGATCGGTGCTAGGCAGCTTCAGCAGTTTGTATTTTTATACCTGCCTATCATGGGCCCTCAGCAGTAGACATTGTTTGAGACTCCAAATCTGTGGTAACTAGATTCATATCTTCAGTGTTTTTATCTCAACTTTTCTCCTACTTCAGGGCCAGACGTTCATTTCATTTGTTCATATCGATATATCCTGTTTAAATGGTAAAGTTTATTGTAGTTAAAGCTGTAGCTGAAAAGGTTAGTTGGTGTATTTTGTGCCACAAACACACACCAAATAACCTTTTACGTGGGGGCCAGTGTGAGCTGTTGTCCATGACTACAGGTGTAACTAATAACATTAAAGAAGGCACTGCCCCAATTAGACAAGAGTAGCACACGTAATGGCATGCTGCCGTCAGTAATGCTATTAGAAACACCTGTGTTTGACAGGTCAAAATGAATGGTCTGTAGATAGCTGATATACAGCACGTTGTGCCAGTCACAGTCTCAAGGCTTCGCTGACACTGCTTGATTGCAATTTAGTGTGGAGAGATTAATAGTGGAAGTGATTATTCAAGGTTACAATGATTTAGCAACCTCTGCTATAAAAAAAAAGAAAGAAAAAAAAAGAAATGAGATCACTGCTTAAAAACCACACATTTTCTTTAAAGGAACTCGCTTTTCAGATATACTTTATTGGATACAGGCGAGGTATATGAAGTCATATTGTGTAATAAAGAAATGCCCTGAAGGATTCAGAAATCCGGTGATTGGAAAGCTGACATTGTCTCCCTGTCTTGATTTATTGCCAATAAATCTATCAACATTCAAATAGCCTTTGGAACTATACCATTCCAATAGATATAAAAGGGTTCAAGAATCAGACCGCATTATTACTACTATTTCATACAATAGGGCTAGCCAGAGAATAATAAAATAATATTTCACTGCGGCTGCAGCTGCATGTTGGGTCAGAACCACGTAAGGTTTAGGGGATTTAAACATTTGAAAAAACTAAAGATTTTACTAATACTGGCCCTACAGGGAATTCTATCTTTGTGTCAGCTGGTCTTTGAGGTCACTGGATTGAAAATTAAGAGTTTGGCCTGATGTTGTGGTGTTGTAGAGCGAAGGTGTTTGGAGTTTGAATGTGCAGATGAAATTTAATGCCAATCTAGTGTCTACTTATATTATCTACTATCTACTATTATTATATCTAGATATTCTGGAGACTGCAGTATGTTGGCCACAAAAAAGGTTGATGTGGAGGGTTGTGTCAGAAGTCATGAGAAGGTACAGTACAGTCTTGTAGATTATTTATCTTTTTACTATTTATTTTTTCCTTATTTTTTAATATAGTTAATAAATGTAATAATTAAAGAGCCCTATAAGAGTCATCCTCTCCTCAAGACCACTGTGTGATAAAAAAAAAAAAAAAAAAGGTGTTGGGGAGAAAGTACAATTGAGGACAATTTTCGTCAGCTGTGCGATTGCTTGCTATAGGTCTTTGATTGCTAACCTGGCATGGTAGCTTAATACGAACAATTGATTGCCTCCATCTTCTTTTCAACTTTGTGTAACATCACATTCAGAGAAAATTACAACCTGCATCGCATCAAAGAGCTTTTAGAGCAGTTATCTGACCACAGTGTACCTGACAGACGAAATTAGGGCCTTAAAGCTGTATTCAACACCGTGGCGCTCTATAGGTCCCACGAAGTCAAAAGCCTTTGAATGCACCCCGTGAGCAGTGAGGGTAATAACAGTGTCTGTAAATGTTGGGGGGGGGGATCTGACAAGTGAATGAAAAGGAAGGAAGAAAGTTCAGATTTGGTTAATTTCCATAATGCAGCAGGTTGTGCCTCTCATCTAATCATTGGCTATACATTTGAGACTGCATTGATGAATATATTCAAGTCACAGAGCTATAGCATCTGTTTGTGTCAAAGCCAGACTCTGAAAAACACCGCAGGTCATTTAACTACACTTAGCCTAACTGCTGTTTTGAAGACTAATCCTGGCTCCTCAAAGACTTTTCCATCCGGCTGCAAAAATAAATATTCAGTAAGCTGCAAATTAAAATAAAAACGATGTGTAACCTGCTTCCCAAATTTCTCTTTCTCAGCCGAACAAAGATGGTATGTCAAAGATGGAGTCTGCTGATTTTTGCAGATTTGCCTTCTTGGTTTTGCATGTTAGCATGCTGAAAGCAATCAATTTAAAATGCAGCTGAAGCTTATGAGAAAATATGTGGTTTTGCGAGTATTTGCAATACTTTCATGGCAATCCATTCAATATTTGTAGAGACACCTGCAGCTATTGTGAACAGCGATACACCACCACAGTCCATGTTAAGTTGCTAAAGTTTTCATGTAACTAGCTTTGTGTGTCACACGGCTAATAGGCTGCATGTAAGTACATATGTGTAGTGACATATGTCCCTTCAGAAAATATAATACATATTTTGAATCCAGCTAGTAATTACATTTTTTTATTACAGTATGACAGTGGTAGAAATAATTGTGCAGTGCTGATGTTCCGTAACTCAATAACAACACTTTGGAGTCCCTCTTGTATTCAATAAATAGCAAGTTATTTTTCTTATTAAGAAAGCTTGTGGTAACAGGCAACTTTTTTTTAAGGACATTTTCACACTAAATTTTAAAGAGAAAGTGTCACAGTGAGTTGTGGATGCCTGTCATGGTGATAAATAATGTAGTGTTGTTTGTGGAAATGCTTTTAATTGCTGAGCAAGTGGCTGCCATGCTGTATGTGTGACAGGGCGTGTGTGTGTGTGTGTGTGTGGGGGGGGGGGGTATCTTGGCAAGAATCTGTGCACAAAACTATCTGCTTGTCTGATCTTCCATGTATATATAGCAAATGTGTTAGCGACTGTTGTCTAATTACACATCCAGCAGAGGCGGAGCAAGATTACAATTTGTTTGGAGTAATGTTTCTGGTCACCTAAATGTAGGCCGTAAATCCAGTATTCACTATCCTATTACTTCTGTTCTGCTTGGGCATTTTCTGCTAAATGCTCCAATAACGCTAGTTGTTATCTTGTTTGTTGTTTAGTTCTGGGCAGGTAGCATACAGTCAATCTTTAGACTTTTATACAGCTCGCTTCTGTTGCTGGAACTTAATAGTTATTCCTGCATAAGCAACAGACAGTTGCCCATGAATTTATAAATTCAAAATGCTAATACAGAATTCTTGATTGTATAAGAGATGATTTAGCTTTGTGAAGTACCAGCTAGCTAGCTAAAAGAAATAAAGCTAGTGTTATGGCATAGTTAAAGTCCTTCAGCATTTTTGGAAATGCACTTAATTAGTTGCTTTCTTTACAAGTGTTAGACGATTACTACCACTATCATGTTTATTGGTGTGGAGTATGTAGTGTTGGCTTACATTTGCTGGATATGGGATAATATTAGTCCAGGTTAGCATACAGACTGGAAGCATGGGGAAACTATAGGTAACAGCAAGCTCGCTCTCCCCAAAATGAAAGAGACTATATATGGCATTCAGAACATTATTATAGCAACAAACAACAATTTGCTATGTAAACATGTAGTGGAGAGAATGAAGTCACACTCAAAGCTCCAATCCAAGCTTTTTTGTTCTTTGTTTTGCATGCATGTTAGTGCATGTGACATATAACCCCTTTAAGTAACTTTAAAGCACAGACTGGAGAGTAATATTGGTATTTTCATGAGGAAAGTATGTTGATTACTTCCTTTCATAATCAGCAATTTGCCAAAACATAAGTCTCGTACAATTCATGAAGGGAATTATTGATTTTCTGTTCTTCTCTCTTCAGACTGTTCCTGATTGCATCCCCATATTTGATGGCAGTTACTACACTTCAGGCTCTCTAAAGGTAATGAATGTGTCCTGTCTCCATATAGTTTACTGAGAATTGAACATGTATATTGTGTACTAATCTTTGTATTGGCCAAAAACAATGTGGATAACATGTCAGAATCGCGGAAACAGTAGTCGCACCACCACATCTTTTGCTTTCCAGTGATCTCATTTCAGTTCGAAATGTGTTGAAATCCATCCAACCAATGAGAACTCTGAGTGCAACTAGCACAAACTGTTCACAATAATGTGGGTTGAGAAAGTTTCTTTTTAGCTCAAAGCTCCAGTCTTTGCCTTTGTGGTGTGTATCTCTCTGTATATGCACTGCTGTGTTTTCTGCTGCCGTTATTTGCCGTTATAGTTATTATATAACACACAGATACACTGTAGGTGTAGGTGTAATTAATAATGATATATTATTAATATAACCTTCTTATTTAGAGTGATTTTGATATATTTGACACATTTACACATGCATGCTAACACAGACGACTCTTTTTTACTATGACAGACACACTGACTAGCTCCCACTCTTCCAATAGAGGAGAGAGATTCATTGATCCGGCTTTTAATTTCAGTACCTTGAATTATGCACTCATACTTTTGAGTTTGTGTCGAAATCATTATACCGCTATTCATTAGGACACAAATTAATCTAAAGTGGATGGCAGCCAATATTCTGATAGGGGAATTGTTCTGGTTGATTTAATTATTCATTAAATTCTATTAGGGCTGATTTCAATATGTCTTAGTCATCATATAGATTTTAAAAGCGAAACTTTTCCCTTGATCCAAAAAGAGGCTAATACGTACATGGACACCCACAGCAAGACAATCAATCACGACCAGCTTGTTGGACTGTACTACAGTATGTAAACTGACTTGTGACAGTGTGGGGTTCTCGGCCAGCTTTAATAATTCTTGTTTTGGGCCATTTTAGTCCGTTAGAAGTCAACTGATTCTACACAACAGCATTAGTTAATTATCTAATTTAGCTGTATTACTTTCTTAAATGTGGGGGATTGAATTAGCCTTGTTGCTAAAGGCTATTGCTAAAAATTGGAATATTCACTGGTTGAAGAATTAAAACAGCAGTGGATAAAATAAATGTAGGTGTTGCTTGGTGAAGTTTATTGCAGCTGATCTAATGTTGGATGTAGGAAGGCATGTCGTGCCCACTGACTGTGGGTAGTCATGTGCGTGCACGCACTGAAGTTAAATACAACCAACTATTCAACACGTTGACATCTACAAAATGGGTATATTAATGCAAGATAAGTTGTATATAGATGCCTAATTGTGCCAACTTTTACTTGTAGAACTCAAATCATATGTTTTCACTTTGTTTGAAATGATTTGTTTTAACCATAACAAAGTCAAATTTAAAGGACAGGTGCAGATGTTCAAGTGTAATACAGTTCTTACATGCTATATGTATGCTAAGAGTTATGTGTTGCTGTAATCATACTTACTCTTCTTTCTGGCCATGAAGCAGTTGCTTTGCTTGATCAACAACACTGAAAGAAATGGAGACAAAAGGTAATGTAACAACGCATTATGTAATAAAATGTCAAAATGTAATAAATGTATACTTCAAATTTATTACATATTGGGTTCAGGTTTTTATTACAAAATGCGGCAGATTATTACATAATGCGTTGTTATTGCATAATGCGTTGTCACAGGCACAGTCCCCGTTATGTGCAAAAATGTGTTCTTAAGTTTAGCCAAAGCTAATATGAGGCTTCAGTTTGGCAGTCTGGATTTGCCAAAGTTGCTTATAAATGTATTGCTAGAGATTTGTCTTGGCAATGCAGCTAACTAGATTTATTGACTCTTTTTTTGTTGAGCCTTGGCTCAGCAAGGAAACAACTTCCCAGGAAAACACAAAGAGGGATGGAGGGAGAGAGGGAATTTCTCACTATAAATGCTGCAACTTTTAAAGACCACCACTCAGTTTTGGCAGTTAAGACGGCTGAAGCCTTATATTAGCTGGATTTTGTCCCCCATTTCTTACTGTGTAGTCGCGGCAATTGGGGATCCCAACACAGCCAGGATGCGGAGAATGTTTAGGCTTACCTTACAAGGATTTCTAGTAACAGTGTGATTTATGACTCTTGTCTGTCAGGAACAGAGCCAGATGTAGTGTGACATTGTTGTAAGTTGCAAACCCTTTCCAACAGGGAATCAAAGTGGATGGATGGGTCAAGAACAGCTGTGGCTTGAGTATGGAGATCGTTGCTTGTGGCAGGTGATGCTGATTTCCTTTTACCATGACCTGGATATGTCTTTTCCTAACCTTAACAAAGTAGTTCTACTTTTAAACATAACCAGGATTGTTTTATACAATAAATGTGCATCTAGCACAATGCTAATTCTCATTTTGTACTGTAGCCCTCTTTTCTAAGACAAGTGCACATCCACACAATTCCCCACAAACAGTTGAAGAAGAGTGTCTAGTTGTCTAAGCACTTTAAGCACTGCTGCATATGTGTCAGCACTGTGAATATGATAATTCCTAGGCTTGCTAGCATGGATAAACAGGGAAAATGGCTTCTACATTATTGGATTCACTTTGCACAACAACTGTCCCCATAAGCCTTAATTTTCCTGAACAGCTTTATTTTTGGCAGGAGTTTCCTACAACAGCATGGTGAATAGCTGTACAGAGGTTTTATGGTGCCGTGCATCACTTTATGGTGTTCAATTATGACTGTGTCTCAGATGCTTAACTCTCTGTATTTAGTAAATCCATTGTTTGGCAGCTGGAGATTTAGCATTAGCATGTTACACACACTATTATACCTATTGCCATGAACTGAAATGCTGGTGTTTACAAGGAAATAGACATTGAAATGAGTTTTACGTTATACAAATGGCTTGGCTTAGAAACTACGTTTTACATTTTTCCCCCTTTTACATGTTATGGTGTTTAGCTTGTGGCATACAATTACAAAGCAAACAAACAAAAAAACAGACTATTTCAATTCTTTTTTCTTAGTTTGTTAGAAGGAAACACTAAGTTTCTGAAACCCAATACATTCTACTTTAACTTTGTGAATACAACATGTAGTGTATTTAAAGGAGTATGCATCTTTTAGAGTTGATTGATAGAGCATATTGTGTCTTCCACAGCACCCCAGACACAAGCACTCACAAGCTGAGGGTAACTGCAGAGTAGGGTGAAAATGATCTGTGGGTCCATCTGTATGAGCAAACCTCTTTCACATACAGGTAGTCATTAAGTCAACTCCTAATCCCAAAACACTCATTATAGCAGCTTTAAAGTTGTAAATCAACCCATGGTCCAACTTATGGAAACATTTTGAATTGATCTGTCCCTGAATAAGGGTTATTGTAATGAAATAGGTTTGAAAGCCTGTTTTACTGTTCATGAAATGTATTTTAATAATGATGTTTGTGTTGTGTGGGTGTTGACTTTGATTTAGTCAAAATACTTCACCTCCAAAATTGAACTCATAATAATTTTGCAGTGTAGAAGAGGCATATGAAAATGAATGTCATGTTTAACATTCCTGGAAGGGTACTTTATTTGAATTGAAAGTTGTTTTATCTATTATAATTAGCATGAAGAAATCTGATCTAGCATGAAGTGGGGAACACATCATTGTGAGGAACCACTTATTGTAAATAATAGACTGGCAATAATAGAATAAAAGGTATTCATGTTGCTAATAGGGGTATTTTATAAGCATGAAATCTGACGTGTTTGATTTCTCACAGTAAGCTATTCATTGCCATTAAACTGTTGTCTGATCAGAGCTTTTTCTTTGTTCTACAACTTTAAATAAGAGTTCCTAATACTGACTGAACGTACTGAATAGAAAAACCATTTATTGTTGATGATCTTCATGATTTTTGATTTGGAGTTTTAGCTCACATTCCTATCACATTTCCCATCACTTTCATAATTTAATGTCTTTGTCTGCAATGGCACTATAGTAGAGTCTAACTTGCCCTCATTTCAATGTTTTTGAAATGCTTCACTATTTTAATGGACGACATACTGTAACCATGAGGAGTGTGTTATTCAGAAGATGAAAAGGAATGGATCCTATTGGTCTGTAGGCATCTGCATCTCCAGTATTGGTGTAATATTCATGTTACTGCTAATGCGGATACAATTATTTTGTAGTTCTTGTATATTTTATATTTTATATTTGATGTAGGCTAGTCGAGATGGCAGCAGTATATTAAAGTGTCGCTTTGAAGCTACTTGGTTTATGCAAGTGTAATGGCAGGCAATGCTGTCTACCTGGAGAAATCCATTTGCATCGGGGGTGTATGGAAAGCAGTGCCAGGGAGAGATAAGGCTGCATCTTTTCAAACGCAGGCAGCCAGTTATCTTTCATTGGGGCATTCAGGAGTTCAAGGTGTTTCTCAGACGGGAAACAAGCTCAAAAATGTGCTTTACCAGGTCTGTGTTTGCATGGGCTCATTAGTGGAGCACTGGGTGAGTGATTGGATGATTACTTATTATTGGGTGATTGTAATTGGGATTATTAAAGTGATTAATTGGCTATGCGGTGATTGAGAGATTGAATGCTGGCTGGCTCCAGCTGGAGATGTGCAGCTTGTGCAGCGTTCAAAGGTCATCAGAAAATATTGTGTGCATGTGTGTTTTTTTTTTTTTTTTAGCCCATTTTTTTTTAGCCCATTTTTAAATGATGTTTTACAGACAAAGGAACAGCTGAAAAGATAGTAGATGTGGTGGAATAAGAAGATGGAGCTTCAACAGCCTCCAGCACATTGATCAATATGAATAACAGGAGGAAGAAAAGGGACTGTGAACTCTTCTTTGAGGACATATTGTACAACCCCAAATCAGAAAAAGTTGGGACAGTATGGAAAACACAAATAAAAAAAGAAAGTAGTGATTTCTAAATGTACTTTGACTTGTATTTTATTGCAGACAATGTGAACACAACATATTTCATGTTTTATCTGGTCAACTTAATTTCATTTGTAAATATACATCCTTTCCTGTCATTCAGACCTGCAACACATTCCAAAAAAGGTTGGGACAGGAGCAATTTAGGGCTAGTAATCAGGTAAATTGGTTAAACAATGATGTGATTTGAAACAGGTGATGTCAACAGGTGATTATAATTACGATTTGGTACAAAAGCAGCATCCAAGAAAGGTCTAGTCCTTTAGGAGCAAAGATGGGCCGGTGGCAACAAATACGTGAGAAAATGATTGAAATGTTTAAAAACAATGTTCCTCAAAGAAAGATAGGAAGACATTTGCTTATTTCACCCTCAGGCGGCACTGCATCAAGAATCGTCATTCATCTATAAGCGATATCACCACATGGGCTCAGGACTACTTTGGCAAACCTTTGTCAAATACCACAATACGTAGTTACAGCCACAAATGGCAGTTAAAACTGTACTGTGCCAAAAGGAAGCCCTATGTTAACAGTGTCCAGAAGCGCCGTCGACTTCTCTGGGCTCGTAGGCATCTGGGATGGACCATCACACAGTGGAAACATGTACTGTGGTCAGATGAATCAGTATTTCAGGTATTTTCTGGGAGAAATGGACGTCGTGTGCTCCGGACCAAAGAAGAAAAGGATCATCCAGACTGTTACCAGCAACAAGTCCAAAAGCCAGGGTCTGTCATGGTATGGGTAACTTGCACTTCTGTGATGGCACCATTAATGCTGAAAAGTACATAGAGATTTTGGAGCACAATATGCTGCCTTCAAGAAGACATCTTTTCCGGGGATGACCATGCATATTTCAACAAGATAATGCAAAACCACATTCTGCACACATTACAAAGTCCTGGCTGCAGAGGAAGAGGATACGGGTACTTGACTGGCCTGCCTGCAGTCCCGACCTGTCTCCAATAGAGAATGTGTGGCGCATTTTGAAGCGCAAAATGCGACAACGAAGACCCCGTACTGTTGCCCACCTTAAGACTTGTTTGCAGCAAGAATGGGACAAAATTACACCTGAAACACTTCATCACTTGGTGTCTTCAGTCCCTAAACATCTTTTAAGTGTTGTGAAAAGGAATGGCAACGTTACAAAGTGGTAAATGCTTTACTGTCCCAACTTTTTTTGAAATGTGTTGCAAGAACCAAAATAGGAATTTTGTTTTTTTGAAAAAAAAAAAAAACCAATAAAAATCATGAGGAACACATTAAATTATGTGCTGTTGTATTGTCTGCAATGAAATACAAGTCAAAGTACATTTAGAAATCACTTTTTTTTGTATTTGTGTTTGTCATACTGTCCCAACTATTTCTGATTTGGGGTTGTAAAAAGGATACTGGAGTGTATCATTCCCTGGAGAATGCAGTTTATTAAACTGATTCACTTTTTACACCTGCAGACATCTTGGATTAAGCACTTGTGGCATTGTATCCGCCACACCTAAAAAACAGTGTTTGGCATGTTTAGTCATCAACTCAAATCGCAGTTCTTCAGTCATACTACATCCTTTATTTGGCAGTTCTTA
Organism: Gymnocephalus cernua; assembly: GCA_023631565.1. Classification (NCBI taxonomy): domain Eukaryota; kingdom Metazoa; phylum Chordata; class Actinopteri; order Perciformes; family Percidae; genus Gymnocephalus; species Gymnocephalus cernua. The sequence goes on from CM042445.1 coordinate 13,223,840, forward strand.
AACGAGTTGCATTTTCAAGACGCATCGAACCTTTTGAGAGAGAAAGGCAGTGGATTTCGCATGAATGTTGCAGCCACGGGCGCACAGACAGAATGTAATATAACATAGGTCTCCTTGCCAGCCTCGGGTGAGAAATAGCCTATTGTAGGTAGAAAGGCTTTGGTTTGTAGCATGTTATCTAGTGTTTGCTGCTAGGTGGAGCCCGAGTATACGGCGAGAGCGGCAATCCACATCCGATTTTTCCCTCCTCACCTTTCACTGGCTCTCCAAACCCTCGGTCTCCATACAGAATTACTCCCAGCCAGTGCGCACAATTGGTTTGTCATAGTGGCAGAGAGCTCAGTGTTTTTGGACCCAAAACAACTTAGAATTTAGTTCCCTTGCGTAGCTTTTCTCTCAATATCCCCCCCCTCCCTCCCCCCTCCTCCTTAAATTCTTCTGGATACTCTTGTTGTGTGTGTTTGTGTGCGTGAGTGAGTGGTGCGGGCTGCTGGCGTTTTCGCCTTTCAGCTTCATGGGACGTGATGTAGCCCCCGCACAGAAGGACGTCTTGTGCCATAAAGGGATGTAAGGGACAGTACCGTGGATACAACACGAGGAAGCTGCCGTTTCTCCTGCGACATCACCAGCACTCGGATTCTGGACGCACGGCAGATTCGACGGAGGATATTGAACGGAGCGACCGGAGGCAACTATTTGGATTCGTTGTTCTCTCTCCTCGACCCCCTCTCTCAAGTCCGTTCCTCACACACAGTGCGTTAAGGACGCTAGGCTACTCAACGCCCGAAAGACACTCGAGAGAGAAATACTTTGAATGGAAGGACATGAGCTATCCCTCCTGTTTACCAGTCATTTCCAAATCCGCGGTAAGTGTGACTTTCCGCAACACCATGCACGTCTGCATATGTGCGCACATCCACAATCATGTGCAGATTCAGCTCAGGGCGATAATAATGCCCATGAATGAATCCCTGCTGCAGTGTTGATGTGTTCTGTAATGTCAGCCTTGGCAGTGCTCGTTCAGGTGTAATCAGCGCCGATCGCGGCGCAACACACTGATAGCCAATATGGACATTTCAATTTCCTGTTGGACTAATTAATCCGTTCCGTTCGAGGGTTGGATTATGAGCTTATGTATCCTGTTGAGTAGTGAAATGTCTTTTTTTTTTTTTTAGCATTCACATGGTGCTTGAAACAATGTGCTCAGGTCTAAAAATGGCTTTACAAAGAAGTTGCATATTGGATGTATATGTAAGTTTTTGCATTATAAAGTCATGCAGTTTAATTGTTGACAGTATGCTTTTTTTTTTTTGCACTTTAAATTGAATATGTAGCCCTTATGTATATGGACTGGAGCTAAGACAGTAGCTGACTGTAAAGCACAAAGTGTGTGTCTTTCAAAGGTTCTAGAGATGTACCAATGCAGGCCTGTGTTTTCTGTTGCAGTTTGTTAAAAGAAATGTACTTGAGTGTGAGAATAAATGCAGCGGTGTGAGCATCTGCATTTACACACCAAATATTATTTATTGAACACGTATGAAAAGAGGGAATAATGAATGGATGCCACTGCTGTCCTGTGTCTGAGAGAGAAGTGCAGGGTTGAGGGGCCACAGTATCTCGTGCTTTGATGTGAGGACAGCACACTGTCTTTCAACATCAAAATCAAAGTGGAAAAGATAACTAAGCCTATCACTTTGAATCGGATCCGCAGTTTGGAATATGCTTCAGTCTTTGTTGAATTTTATCCTAAATAATATAGCAGCTGTGAACTTGGAATGGGATCGGCCATGACTAGTTTTTAGAAGAAGGCTTTGGCTTCTTGTGATTCAGATGTGTGACTAACTTCCATAATGTATTTCCCCGTTTTCAGAATATCATTCGTTATTGCTGGTTGTGTCCGTATTTGACAATTACATTCATTATGTCCTGGACTGCAGCCCCGTCTGTCAAATCATCTGCTTTTGTGGAAGTGCCCTCAAGCAGATGACACACACACACACACACACACACACACACACACACACACACACACACACACACACACACACCACCAGCAGAAAAAACCTTGACTTTCTCCACCAGGGGAAACTCAAGGGGACATTTGATGCTTTGTGACTAAACTGCACTTTGTTTTCAGTGTGTCTCATCCATTTTGATTTAGCTAAATGCTGCTCCTTGTGGAATATAATCTAGGTTATATTTAATATAACAGCAGTTGAACTTAGCATCCAGTGTGATACCTGATGGGACTGTACTGTATAAAAATAGAGTAATTGTTCCCTTGCCGTACTTAAAGCTGCTGTTATGTTGCAGTCAATTCAGGGAGACAGTGTGCTGAATATGAGACGCTGCTACGTATTTGATTGAATTGGTCGTCTCGGGTAAAGAAACGCATTGAGATGGTGATATGTGGTAGAAATAAAAATGGAAACTGGCAGGGTACACATTGATCCACTGTATTTTAGTGTTTTCACCATACCTTCTTATACCAGTCAATGCTAGTAAATGTTTCTCTCAGCACTTGAAACTGAAATTCACAAAAACGGTTAGATCCCTTGCCCTTAGAAAATGCTTTACTGGGTTCATTAGAGAGGCCTCATAAGAGTTATTCAGCACTTCTTTTGTCTGTATAGTGACTCATTCTATGATATTCTGAGATTCTATTAAATATTTTTACAGTCTAAATCCATCACTTTGTGCTGGCACATATTTAATCCGGTTGTATTGTATTACACTAACACTGGTTAATTTGTTGCCCTCATTGGGATGCAAGCTTTTTCTTAATTTGGTCATTTGTATTGTTCCTCTGAAGTGATCCCACGCTCTGTGAGTGTAGTTTTTCAGCTAGTGAATTTCTTTCCATCGCCAATTGTCATTGCGGTATGACTGAAGACGTGCTCTTCAATTTCTTCATTAGCTTAGTTTGATGTGGGCTACAGCTTCATGATCATATTATGCACAGGGAGGGCTTTCACTGGTGTATCAGTTTGGATAACCATTCTTCAGAGTAGCATTTGAAAAAAAATATTCTTTCAGGTTAACATCTTTTATACTGCAAATTTAAGGTAGATCCGATCAATTGGATTTTTTATTTTTTTTGACGAACGTAACCTATTGTCGCTTTAAATTCATAACCTAAACTGTAAAGACGCTGAATTCCCTTTTAGTGAGACCTTCAGTGTCCGACTATACCCTAATACCAATCGACCATGGTCTGAAAAGCACTATAGCAGAATCGCTGAGTGAATGAATGCCTTTTCATGTCTTTATCTAAGTGCTTTATCTCTTGTGTTCTGGCATGCCACTGATTGTACATTGAATATAATGCTCTATGTCATACTGCACATACATTTTCAGATGTAAGATTCATAGTTTCTCGCACTGAATGTACAGTTGTCTCTGTCGGGATCGAAGGCTGTGGATCGGTTGTGATTTACTTTTCATATTCCCATGGACATTAGCACTAATGAGGGAAGTTATTTATGGGTGTTTTTTTATTTATTTATCAAAGTCAGAGTCAGTAGTGGTACAGATTGCAAAAGCTTTAAACTCAAACTCTGTTTGGGCAGTGATGAATTACAGTTAGGTTGGTGCAATTGATTACAATTCCAGCAAAGTTGATGGTCTTCATGGCTGCCAATCACTTACAGAAATGTAAGGTCACTCCTTCTCCCATTCACTTCAATAGAAGCCAGTACAATGGCATGTACAATATTCCCTATAGAGCTGGAATGGTGACTTGATTAATTGATTAGGCCTTTGACAGATAATTACTAATAATCAGTAGTTACAGCCCTAGTTTCCTGTGTTGGGTGTGATGTCATGGCTTTATTTGGCAGACTTGCAGATCAGATTTCTCCCTTGTTGAACTTTAACTGGCAAATTCACACTGTGGGCCAATAAAAACACTGATGCACGGTGATGCACGGTGTGTGGCACTAATCTTTGTAAAATATTACACCACCAGACTACAAACTGCAGAATCATTCTCATACACTGTTCACAGTCTACTTGATAGTTATTAATTACCCACATTGGAACTTTTTGGGCTTTGTGGGGCATTTTTGTTAACTTAAATAAAGGCCATGGTTTCCAGCATTCATAGATCATTTACAGGGACATCTTACTGTTGAATGGATAGTTTAGATTTGTTGAAGTGGGGTTATATAAGGTACTTATCCATAGTTAGTGTATTACCTACAGTAGGTAGGGGTCGGTGAGCCCCCAGTTTTGAGTATGGGCACGATAGCTAAGCAAGGTACTGCTGTGGAACGGGGCAGCAGCAAAACCTATTTTATCCACCTAAAACAATCGATATTAATTTAAGTGTCATTTCACCTTGCAAAACATGGGAGTTGCTTGTCTAATGCCGCTTCGATCGGTTTGTTTCTTAGTGTTATTGTGTGACTTTTAAATCCGAACCAACCCTTTAAAACACCAAAGTCACACAATAACGCAAAAAAAAACTAACCGATCGCGGCGGCAGTAAACGTTCTTCGAGGTAAAATGACTGTTGTCAAAGGAGTCTGGTGGCTTTGAAGAGAGCATAGATAATGCCTTCAGTTCCCCTGTTGGAAAGGGCTATTTGACGCCAAGGTGAAGTGGTGAAAATATTCTAAATATAGCGTACACTCAAACTGATATTCATTTTTAGAAGGTGGCTAAAATACGTTTTGCTGCTGCCCACTGTAGTACATTGCTTAGCTTTCGTGCCAGTACTCCTGTCTGCTTCTCCAAACTGGAGGCATGCTGACCACCATCTACTATACACTGACTATGAAGAAGTCCCTCATACAACCCCACTTTAAAAAAATGTGAACTATCCCTTTAGATCTGCCTGCATGTGTAATGACCATTTTCAAAGATTAGACTTATCATAGGCGGGCGGCACTGCATGAGATCCTGACAAGTTAGAAAATAAGGACAACAGAAGAAGAGAATTCTGAAATCTCACACAGGCGGTCTAAATGATGGTTTTTAAAACATATTTTGCAGTCAAACGATTGTTTATCCCTGTGGCTGGATGCTATCATGTTAAGCATCACAGAAACATCTTCAGAGAAGGGAGACGGTGCTTTGGCAGATTTTTAAATATGGTTGGCTCCAGTACCTCCAGTGTAACCCCATAAACAGGGTAGCCCTGGTGATTAAAAACATACAGTACTCGCTTATATGTTCGTACAGAATTTATATATTCATCTTTTTTAAATATAATACTTATTCCTGTGCTCCAGTTGAGGTACCAAAGATCAGATTTATCACGCTGTTGGGAGGGAGACAGGTTGGTCTGATGGCGTCCTTTCTCTGGCAGGAATGTCACAAAAGAAGAAAAGCTGAAAATAAAAAAAACAAAGCACATGGCCAAGGAAAGGTCCTCAAAGTCTACGCCTCTCAACACTTTAGCTGTCCTGTCTCACGAAGAGCTTGAACACACAGTTTTTGACACAAGCTTCCACAATACCCCTGCAGGAAATGGGTACAGTAAACATAGAGACTTAAGATGGTGCTTGATGAAAACAACAGACAGTTAGTTGCTTGATTCTGTATAGCCCTGTGATTAGTGACCCTCATGTTTGGGAGCAAACACACACAAGTGCTTTTAAAACGGGTACAGCACACATTTTATTATACTATTGAATGTAGGTTACACGGCCAACAGGTTAGTGTTTATCTAACACTGGAAGATAAGAGGGTCTTTAAAGATCTATGAAATAGGAAGTACAAATGCACCCTGATATTTGGAATAAATAATACAATTTAAAAAAAAAAAATCATGGTGTGAGGCAACTACATCTATCTGTCGAGAAAAAGAGAAAAATCAACACTATAATTTACCAACACGATGATGGGGATTATCAAATTTAATTCCAGGCCTTTTCTCTGTGGCTGGTTTACAACCCCAAAAGTGGTTAGGATGAGAGAGAAAGGGTGTGTGGGGTATTGAGGAGCCTCTTTAAATAACTAACGGATTTGCAGGTGCATTTATACCCCACCTGTGAATCTGGTGTGTTGAGAAGAGTGTGAGGTCATTGAACCATTTCCCTGGCTGTACCTCTTTGACTTGGGCAAGGATGTTACATTGTGTTTAACGCTGCAAGATATTGATAATCAATTAATCTGTTGATAATAACTTTGATTATTAATTTGATAAAAAGTAAAAGAAAAAGCTAAATTGAAGCATTTGATTAAAAAAAAACAAAAATAGTCCTTGTCTTGTACAATGTTCTTTAAACATTTACAGTTACATGTAACTCAATATACATGCCATGTTGTTAGTTAATAATTGCAAATGCAATTTTAAGTTAGGCAAGTACAGACAAGGACAAATACATGTTGCAGCCATGAACTGAAAATCTGTAATGTAAAATGTAAAGTTAACTAATATAGACCATTTCAGAGTTTTAAACCTTAACATTCTAAATGTGTCCCAGTTTATTTCCTGTTGCAGTCAAGGAATCTATTTTATCATCTATATAATAATTTTTTTTGTCCATTAAAACCTATGATCAAAATAGACCCTGGAAATTACATCAGCGTTAACATGGACCGAATCCGTTGCCCAGCAATGCCAGTAAAATGGTCTATATATTTGATCAGATATTGCTAAAGTTTCTTTTGGGAAGAAATTAAGGATTCACTTTAGACTGTCTCTGACTAATGACATGAAATATTTCAAAAGCTCCACCGTTACGTTATACTCCAATGTCTCTCTGACCTCATTTCAGCTAATTAGCGTTAGCTTTATCTGCTGGGTCCGGCAGATTTGTGTTCGTTTTGACGGACTAAAGCACCATTACAGGTTATTAAAAGCAAACATAATGTATCTTTGTATTGTGATGAATCAAAGTAGCCGGGCGTTAGCTTTATCAAGCGTTAGCTATCAGGGGCGTTAGCTTTATCAAGCGTTAGCTATCAGGGGCGTTAGCTTTATCAAGCGTTAGCTAGCAGGGGCGTTAGCTTTATCAGGGTCAGCTTTAAAATGGCATCATCTGGAGCCTGGTAACCTAAAATGATTACAAAATGGAGAGAAAACAAATGGAAGGTATTTCTGTTGATTATGTTCCTTTTTTTTAATAAACTGTAATCATGCGTTAAATCTGCTAGAGACAGAAATGTAACAGTACACAATGCCATTTCGTACTGTTACATTCACAGAACACACTCAGCCTTGATTGTGTTTAAAATTTAACTTGCACGTCATTTTAATCTTTGCATTCAATTCTAATAAAGGCCTGCAGGGCTGGTACATTGTCAAGCTCGAAATGTAAGCGTTACATGACCAGTGACAGTGTGCATTGAAAAATTCTTATGCTTTAGACTGAAGTTTTTATTATCTGCGAGCCACCCCTCCACCCTTAATTTGACACATAGTTAAGTTATTCCCAGGGGGGTCAAAACACTTAGCAGGCGCATTTTAACACTCGACAACTCTTCTGCAGGCGGAGATGCGCAGAGTGCTTTCCAAGGGGACGTGAGTGCAAAGCATTAACTTAGCTTGTGCAGATGCAGATATGCATTAATTTTATGAATGGAGATGGAGATGCCATCTTTGTATTGCAGCAATGATTCTTATAAGAATGTTGCTACACTACAGTATGTCTGACCAGCGAACAGTACTGTGATCAAATCAGTTGCCCCTTACTTGATGAAATCAGCAATGACGTTCTTAGCAAGTATATCTGTATCTATCTATCTATCTATCTATCTATCTATCTATCTATCTATCTATCTATCTATCTATCTATCTATCTATCTATCTATCTATCTATCTATCTATCTATCTATCTATCTATCTATCTATCTCTTCCAAAAAAAAAAAAAAAAACAGTTTGTTGTATAACATTGTTAACCCTAGCCCCACTAAGGCTGAACTGGCCCAAGGAAAACGAATGCCTATGACTGAAAAGGATATATTCTCGGCTGGAGTGCAGACATGGACCCAAAAAATGTCAACTTAGCATTTAAAGCAATCCAAGCCATTCTTACGACCCTGTTGGTCGTGGTAAAATGAACCCAAAAGCTATCAAACTGACAAAGCCTGACGGAGCCACAGTACATCAACCTCTTTACTACTCTTTAAATTTGATACATTTGTCTATCTGCATTTTACAGTATGACGGAATTTTTTTTTTTGCAACAATATTGATTGCTTTCCTTTTGTTCTGAGTGGTTTTTTTTCCCCGGTGAACTTTGGACCAGTGAAGAGGATTCTAACAAAGATGCAATGCTTCTCTGAGACTGAAGCTCTAAAAGAAGTTAATTTATGGCCTGTTTGGGAGGCAGGTTTGGGCTTGAATACATAATAAGGTAGTGCACCTGCAGCCGCATACAAATGAATGGAAATGACGGTTAGTATTTACACCTCCCTAAACCATCGGGACCTCCTGATCTGACCACTAATTGGCCCAGCGAAGAGAAATGAAGCTTCCTTGTTCTCAGGATGCTGTTTCTGCAAAAATCAGGTGCTGATTTGCGCATAGCAGCTTTTCACCCACAATATTACACCAGTTATCAAGAAGTGCACCTTCAACTCATAATAAACAAACAGTACAAAAGACAAATATGGCAATGGGGTAATGCACAATGATCACTTAAATTCATATTTGTGCTGTTTCAAATTAGGTAGATTAGACCAATTCTATTGATACAGAATATAGCTTTCTATGACCCTTTAAGACAGTTCTGTCAAAACAGTTTTCCGTAAAACGTATGGATGAAACTGTATACTGTAGCTCCTTTTTTTGCATCTTTTCTTGTCGTTTTGCATCTTCGTATTCATTTTGTGTTTCTTGGTAATCAATTTGTGTCCCCTTTGTAGCCAATTTGTCTCTATTTGTAGTCATTTTGTGTCTTTTTGTAGTCATTTGTAGTCATTTTATTTCTCTTTGTTGTCATTTTGTGTCAATTTGTAGTCGTTTTATATCTCCCTGTAGTCGTTTTGCATCTCTGTAGTCATTTTGCATCTCTCTGTAGTCATTTTGCATTCCCATTTCACCCGTTCTGTAATCCATCCATGCTCTTCAGTAGTTTTACATCTTCGAAACATGCCGGCACACTGAAGAACATCAAGTTTAATAGTGTTACTATTACGTTTGGATAAAAATTCCATTACAACATTTTTTTTTATTCTGCCATACTTTCAGCCTTCCACTTCAAAAGAGCTTGTAATGGAACACAAAGCATGAATGCCTTGCAGAAATGTTGATTACAATATCCTGCTGAACCTTTCAGATTAAAATACCATTTCTCCATTTATACTTGATAAAATTTACAGAGGGTAGAATCATTTTTGCAGGTGGATAATGAAATTATTTTCATACATGTGGGTGGCTCCACAATGAAGGATATGCTTCTATTGTGTGAGGGAATTTACTCTTTTTCTGAAGAAGGCATATTTGTCATGCACTATACCGGGGTGTATTGCTTGAGTTGATCAGTCCGATTCCACTTGTGAATGTATTGCGGCATTTCAGCATCTCCCTCTGCGCTCGTGACTTAGACCAAATTGATTTTCCTAATCGATAGCATAGGATTGGATTTAGGAGTGTGGGAGTGGGTGTTGGGATCTGGCCGGGCTGACTGCCTCAGCCACCAGGCTCCTCAAGAGTAGTCGCTTGTTTGTTGCCTTCTTCATGAGCTTCTGCTCATGGGAAACAGTGCATTTTAAATCTGGGCACTTTGCTACACTTGCTATCCTGCTTCATCTCAGGTTGGTATAATGACAGCAAAAATGTGTATCCTCTGGCAAATATATAAACTTTCCTGCCAACCCTTTGTCACCTCTGGAATGGAATTGACTGAATTGATGCACCGCCCCAGTGGAGCAAAACCGTTTAAATGACAACACGTTTTTGTCTCACCTTGAACTTAATTGACTGCTTGAAAGCTGGCGTTTGAAAAGTGCTGACAGAATGACTTCTCTTGTTCTTTAGAAACGGTAGCTATTGACGGAGCCTCTTCTGTGTTGTTTTCATACTGCTGTCACACCTGCATGCATCTGTATACCACATTCAGAAGTAAGTATAGATGGTGTCTTCATAAGGCTGTGCATTATGGATGGCTCATGTGACACGTATTACTCCTCCTAATGGGCTTACTGTCTGTATGCATTAGTATGTATTGCATTTCTGCAGGGTGGAGAAGTGTCAAATGTGCTCCTTACTATTCAACGGTGAAGTAAAATACATGGATCGTTATTTAGTCACATTTCTTGCAGTTTGGCTTTGGAAGTGGAAATATCTAATGTTCCCATTTCAGCCTTTGAGTTAGAAAAAGCAGTCGTTAACGAGGCACCTGATGAAAAGTAGCTTGATGACCCAGGTGTCCACCAGTGTCCCTGTCAGTCATGACAGCAGTTACGCTGTCACTGGAAAAGACCAGCTACCCCCACTCCTCGCCATCCGCTAGTACATTGGTCTTGCCTGTGATGCTGAGCCGCCACGGCACAGTGGTGGCAACTGTGGGATTTCTTAGAGGGGAGCCGCAAGACTGTAATCAGTCATTATGTCAGAAGCAAGCCCCATGAGCTCCGCTCCAGCTCATTCAGCCAAATAATAAGCAGCAGATAACGGCACTGGCGTGCAGGCAGGAACAAAGCCCCCCCGGGCGAGGAGCTAGAAAACGGGGGGGCCTTTTCCTCTCGTGTGCCTACGCATGGACGTCACCTTGGTTCAAGGGCTGGATCGAGCTTTTCATGTAGCAGACTGTACATTTTGGCTGTTGTTCGGAGACCTCCCTCCGGTTAATGGCAAACACATTGAGGTTCTGACAGGGAGTGTGTATTTTTTGTCTAACGATTGCAAGCAGAAATATGCCTTAGAGCTAAAGGCTAAATGGCTGCTAGATGGTGTTCCTTAATAGAATGGAGATATCTTAATGTGTATAAAATGTATTTCTTTTTTGGATGCCTATAATACTTAAACTATGTATTATAGTGTTTGTTTTTTAGTTCCTATTTTCTAATGTTTCTTAATGTCAAGCATTGAAAGCTTGTCTGTCGTAATAAAGGTTAGTGGACTATGTAAATACCAGGGATGGATACAAGTTCAGTACGTTATTGTTCTATCTCTGCTATGTTGTATTTTATAAATATATTGGAATGTTGTAAATACACCAAAACAGATGGATCTAAATTAGCTTTTTTTTCCCCCAGCATTTGTCAAGATATTCTTGCAGTATTTACTCATTCAAATGCCACCACAGGACTGCTGACTATGTGGTATTGAATAAAAGAAACACCCCCTCCCCGTCAATTCCTTTCCCCTCCACATTCATGGAGTTCTGTCATTCCATAACAAGGGTCACAGTCCCCCATTGTCCCGCTATAGCATTCCTCAGCATGGTAGTATTGACTGGTTCGGCTGGGTGAGCGGTGCCATATAACATCCATACATCACTGTAGAGACAGAATGACAGACAGTGGGAGTTGAGATGTCAGATCATTCTCTCCAGGCAACTGACAGCCACTCCCTTCCTGTTCTCCACAGTGATTCTGCATTGATAGTCCTGTGCTCCCGCACCTTGCTACACTTGACATGCGCATGAAATACATTTTCTGTGGATGATGCAGGAATAACTCTGATTCCAGTGTTTGTATTGGGTCCTCAAGCAGCTCAGTACATACATTCGCAGATATTTGAAGGTTATTTGTTCGACTACCACATTATAATTGGTTCACTACTGTATGCATGCAAATGTTGACAGTTGATTAATCTCATCAAAATGTTAAGCTTTTATAATCTTCCCATGGACCCCTTTTACTCTCTCATACATAATAAATGTAGCTAAAAGTCAGGCTGACATAGAGCAATAGCTTAACACAGTAGCATGCTACTTCCACATGGAAAATAATGGTGCATTCTTTTTGCCTCGGAAGTCGCAACTGGGAATGACGTCACACACGAGTTGAATGTGTTCTTTTTGCAAGTGGGATTTTCATTGTTTTCATTAGCTCTAGCCAGGTTAGCCATTGTTAGCAATGCCAGTTTAAACAACGTATACGCTGTTTTTTTGTGCATACAAACCGCGTGACAACACAGATAGAAGACAGCGCTGCGTGTACGACTGATTTAGTGTGGCACAAATAACACAGAAGTGCTTATAACTATGTTACTATAGCTTTCACAACTGTCGATACAGGGGGCAGCCATGTTGGATTTTCAGCTCGGGGGTACTTGGTGGTTGTACGAGTTCCGAACTCGTAAATACGAGGTCAGGGGGCGTGTTTACAACTTTGACCTCGTAAAATACGAGTTGGGAGGCAAAAAGAACGCACCATAAGAACCTGCTGCATGCCACTAAACAGTGAGCTCACTCAGGTCAGTCTAGGTCCACCCTTTATGGAATTTCTGCCCATAATGATTAATAAGGTAGGTGTAGTTATTACCTTAGAAGTCATCAGTGGAATGCTGCAGTTAAGCAGTCATCTGTAATCCAGTGTCATTACACCTGCCTGCGGTTTCACTTAATGCATTGTCTTTTTCTGTTCATTCTGTGTGCTATACAGTCTCTACTAATGAACAGCTCATTATTGATTGGTATAGATAACAAAGATTGCTTTGTTGCACTATTTCCTATGAGCTCAGTCTCTCCCAAAGAGGTGTCGAAAGCAGTAGAATGTCACTTCGTTTGGCGGCTCCAGACCAAAAGTCCATTTAGCAGGGTATCTGTTGTCACTGGTGAAAGGTTAGGCTCCTGTAATCTTGTTTATGTTTTTGGTCAGTAGTAAGCCTCCCTCAGCTAGCTTTGTGTCAAACACAGCTGGAGAGGCCTTTACAATTGCAGCAGAGCAGAAATAATTGGTCCAGTGGCTTGGATGCAGCCATGACACGCAGGCAATTTGCTAATTTCTGTCTCTCAGCTGGTGTTATCTTTGCAGGAAGCTGCATTTTTTTTAGAAAGAGTGGGTAAAATTGATTTATACTCTTCTTGTTGCTTGGGTAAAAATGGGAATTAAATGGGACGGACAACTTGTATATAGAGGGTTTGAGTTTTTGTGCCAATTGCTCTCTAATTAAGTGTCTTCATCACATTCCCCTTTGGGTTGGTTATTTCCTACTGTACGCTATCACTGCAAACAAGGTCCACATGCTCGTCCAGTGAATTGCCACAGCGTGGTTGTCAATAACCCGACCTTCCATGCAATCAAAACCAGTCCTGCTTACGTGATGTCATAACAGTTCCAAGAGAAACCTTTTCCCCTCAGTTTAGCCGTCATGACTTTGAGCAGGCCACCTCCAGCTGGTGGGGAAATTTGGATGAAAAAGTCCGTCGAAGCCACTTTTAATTATATTGGCAGTACAGGATGAAACTGAGCAGGAATGAAGTGCTTTTCGGGCATCGATTTTTCTCTGCATCTGTAGATGCACTGGAGAGGGAGAGACAATTGTAACCTCTATTGCTGCACTGCAGGCAAACAAAGGGGGGGCTCCATGCATGGCCCTTTTTCTGCTTTCTTCTTAATACAATGAGAGCATGTACATCAAACCATCCTTTTCATCTAATTAGGAAATTCCATTGAATTGGAAAGGAACTCAGGCAGGTCTGGAAAGAGGCCACACAAGCACTTTACCTTGATAGAGTTTTAATGGTTTCTCCGATCTCTTTTGACATCTGACAAACTTTGTCCAACCTTTTGGTATGTGTTTTTTTTTTTTTTACTTGGACGCAGGTGTGGCAAGGCTTGCGGATGGATGTTTTACGCTCTTTCTGTAGCTTTCTCCTAAGGATTTATGCCCAATTCAAGTGCAGTTTCCAGGGATCCTAAGCCTTTATTTTGGCAGAATGTCACCCTACCTTGGTATCGGGAGAGTGACTGTCACCTTGATTGCCCTCAGGTCCCCGCAGGATTCCTGCCCAACTCGGCTACTGCAAGTGACTCTGCACTATAAAATGATCTTACTTTGGAAAAAGATTACAACCTGGCTTTTGTTTGCTTGTTTTCAGATGACGCTTCCTCCTGTTTTCTTGAGAACTTCCCCTGTCACACCAGCAGATGCGACAATTCGTCATGCATAAGAAACCCCACTCCGGCAGCCATCTGTCACCTTGAGTCTGTTACCATGCACCGGCAGTTTGTTTTGATACCCATTACCCATATACAGTTTTAATGGCATGAAAAATATGCTGAACCAATCTCATGAAACTCCGAACCTCATTCTTAAATCTGATTCCCGACCTATACATGACCCACGTAACAGAAACCAGAAAACACACTGACTGTCACCATATATAGTTCCTGAGACTTGTGGAAAGGTTTGCCATTTGGTGCCCCGATATACTGTTACCGCCACTGGATGGCTGAAATGAATTATTATGCCCAGTTAAAATGAAATATGACTCCCCCGACCTGATTCCTTAATGTCTTAACGAAACAACAAGCCGAACCATAACAGGTAAAAAGCAACGAGGTCAGAGGGGAGCTAATACCAAATTCTGACGCCATTTTACCAAGTCAACTGACAATTTGAAAATCGGTGCATACTGTTGAGGGAAAACGTTTTCTAAAAAATCTAAAATCATACATTTTTGCTTTCTACATCTACAATATGGATAAGATTAGGGTAAGATTGTGGTTACGGCAAACACATTGTTGGTAAGATATAGTTAGGGTTAGGGTTAGGCAGCTAAAACACTTCCATTGATAAAAAGTCGATTGTCAATTGCATTTCTGTGACTGACGTTGAACTCCACCTTGCTACATAAAGGGTACACTACTTCCTGTAGTTCACTGAATGTTGGCATTGGTGTTAATTGTGAGGTGCGTAATTGGCTAATATGGACATCATTCCTGGGATGCTGGAATGAATTAGACAGTTGTGGCGATGACTGCTCTTGTTGCACAAGCTGCGAGCTGCTTCAAAGATTTGGGGGCCATTAGTATGCAGCTCCCCTTTCAGTTGAGCTTTGAGCACTGGTAACCACGGCACACTGCTGCTCACCATTATGATTGTTTCTGGTTTCTTCTGCCACCCTCACCCCACCTTTTTCCCCCTGTTGCACAGCAGTCCCTTGCTTCCCTTGCATAGCAGTTCCCTGTTCAGATGACTAAATTTAACATTTCTGGTTACAGCCTGATGTTGGAGGTGGGATTTGGGGGGCTTTAGGGGCGCTTTCAGAGTGAAGCGTAAAGGTTATCCATACCTTGTTCTTTACTGCCAGCAAATGCACATACTGAAGAACATCAGAGCTTTTCATTTCCCTCTTTCTATGCAGCCCTTTCTTGTAACCTTTTTTTTCCTCACATTGTGTGGCCATGCGTTAGCAAGGCTAGCTACTGTTTGTCTTCCCATCCATTCAGTTCAGTCACATTTGCTCATTGCAGGTGACCTGATGAGAACATGACGCTTATTTATTGCTGTGCCCAAGAAGATTTGAACACATTTTCCTCAGCTCATATTGTAACATTAAAGCAGTCGATTGCCACATGCTGTCACATCAGCCAATAGCATGGAATAATGCAGTGCAGGCTTTCAATGATAGAGAGATGCCTATCATTTTTTTGCTGAGCTTTTGCTCTCCTCAGGGCTACGTGTTTAATATGACTCTACAAATGTGATTTAGTGGGCAGATAGCCTTGGGACTCAGAGGTCGCTGCAGCAGAGGGACCTCTGGTATGTAGTATATGGCAACAACTAATGTAGGTTAAGTTTATCTTACAGATGTAAAGGGGGGGGGGGGGGGATTCTTACAGAAAAGGCGTGTATGGGGTTGGGGTTAGTGCATAACCAAGGCTTCTTGCTTTACTATCAAGGGCAACAGCACAGGCCACAAAACATTTAGAATTTTTCAGATTATTCCCCAAATTTTCTGTGCTAATTTGTCGCTTTTTTCCTTTGAGGAGACATGTCCTTCCTTACCGCATATTTCCTGAAAGCATTCTCTCACCGAGCATCAAATTCATGTGACATGTTTTCCTTCAACTCTCATCCCAGCCCTTTCTATATTCATCCTCGATTCAATTACTTTTTGGTTTCAGCAGAGACTCGTTCTATCCTATATTGCTCTCCGATGCGTGTTGCTACCCCACAGATTTATGTCTGAGCTGAAGGATGGCTGTCCAATTTTCTGCATGGATAGCCGTGCCGGTGGCGTTGTGTGTATTTTAAAAGCTCTTGTCAGATGTGCATTAAGGACGTATAGACCACACCGCCATGTAATTCTGTCAGACAGTAGCCATTTCTGTCACATCCAGCCATTAGCTTGTGTATCGCAGTGATTTGCCATGTGAGTTGTTATGGTCTAGCTGACAGAGTGTGTGTGTGTGTGTGTGTGCGTGTGCGTGTGCGTGCTGGTATGCACTGGACTGGATTTGAAACCATAATTAAACGTTAAAATGTTGCCACCTGAATGGTCACTTCGTTCATCCTTGTAAATGGGGATTGAATACCAAATTGGAAATTAGTCAAAGCAGTTACATTTGTTGTTGAACGTTTTTTTTTAATTTTTGCAGAATAACTGATGGTGGAAATTGGTTTTCGGGGATGTTTAGAAAAAGGGCAAATGTGTTTTTTGTCCTTTCAATGGATGTTTACTTTTTGACATATTTGGCACATTCATAAAAAAACAGACTGTGCTACATTGTAGGGTGTAGTATATAACTTTGTAATCATTTATTCTGACAAGTCTTCCAAGTGCTTTCACTCCTGGCCTATATAATGTCACTGCTTTTCTCAGTTATTCCCCTATTAAGACCTGCAGTTCCACATTAAACCCATTTTTTTAGCCTCAATAGTCAAAGTTATCTCAGCAGAATGGGTCTAGAGTAAAAATTTGGAGACAACCTAAATCTGTCACATGCCAGTAGACAGCTACCCAGCATGGGGTCACACAGCCCATTACTGTGTCGATGCAGTTATAGTTATATGTCTTTCTTTGTAGTCACAGTGAAAGGTTGATGTGCCCCCAGCTGACCGCCCCCTCCTCACAGGGGTCCTGCGATATCTCGGTTGTCTCCTTCCAGGCCTGAATGGGCACATTGTGCTGCAGCCTGCTGCTGCTCTGCACACCACTAGGTCCTCCACACACACCTGTCAAGCCATGTCCATGGCGCCTTGGGTGCTGAGACACTCCAGAGCCCCCCCTGCTGCACACATGGTTATTGAACTCTTGCACACACACACACACACACACACACACACACACACACACCTACCTAAAGGCAGTCATAAATGAACAAATAAACATATGTGGTTACGCAGACCTATGTTAAGACACAGACACGTATACACAGACATACACAATTGAATTTCACATAAACAGAGCTTGGATACATGCTCTTTCACACACTTTAACACACACACACACACACACACACACACACACACACACACACACACACACACACACACACACACACACACACACACACACACACACACACACACACACTTTCTCAAAGACTTGACTTTATTGGAAACACACCTCTCTCCCCTCATCTATGCCAAGGTTATATTCAGTGTGTGCAGGTCAGCTTCAGAATTCAGAAAGGGTCAAGTTCCATATTTGTCAGGGTGGGGAGGGCAAGGCCACAGAAGGTTGGGTGGGGTGCACATGCTTACACATGGAGACAGGATTCAGGAGTAAACTGTCTGTAACTCGATCCACTGCTTCAATCAGTTGCAGGTTTTCTGTTTTTCCCGTTGTGGGACATGGTGTCCTTTGATTCTATATAGCAAAGAAGTGGAGTTTACGTTAGTGCTGAAATGATCAGCAACACATTTTCATAAACGATTAATCATTTTAGAGCTGGAACCATTAGTTAATTAATCGATTAGTGGAAAATGAATGGCAACAATTTTGATCATTTGATTAATTGTTGAAGACATTTAAAAAAAAGAAAAAAAGCCAAATAGTATCTGGTTAGAAAATTAATTAATTAAAATGTAAAATTAATATATCTCTGGGATTTTTAACCATTTGTTGGAAAAAAAAGGCTTTTGAAGAAAATATTATGAGCGAAAAAATAATTGGCACATGAAAATCAATCATAGAAAAAATATTTAAAAAAGGAAATGGATGTTGCGGCTTCTCCAATGTGAGAATTGATAGTTTTCCTCTGTCTCTGTCATTTTAATATAAGTTTTTAACTGTTTTTCAGCCAAAATAAGCAGATGGAAGATGACACTTTGGGGTCTGAGAACTTACAACTGGCATTAGTTATTATTTTTCTGACATTTTATAGAAAACACGGCTCTATTTATCCGGGAAAAAAAAACATTGAATAGATTAATGAAGAATGAAAATAAATTAGTTGCAGCCCTGGTTTTAATTAAATCACTTTAGAAAATACACTTTTTTTTAATGGCATGACACAATGTGAAGAACTCTATAACTCATGACCCATTTCCTCTTTTTTTGAGAACTCATCTCATGCCCATCCTCTCTGAGCATGTCTCCATGGCCTTGGTCAGTAACCCTCCACAGAACAATGTGCCTCTCCGTGTGGCGTTATCATCACAGAAGAATGCTAAATGGCTCATTGCAAATGCACACGACGTGCACCCTCGTGAAGGACCTACGGTGTCAAGTCCCACTAGTGTCACCCATACAATTTTCCCCTCTACTGACTTTTATGTTTTTGCTGCAAGGTTGGTCATCGTGGTTGGAATATGCATGTTTCCAAATAAAGACAAGCGTGATTATCATAATGATATCCCCCTGCTAGGCAAACAGCGCCCTGGCCCCAGCACAGGGAAACATTTGCATGGAAATGTATTGGAGGCATTTTGACAGCTTGTTTTTGATGATACATTGGAATGCATTTAGTATTGTGCGCCGTAAACACACAGGGAAGCCTTTTAAGAATCGTCTCTGAGCTGGCATTTCCAGGTTAGATCATGTCATAACAGAAATCTCGTTTTTGGCTTAAGAAGCTATCTTGGGCCTGAGGATTACAAAATCATGATATTTACATACATATTCAAACACATTAGCTTGCATACACTAACAAATAAATTAAATAAATAAAAGGTACCACTTTAGCTGAAGGCATTATTCTGGAGGCTGTGTGTGTTCATCACCTCTATTTTATGTGCGTTTCCACAGACACAAACAAATGGAAACAAACAAGAATACACATGCGTACAGTACATAGTAACCTACTTCCCTTTCCAATTAAGGCCAATTAGGGCTTGTGTATAAGGAAGTCTTCGGGGTACGGGCCGTCGTGTGCGGTGTTGTATGTCCCTCATCACCTCTTCTCATTGGTATGCCAACAGAGTGTGAGAGAGGAATGGGAACTAGGGGATAATGACAGAGGAGATGCTGGGAGACAACATGATAAAAAGAAGAGAGAAAAAGAATCCACAACCGGAGACAAGTGGGTACTGAGAAAATGAAAAGGCAGAGAATTAGAGTGAGACTAAAGAATGAGAAAGCAGACATGTAAGTGTACATTATCTTCCTGCAGTTGCCAGCAACCTCAGTCAATTGTTATCTGCTTCCCTGAATTTAATGTGACCCTTGGGGGTAGGGATGCTGCCCATGCATTATAAATGCTGCCCATTGACTTCGGTTGGTAAGCTTTCCCTCCCTTATGAATGAGCAGACCCACACTGGGTATGATTACTTAACTGATGATAGCAGTGCAATGTACTTTGTGTTAAACTTACATTTAATGAACAGAGGGCTTGTTAGTATTTCACACTTTGATGCGATGATGCATTGTTCTCCTTTACCTTTTCATAGTGGATTTAAACACTTGAAAATAAATGCAGACTCCTTCTTACAGTGTGCGAGGTGTACTAGTTACATTTGGTGAAAGTCATGGTTGCAGTATAGGTTACCCGACGGTGCAAACCAAATCTTTTTATGAAGCCTGGTTATTTCTTTCACTGAGAGCAGCTCATTTGAAAGTCTGTATAATCTATGAAATAGCTG
Organism: Gymnocephalus cernua; assembly: GCA_023631565.1. Lineage (NCBI taxonomy): Eukaryota > Metazoa > Chordata > Actinopteri > Perciformes > Percidae > Gymnocephalus > Gymnocephalus cernua. The sequence goes on from CM042445.1 coordinate 13,243,718, forward strand.
AAAGTAGTCGAATAAGCGCTAACATTGCGTATTGCGTACTTCACTCAGGAGCACGGATGTTACTCATGGCTGACTCTACTTGTAAAAGATGCCACTGTTTCAATACATTTCCTGTTCATTAGCCGTATCTCCTTTGCCTTTGGCCCCAGTATTCACAGGCCGGCTTGTCAGTTACAGTGTCACAACCACAGGGTCATTTAATTTAGAGCCTTGCTCTGCCGATTAGAGCTTTTGTTGTGAGCAGCCGTGACTACTGTAACGCGGGTGTTTGGGTCAGCGATGGGCACAATAGCTTAGTTACTCTCGCTGACTTCCTCACTATTGCCTCTCCCTCTCTTTCTCAGCACATTTTCCACTTGGCTGATAAAATAAGCCACTCTTTGATGAGCTTTCAGCAGGCCACGGTGCTGTGCCTCAGTAAATGCTTTTATAGAGACACACACCACAGGCTGTCGACTTGGATCAGTCATACAGCGGCTGCATGTATCCACCGCTTTCTCATATGTTCTTTTGTCTCCTGATAGCAGTTTTTTTTGACACACACTGATAAGCTGGTGCGGGAGCCGCTAATATATTTCAAGACTGCCCTACAACTGCAATGTGCAACTTTTTGCCTCGAGGCAGGACGAGTATTGTTAGTCCTGCCCTGTTTCTTTTCACTGTTTATTTCATCATGATTACTTTGAAACAGCATTAAGCCAGAGTGTGAGGTAACTCCACAGCTGCAAAGCCAACAGAGAAGCAGATGGCGTGACTTAGTTTAAATTAAACTAAGTCAACAATGGCCAGCTCCAAAATCTTTGAATTCATACAGTCATCATCCCACCCCCTGTTGATGTCATCATCAACAGAGACTTTGTGAGACTGAGGGTCAACTTATTTATTTGTATGCTTTGAAGGGAATTCTAGTCAACTACTACATTGCTGAAAATGTATACACACAAATACACAATTCAGATTGTTATAATCCCATGATAGCTTCCCCTTTTTCAGTGTCATCTTTTCTTTAGTTTTATTGGCATGAACATTATTAAGGATGATACAACTCTACATCTTTCATGGCAGAAAAGCATTGTTACACCCAACATTACTGTCAGGCATCGTCAGAAATATGGTCCGTTGCATATGTGACCACACTCACCAGTGATATCTGGCGCACACTGCTACATTGAATCACGTTTAGGGTGTTTAATCAAAAGTGGGTGCAAGTTCATGGCAGTGAAAGCAGGATAATAATCCTTCTCTTGGGTTTGTGCATTTCTGCAATGGGGAATAATTCCCTTGCAGATATCGAGTGATCCTGGCTGGCTTACTTGGCAGTCCAACAAAACTCTTTCACATCCCTTGATGCTCTGTGCAATACTGACTGGTTCCTTTGCAGTCACTGACAAGTAAATAACATGGTGTGAAACCAAAATCAGTTTTGTCTCAGAGTATCCCAGCATACTTTAACATGAAAATGTTTTTTTTTGCAATATTTTGAACAAGGATTCATGTTTTTGTCCATTAATGGCATTAAGTGACTATAATATATAACTAGCCAACTGTACAGCTGCAGCTTTAAATATGTCACTTTTTAAAGGCATGCTTACATTTGAAGATACAGTTGTGGTTTAATTAACAAGCTACCTGGCAATATTAAGCAGCTATCTCACCTTGTCTCATTGGGTCAACCATGCCTAGTACTTCAATAGAATTGATATATATTTGGAATGCACATCCTAGAATGGTACAAGATTTCCTTGAGTGCCTGGAATTGCCTGGTGTATATTTCTCTGGTATATTTTGGAAGCTTCAGTTCTCATCTACTGCCAGAACTTAAACACAGATGATTAGAAGAGAGCAAGTTTGAATTGGGTTTGCACAGTGTCTCTACTCAGTGAGGAAGATCAGGGAGAGGTAAATCTGTTAAAACGACTTTAACATATTTTATGTGAAATCGTTAGTCCCCTTACAAGTACAACCCCAAATCAGAAAAAGTTGGGACATTATGAAAAACACAAATAAAAAAAGAAAGTAGTGAATTCTAAATGTACTTTGACTTGTATTTCATTGCAGACAATGTGAACAAAAAATATTTCATGTTTTGTCCGGTCAACTTAATTTCATTTGTAAATATACATCCTTTCCTGTCATTCAGACCTGCAACACATTCCAAAAAAGGTTGGGACAGGAGCAGTTAAGGGCTAGTAATCAGGTAAATTTGTTAAATAATGATGTGATTTGAAACAGGTGATGTCAACAGGTGATTGTAATTATGATTTGGTACAAAAGCAGCATCCAAGAAAGGTCTAGTCCTTTAGGAGCAAAGATGGGCTGAGGATCGCCAGTTTGCCAACAAATAGGCCTACGTGAGCAAATTATTGAAATGTTTAAAAACAATGTTCCTCAAAGAAAGATAGGAAGACATTTGCTTATTTCACCTTCAACAGTGCATAACATAATTAAAAGATTCAAGGAATAAGGAGGAATTTCAGTGCGTAAAGGACAAGGGCGCAAGCCTAAGCTGAACAACCGTGATCTCCGATCCCTCAGGCGACATTGCATCAAGAATCGTCATTCATCTATAAGCGATATCACCACATGGGCTCAGGACTACTTTGGCAAACCTTTGTTGAGTACCACAATACGTAGTTACAGCCACAAATGCCAGTTAAAACTTTACTGTGCCAAAAGGAAGCCCTATGTTAACAGTGTCCAGAAGCAGCGTCGACTTCTCTGGGCTCGGAGGCATCTGGGATGGACCATCACACAGTGGAAACGTGTACTGTGGTCAGATGAATCAGTATTTCAGGTATGTTTTGGGAGAAATGGACGCCGTGTGCTACGGACCAAAGAAGAAAAGGATCGTCCAGACTGTTACCAACAACAAGTCCAAAAGCCAGGGTCTGTCATGGTATGGGGTTGTGTCAGTGCCCTTGGCAAAGGTAACTTGCACTTCTGTGATGGCACCATTAATGCTGAAAAGTACATAGAGATTTTGGAGCACCATATGCTGCCTTCAAGAAGACATCTTTTCCAGGGACGTCCATGCATATTTCAACAAGATAATGCAAAACCACATTCTGCACACATTACAAAGTCCTGGCTGCGGAGGAAGAGGATACGGGTACTTGACTGGCCTGCCTGCAGTCCCGACCTGTCTCCAATAGAGAATGTGTGGCGCATTTTGAAGCGCAAAATGTGACAACGAAGACCCCTGTACTGTTGTCCACCTTAAGACTTGTTTGCAGCAAGAATGGGACAAAATTACACCTGAAACACTTCATCACTTGGTGTCTTCAGTCCCTAAACGTCTTTTAAGTGTTGTGAAAAGGATTGGCAACATTACAAAGTGGTAAATGCTTTACTGTTCCAACTTTTTTTTAAATGTGTTGCAAGAACCAAAATAGGAATTTTGTTTATTTGAAAAAAAAAAAATAATAGAAATCATGAGGAACACATCAAATGATGTGCTGTTGTAGTGTCTGCAATGAAATACATGTCAAAGTACATTCAGAAATCACTACTTTCTTTTTTTATTTGTGTTTTCCATACTGTACCAACTTTTTCTGATTTGCGGTTGTAGTTGCCTTTTCATTGTTGTGAATTATATTTTTTAGACCTCACTGTATAAAATGACATATTGTGGCCTGTCACATAATCACAGCCTCATGAAACTTTACCAACACAAACTGGAGACCTAGGGCATTCAGGGGATGTATGGTTTCCTAGGTATATTTACAATAAGGGGCTTTCTGAGCAATTTTCAGAACAATTGTGCTCGCCAAAAATGCAATTCTTGCAGAAATCTCCAAATATCAAGTGTTTAATGTCAAATCACAGCATGGCTTTTGCTATGGTGTTCCTAAAGTACTTGGGGCCAGATGTACGTACATTTGCGAACGTAGCGTTATCAGCGCCATGGCTCACCCGCAGATAGCGAACGCAATGATACCATAGTTTACGCCATATTTACCAAACCTGCAGGTCATCCGTAATTAGCGCCTTTCTCCGCCCACTATACCGTAAACTGTAAGTACTTGTGCTATGATACGGCTGAGTGCAGACTGCGATATTCCCACTGCTGATGCTATGACTGTTTGAAATTATCCTGATGCCAATATTTGTAATGTAGCGAGGAGTTTAACAACTGCTGGAATGTGAACTCTGAGTCGGAGATTCGATGCCATCTTTGATTTCTTCCAGTAACTGTAATCTTGCATGGCTGCTTAATCTGTGATCCTTGTGGCAAAACTCCTTTCAGCTCGTCTCCTTGGCCTATGTCTTCGTCTTGCTCGGATTACTGCTGTCATTTCACCAGGAGGCATATGTGAGGAAACCCGCTTCCAGGTTTACACCTGCTTTTAAGAGGCGGAGAATTTTCACCGCAAAATAGAGGCGCGCTATTACTGGCGGTTTTTGTACATACCGCGGAATACGTAATTAAGCGCTCTTTACGCTTCCCCTCCCATCTCTTTACGGTAAACTCCCACTTTCCCCGCGACCCTCCCATGAATAAATATGCATGACACGAAAATAGCAATTTGCCCTTTTCAGCTCCCACGACATGCAGTTTGCGCTTTTACATCATTGCGGCCTGTTTGTACATACCTCGCCATGGTTTTACGCGCACGTTGCGACACAAATACGCCTGAAGTGGGCGCAAAAGCGTTAGTACATCTGGCCCTTGGTGTCTTAATGTGGTATTTTGGAGGGATTTCTGACCATTTGTATTAATTTGTGAATGGTCAAAAATGGTTATTATATATTGCACTAAAAATCTCTGCAACAAATGGTATCAGCCCAAAAAATGCTGCAACTTATTAACTTATGAGACATAATTGAGCATGAGAATGGCCATCCTAAGAATAAACCGAAAAAAGTTACAGTATGCGTCCGCTGTGTGTGGATGTGTGGGTTTTGGCCTGGGCTCCTGTTAGATTAACGGCCTGAATTATTATCCCATTCTGGCCCTGCTGTGGCCTCTGCCTCTCCTTTTGTGCAACAGTTTGTGGTTAGGATTGTTGCAACATGGTGCGATTGTGTTCTTTTCCAAACACTTCCAGGCCTGCTAAATGACTGGCAGATGCTCTGTTGATCAAACTAGCTTCAGCGGTTCATCTGACTCAACCTATGGCATCTGCTTCTTCCGCCAAAAGTCTCAAATTTGATCAAACATAATGAATAGCAGATTTGATGTAGCAGGGCCCCAACACTTGTTAAGAAGCCAAGATTGGTCGGCCATTGTGCCCAGATGATATTTGGAAGTTTGGCAAATGGCAATATAATTGAGACATTGATTCTTGTCTTTTGTGTTAAGGAAAAACTCAGGAGCAGTACAACTCATTTCACATGCGTGAAGAAGGTTTGAAAGACTTTGATGACTTACACAAGAGCATTTAATGAACACTCAATTGAGGAGAAAATTAAGCTGGCAGTACAGTTTAACCACAATGTATTATTGTGCAGTACTGTCCCAACTCTCAAGTTCCTGTCCTTGTGAACGTGTAGGCTATTTAAGGTCATGCTGGAGGCGTACAATTAGCTGGAGCTTTAAGGTAAACAAAGATATTGCAGGTGCCTAAACACAGCTGAAGCGTAGTTCAGCCTCTCTCTGGCCGAATATTCTCGTCCCCTGACCTGCTGGGACCTATGAATGACTTGATGTTGTCTATGTACAGTATATGATTAGGGACAGACATGCACACACCTGATGACAGCTCCAAACAGAAAGCCCCCCCCCCCCCCTCCCCCCCCCTTTTAAACTTATTATGGACATAGGAGGTCATTTTCAAAGCGTGTGCCAGTGCTATTAAAAGATATATAGACATGTAACAGACAACCCAAATAGTTTGGAGGAAAATATTTTTAAAGAAGTTCTGTCCTATCCAATATCTACTTAATTTGCATAGTGCACACAGTACACACAGTACTACTGATTAATTCTTTTACATTTTTGCTTATTATTCATGACCCCAAAGCCTCAATTACAAAAGCTTTGGAGCTCATCAATTGTATGATTTGTAGGTGAGCTTTAATTAGAAAACATGTAAAGATAGTTTGCATCAGTAATGAAGGAGAGAAGGGTGACACGGTTTCTCTCTGAAGGTGAAGACGAAACTTGCTTTTCAATTTCACTGACTACAATTTGAATTTACCTCTGTGAAACCGTTCTTGTAGCTCATTAATTCAGCGGTAATTAAACTTAACCACTTCACCTGTGCACACTGGTACCAGAGCAGCAAAGGTTTATATTGAATATGATGAGTGAGAAATGTAATGAGTAGAATGACGCAAAGGCCGAAAGACACAAAGTGGCACATGCAAAAGATGGATTGAGACAAAGGCTAAGAGGCAGAGCAGGAGAGCTAAATGTGTGCAAGGGACAACGAGGCGGCGCAAAAGGTGACTGGGGGAGGCAGTCATCAAAATGCTAATGTTGTATGGGATATTTACTGCAGAGTGTTAATGCAGTTTAAAACAGGCTCTTTGTCCTGCAGCCCATCACCAAGCCCATGTTGCTCCCTAATAAATCAGCCATTAAAAGCTGATGTGACCTGAATAGCACTTCAAACGGCAGCAATTCAGCTCTATCACCACTGTGGGAACCAGACAACAGCTGAAAAATTTATGAAGATGCCACTTAATAATGGGCGACCCAGAAGAGACCACAATACAGAGTTTGTGCGTGATGCGACTGTGACAAACTTACTCTTCTGGAATTCAGACTTTCTTTTTTTTTTTCTTTTTTGAGTTTGTCAAAGTAAATCTACATCATGGATGTGCACAGGCCTATTAATGGCGACTTAAAGTCAAGTTGGCAGACATTAAAAGTTCCTTCTGCTGCACTGTTTAATTGATTCCCCTGTCACCTATTTTGAAAGAGTAAGTGTTGCCGTGTTTTACTGACGCAAGACTACCGTGCTCTGTCTCCTAACCCGCTTCGTCTCTCTGGGTTTCCTTCCAGGACAGAACATGGTTTTACTATCTGGAATGTGATACACAGGATTTGTGAGGAGAACACTCAAGAATCACAATCCGTCTCACACCAAGGTATTGTACAATTTCATTACCATTTCTGACAGCATCAATACCAACCTGAAAATGTCTCATTACATGTCATGAATACACAACAGGTACCCCCCCCCCCCCCCAACACAGCACAGTAATAAAGAGCATTCATGTGGGCCAATTGGGCTTTCTCTCGGTGTGCAATCGGATGTTATGAAAATGATTCATGATAGGTGCTCATCTTCATATGCAAATCTGTGGGACAGCACTGGTAAGCCTTTAATTTCTGCCGCCAGCGACAAGTACAGCTTTTTTGGTCGGTAACCATACGTATCTACTGAGTATGTTTGAATTTCATTCCCTGATGCAAATGATGTTTTCAGTGTAATCATGCAAAAGCGCAGCTGGCTTTCATTTCTCTACCCCTTGAGTCTCTTGCTCTTTGCAAACCCCCACCCCCCCTCCCCCAATCCATCCCATAACCACCAAAACCTTCATGCACAGAGCTTTTCCTCCTCTCCCTGTCTGTTGCTCATTGTTTTCTGCTGTCTTCTGTTTGCTCTCTGTTTCTGTACTTATCTTCTTTCCTATTCCTCGCTCACTTGTCATGCCAGCTGAAGCCCTCCTCCTCTTCTTATCCCGTTGACACGCACGCACACACGCATGCACGCGCACACACACACACACACAAAATTTCCTCCACCTCCACCAACCCTCTCGATACTGAATGGAGCCACTAGCCTCGGTGCCTCCTGTGGTGAGTCTGGATTGAATTCAATTAGGGAGATTGTTTGCCCTCCAGAGTTTACTGGTGGGCTCCGTGGATGATAGGTTTGTCCGCCGCCGCCCCCCTTCACACACACAAACACACGCACACACACACGCACGCACGCACACACACACACACACACTTACACACACACTTACACACGCAAACATACCCTGCTACATCCATCTAACCAGTTTCCCCTTCATCTAACTCAATACAGCCACTCCTCCTTTCATAACAGCTAACTTGCGGCAGTGCAGATATTTTTGTGCATACAATGTTTAATTTGCTTTTCGAGCCCCTGTGGATGTTATTTTACGACATTGTATTCACCAAGATCAAGGCATAAAAATGTGCACTGTGGGAGAATGTGCCTTATCACCTTTTCGATGAGCCCTCATTGGCTCATGTTCTCCATATGATGGGATGGGAGATTTCAGAGGAGAATAATTGGGAACTACATTTGAGCTCAACTCAACTACCCACATATTCCAGGATAATCCCATTTTTAAAATTAATGTCCCAGTTCGCTAACATATCTGGCACAAAACAAAGGATAGTAAATGTTGCTGACATAGGAGTAACGGTCACATTAATTGCAAGGTGAAAATAGATTTGTGCTGTCATTTGAATAACATTGAGAGCAGCAGGAAATGGTTACGCGTGGTGCTGGCTTGTGCTTTTTAGATATGAAGTATAAATCTGGTGCAGGGATAATAGCCTTGGTCTCTATTCTGTGTAAAAACACTTCTCAGCGACTTGTCCTGCAACCCGCTGCTTTCCTCCAGATGTCACGCTGTGTGGCTGTGTACTGGTGCTCCTCAGAAATCAGATACTGTATTAGTGCTGAAAGATGTCAAATGAATTAAAAGCTGGGGATCGCTTTGATGATAAATATCCTAATACGCCCTGATGTGGAATTACAACCTTCATTTGATTCACCTTCTTTTGCCTAATTTGTGGTCACTTTGGATTAAGTCCAATCTAGTTCAGTGGGATCGGTTTTGGGCTAAGGAAGGCAAACAACCTGGATTTACAAGCACAATGTGATGTAATGATTCTGCAGATTACAAGGTTAGGCAGTAGGAGAAATCTGGAATTAAGATGTGAAGGACATTATTAAGGTCATTTTTGAATATTCAGAAACATGTTCAAGCACCAAACTTTGCATACCCAACACGGTTGCCCATAGTATCAGCCATTCTAGTTAGTTTGACCATAATGCCCTGTGATGACATTAGCCCCCGCCAAGTTTTGGTTCTGTTATCTTAAAGCCCTGCAGTTTGTTTTCATAATGTGATCCTGCCCGGACTTCTCCAAATGATGCAAAGCAGGTCATTTGAATGGAAAAGGAGTGAAATCCTTTTGGCCGAAGTCAGCAGCGTTCTTGAATTTGAATCTCAGCCAGAGGTGGTTGACTTTTCACGTCTTTGTTGTTGTGTCCTGTTACCCGGGCAACTACTGTCAGCAGCAAAGCAGCCGGGCTCAAAGATACCCTCTAAATGACCAACTTCTTTAAAAGGCACACATTGATGTAGTGCATGGTTGATAATGGCAAATTAGTTGACCCTCCGTGGAATTTTCTGTTGTCTTGACAACTGCTGGAAATATATATATATATATATCTGATCAGACACGTTCATGGTCATTTCGTCCCAACAGGCGGAGAGTTCATGTGAGAACACTCCTGCTGCTGCATTCAAATTTCTCTTAGTCATCTCACTAGTCGATTTTCCATTCACATATTTTCATGGGCGTTTTGAAGTATCGCATTAGAAAAGCTGAATGGAAACGGCAAACTTTTTGCCGCCTAAACTTAGCCGTAATGTCCACCGAAACGACCGGCAGCTCGCGGTGACCTGTACCCGGCCCAAGGCCCCCTATTATTGGGTAACTCAACTATCAACTGCCGATGATACAACGGAGTTCTGTAGCCGGCATCACGGCTTCTGAGTTCTTCTGCTCCTCCAGTAACCATGGCTGCCTCTATCAACTGATTTTAACATGCTCTGTTCACGTGAACATACAAAGGAAAATTGCCTGTTGCCTGTGTCTTCACGTCAACCCTCCATAGAGATTTATCAGCCTACTTGCGACAGTAAAAATGTATTACATACTATTATTAATAACTTTTCAATTAATCCACGGTTCACATGCATTCTGAATTGTGAGTGTTGATCTGCAATAACAATCTTTGTCTGTGTGTGTGTGTCTGTCTGTGTGCGTCAAGGATAGATTGGGAGAGAGAAAAACTGCAAGGTGTTACTAAAATATTTTTCCAAAGATCACTCCACTAGACCAACGTTAAAGAAATAGTTCCATATTTCAGATGAGAAGATCTAACACTTTCATACCTCTGCGTTTTAAGTTAGAGACAAAGTTCAATTAGTTTAGCTTAGCAGGGCTCTGTCCAAAGTTAACAAAATCCATCTACCAGCACCCTTAAAAATTGGACTATTTACAGTGGGGTTCTATCAATCTATCCTTGACGCACGCACGCACGCACGCACGCACGCACACACACACACACACACACACACACACACACACACACACACACACACACACACACACACACACACACACACACACACACACACACACACACACACACACACACACACACACACACACACACACACAGATTATTATTGCCTGTCACAACCCACCTCCTCAGTCCCAGAGGGCTATGCAGGTGAACACTTCACGTGTCTTGAGTGGTAGAGGCGAGTCCCTTGCACAATGGTTTGCCCCTCTAAGTGTGACAGAGAGAACGGTACATTTGGATGGAGCTATTTCGGTATGAGAGGGGTTACTGGGATGTTAGCACAAGTGTCTTGTCATGTGACCTGCTACTCTCCTGATACCTGCCCCGACAGTTTGCGTATCTTAATAAAACAACACCCTTGACAGAGAACTCACACAGCAGTTCAGCGGTCTCTCTCCATCATCTTCTGCCAACCTTTCCTCCCCTCCTCTTCCCAGTTTGTCTTTCTGTCGCCCTCCCCTCCTCGCCGTGACCATTTATGCTAATGTAAACGAACAGGACGATCTGTTGATGATGATTAGATTCAAGCGCTGCTTGCACCTCTGAGGCTACGCTGATATCATCTGACATGACAGAAGAATCCAAAGCAGTAATGGTCCTAATTTGAAAGACATCGTTATTTGAGCTCCAAGGCATTGGGTTTGAGATAATGGTAAGTGGATACTCAAGTCAATGTTCACAGTCACGTGCTGATTTATTGGAAGCTGTTGAAATGTATCCAGTCCAAAGAGATGGCCACCACCTTGAAGAGTTTTTCCTCTTTGGTTTTTGTAACACTGAGTGTCTCTTGAACTTCGGCTGCACCCTGTCCAAAGCTTCAGCTCCAGCAAGGTGTGCGACTCTAATCAGCTCTGTTTGATGTGCGGAGGCAGCAGGCTTTACGGAGGAGCCAAGATCTCTTAGGACATTAAGGGTAGAGGAGCGGGAGGAGGGGAAGAGATTACTGCTAGTCTTTTTATAGAGGATCACTCCATCTTGTCCTTTTTAGCTCAGTCATTACTTCTCGCTTCCCCCCGGACAGTGATTCTCTCTTTCTGTCTCTCACCAAGACCAAAGTCACTTCCGTCACTTTGGCGAGGAGCCCGTCTGGCTATCAGTTAACCAAATATCATTCCACAGCCGTCAGAAGGCGCTTGTGTGGTCAGAGCGACTCCAGTTCTGGCAGGTATGGAAAGAAATTGGCCCAGGAGAGGAAACGGAGACAGATGAATAATGATTGCACATGCTTTCCTTTGTTGGCAGTGGAGGCTGTGAAAAAGCCCATGACATGTTTTTTTTTCATCATTTTATTCCACAAATTCCCTCCATTTCCTCCCTTTGGCTAGTACCTGTGAAATCAGACATCCCTCTGTGCCCGTCAAAAAATAAACCAACACCCTGCCACTCTGCAACTGGCTGTCAGGGGAGTTCACCACCTGACAACCAGCGTACACGCTGAGGTAATCAGAAGTTGTCAAACGTTAAGTGTCCTCCGCTATGACTGCGAGCGTGCTTTGCGTTTGCCTCTCCAACGTCACAGCTTGGGCAATAGTGTAGGTGTACTAATGGCCTCTTTTTCAACACGGATCATTAAATAATGCCCTGCGGCTGCAAATTTGGCAGCAAAATTGTTGTTTAGCAGAGGAAAATGGAGACACTGATAGATAATAGGTTCTTGTTGTCACTGCCAGCCTACTAGCCAACCCAGTCATGTGATGGAGCTTTCACGACCTCTTGTGATTATACATCATTTTCAAGTACATCGGCCGCTGTTCCCTTTACATATTCCCAAGTGGTTTATGAAAGTGTCATTTGCATATTTGCTCTCCATATGCATGGCCTGCTCCTTAGCCCCTCTGAGGGGAAGCGCCTGTCTTGTAAAAACACAACCAGAGAAATTATTGATTTGCATCTGTTTATGTGGGATGAAGCAGAGCACCTCCCTGCTGTCAGCCCTGTGGTCTGCGTGTCAGGATCCCAAAGGTGCCATCACACCCGTCTGTCCTTTTTACGGTGGCTCTAAACCGTGGACAGGGGCTGCAATCTGTTTCCGCCTTCCCTTGAATTTTATTTACAGCCCCAGCTTGGCAATAAAGCCCACAATTTATGGCTTAGTTTTTAATTAGAAATAATGTCTTGTAGAGTTTAAGTGATGGATGGTTTAATCAATATATAGACTGCGGCTGGCCCTATGATGAACGTTTCTATTGACAGCGTCCAGAGTAGCCTAACTTAACACTTCACATCTTTCAAAGAAATATGTGGTGTTTTGTTTGGTAATGGAAGCTGTGCACTGCCCCTCTCTGTGCCTCTCTTCATTCTTTCTCCTTCCGTTTTACTGTCATTTGCTACTCTGTCAACACTTTTTTCCAAACGGGCAATGTTTCCTCCAGGATGAATGAGCCTCCCCTGTCACACTGTATTTAGGCAATTATTTTACCTCAGTGAAACCCTATTGTGTTGTGTGCCACATTTGCTCAGGTTGAAATAGAATAAGAGCTGAAGGTGGGTTCTGGTGAATGGAATCTGACAAGCTGGGAAGAATGCAATCCTCAAATAGGCAGGAGATTTTGTTTTAATGGGTAAAGCACATTTTTTTTCTTCTTCTCAGGTAAGAGAGAAAAGTGAGCAGAACGGATTTTCAAGTAGAATAATTAAATAGGAATCAAGTCAATGGGATTTGTTTCCTGGCGCTGTGGATGATTGCGTTATATACACTGGGAATGAAATTATGGCACTTGACAACTGAAGTTCAATTTTGTCACTTGTGACTTATTGTGAAGTGCTCAACCAGGACTATGCTTGACTCAGTGTAGCTTTTCATTTACCAGACAATGCCAGCAGACACGGCAACAGTTTTTACATTCTCTGTCGCAACATGAAAAATGTAATTTTGTCGCCAACTCATTTCAACACAGATTGGTTGTAGATTTCGTCATGTGTTAAATGAGCTATAAGATTTCAAATCAGATTACAATTTCTTTGATTTGTTGATTGATCAGTTAGTCTTTAAAACGTCAGAAATACTAAAGATTTCCTACAAATTTCCTTGTAAGTACTTCAGAAGATTTTTCAGGAAATATGGCATTTTTGCTAGATACCTGACTTAAACGATTAGTCGATTATCAAAACGGTTGCAGAATGATTTTCACGTAGTCGACCAGGGGTGTGCAAAAAAATCAGTTTGTATTCAAATCGCGATTCAAGCTCTACCGATTCAAAATCGATTCATAGAATTCCAAAAATCGATTCATCTTGGGTTTTTGTATTGTGTGTGTGTATGTGTATATATATATATATATATATATATATATATATATATATATATGGGAAAAGTAACTACATTTACATACTGTGAATTGAATCATGAGCCTAAAAATCGATATTGAATCGTGACATTTTCTGAATTGTACACCCCTATAGTCGACTAATGTTTCAGCTCAGATTTTACATTTTAAAGGGATGCAGAGTTTTCTTTTTACTTTGGTGAGTCCTAGTGATAGTGCCAAGAGAATGCACTAAGAATGAACTAACAAAAGGTGGTTTGCAAAGCATACTGCATAGCAAGGGTAATATTTTTTACAGGTTCAATCCAAAGTTAATACAGTTGAAAATGAGAAACTCCAGAAACAAAGACAGAAGGTGAATCACGTTTAGGTCATTTGAATATTTCTGTCCATCCTTCACTGTCACAAATGAATAGCTGAAACATGATGCTGCTGCTCCCATACATACCACCTACCTTAAAGAGATCACTAATAGACAGGATAATCTTATCCATATGCACACACACACAAATGCAGACTAACACACACCAACATAATATCACCTGTCCTCTAAGACCAACCATAATACATTTCTTTCTTATTGATTAGTGTTGCATTCACTGCCCAGGGCAGGTAAAGGTCTTAATAATGACTTTGTGCTTTGTTTTCATGGTCTCTGGAATAACCATGAATGACATGGATCCCATGCTATGTAGCTTGTCTAATCCCTCTGGTCAATGGTTAATTGTTCTGCGGTGATTCAAAGCATCCGGGTTCTGTCGCAACTGACCGCACTCCTGTAGATCTTGACCTGGGTATGTTTTCTTCAGCCTCATTTCCACTTTTTTCTTTCCTCCATTCCCTCATTCTGCTGGCATGTCTTAGCTTATCTGCCTCCTTTGTGCAACATAAGCTTGTAGATAAGCACTATATTGGGCCGGGTTACTCATGTCTGTCTTGTTCATTCATCAGAATCCTCTAATTCCCCCCCGAAACCTATTTGCCAGACTGCAGGTGGCCCGTGTTGTAGCACAGAGGGCATACCTGATCTCTCCTAAGCAAACATAGACATTTAGTCACCGCTGCTCCTTTTGTATTCCCTACGAATGCTGGTAATGCCCCAATACATATGTGCACTGCAAGTGTACACACGACTAATCTCAGAGACGGGGTAAAAACATGCCACTGATTGGTACGCAGCTTTAGCCGAGATTAGCCATGAAGTCGGGAATTATTCATTTGTTGTATTAGCCCCTTCTTTATTCCTGGTTGACAGATAGGTGGCACACAGAAAATAAACAGAAGCCTACCAGGATTGTTAACAGTGGTTACCCATAAGCCCCAAAGTCCACAGGTGTTTCCAGTTGCCTCTTAAATGCCTCAAGCAGGCTTTAGGTCAGGGTTTTTTTTGTAATGCATGACCCAGTTCTTGCAGTTCCATGACACACTGTACAGTAACTATGTTAGAGGAGGGTTTGTTGGGAATGAGCGGTTATAAACCTGAGTAAGAGTAATACCCCGGGACTTCATCTGGTCCTGTTCGCCAGTCAGGGTCACTGCCGACCATGATCTCTGTTCTGGGAAGTTAATTAGGAATTAGAACATGGCATGACCCTCAGGATGTTCTCCAAAGTTAGAATAATGAACACCTGGAAATGGCAAGGGGGGGGGGGGGTCATTTGGCTTGTGCACAAGTCATTCCATTAAGACTTTTGAACTCCTATGGCCTTTATAATTACACACCAGATTTTTTTTTTTCTTTCCATTTCTTTGTCTCATTTATTTCATTCATTTTGAACGATTTAAGTGCATGAGGTAGTGTTCTCTAGCTGGATAAATTGGATTTCTATTCAACATGTGATCTGTGGTATAATACAGTTAGATATACACTGAAATGTATTAAACTCAGATTAGAATGAATACAATCCTACCCAGTGCCAATGAAATCAGTTGCAAACCAATAACTCTATTCACATTCATTTGATTGCTGTAATATAAGAATGTGTGTTCGCCTGATTTATTAGCACCATTCCTTAATTTTATTGAATAGATAATCGAGTAGCCCATTGAAAGAAATACACAACTATATGCATGGTTTACTGTAGACCATGAAAAAGCATTTCTTGTTACCACATTTCGTGGTGTTATTTCAAATATCTGTGTGACCGAAATAAAGTCAAGGTAGAAATATGATTCAAGAACAGTATGACTGGGGGATAATGCAAATAAAGGAACAGAAATATTTTGCAAAAATGCACCCCGTTGTCTGTGCTGTTTGGGTAGTTTTGAGCATTGCCTAACTGTGAATTCCTATTGAAATCTGTGTCGCCTGGTTATATCTAGTATTCCATTTGTATTGTCAAAACAAAAAGTGTGCTGTTTGTGTATTCAGAGAGGAATGCAGCACAGGTGGAGCGTGGGTTTCTGCGGCTAAAAATACAGACCCTAAAAATTACATATACATGCTCTCTTTAAAAACAAAATCCAATTGAACCTATAATTCTCATATTGCTTTTGTGGTGCAGCTGGTACGTTTGTGTGGGCCGACACCGATTTGAACATTCTCCCTGTGTATAAGGCTTAGTTTTGCTCCCCGTCTGCCATATCATAATCATTTGGCCCGATGCCTTGATTTGAATTGGTGAATTGTTACACCCTGAGTAGGTAGAGTGTGATACATCTGCTCACCGGCCACATTATTTTATCAACTGCATTTGCAGGTCACAGTGCAGTGCAGAAGGTGGTGTTTTCCCCCCTCCGTCTGTGCTGGCAGTGAGTACGCCACAGTACACACATTCCCTAGATGCAGTCTGGCAGACCTAGTGAATCATCTTCCCGTCACAGGTGGGGGAAATACAACAGCGGGATTGGCAGTCCAAAGGTGGCGTCTGGCCCACTGTTGAGTGAGGTGTTTGGCTTGTTTCCGCTGGAAATGAGAATTTTTCTTTTCTTCATATTTTGCAGGAGAGGGAAAGTAACAGTTTTGTATTTTGCTCTACCCAGAAAGAGTGGGCAGTGATGCTTTAGATTTTTAAAGAAAAGGTTTAAGATTATATTCCAATTTCCAAATACATCCATCATCAGTCTGCATATATGTTGGTGCGAATCTCAGCCCTGTTTGTTTTTCGTGTTTGGACTTGCGTTTCTCCCATTGTGACTGTGCTTCTAGCACTCTACATGTGTGTTCGAGAGGCGGTTTCATCTGAGCTCTTGTAGGAAGGTGGTTGTGATCAAAGGCAGACTCCTCAGGGCCAACAAGGGCCCAGCGCGAGCAGCAGATGTTTCCCGTCTCTGTTAGCGCCTCGGTTAGAACTATCCTTATTTAACCAGCTCCGGCTAATGGCTCCAGCCGGTGTCAGATACACCGGATCGCTTTTCTCTCTCTTGTGTGTGCAGAACATGGGACAGAACGCGAAACGCCAGGGATATCTTTTTCCTCTGTGACACTCTCATTGTGCTCCACGGTGAATTCCTGGCTAGAAAAATCCCTTTCACAGTAATTGGGTGTGAATGAAACACTTGCGCTTGCCTATTGTCTAATGTATTGTTGCATTCAGGCCAGTGGTTAAACAAGCCAAGAGAGAAGGCAGAAAAGGGTAGAGAATAACTAGCTGGGGGGGGGTTGTAGGAAGTGTTGTGCAAAGTGAAAGGGATCAAGGGAAGACGGTAGAAAAAGAACAGCATGTGCGATAAATGACAGAATAATTTCAGTGTTGTAGCTTGCGGAAAATGAGGCATGCAAAGAAAATATGAACTGCAGAAGCAAAGAAGAAGCACTTTTCAGGAAGAGCAAGGCAACAGAAATGGTTTGCAGTGTGTGAGAATAAAGACAATTTGCAAACTAGGGACTG
The DNA here is from genome assembly GCA_023631565.1 of Gymnocephalus cernua. Classification (NCBI taxonomy): domain Eukaryota; kingdom Metazoa; phylum Chordata; class Actinopteri; order Perciformes; family Percidae; genus Gymnocephalus; species Gymnocephalus cernua. The sequence goes on from CM042445.1 coordinate 13,261,124, forward strand.
GAATACAAAGTGGTCAAGCACTTTGGTTTAGGAGAAGCAGGCAGCTTAGAAATTCTTCATATGGCATACATGAGATTGATTGAGAGATTCGGTGGGCCTAATTGTGCTGTACCATCTGCCCAAGTTACAGAACCTGCCAGGCATGTGACAGTTTCCAACAGGCTCACTGACGAGCAGATGTGTGCATGAGTGAGTTCGCTCTTCAGTGTGTGTGTGTGTGTGTGTGTGTGTGTGTGTGTGTGTGTGTGTGTGTGTGTGTGTGGTGTGTATATTTAAGCATGTCAGTCTCTCTTTACTTTGTGATCACATCTTCTTCTTTTTTGGAGAATTAAGATAAGAATTCCTGTCTTGAATTACAGAGAAATGACATAATTAAATCTCCCCCTATGTGTGGCACTTTCTTGTGTACCTTATTCTGTGTAGGATCCGTCAGTGATGTTTAAGTGTTCATTGTTGCTGACAATATTGCTATTGATATAACATTCTGACGAATGTCATAGGCACGGAATAAATTTCCATTAATCAATCAACAATTTCTCCCCCTCACTTCCACAATGAAACAGATTGCCAGCTAAATTAAACAAGGAAACTAACGAAACGCTCTCCACAAAACATGCATGCTAATTAATCCAGTAAAGTCCTTTGGTATTCAACGAGGGAATGTTTTCTAACCAAAAGTGCAGTCATCACAGGTATTAACTGAAAACCCACAGGGAATTCTATTTTTTTTTTTTGTTAAATCAATTAGTCCACTGAGATTTGACATTTTGGGAATTACTATTGGCTTTCTTGCTGGGAGTTAGATGAGAAGAATGATACCACTGTCTTTCTGACAGTGCTATCAATCTTCTCTGCAACAAAGGGTTACTTTACTTGAAGGTATCTACATAAGAGTGACATGACACTGTCATAAATGTTAATGACATAACGCTTCTCTTAGTAAGTGTCATTCGGTTTTTGTCATGACAAGTTATGGTTATGGTTAGGGTGCATTTGTCATGACAGTGTCATGTGTTCATGACAGTGTCATGTGTTCATGACAGTGTCATGTCACTCTTATGTAGATACCTTCAAGTAAAGTGTTACCCAACAAAGCAAATAATACATTTCCCAAATGTTGAACTATTCCTTTAAGAATGTTTTTTTTTTCTTTGTGGAGGATATTTGAAAAAAAAAAGCCATACACCCAATAACTGCCCATTCCCAAATATAAAAATATGGCTGGTGGTACTGAAATATCAAAACACATGAAAGTGTTTTTAATCATGTACAATACGACATTCTGATGATGTTTAGTTTTAGTGACTTACTGAAGCAAAACACACGTTTAAATCTCCGCAATGTTGCTAAAAAAATAATGTGGACAAAGACTAGGCTCTCAAGGCCAAAATCTCTCTGCAATAAGACACTAGAGTGAATACAACAAACACAGGAAGCTACAGTACACTGCTCTCTACTTAAAGACAGGAAAGTGATGGGATTCACCTGAAATTGGACACCTTTATGTTGCCAAAGGGAGGGGGGAGGGAAGGGGGACATCGGATTAGCAAATAAGGTAATCGCATTTGCATATTAAATCACCAACAACTATCCTTCTGCTGCTTTGTCCATGCCAGGGGTTTGACTCAGCTATAGTATCTCCTCGTACTGTCTGATTGAAGAGCATTTTAGCCATCAAAGCGTCTTTATATTATCAGTATTATTACAATAATGAATTCATTATAAAGGCCTTAATATAGAAATTTTTCTTGGCTTTTATGTACATAAAAAATGACATATTTCAGTGTTCAGTTTATTTCATTAAAGCCACATGTGCAGCAGTCAGTTCATGGCTTTTGAAAAGGACAATTTCCAAGATTACCATTCATTGCGACTTATAAAATCCATCTGAACTCTGTTGTCCCCAGTGTGAACATTTAACAGCCTTATTCATTGAGTTATCAAGCCGCAGTATCTCCAGCAAAAATAAAATGACATGGAATCCTTGTAAATGTCCAATAGCGATCCAAGCCACTAAACATGATAATAAAGTAATGGATTGTTAATTTACATGCCGGGCTAGGGATTTCACTGGTGCAAATCCCGCAGATGATGTTAACAATATGACAGCTAGAGCAGTTGTGGTTTAAGATGTTGAAAAGAGGCTGTTCAACTGCAGAACAGTTTACATTTGAGACGCATACAGAAAGGAAAAGGAATCAAAAGTGATGTCCAACGTTGACATATTTTTGTCTTTCATTATATTCTGCAGCCCTGTGTCCTTTCCTTGATTTGGCCACAGATGACAGGGGACGTTGGCATGTGTTTCATATTCTGCATACTCATATCCCCACGTCCCTCTAGTAATTATTATTCAGTAGATGCACTGTTTGGCACAAGGACAAAAGTTTGCATAATTTATGCAAGGCCGTCATCAATTTTTGAAAAATGGCCCCGGCCTTTTCTTGTGCTTTTAACTAAATAGATGTTCTTCAGCCTGGACATAAAACGGCCGCAAGGAACCGAGAAAACTTTATTTATAGCTTTACCTAAACTTTGAACCAATGCAGACTTCAGAGAGTATATTAGGGTTATGTCCAGCTCAGATATATTTATTTTACTTGTTCTCCTGAGCCTGCTCTGCTCTCCCATTAATAGTATATGAACAGTTTAATAAGTGATACTTGAGGCATCTTCTCTGCCTCCTAAAGAAGTCAGCTTCTCATATAAAGTATTTGGAGATGGGCTGGGTATGACAACATGCAGCACACTGCCTCTGGATGTGTCCCTGAGGGCTCTCACCTGTGGAGTTATTTCCAGCATAGTGCTCACAGGCGGAGGTCCTCTGAGAAAAAGAAAAGGGACTTTGTTATTCCACATCCCAAGAGAAAGTGCTCTATATTTACGTTAATAAAAAAAATGATGATGTAAATAAACTCCCTTCATTGTGAGCCTCTTGTCCATAAATTCCACTTTTCATCCCTAATCCTGGTTGTAAATGTTTTCCAACTGCATTGTCCACTGGCTTGGATTTCAGTAATCAATGGCTTGGACATTGTAATCCATCTGTCTTGCCAGACCATTGAAGGGATAATATTTTTTCTGGCTCTTTTGTTTAATGTCCTATAAAGATGGAAAATTGGCATTTGTCCTTACATTTTGAAATACTGTAGGCTATGTTTAGTGGACTGGAGACCATTATCCAGAATTCTGGAGGTAAATAACAAGATTAAATAATAAGCTTTTTGGCTCCTCTGCTTGTTCTTTCAGTCTCTGGTGATGATTATAAAAGGGAACATAAAATAGTGTGTTTCTCTGTTCTGTTCCTTAATCTGCTACATGGAATTCTAATCTCCAAAAATGTGATTGTTATATTTTCCCTATGTGGACATTTTTGAGCTAGCTTTTTGAATCTATGTTTAAAAAAAACCCAATAGTTCCATTAGCTGTATTTGGAGAAACCACATCTTGACAGGATCATTCATTCTCATGATATTTGACATTTAATCAATCTTGCTGGCGGAACCCTTATTTCAACTATCTGCCCATGATTCTTATTTGTGAAACAAAAAACACATTTCAGTAATAATTTAAAGACACATTAAACGGGCTATGTTTGCATGCGGGCCGAGCTCATCAGTTCACATTAATTTTCTCTCCATTCAGACGTAGCATTTCCATTTAAACCTGCTGTTTGCATCTGTGGAACCAATCAATAACCCAGCAGAGGGTGTTATTTGCATAGTAACTAATGTGGAGATGACAAAAAAAAAAGCTTTGGAAGAACAGCAATTTTGCCCTTTGACCTGTTTGGGGAAAATAAATAAAAGAAGAATTCATTGACTATGCTCATAACCGCTTGACTCTGCACACAGGAGTCGAGGGCAACGATGCAGAAAAATTTAGAAAATGGCTCGCTAGTAGTGTTTTTTCCCAATTGCTTTTTTTTTCTTGCTGAAGGAAAATAGATCGATACGCCTCACTTCGGGATATGTTACTTGTCCGTGACAAGAAGCTCCAAAGCCAGGACTATTGCCAAGATTTCAAGGATTCAAGACCAATTTGTGTCTCACTTCGTAACATGCCCTTCAGAGCTGTGTGAATTTGAATACATACATACTGACAAAGAATAATATTTGTTCACGGACAGACTTTTCTGATATCCCACTCACTCTATGCCATCTATTGTGATGTCAGATTTGAGTTTGACCATTTATCACAGAATAAAGGAGACAGTGATAGAGGACGCTGAATACTGAACTGTATTTCTTAGTGAGTTTCACTTCAGGAATAAACAGTAATAATCAGCACTATATCTTTGCACAGTGCAAGAGCAGGGCTGAGCCAATGTTTTAACTTTTGCTGCAATATTTAGGAGGAAGACACTTTAAGATACTGAAAGCAATTGCTTGGGGATCTGTTTCTGATGAGTATTTCCTTTGTCAGCTACCAGAGACAGCTTGAGTTTATCCTTTTGTCCATCACTTTACAGACAACACTGCTGAAAGTGGATATGAAGCCATATGGCACTCTGAACCCTCAAACTACAGTCGTCTAACTGCTAAGTGCTTCATTTTTCACACTTGCATGAGGTCCGTTGTATTTATAATTTATATAGCAGAAGGTTAAGCTTCACATGGTAAACAGGATATTATATGCATATTTAGGCAATTTAACACCCACAAACTACGACGCCTTGTCTCTCCTAATACTACATTTTCATTTTTTTTCCCCCGCTGTTTCAAGATGTGACCCAGGATATGTTGCCCTATTAGAAAGCAATAACGAATAAATTGCTTTGCAGAAGTATAATAAAGGAGCGCTGTGAAAGACTGCAGGCGCTAAATAATTTCATTTTCAATCGTTCAAATATGACACATTATTAAAATTTAAAAGCCAGTGTTTTTGTTTTTTTTCCCTGACCTGCAGGCTATTTCTGTGTTTATTTATCGGGAAATATCTGCAAGTCTGACTCAATGCTCAGACTATATCCGTCAATACATTTGCACTGAGTCGAGGTATGTGCTTAACACTTGTTTCCTGTCATGCACAAGCTCCACATGAACACAGATGTGCATTCATGCTTCTCACATTCAATTTAGCACGAAACATGAGCCAACTTTCAGACCTCGGACTAATGACTGTTGCTCTGCTGTTTTAATGTGCAGGTCCTGCTGTTGATGTGGTGTGACGTGCATGTGAACGAAGATATACTATGACTTTGGCATGTATGCCTTGTGTGATTTAATTACAGCTGCACAGTGCTGACATACTTCTGGAGTAGTCAGTTGATGATCCATGTAGAAGTGGATAGATAATAAAGAAACGGAATGATCCTTGTGTTATGGTTTATAGCTAGTTGAGCCTAGTGTTATTAGTATGATGAAGGAAAATAACATTTGACTGCTCCTTGCCTGTAACCTCACACGCTAATGTAGCTCATTAATAACGTGCTCCTTGGCAGTAACTTGGTTACTGCTGTAGGTAGAATGCTAGTTAGCCGAGCATGTTAATGATTGCAGCTGACATTAGATAAACACACCATTTAATCTGTTCCTTATGCTTTTGTGGTTTTGGTTTTGGAAGAGCTAGAAAAAAATAATCCACACTATTTAAATTCCAAATACTTACTACAGCCCCATGTACACAGCTAAAAAAATCCGTCACGGTTGCTAAAGCTATGATTGGACAATTGTTGTTAGAATGAGATGTGGACTTACAGCATGTTGACTGTGTGCATTGATTCAGGTGTATGCATATGCGGTGTATATCACTGACATACTAAGTTCTATTTACATAATACTAAAAACAGGACACATCACATACAGCATCTGTGTCAAAATACCGGAACCATCAGCATAACAATTAAGCAAATTTTAATAAAAACGGTCATAAAATCGTAATTACTTTAGTCCACTAAATCTGAATGGATGCTTACAGTGCACATTTGTGCATTAGCAGTCTTTAGCTCGCCTTATTCCCAAGCTCACACACACACACACACACACACACACACACACACACACACACACACACACACACACACACACACACACACACACACACTCTGCTTCGTCTCCATCAAGTCATTTGAATTTTTTTTTAGGGATCGTCAAAGAAACTGTCAGCATCAGCTTGTACGGAGGAAATCGCTCAAATGCACTGAGTTATTGGGGCCATTTGCGGCGAGCGTTAGTGCATGGATACTGGCTTGGATCGCTGAGGTATGCTTCAATCTGAAAAATGATTTGCAGAGTCGGATTGAACAGAGGACATTTCTCCATGTCACTTCACTTAACATGTGGCCTTTCCATCGTGTTGACAGGTCCCTGCGTTTGACAGAATGTCTGCTGGGAAAGTTGTGGAAATATCTTGTGTGCTGTTGTCCTCACCAAAACTAAATTAAAGCTGTGTGGTATTTAAAGGCAGCACTGAAAAATACTGTATCAAAGTAAGAAAATACATGTCAGTGGGAAAGGGCAATGAAATGTTACTCTGGTCTGAATCTGGCTTTCACAGTCAACTGTACATAGTGCTTGACATTGTCCTTTGATATATCTGCTTTATTGTGCCGTTTTTAGTTCAAGTAAAGTAGTTAAATTATCTTCTCTCTGTCATAGAATTGCAGTCCTTGTAATGTTCACATTACGGCTAAAGCACAGTGCTTGTTTACTGTGGGAATAGTATATACAGGGAATGGTTTTTGGCTGATGTCTGATTTAGCTCTGGGCATTATGTGAGGTCAAAGCAGATGCCGCTTATATGCAGATAAGGCTGCAGCAACTGAAGCAGAAACGATTGCAATTCACGCCCGTGGGCCTTTTCTTTACACATTTTAGACAACAGAAAACTGGAGCACAGCAGTACATGTTGCCATCATCAATCACCTCAGAGACTCAGTCACTGTGATGTGTCAAAAAGGATGAAAGGCATGATTCTCAATGATAGGGCTGTTAAAAATGCAGGCTCCCGAGTAGATGGCATTAGGGTATGTTGTGGTTGGAGGTGCCAGAGCTGAACCAGCTGGGAAACTCATCTCACATGTTTACATACACGTAGGAATCCAGGTTATTAAGGGAAACCAGGCATGGAGACAGGGAAATCAGAGAACATTTTTACTTTAATGATTACATGCACATGGTCAGCAATTCGATTTCTCTCAGACCCAGTAGCATATATTTTCTATTTTCAGCTGCAGATTAATACACATCTGGTGCTGTAGTGAGAATTGACGGCAGCAGAATGGTGAATGTGGGTCAGACACAAAAAAAAAAACTATGATGCTCATGTTCATCTTAATGAAGGAACATTTCACCTAGTGCAATGTTGTTAATAGTTTTTTGATCAACAGTGGAGCTGTCTGGCACAGATGAATAAAATAGCAGGCTTTTGCTACAGAGACAATACTTGTTAGTAGGATCACATTATTATTTTGTTAGTAGGATCACATTATTATTTTGGTCTTATGAGATCTTTTTTAACGATAAGACAGACATTCTTTTTATTATTTTACTGACTAACAAAGCACAGATGTATTTTTAAAATAATACGTTTTTGCCTTAATGACCCTTAATGGGAATGTTTGCGTTGAATTATATTAACCTGCACAGAATCTCTGAAGTAAAATAGGCCCACTGGTGTGTGGAGAGAGAGAGAGAGAGAGAGAGAGAGAGAGAGAGAGAGAGAGAGAGAGAGAGAGAGAGAGAGAGAGAGAGAGAGAGAGAGAGAGAGAGAGAGAGAGAGAGAGAGAGAGAGAGAGAGAGAGAGAGAGAGAGAGAGAGAGAGAGAGAGAGAGAGAGAGAGAGAGAGAGAGAGAGAGAGAGACGCAGGCTATACCATTTACATTTTTAAACTGATGTGTCAAGTCAAGTCTATGATTCACACAAATTTAACTCTCCCCATTGGCTGCATCACATTACTAAGTGTTCAATCTCAGTTTGGAAGTATCCATCAAATTTGATGAAGCTTCTCAAACTCAAGATGCTAACAGGTTTTTAGCAGCCCCTGTACTGGGAGTGCTAAGTCATCTGTTAATCAGAGACGACCATAATTTTCTAGTTGTGAGGCATTTTCCTCATTTCTCAATTTGTATGCCAAGAGTTGCCTAACTATATCCATTCTGAAATGACATGAGCATTGTGGTGTTGGCCGCTGTAGCAATATTTCCACCCCTCCCGATGGACATATTGGGTAATAAATATGAGATCCACCAGTACTGTCTCGCACAGATGATGTTATTAGACTTGCCAGCCTGAAGCATCAGCTGTGTGTATTGGACGTCTGTCAAAGCACAGACCTCCCATCTCCCCCACTCCGGACTCCCCCCTGTGCTGAAACCAACTGGTCCAGGAATTGCATGCCAGACTCGTGTAGAGTCCCAGAGACCCCGCTTTGCTCCGTGTCCAAGTCAAAAGAAAGCGTCTGGCATTGAAATAGACTCCCCTGCACTCATGATATAGAAGTAAAAAAAAAAGCCTTGGCCAGCTTCATTGGGGAACCAGGGTGGGGTGGATTACAAAGTGGTAGTGTTGGTAGGATAGAGTTTCAGAGTTTGCTTCAAAGGTGGTCCCCCACACACTCCTGGTGGCCTGTTGTGCAGGTTGAATAACATTCCAGCGTTGGATTGATACAAAAATGAAATGAGGAGAATGAAAAGAGAAAGGATGTATGGGTGGAAAGTAACTTTCAGTGGAGCTTTGGGCACCCCACTGTAAGTATGGGATCAAGGTGACTGACAGGACTCTCCAGAAATGGAGTCTCTAGTTCTGTCTGAGAGGGTGTAAGGTTTTTGGATCAAAGAGGATCATCAGCGCTGTAAAAAGAGCCACTGTGAGACTGGCATCAGTGTCAAAATGATTTGACACGCCATGACTCAGTACTTAACCCTAAGATTTTCTAAATTCACAAGAAATGGGAACGCAGATGGGCATTATGGCATTTTTTGTCCCAGATAATTTTTTTTAAATGCAGGTTTGTCACTATAGGTAAACAAATGCTGTGAGGCATAACGGTGCTTGAAGCTTAATGCTAACATCAACGTGCTAACATGCCCATATCATAATAGGGATGCTAGCATGCTGATGTTTAGTGAGTGTTATATTAACCACGTTCACCATCTCACTTTAGTTGAGTTTGCTAGCATGCTAACGTTTGCTAGTTAGCACCAAACGCAAAGTACAGCTGAGGCTGATAGGAATGCCATTCATTTTGCAGGTTTTTGGTCACAAACCAAAGTGTCATACTATTGTTGATATATTTCAGTCTGGACCAAACACTGCCATCCCCAGAGCCAAACCACTAGATCACAATAGAGAAGTGTATCCATTAATCTAATCTGTCTGCAGAGACGCTATAAAGATTGTTAATTGGGTTTTTAAAAAAGCCATGACTTTGGCATGAAGAAACTAGTTGGATGACTTCTCTTTAAAACCTTATGGGCCAATCTTTTGGCCATATTAAGGTTGTTCCCAGAGACCTCCCAGCATTGATACACTCAATATTGATTGGGAAAAGGCCAATACCATCAACTGAGCGTCTTTAGTTATCTCGTTGACATAAACAGGAGGCAATTTCATTAAAAAGACTGTGGTCCAAGTGGGTCTGCGAAATGTCCACATATTTGGGGTGCTGTACTCTGAAGAGTCAAAAGCATTTACTGACTTCCTCGCTTTTATCCGCTCTGTGGAGAGGGCAGAATGGTGTGTGTGGCCGTAGCATAAGTGGACAAATAACATTTCACCAGAGTGCATTTAGGACTTGAGCCTGGGTCACAAGTTGTGATGATTCTACGCTTTGTCAGTTAACGTGTGTTTTAGAGCAATGGAGAAAGAAGAAGAAAGTGCAGTGAGGTTGGGGATGTAAGATATTTTGATAGAGCAACTGTGTATTTGTCATAGAGTAAGTGTATGCACTTGCTCTGTCGTCCACAGTGTATCCCAGCTGCCAACAAACACACAATAGTACATTCTCTAGAGAGGATATCGGTGCAAACCCTATTATTATGCTTTCCAGTCCAATCAATTGTTGGGCCGTTCAGGTCCAAATATCCAAACGTTTTATTTGAATTTGTGTTGTCCATTTTTAATTCTTGGACTAAAGGCTCTTCCGCTAACAGACTGCCCGATGCACCAGTCTGTAGCAGTCCAATGTATGTGCACATGTGGGTAAGCCCCAATCGCAGCACTGTAAAATCCATGGTTTACAGTCTGTTCTTGTACTTTGACATTCGCTAACCATCCCCGACCATTATGTGGCTGCATCACCCTGGAAGACCTCCGCTTTCAGATTTAGAAAGGTTGCCTGCTGAGTCTAACCCAGACACATTCAACTGCTCAGCCAAGAGACACAGGGCAAGGTCAGTGGATTGTGTGTGCGATTTCATACCACTACCCAAAGTGTGTCCACGTGCATCAAAACACAAAGGCACACACAGGTCAGAGAGTGTCCTCTCCTCCCACAGAGTACTGCAGGTACTCTCCATCCGTGCTCTGATTTAACACGTTACACATCTAACTAATTTGCCTCCCCCCTCACGCTCACACACAAAGCGGATAGAAAAACCATCGATGGCATCAACATGGCGTCATAGTGATTCTCTCTTTGTGGTCCCCAATTCACTTCATTAAATCCCTTGTGTTTGCAGATTTAAGTACTTCAAAGTAAGTCGTTAATGACTTAATTAGAATTAGTCAGCATCTAGTGAAATTAAACCAGTACATCCTAAATGGCTTTTTTTTGTAAATAGCTCAGCATGAGCGTCCATGCTGCTGAGTCTATTACACAAGAACATCAGTTGGAGTTTATGCAGTGCTGCTGCAAACATTTTGTGTTCACTTACAGTGACTATAACGTACGTAGTGGGCTGTACGAAAAAAAATAGATCAAGAAGCCGAATAGAAAGCTTGCTTCAAATTCAGTAGACATTTAGATTAAAGGCAGATATACCGTAAACCCGGGGGCCGCGGCTATCTCATCAGGTTTTAGAACTCGTGGTGAGACCAGGCACCTCAACACCAGCCGTGATTTGTCAGACCTAAGAGTATTTGCTTCCACAAGAGAGGAAAGAACTGCTCTCTTCGTCCGAAAACATTCCCCATGAGGATGTTTGCCCAGACCAATCAGACTTTCATCAAACTCCATTCTATACTAGTCTGAGTGAAGGCTGAGGGACTCCACAGGCCGCAAGCTCTCCACCCTTCTTCCATACGTTACTCGGCAGGCACTTCTTCCCTGTGGCTTGGAAAAACAAAATGCCCAATTATAGATGATTATCTTTGAGCATGCTGTGATAAGTTGGACTCGGAAGACAGGAGGAAGAAGTGTTGGCAACTAGGGTGCCTTCTCAGGGCGACCTGAACCATAATGATTCGGAAATGGTTCTTAGGATCTTGGCTGGGCTGGCAGCTGTTACCAGTGTACTCTAAGTTGTTTCTTTTGTCAGCGGTCTGCATGGGTTGACTGCGAGGTCAACAATAGACAATTTTACCTATATTTCTCTGAATACCTTGTAGTAGTATCCACATTCTCCCTCTGCTTGTGAACTTTTGAACATTGCATGTTTAAAAGTCAGCCCTTGAGCGAGCCATCAGGCATTTATTCACAGGTTTATTCTTGCTCGCTAATCGATCACTCCAAAGCCAGGTCACTGAGGTCTTAACAAAACAAGCTCTCTCACATTTCAGCAAGCATTTTCTACAAATCTGCTAGACAACACAAAAGGAGTCTACAAAGCAATTCACCGCGATGACCCTTGACCCTTGTGTCAACTATGTTTGGACGATTACTTACCTTTTAAACACCAGGTGAATAAGAATGTCTGTCTGTCTGAACGAGGAAATGGATGATATTTGACCATAAAGAACAAGTGGTTGGAGTGTTTGTGCTGTTTTTCTCCTACATTTCCCATCCTTTTAATGTTATTTTTGAGTCTTTTACATTGATGTGCTACATTTAAAGGCTTTTGTAAGTCAGTTTAGTCTAGTCAGGCTGATTTACTCTCATTCAGGTCAAAACTGCATAGACAATAAGTCGGCGAATGTAGTAATGGTATATTATTAACTTTAAAGGGTTAGGAGCAAAGGTTAACTCACAGAATAAGACTCATTCACTCATTATAAAGCGTATTTAAAATAACGATGGAACAGCTAAAGGTTTTGCAAGGCAATATATGCAAGAAAATAATTTCTAAAGAGTCAGAATTATATATATATATATATATATATATATATATATATATATTGTATGTATTCAATTTATGTTGAAGTGCTTTCGGAGTAGATAAAAAGCTGAACAAAGAAATGTTTAAAAGAATGTATTTCAGTATTAGTGCCGGTGAATCAATAATGTCTTGCAACAAAACACCACAATATATTGCTTCATCGATTATTTTTTCCCACTCTCATGTTGATATTTGCACATTTCAGGACCATTGCTAAGACCAGAGCATTACACACAATAAAAGGCAGCGCAGGTTCAAACAATAGATGTTTTGACTGAAATGTCAACAATAAAAGGGTCCTTTGAGTGTTCACTGTATAGCAGTGAATTTTTTCCCCCACTGTGTTCACAAATTATACTGTCACCATCTTCCTTACAGGGAGTAACTCATTATATTAAGAGAGTTTTTGGAAATATACTTAATGACATGTTATGTCATGTAAGGGTAACTCAGTGCGACTATTCTAAAATGATACATCAATGAGGGAATTTAGGGAATGAGGGAAGCAATCTGTTTCTGTAACTTAAAGCCAGATTATGTTACTTTGTAAAGAATAAATATTACATTTAATGTGTTACTTATAAAATGTTGAGCTCATAAGCAATGAAAACTCCCTTTTCTCCACACTGGGTCTTCCTGCTACAGCCTTACTGAGTCTGGTATGACAGGTAATTTATAATGGCTAATGTTAGAAAACATTTGTTTGCATAACAATTTATCTGCAATAAATGAGTAAACTCCCTGGTGAGCAAAGAATGACGCATGATCTAAATTGCCACATTAGTTTTCTGTGTTTCTGATTTCCCTCCCTGCTTTTTCTCAGTAAATGTCTTTGTTAATGTACACCACTTATTTCCAGTTTTTCATTTATATGTATGAATTGAACTTTTACTGGACATTGATGGATACATAAGTATGCACGCACACACCTGCCTTCTGTTCAAACCACTGTATCCTTCAGGTCCCCCCCCCCCCCCCAATCCTGTTTGCCTCTAATTGAGCTGTGAGTCCAGCCCAGTCCAGGTGGAACCTATTTGAATTCCCTGTGGTCTTGACCACTGTGGTTGCCTGTGACACAGTCATTCCTCTCATTTCCAGACCATTTACAACATATTCTTGCCATCGGTAACATTCATCATTCAGTCATTATGCCACCTAGACACACCATAGTGATTTGTGGTCAAAAACAATAACACAAGACATGCAGGACCAGATGGAAGGGAGAATTAACATTGTAATCAAGTCTGTATTGAGTGCATGCAGCATGATACATAATGTTGAAAATGTGCATCACATTTGCCTAGCCAGGGATGCGCTGCAATTCATGTTTTAAGATTCTATTATATCATGTGCACTTGGCTCAGCATTAGATAATGATATTGAAATGCATGCGCCATTGGGATCAGTGTTATTGACATTGGAATTTGCTGGACCCCTGATTCAGAGGCTAGGCTGAAATTGCTGTTGCTGTTTGTTTGCGCGTGTGTGTGCGAGTGATTTTTTTCTTCTTCTCCCTTCTCAAATCTGGCAGTGAATTAAGTGTATATTGGAAAATTATGCAAATGTGGTTAGAGGGAAAACAAAATGCAAGGAAATTGAGACCTAAAAAAGTCAAATACAAATAAAAAAAAGAAAATAAATGGAGGCGTTTTCAGAGCAGATGCCCTTCAAACATGGCTGAGCCGAGTTCAGGCTCTGCTGAAAAATGATAGCAGTAATTAGAAAAATGGCCTGGTTCGGCTTTGTTTCACATGTAAAAGGGTGTGACCTCTATTGTGTTTCTTTGCATGTTTTGGAGCTCATGGTTACAGTGCTTCATGTGGTTTGCACTTGTCCTCTGACCATACTGTGTGTTGTCCAGTTTGAAAACAGAAAAGTGGTTAGTGTATACTTAATGTAGATAAAGCAGTGTTTTGAGTTGAGTTTGTGTTAACATGCTAATAGTGACAATACCCATGTTCACCATCACAGTGCATTGCATGTTACCAGTGTGTATAGCAAATGCCATTGCAATCATCCAATAGTTGTTGAGACATTTTACTCAAATTCACGAATGTGAACCCTAAGTCGAACTTGCCAAAGTCATTAGGATACATTGTCTGGAAACCATAAAGGTCTGCACACAATTGTGTGCCCATCTATCCAGTAGATGTGGACATATTTCACTGGAACACTTTTCTGGTGGAGCTAGATAAAAAGTAATGAGATCACATTATCACAAGTTATTAGGAATCATCCCGTGAACGTCATGGATATCTGGACCCGATTGCATGGCAAATCATCCAATCCAATAGTTAAAAAAAAAACTTCAGTTTGGACAAAAGTGGTGGATCGACAGACACGCAGACAGATAGACAGACATTGCCATTCCTAGAGCTGTGCCGCTAACATGGCTAAAAATGTTAAGACTATGGCAGTGAGGTCATATTTTTTCACCACATATCTATCATACCCATGACCCTGCCGATACTTCAACTTGTATCTTGGAAAATTGCTTTTGTCAGCATAATACATTGCCAATATACAGTATTGATGCCACTGTCTAAAAAGAAATCCATACGGGGCATGGGATTTATCTTTGAGGTCACTTTGTTTTAAATCTATGTATATATCATATCTTTCTTGGTAATTTTGACATGAAAATATGAGTGTTTTTGCCTTGAGCAATGATGCCGTTTAGCCCTCTGCAGTCATGTAATATGCTGCCTTAAGGTGAAGACACACTAACCAGACGGGCCAACCGTTGGCAGAAAAGGCATATACTCTATATTCTATTAAAATAGTTCACCGAAACATGTTTCTGAAAACATTTTAAGTGAGAAATAGGCCATGCAGTTGCTGAATCTGTCTTCATTTCGGATCGACAAAGGTCAGTTTAAAAGATTTTTGTCTGCCCGCTCGCCATTTTTGGCTAAGTCCGAACCGCCTTGTCTCGAACTGAACATGTCGGGTTGGCCAAAATGAAGGCCGACAGCTCCTCCGACGGACGACGGCACGGAACACACCGGACAGTCTCGATAATCGGCCTGGTGTGTCAGCGGCATTAGTGCTCACATCCAAAATCAAGCCTGGCCACAATATGACTTGCTGTTTGTGGGCACAGCATGCCAATTGGTCCTGGTAGGTGTTTAATGGCCAGCAGGTAAGGTTGTCATGGTAACCTGCCCACCTGAGCCACTATAGCAAGCATCACCAAATCGTGGACAGTTATCCGGACCCGGACCGAGTGACAGTTCTTTCTGGACCCCTTAACAATTTCTGATAAATGAATGAGAATAAATAATATCATGAGAATAGTACTAACTCCATTCAAGCCAAAACTACTCACATGACATACACATAGAAAGAATAAAAAAATAAAAGGGCTGTTCAAAGCTGTCTTTGTACTTTTTATTTATTTTATTCAGAAGACTCTGTCTTGTTTTCTTCTACTAGAAATGTAGGCCTTCGGTTCATTGTGATGGACTTATTTTATTTATAGTAAAGATAGCTAGTTGTTTTCCATACAAATGCCATACAAATTATACAGCACTTTAATTTTGCAGCTGGTAAAGAAAGGTAGAGATAATTTGAATTACCTTATGTACTGCAGGGTAGCTTAATCCATAATAATACATCGTCATTTATTAGTTGATTTATATTTTCTATTAATAACCTGAATCTGCTGGTAAAACTAATGTTGTCAAATAAATGTAGTGGATTAAGAAGTACAATATTGGCTTCCGAAATGTAGTGGAAGAAGAATATAGTAGAAGAAAACAGGAATACTCAAGTAAAGTACAAGTACCAAAAACATACTTCAGTAGATGTTACGTTCCACCAGTGTTGAAATGATAAAGAAATGTATATTGTTGATTTTCTGTGTTGGTTTCGCTCACTACAATTCATGACCTTCACATATCAGCTAATACATTTTCCTTTACATCATTGTCTGTCTGTTTTCTGTTTGTTTTTTTAAATCCTCTATGAATCCATTTCATCCATCCGTCCCATTATCTCACTGATTTCCCTGTCTCTCGCTCTGTCTTCCAACCCTCCTATCCTCCATCCCTCAATCTTTTACATTCCTCCCTTTCCCAATTTGTGATAATCCATCCCTCTCTCTTTCCTGTCCTGCCTATTACCCCGCCTCTTCCTCTTTTTCTTCCTTTGTCTGGAATCCATTTGTGCTGCATTAGGCAAGATATGGTGAGAGAGAAAGACAGGGAGGATAGAAAGAAGAAGGACTTGGAAAATGGATAGTGTCTGAGCTTTGCATTATAATGGAGAACTGTCTAAAGGCAGATTTGTCCAGCCTTTAAGCGATACATCTATCTGCATTTATTCACCCAACTCTACGTCTGCTCAGGCCTATGTGCTTTTATTACCCTCCCTTGTGGGAATGTGAACCATCCCTATTGTATGCTTGTATACTGTTAAATATTTGTAATGGTAATTTGTTTTTTGTTTTTTTTTTGCAGCTAGCTTTTTTTTATTGTGTGTGCCAGTAATTTCCTCTAATGGTTTGTGTTTCTATTGTCTTGTAGTTGGGAAGTGTTTTGTGTGTCAGGATGGGTTGCAATGCCTTTGTGCGCTTGGAAGGAAGGGAGGAGGGAAGGTCCCATTATTTAACCCAAGCCATCAGTCACACTCAACAAGCCTATCATATAGGACCATTCAGAGACTGTGCAGGCTAAAGTTAGCGCTATTATCTGCCTGTCACTGGCTAGCTGTGTTTGGGTCCCTTGTGGAAAACCAATTGTATGAGTGAATGCCTTGCTGCTCACGATGTCAAGCTCCAGGGATGCGCACAGTGCCTTAAAAGAGCCCTCTCCTTTTACCTTCAGTTTTTTACACCTTTCAACTTGCATTAGAAAGCATGGTTTTGACATTTGACCGCTCAATTTTAAACCATCAGCAAGGTTTGCAAGCCCAACCAAGTGGAAAAAACAATTTTTAACTCTAAAAGGAAAGGATCATCTCGATTTTAATGATCTCAGCTCATCTCCTAAGATGTCCGACTGAGTGCTCATCAATCAAACTGTATGCAGACGGTGTGCTTGATTAGTATTCATTTTATATGAGACACTTCATTTGCATGAACACACTGTCTGTCTCATAAAAATCACCAAGCCCTCCCCACTGGTTTGATAAGCATCTGGACATGAAACAGTTGAAAATCGGAGACGTGGTACTTAACCCGGCAACACAATCCCACTTCATTACATAGTGTTAATGGGAGGGCTTCAAGCAGGCGGGACTAGTAATATCATACTTAGTATGTACCTGTCAGATAACACTGAGGATCAAGTTTCACTTTGTTGCAAAAGCATTGTATGGAATGCACTGGATTAATAAAAATCATATTTGGTTTCCTTGGGTCAGGAAGTGACAGATGGAGAAATGCCCTGAGGTGGTGAAGTGCGTCAGTGTGATGGCTATGTCACCAGTTATGTTAGGGTTACAGAGATTAGAGTGCTGCATGGGAAGAGATCCATATCTTTCATAGGAACTATGCAGTTTGTTTAGCTTAATTTACCTTAACTGAACAGCTTTGGAGTCATTGGAATGGTTATATGACTTTTTTTTCGGGTTGAAGGGGTGGTCGTCTCGCTTCCACCTAGCGCCTGTGAGCGGAAAAACCAACCACCCTTGCAACTTTTGGCCGGCGAACCGCCGGCCTCATCATCAGGAAGTATCGAGTGGTATCAGGTCTCGCGATGTAAGAAATTGCTTTAGGCGCTGCACACATACAAGAACAAGGTAGCGATGGAGTTTTTCACACTATCATTATGGCTGAGCCAGCAAAAAAGAAGCAGAAAGCTAGGAAAGCATTGTTGGAGGAACAGAGAAAGAGGAAACGGCAGACTGACCGAGCGATGAGTCAACAGTTATATCTATTCCGAAGCTGTAGGGGGAGCTCTATAGAGAAACCTGCGAGAAAACGGCAAAGAAATCGCCAAAACGGCATAGTGCCTACATGTATAGTCACAGCTCACCTGAGAGTAAAATTAGGAATCATCTGAAGAGATTTTTTCCGACATGTCCAGTTACATTTCAGGTAATGCTTAGAAATGCGTATTGGCTTGAAATTAAAACCATCTGTATAACAATCATATCAACGAAGCTGGAACAATTAGTTGATTAATCGATTAGTCAGTTGACAGAAAAATAATCAACTTTGTTATGCCAATTTTTTGATAATCCGTTGTTCTAAAGTAAACTTCCAAACAAAAGTGCCAAACCTTCACATGTTCCAGCTTCTCAGTTGTCAGTATTTGCTGCTGTTGTGATTGTACATTCAAGAGTTGTGGGGTTTGGGTTGTTAGTTAGAAAGAAATAAGCAATTTGATGACCACTTGGGCTTTAGGAAAGTGTAATGGGAATATAGGCCAAATGATCTTGTTAAATAGCTACAAGTACGGCCAGGTAATATGATTATATACATTTTTTCCCCCTTTATCCACCTCTTTAATATCTGTGGTTGTATTGTCGGCAATGATACAAATATATAATAATAAGCAGGACTGCTTAATGACAATATTGGATTCACAGGATTTTCTCATTAGTGTGTTGAAATATCATAATTTAACAGGTATTTTATTCCCTGGTGTAAGAGAAAATATACATTTACATTTAGTTATTATTGTATTATATTGTGATATATATTTATAGTCAATTTTAAGATACATACCTGTATAGCATGGCAAAATAGTTTACCCATTTCGCCCACCCCTAGCAACAAATAAACAAGATGTTTTTTTGTAAATTGCAATACACTGTCACATGATGCTATGCCAGTTCATTACATGAGGAAATGGAAAAAGCATTTAAATTCATGCATTATAGTTAGCATTTCAGTGAAAACAGTTAAAGTACAAAAAAATAGTACTCCCAATAATCACCAGATCTTTATGACCTTTTCAGAATGGATTTTGCTTGTTCTTCTAGAGCCAGAGCAGTGCCTTCAGCAATCACAGTAGAGCTATGTAAACTGGTAGTTGTGTATTTAAATATGAAAAGTATATGTAAAAAGCATGAAAAACAAGTGGCATACTGTACTTCACTTCTGGTGAACTCTCTTTCACTCAGGAGTTAGAGAAAAGAAAGAAAAGGCAACCAGAGACAATTTACAGCAAGAAGGCTTATATAAAATATATGAACTGGCCCTCAACAGTTTCCCATGAGATAAATAACACTATGGTGGTGACAGGTACTGCACCAAATGCCTACATATGCATGCATACAAATGATAGTCTTAATTTGTATCCATATATAATTAAATTTAGTTTTCCAGCTTTCCCTCCTGAGAAATGTTTATTTCAGGTGGTGTCATTGATAAAGCACAGTCACACAGCATGCCTAATTTCAACATAACACATTTGAATCTCACCCAATTCGAGGAGCACAGGAGTGTTATCAATATCAAGATAGCGGGATGCTTTTAGTAGTAAACAAGCGGAGCCAAACATCTTCCCTTGTAGCTTTTTAACGCTGAAATCATGAACAAACACCTTTACAAATAGGTGATTTTGTCATTTGCAATATCACCACACCGGAATAATGACTGCATATTCACGTGTGAGATATATTGTCTTTGTCACTTTTAGTCTCAGTTTCTCCCAATCTCCTTAAATGCAGCCTTCACTTAGGATCCAATTTACATCGAGCTAATTCCATTCCAGGTTCCATTTCCCTCCATTTGTCTTTTTCTCCAAGTCACGTCATTGCTGCGAGACAACATGTCCCGTCTCCCCCCCCCTCAACTATTGCTGTTACTATATCATCCGTTTTGCTTTAACTTCATAGCAAAGTCAATTCATTAAATCTGTCAGGTTTCATCTGCGCCCCTTTGGCGCACACACAAAATAACAAAAACAAATACATCACTGATTAGAAAAAAGTTGTTCTGCAGGAAACAGCGAGTCATGAAGTCATGTAAAAGTCCCCTTCATGTGACTGAGAACACAGCTGCGTTCGTGCAGGTCCTGCTAAATGTTGGCCAACTTATCTAAGGGAGTTATCCTAAATCCCCCTCAGAGTAAGTACCCTTGAAACGTCAGCACCATAATGTATCATAAGGTTCCTTTTGGAATACAAGATGAGTTGGCAATGCCGGACTACTCTTTCTTTCTAGTCTTTCTTTCTTTCTTTCTTCTTCTTCTTCTTCTTCTCCCCCCCCCCTCTCTCTCTCTCTCTCTCTCTCTCTCTCTCTCTCTCTCTCTCTCTCTCTCTCTTTTGCATTGAACTGGGTCCAAGCTCCTCTCATAAATATGTATTTTATAATGTGTTTTTTTGCCGATTGATAGCAGTTCCTGTACCTAAGCCCACACAGTTTTTTTCAGAGCAAATTAATGACTGTGATAGTGAAGTGTTTTTCATTTTATGTGATAATTTCTAAGTAACACCTTGTGCTGTTAGATATGGCGCATAGAGTCTCACTTACAAACACACACACACACACACACACACACACACACACACACACACACACACACACACACACACACACACACACACACGCCTGCACATGGTGATAACACATGGAGCTACAAATTCTCATTGTCTTCTGCTATAGAAACAGCCACTACACTATTCTGCTACTTGCTACCTGCATTTATTTTGACACTTTGGGTGAAAACCTGCCAAAAAAAAAGCCATATGCCAACAATCATTTGGAAAACAGGGATATATTGTCTTGTTTTGAAATATATTTTCAACATGTTGTTATGCTTGATTTTGAGTCTGTATTTTCAATTTAGAAATTGTCCTACAGCATAGACTTCAGGTCCAATTTGCCACATGGACAGTGTATTTGAATGTGTTTATTCCTGCAATAATAAAATAAAAGTCACAGCATCTGATTTGATGTCATATTTAATTTAGCTCTCCTGCAGCTGTCAGAGCATTTTGATGAAAGTGCTGTTTACTCACAAGGATTTTACTTTGCTCAAACACACTCTTTCACATAGCTATTTAAATGTCTTAAATACCTGCCATCATATATATATATATATATATATATATATATATATATATATATATATATATATACACACACACACACACACACACAAGGAATGAAGTCAACAATACAGTAGATGTGGTTTAGGCGAGTCATGTACGCTCTAGTTTTATTCACTCAGGGCCTTCTGCCAATACTTTGCTGATGTGCACACCAACCTTTAACCACCTAATATTGCCCAAATGGTCTGTTTATGCAGAGATCCGTGATAGGCTTGCTGCCCTTCTCTTAAACCTATTAATATCTGCTCAAGGAAATCGGATTGCTCTAATCTAGGATTTTTTGAATGGGTTAAGAGTTGGATGGATTAAGAGTTGGATTTTAAGATGGGGAAATGTCACTGTGACATAGGAAGCACAACTCCATGCAGGGATGGACGTGGACAATCTAATAAAAAGGATAGAGGTGTATTTAAAATTCACTGTTGGTATAATTTGAGATTTTGATGTCAATCAGCTTCCCCAGTCACAGTGCCTTGTCCTTTGATGCAGTGCTCACGTTTTGACCTTTTGTAACCAGATTTTCTGCCATCCCACAATGGAATTAACTCCCCGTAATATTAAAATGCAGTATGGGATGCCTAATGTGCCAAGGATAATGCTTGTGTAGAGGATGGCGGCATTGTGTGTGCACTCTTTGGCTTGCGTCATTTTGCAGAGATTACATTTCTTCAGGAGATCATGGTTGATAGTGGATAATGGAGGGGTTTGGATTGCCTAATCATTAAAGCTGACTTAACCTTAATAGTTTGATAAGGATAATCCTGAGAATCTCATCAGAACGTAGATGAAACATTTTTTTATCCCGATCTAACAATGTTTTCTATATTCATACTTCACTTATTCACTCATGGGATGTGGAGTTGCAAATTTTCACACATCATTTTGTGAACATTGACACATCCTAAGTGTCAAACTCACAGCAGTCACAAGCCAACACTATATAAATCAAACTAGCAATCGCTCTGCAATGACTTCACTCAGTTTTAGCAGTTCACCGATGACGGCACTCCCATGATCTCAGAGCAGATGAAGGGTAGCTTTGAGTTGGTCTGGTAAGTCATTTTTGTTGACTAGAATTTTGGAGCGAAGCCTGCGAGCACAGTAGTTGTTTCTTAAGCCGTGCAAATACATTTGAAGGTGCCACAAGCTCAAGCTGTGAAGTTATAGCTCATGCCCACAGGAAATAGAAAACACCGCCACGTTTCTTATGTCAATTACCATCAGGCCTTGCAAGAATAGACATAAGGTCTGGAGTATGCAAAGACGTATCCTCCATACACACACATAGCTATCCTCCAAA
Source organism: Gymnocephalus cernua (assembly GCA_023631565.1). Taxonomy (NCBI): domain Eukaryota; kingdom Metazoa; phylum Chordata; class Actinopteri; order Perciformes; family Percidae; genus Gymnocephalus; species Gymnocephalus cernua. Next base: position 13,283,626 of record CM042445.1, read on the forward strand.
GCCTAACGCAGCATGTGATTCATCTCTTTACTTGTTGTTTCTCTGTGGGAGTGATTTACTGGTAAGGTGGGGGAGTTAACACATTGATGAGCAAACAACAACAGAATATCATTTGTGGTATTTTGTGGTTTGCAACGCCTAAGTGTTTACTGTAGTTGATAACACCAGATATGAGTTCAGCTGACTGGAGATTGAGCAACTTGCACCGTGTCACTTGCTGACAACTTGAAACTCACGATGCCATAAGGACTGCGCGCAAGGAGGATAAAGCCATGGTGCATCCATCTGTTGTGTTTGTTACTCATTAATTTAAATTCTTCTTTTCAGCTAACATGTATGTTTATTTTTTTCATTTTTTTGTAACAGATTTTGGACGGCATCCGGCACCAGAACAACACGACTTGTGATTTTGTGGGAATTGTGGCGCAGTGGAGGGAGCTGTGCCATAAAGAAAGCACCTGATTCGGGCATTTGCCAGCAGAAGACTGAACTCAACTGGGACCTTCAGCAGCGGGCGGTAAGAGGAGGAGGCCATGTGGACCGCACGCCTGCTAGTCCTTGCCAGCCTCTTCGCACCAGCCGCTCTGGGTGAGTTTCTCATTCATTAGAGCTTGTGTGTGTTTGTCTGTGGACGTGTCTATGTGGACCAGATGTGGGCACAAAACATACCTCTTGCATTTTGTTACTGGCATGATTTGAAGCCGTATCAGAATGTCATCCTTTTGCTATTTAAGCGATACATTCTGTCAGGCGACTGCGACAGCCAACTGTCTGTCTCTTTTTCGCCGTCTATCGAGCGGCTCTCGCTAATTAGCAGTTTTTTTACTCCTTTAACTCCCAGCAACTTTTTTTTTCTACACTGTTCTTATTTGCACTCGCTTGACTGTTCCTTTCTCTGATTTTCTACTATCTATTTTTAGATCTGTCCCTCTTTCTCCCATCTCAGTCTACTGCTCTCTTGGCAATAGGAAATGAACTGAAATTACTTTCAAAGAATCATTAACACTGCCTTGGCTGTGTGGCGCATGTTTAGTATAGCGGCAGTTGCAGGAGGAGGAAAAAAAAAAGTATTTTATCATTTCACGCATTAAGATCTTAAGATGAAGTTGCAAGGATCCTCTTTTCCCACCTCTCAATAAACGGAAACGCCGTAGTTTTTGCAGAGTTTCCCTTTGGCCTTCTGTGAATTGTTTCAGAGGCAAACTAAATGAAGTAATTTAAATTCAGATTAAAAGAAAGAGAGAGATGTGTGTGTGTGTGTGTGTGTGTGTGTGTGTGTGTGTGTGTGTGTGTGTGTGTGTGTGTGTGTGTGTGTGTGTGTGTGTGTGTGTGTGTCTGCGTGATGGTTGGTCACAATCAACTAGATGTAGGGAGTGTTGGGAGTGGGGCAATAGCCCATAACAATGTTAATTTGATATGGCTCAAACCATTAATGGGAGATTTGAAGCTAATTGAATTGTTTTTGTCCTGCGATATCTACGCCGGGCGGAGGCAACTGGGTTCAACATCCAGTGCTAATGAAAGCATCGTTAGTTTTGTCTTAATGCTCAAAAGGAAGAGTTCAGGCGACAGCAATATGTCATGCATTTCTCCTTAGAGAGCTCCATTGACCAGAGGAGGAAACATTATGAGGCAGCGAGCCAGCCTAAAACCCACTAAGAAAGACCACGAGGACTACACTGTAGGTTGCAGTTTTTAAAGTTGAACTGAAATTTATTTTAATAAGATGATTGATTTGATCACTTTTTAATTAACCACAAAAAAATGCTTACTTATTTTTGCAGTGATAGCACCCACAACATTAGTGTTATCAAGAGGTCTTCATTTTTGGTTCCAACTGACGATGTAGGTACACAGACAGTTACCATTTTTTATCTGTCGCTTAGTCCCATCTGTGATTTGAGCAATCCCAACATTACATCGTGCTTCAGTACGTTAACGTCATGCTGTGATTGAAATCCTGGAGTAACATACAGATTGCTGAGGTCACTAGGCTACCCGTTGTGAGTTTTAACAATCTGGTCAACACTAATTCTCCCCCAAAACACCTGTTGGTGTGCATTTCTACCATGTTTTTATTCAAAATAATGTCATTTCCCCCCATTTTTGTCTCCAGTTCTGCTTCTTCTTGTCAACATTGTGTTTTTGGCAGGTTTTTAATACTATTTTAACTATGACGTCTTAGTACAATTCATCCTGAGAAATTACAGATATATACTATCATAACATACAACTGCATATCGTAGTTTTTTCTGGAACCCTCAACTTTAACTTCAATGCACCAACTGTACAGTATACACTGTTGGAAGTGACACAGGCAAGCATATCCATGCACAAAGAACCATATAGTAGAAGGCCTGTGCGCGTTCAGTGTTATTACTCCTTATTGTTTATACCTCTTGACCTTGTACTTGATTAGCATTGACTCTTAAGGGCTCATCTACAACAGATCACACAGCGTGTAAACAGCTCCCGTCCTATCCATGTGAATCTTTAGTCCGTCGGCTGCGTTTTAGCTGCACCTTTAGACATTTTTGAAGAGGTGTGCACTGACTTCTAACTAGAAATCTTGTGTCCACAACACCATTGGAACGAAAAGCTCGTCTTGGTATTAAAGAGATTCATATCGATGGTCCATTGGCTGGATAAACACTAACTGTAGGACAGTCAGCCTCACCCAATTAGAAAGTGTCATGGGGGATGGATGTGAGATGATATAAAAAAAAAAGACGGGCGTCTGACAAATGCGTCTGAAACGTGTCCGCCGTAGACATTCTGTGACAGCCAGTTTATTTAAAGGAAGTAAGTTGTGTTTTTGCATGTTTTAGCCCATTTACCACACAGTTTTCTGGATTGGTCACAGTATTTTCCTACCTTCCAGGCCGCCATTGCTTTTAGTCGATGTCAGTATGGTGTGAAAGGGTATGACAAAGCTGTCTAAACCATTTGGAAAAATGATCAGCAGCAATGCATGCAATGATTGTCACAAATGGGCTGAAACGTTCAAAAAACACCTGCACAGTTCTTCACATCAATCATTCTGCTTTGCTACTCATACCACAACGATCAATCAATCATTGATCCCATAGGAATAGGCCACATCCAACTGACACCGTCTAGTATCTATGGTTTTTGTAATGCCCTAAAGGAACCACATTTGAGCATTTCAGGCTTGTTTGAACACCAGATTAAGTGGTTGACATCCCAAGTAAATAATTTGGCAGTTTTACTAAGAAAAAGTAATCATTTAACACCCAACCCTGATGCTATAAGCAGACACGGCCAGATGTTGCCAGTAAATTGTTCTGCAGCTGGGGAAGCGTTAGTGGGAATAGTCACCACAATGTCATTGTGCATGTTGCTCCCTGAGAGTGTTGGAAATGTGTACTCCAGGGTATACTGGCCTACTTTGGGATCTACAGTCCCTTTTGTCTATATACAATCAGGCAAAGGCATGCACACACGTGCACGGATGAATGGAATCGAACACAGGAAATAGCACTTTATCTGCTCATACCGTGTTAGCTAAGAGCCTGCTATTGAAGCTGCGCAGTGTCCTGCCCTTGCTTGTCTTTATTTGTATGTCAACACGTACCCAACTGTCTGACACTTTACACTTGTCTGAGGAAAATGAGGAATATTTCTGGACAAGCGTGATAAGCCTGTTTGGGTGGCGTTATTTGTCTTTGTGTGTGTGTGTGTGTGTGTGTGTGTGTGGTGGGCAAGTACTGTATAGCTAGAAAGTCTTGCAAGATTAATAAAAAGTTCTATCACAGATGCTGTCATTGTTTCGGTAACAGTGAATAACAATGAAAAAGCAATGTCCCAAACACTCTGGCCATGCCTGAGCAGTACATTAATCATGCGTTTCTGTGCACGTAAAATGCTCCAGGAACGATTTTATATTCATTCCACTTAATACCACCCCATGGAATCGGAGATATAGCGCTTTAATGGATGGTGGCTGGTGGACCAATCCAAGAGATGAAAGCATGAAGTCTGACACATATTTTTCATGGTCAGATCCTAGTGCATACATCAAGCCTGGAAGCAGATATCGCCTTGCCGGGGGGGGTATAGGTATGTAATGAGGGATGGATGAGACAGCGAGGCAGATCTGTTCTAGGGCAGAGGCAGATCTATTTAGCATATGTGTGTATTTGTAGGTTTTTGTAGCTCTCAGAACAATGTCAGGTCATTGGCAATTCTGCAAAAGGGGCTAAGAAAGAGTCGTAAAAATGAAGGTAATGTCCATCTTGCTTTTGTCTTTCCCTTTCTTATATTCATATAACCCTGCACTCACCTGCAGAGCTTACAAAAAGTTGAGTCCAAGCCAACATACACCTTACAAACACCCTCTGTTGCTCACATTGAGGCATAGGCATCAATATGCTAAGATAGCATTATCTATATCGATGACGTTCCACTTCCAGGATTGCTTCGGTGCTGCAGAAAATTCCGCCGGATGCATGTCTTTTCACCGATGTCCGTTTCCTTCCGCTTTCTTTGTGTTGGAATTTTAAACTCCAGTGGATTTATGAGGACTATGGTTAACTGCCGCTTAGATCTCTGCAGGGTAAATCCAGACAGCTAGCTAGACTATCTGTCCAATCTGAGTTTTCTCAAACTACTTTTGAACGTACACATTCCACCAAAACAAGTTCCTTCCTGAGGCTATTTTTCAGCGGCTCCGTGAGGAGTTTAGCGCCACCCATGAAGACTGTGATTGGATTAAATGAATGCCAATAATCCAGAGCACGTTTTTCTCCCATGTAATGCTGTGTGGACTAGCCAGACCTTCCTCCGCAGCGTGTGGAGGATGGTCTGGCAAAGCGAGACTAAGCATTATGTAACCAAACATGGGCATTAAACTTCAACGTCAGTCTCACTGTTCCCGTACGGATCCACTTAATTAATCTCCTTGTGCCAGGGCACTGACTCCATCCGCCTAGTCATCCCTGGATTTGCCTAATTTGCTTAATTAATTAAACAAATGATTTAGTTGAGCTCATATTTCAAAGCGGGATAAAGTTCTTTGTAGAGCCCACTGAGGCATGGACTGTTTTGTTGTGACTGAGATGCTTCTTGAAGCATTGAAAATAAGTGGGCTTTGGAGTGGGTGGATGTCAATCATTAATTTGCAGCGGCATAATGTACAGTTCAGGCAGATAGAGTACTTGAGTGCAGGGGTAAATTATATATGCATTTAAATGTGATATTAGATTAAAAACATAATTTCAGCATGTTGATGTGCTCTTTTGTGCAGGTAGTGTTTGGCATGATCACCATTTTAGGCTAGCGTGTTAACATGCTTACATTTGTGAAATAGCCCAGCTGAGGCTGTACTTGGAACTGAACATTTGAAAAAGTCTTACTTCCAGCCTCGTTTGTGTGTTTGTCTTGTTAGAGGCCAGTGCTAGCTGTGTAAGATAGTATGCCTTATTCACACTGGATAAGGCGTTTGGAAATGCTTACAACATGCCTGAAACTGGAGCTCGGAATGTAGAATGTACTGCACATACTGGGACAATAAAGGTCAAGGCAAGGCCACAAAAGTACTAAACGGGCGCAGGCAGGAAAACATCAGCTTGTGCCCGTTGACATCATAGAACATCCTCGGACACTGCACTTGATCTGTGCCGGCATGAAAATATAGCACCATATAGTATGTGATGATAAATATAATTCAGTTTAGTCTAAAGTATAGGCATTATTAGACAACACTGCAGGAGAGATCTGACTTTGAGATAGTTTTGAATAATTTAGTTTCTTGAGTTTCACATAGAAGTTTGATTACTTTGAAAACATTTTAGATGAGATTTTTTGAAAATGCCTTGGGTTTAATGCTTTAACGGATTTTCTTTTATTTGCAACTCTTTTTCCTGGAAATGGATTATGCTTGTCCTATAAGCTACACAAGGCTTCCTGAAAATAGATAATAGTTAAATTACTTAGTTTTTATGTCTACCCTTAGGGTGGCCTTTACAGCTGTCATTTGGATACAGGCTTCTTTTTTTTATAGCTTCTTTCTGAACCAATTCTTCTTTTTCTTTTTGTATTGCAGTTTTAGTGGGTCTTGCTTTGTCAGGACATGTGGCCTTATTTAAATTGAATTGTAAGATTTGAATTTAAAGTACATGTGGGTGTAAAATCCTTTTTTTCTTTGTAGTATTTAGTTCCAGTTCTCACTTTCATGTTATCCCTAGTAACACTTTGTGTGGCATTTGGCATTGCTTGCAGAACTCCCCTTTTCTTTTTATGCTCTTCTGTAATGAGTGAAAAATCAATACCTGCTTGATATGGGGAATAAAAGAATGGCCTTTGCTGCCCATGGCAACAGTAGTGACTGCTTGACATTGCCAAATTGCTGTCAGAAGTTGCAACCTAAGAGGAAAGAATGACAGCAACATTAAGAATGGCAGGGTGGGGTTAAATACCTCTGCATGTTTTATAGGTGTCCGTACTGGGACCTCTGTATATCTTCCCAATAAATGAATTGGACTCCCCATTCATTCAGCCCGGTTGCACAGGCATAATTTGATGCCATTTAAAGTGGACTTGCAGCTGGCCGAATGGTGTTTAATGAGGACAGATATTGACAGCAAGGTCAAGTGGCAGTGGATGTTAGTTTACATTAGGCTGCATAATGTGCGTGTGCACGTAGTGCACGTGTCCGTGGTGTCTGTCGGAGTGGAGAGAGCATTGCTGAGTAACCTCGCAGACCAGCTCACAGGGCAAAAATGGTGGGCGTGAAATACCACAGGGTTTCCCACACTGCTTAACAGCAGGGGTCAGGCAGTAATTTGGGGTGTGGGCGGAATGTGAGGAGCAGGAAGGGCAAACAGACACCACGCAGAGACACAATGCAGCGACCTATGCTTCACTCCGTTTATGAAATTAATTACTTTTTCCTTCCCTACTGTGAAATCAATACGAGCAGCATATGCTTTTTATCCCTGGCCTGTAAAATAAATCCAACGCGTCCACTTACAGTACATGTTTGCGCATTTGACATATTTGCATTGTGGTGACACATAGACAGATAGTCGGTGCTGTTGAAGACGGGGCAGATGATTACATGTTGCAATGTAAGACAGTACAGTGCTGTACATATGCAAATGTATCAGCTTTGTAAAGCTTTCACAATCATAAGTGAGGGTGTGACAGTGTGTGAGTGAAGCACAGTGAGACTGTCGCGCCCCCACCCCCACCCCACCCCACCCACATGATGAATTGTTGCAGCAGCAGCACATGATTACGATACATGCCTTGAGGCCATACTATATGCATATTTGCTAATTATTTAGATTAGCATCTCCCCTTTTATAAATCACATGTTGCTAATGGCATGCATTGATTTTTTTATGTTTGTGTGTGTGCGTGGGGGGGATCTATCTATTAGGGCTATGTATGTCTACATGTCAGAAGATTCTATATACTGTATATCTATGTTCATAGTCCAGGATCGCAGACACAACTGTAACAATGTGATATACCGCAATCCAAAGCCTATTTGATCCAGTTTGATTTAGCTGCCATTAGGATTGGATGTTTTTACTTTTTTGATAATAAAACGTCAAGCTATTCCTTTAAGATACAATTGCGTGTCATTATGACTGCTAATGCAATGTAAATACTTCAGACAGCACTGTACATGGTGGTCTGGTATTTCTTTCAGAGTTGATAAGTATGACACGTGCTACAGGCAAAGGAGTGCAGAGAAGAGAGTTACTTGGAAAGATTAGCCTTATCAACATTTCTTCTGAATGTCACACAGACTTTGGGTCAGAGATGTGGTTGTGTAGTGATGTAGCCAAATATTGACTATTGTATCATTTTTATTAATAATAATAATGATTAATACTTACACGCCTACTACCTATTTCTCTAGCCATCTAGCTATCTAGCACTATCTGTGTCTGTCCGTCTTTCACATTAGTGAGGCTATTGATGAAGTTGTAGTGTTTTTGGCGTTGTTCGGTGACATTGAGACATGCAGATCTTATTTCAAGGGAAGCTGCCTACTTCAGCTTATGTAACATGTTGCCTAATGGCCACATGGCAGCAAAATTGCTTTTCCGGTAGCCCCAGATGAAATACACTGGCACTTTCTGTTGATGAAAAAGTCCACATAATGGCACCCTGTCACCAGAACAAGAAAGCAAAGGCTCAAATGGAGACCACATTCTTTAAATAATTAACAGTACAATGAGAGCACCTAAACAGCTGGTTCTCTGATTTCATTTGCACATTGTCAGTCAATTTTGATTATAGTCTTGTATTATTTGATGCATGAGGCATTGTCGCTGTTATTGAATAATTCAGGGAGCAATTGGGGTCATTAGAGAATGGCAGAGAAAAATACAGGTGCTTAGTACAACTCAGAGGACGGGTTGAAACGATGCCACCTGTATTTCATCAACAAAGGCAATCATTGAAAAGTAAAATGATTAATTAGTTATTGTTCCTTTTGATCTCTCTTTCTTTTTCTCATGCAGCTCTTGAGCTATCAGGGTGAATTTCAATGTATGCATACACAAACAAAGAATACTGAAGATCACCACAGACGCAGCATAAACCAATTTGGGGCAAGACGGTGTGTGAACGTGCGCCTTCTTCCCTCAGCTTCGACATTGAATAAACCAAGCATGCACAGTAACTGGTGATTTTGGCTCAGCGAATCAATATGAAGTATTGTAAAGTCTGAATTTGGAGCAAAGGAGTGGTTAGGGATCAAATGATTCTGTGGCACAGATTAGCCCATGAGACTTTGAGGATAAGTGAGAGAGGGAGCAAGCAATAGAGAGCCAGTGGTGGGGGAGGTGGGGCGATACTGGAGATGGCCTTCAATATGGCCCAGTGGCCTTGTAGGGGAATTCAATACAGCCATTGACAAAAGAAGGCTTCCATTGTGGAGGAGCCAGCCTCCTTTGGGAAGCTGTTCCATTTCCTTATTAATTGTGCTCTCATTAAAATAAAAGGAAGGATAGAGGGGAATGGATAGCGCGGGAGTAATGGTAGCTCTTCAGCGTGGCCTCCTTGTTTGGAAGGATGCCAGGGTCAAGTAGTTTACAGTTCTAGTGCTTTACACGGGATGGAAAATGCACCGTAGTTTATGTATTTTATGTACTGCATGCACAGCACACACAGACGTGCACACACTCCCTCCCTTTATCTACCTTCTCTCAGGCCTTCCCAAGTTGGAACACAAATCTTCCTCTGCAGATGTACTGTATCTAAACTGTGGGGGTCACTGCTTGGCCTCTGTCTCACGCTGCAGCTGTCAGACGTGGGAGGAGTCAACAGTTTAGGCCCCATGGATCACTGATATCCTAACCAAACATACTCCCTAAACCATACTCCCTTGACCCTCTGCTTAAAGGATCATTCTGTTTTATTACAACTTGGGTCATGTTTTGGTAATTTCTGCCATCAGTCATCGGTTCTGATGACATTATATTCACCAGAGTAATTGCTGAGATTACGGAAACAAGTCACACAGGGCAAGAAAACATACACAGTGGAAAACATGTGCACGGAAGGTCAAAGTTGAACCAAGAAGTCTGTACACAGTGATGGATGTTTACAACCGACAGTTTGGGTCATCATTTTAACAGTTTTTTTTCTCTTCCAAATAAGATTGGCTCACCTGGCAGTTTGTTTAAAATCTGTATGATCCTCTGACCTCTCGGTGCCATTGGACTTCTGTTTCGCAATGTTGCCACGTTGTTTCTTGATTTTCAACACTGAATTCAGTGAATTTAGAAAATTAAAAATAAGATCCAAGTTATAATAAACTGGAATTTTCCTTTAAGGTCCTGAACTGCTTAAGGGAGTGCAGAGACTGACCAGATAGATGTTTGTGTGTCCTGCATCACTAGATCACAACAACAACCACGATTATCAAGTGGCAAATCTTAACGTACAGATCCATAAATTCCAAATATTTCAAAAGATTCTACAGTATTTTCAGAACAGAAATGTCCTGTCATTCTATGAGAGATATAGGTTATTCTAACTTAGTAAATCTTAGCAAAACATTTAAACACTAAATTACATTTTTTATAGTTGGTTCTGTTTTGTAAATGTTCTTTAATTTGAATGTAACGCTCATGTCTTATTCCAGATATTGGCTTTCTATTGTTCCTTATGAACCAATCTACAATGCTCAATCAGCAGCTAATTAAATATAAATATTAATAAATGTAATTGTTCAATATGACCCTATTAAATTTTTTCCCACTGCGGTCTTTGGTGTTCTTCTCTTATATGCTCTGTGATCTCTGTGATTTCCTCCCCCTACCCCCCGTCAGTACCATAATGAGGATGTCTTTTTTTTTTAAGGGAGGTGGGGGTTAAGGGCAGGAGCCATAACTTTTACAGACATCCCCCTGTGCATAAGACCCTACAAAAGACCAATTGTGTCAGATGGGAAAAATTGCAGGTGCACATTCCCCAGTGGTGCACTCCCTCTTGCCTCCCACTCTCCGCACACATTTAAAGGCTTGCAAGCACGCACACACATGCCGCCTCCGTGATCTCTGCCTCTCATTTGGTTGCGGGAGGAGGAGGAGGAGGACAGGGTTAGAAGGAGATCCTTTTTCACTGTGATAATGCTCTTCTTTCTCTGCCACAAGATGAACTGAGAAAGGGTTGAAACTGGAGAGGCAGAGTGAGCGATGCCATTCCACAGCAAGCAACGGCATCAAACAAAATGGCATGTCATTTTTATAGGCCCACTGCAGATGTTTCTCAGCTGCATGTTAGCCCTGTGCATAATACAATGGTGGGTATTTTGTATTGGGGTCATGGCGAGGATCACATGGGCCATCCTTTAACTAGGAGGTGTGGATTTAACCCATAGGGCCCATTTGACACACATTTTCATGTTATAAATTAATAAACATGGAGTGCATTATACACAACTTTAAAATGCATGTTCAAGTTAAGAGGTGCTCCTTATAGCTTCACATATTGCCTCATAAGTATCAACGGTTTGTATTTTCATTGTTGCAGTGCAAAGAACTGCTAATGCAAAATTACTTTTTCATGACTGATTAGCCAACATGTCTGCAGCTAACTCGATGACCTCCATGGCACCATTGCACTTCCTGTTTACATAACCTGAAGTAGTGGTTCCCAACCGTTTTACGACATGCCCCTTCAAAATGAAGCAATGCGACCCCTTGTGACACACATTCGAACACAAGGGCAGAGCTGCAGAGAATGACGCCCTAAGCTAAGCTAAACGCTAAAAGTCGCTGATTTTCAACCCTTCTGACGCAAGTCATCCAGCAGTGTTTTACTTGCGGTTAAACGCAGATCTCGGGGTACTGGTGCCGTTCTTCAGCAGCTGGTTGAAAATCTGCAGACTTTCTTACCAGTTACCAGCTAGTGCTAGCTAGCTAGCTCGGTTGGCAGAATGCTAAACAAGACATTTCTAATCGACCAAAGTGTTAAGATGAAGATGAAAACATGGATAACACCCAAAAACTAGTTCATGGCTATTTTAATGTACACAGTGCCTATGTCTATTTTAAAATAAATGTAATTTACAAAATGAACATCATGCTGTATTGAAGAAGACTTGAAACTAGCGATTAACGCCATAGGAAAATGTTTATTGAGGTGATAAATCAAGGCAGAAGTAGGGTCATTTTCACTTAGACTTCTATAGAATCTAACTTCTTTTTGGAGTGGATTAGGTAGAATATATGATTAAGACACTTGAGGCTCCGTTGCCACTTGATTCAAACAGGTGAACCCGGAATAAATCAAACAATTATGGCTTTATGTCCATGGAACTCTTTGTAGGCTACAATGTTCTGACTAGCAGATAAGAAAACAAGCAATTCAACTTTTTCTGTTGCTGTATCTTTGAGCAAACCTTTGAACAACCTAGTAGATGAAGATGATTTGACTCTGACGTTTTTAAGAAGAACTTGCAACCATGTGCGGCAGGCTTAAACTAAGATATGCAGCCACTGAAGCTTCTCAGTAACAGGTTTGCCAAATAAAGCAGTTGTTTCTTAAGGTGCAAGGCTGTCTCAATTGTATCATGCGTTACAGCTCTACACCTGCTTGCGTGAAACCATGTGTGGCATGTTTGGCTTAAAATCTGGCATTCCCTCCTATTTCCTGCTTTTTATGCACGTTGTCGGATTCCAATATGCCACATGTTTAAAGTTGCGGCCAGATGATTTGATGTGTGAGCACCACGTACATGTTGCTTCATACATATTCAGTGCTCATTATCTTTCGCACACTAACCCATTGTCTGATACCTGTCACGTTGAATGCAGAAGAAAAGACGATCAAAGGAGATCATCTTAACTGTGTGTCTCAGATGTAGCGTAGCCACCCAGGCTAATTTCAGCAGCACTGCCTTGATTGCATGTGGAATGAGATTACTTCTCACTCTGTGGGTGGTTTAGAAATCTCTTTTTCCACATTTACCTCCATATCCAACACTAGGTTTTTGCCTCTAACACCTTTTTATGCCTCCGCGCTGGCGACAGCTGTGGCAGGAGGCATTATGGTTTTCGGGTTGTACGTGCCATTTTTGCATACATATCTCAGGACCCCCAGGAGGGAATTTCTTCAAATTTCCACAAACATCCACTTGGGCATAAGGACGAACTGATTAGATTTTGGAGGTCAAAGGTCAAGGTCCCTGTGACCTCACAACATGCGTTTTTGGGAATAATTTAAGATTTCATATGCCAATTATGACATTTCACACAAATGTCCACCACAGTAAAATGATGAAGTGATGACTTGTTATATCCAAAACGTCAAAGGTCAACTTCTCTGTGATATCATGATGTTCTGCAAAAAAGCTTTTCTCGCAATATTCAGGAACAGAAGGTGAGACATTTGGTCAGAATCGGCGACACTAATCTAGAAATTGGTGATTGTGTATATGTTTAGCGCTGCTGGGTTGAAGTTTGTAAAGCATCCACATTTTGCCAAAAGAAAAAAAAATAACAATACACTTAATATGTTTAAATAAATTGCTTTTAAGTATTCACTACAAATATTAAAGGAGTCTTCACAGACATTGATGCAAACTGGTTGATGGAGGCATACAACCGTAAGGCGGTAATTCTAGTTTTTCACCTGTTTTCTTCTCCTGACAACCTTGTATCTCACTTTGCCCCTGTGACTTTTCCTTTATTCACAAATCCAACTTTGCAACAGTGTCACTCACACACACACACACACACACACACACACACACACACACACACACACACACACACACACACACACACACACACACACACACGCACACACGTACACCTTTTCTTCAACTTCTTGAGTGGGGGAATGCCAATGCTAAGCATTTAGTTCTGCTACTACAAGCTCGCACAATTAGCTGAAAGAGACCTCCTAGAAATGTACAGTAGTGAGCCACTGAAATGGCCTAGGAGGTGGCTTGTACTATAGTACAGGCTGGGACACTGGGAGTGGATTGGCATACGATTGAATCAGTGGTGCACCTTGCCGGTAATGTTGTAGCTCAGGGAGGAAGGAGTTGCAGTGCAAGCAGGGGGCCTGATTTAAAAATTGTCATCCTTGAACGATGTTACGCAGAGGTGTATACGGCAGATAGCAATACACCCAAGGGAAACCCCCCCCCCCCCCCCCCCCCCCCCCCCGACCCAATGCATAATGTATTAAAATAGGCAAATGCACATACAAACACACATGTAAGAATGAACAAACCACAGGGGAGGTAACAAAAGAAGCAGCTTGCAGTTAAGTACAGATACAGACAGCCTTTAATCTGATGATGCCACCCAGCACATCAGATTGCACCACCCTTTGGGTTCTTACAGTATATAGGGCAAACCCCCACACCCAGCCTCCCAACTGTTTCCTCACTTCATCTCAGTGTTATCTACACTCATTCAAATACCTTTGAATTATACCTTTCACGGATTCTTTTTAAGATTTTCTTTTTTCTGACATTTTAGGCCGTTATTTCCATAGGGCAGATGAAGACATGAAAGAGGAGAGAGAGTGGGAATGACACCCGCGGCCGCTGCGTCGAGGAGTAAACCTCTATATATGTGCGCCTGCTCTACCGACTGAGCTAACCGGGCCACACCTTTCAGAGATTCTGTGTGTGTGTGCAGCTTAAACTATTACCATCCACCGTGCGTGAAAATATCTGCATGCACTCAAGAGTCTAGTGCTACGTGTGTATATGTGAAAATTATGTTTTGTGCCAGTGCTTGTTATTATGAATGTGGCTCCACTGGCACAGATAATCGAGAAATATGAAGTAATGTCTTTGTTAACCTAAAAACATAACAGATACATATGCATGAAATCACATTTTAATTTTGTCATTTAAATAATTTCTTGTTTCTCATTATGTGAGTAAACATTACATCACTGAGCTTTAATTGGTATTAATTCATGCTTTTTGCCCCTCGGATATTACACTGCAGTAAAAATTCCACTTGCAGGAGAATGGGGAAGAGAATTGGCTTAGGTTCATTTCCAAGCGTGCTCCGCCGCAGAAAACAAATCACAGCAATGTAATTCATAGAGTTCGGTCCTTGTGCAAGGATACTTTTGATAAAATGGAATCATGCGAACAAGTTCATACACGGACGCTGCGACTTGGAGCTTCAATTTTACTGTTTTTGTCTTCAAATAACGAGAAATTGAAAAATGCTCTTCTTTACTTCCCACAACCTTGAATTCCAAGCGATGCCGCATTTTTCATACAGCCTTCACAACAAACGGAAAGGGAAATTCCATCTCAAGATTTCATCAACAACCAATATGCTGTTTTATGTAAATGATGTTGCTATCTCCCCCTCCCCCTGTGTGCTTGTTTCAAGTTGAAAAATACATTTGTTTGTTTTTGTATCAGCTTCCAGCTAATTACTGGCTATTGCATGTAAATTGTGTAATTGATGTGGAGTGTTGTGGTCATTTTGCTGATTGGGGTCATCTCAGATTACGTTTTCATTTATTTCTTTGCTATGGCCATCATCAACAAAGCAGATAGGTTGCGAAGGTGTTAAACTGGTGGCCAGTATCTTAGCGTCGGAGTTCAGCTCTATTTGCGCTCACTATTGCACTAGTAGTACAACTATAATGACTGGAGCCCCTGGGATCCATTTAGACAGCGATATTGCCTGGTTTCCTATTCATTACAAGAGAAAGCATCTTCTAGGTGTTCTCTCATCGCTTTGTGTGAAAGGAGCTCATAGAGCTTGTAGCTTGTGGGTTGTTATGGCAATAAATGAAGTGCGGTCAAGTGTTCACATAATAAATGGCGCTTCAAGTGAGGAAAGAGATGTATAGGTAGACTTTATCAGACGTGCTGTGAAGTAGAGTATTTTTAAAAAGTTGTCCCCAATAAACAAATAAATTCTCAAAAAAATAAGCAAAAACAGCAAAAATGACCTTGAATTCCCAGCGGTTTTACACACTGCCTGCAACTTCATAAACAAGTCTTTTAATAGAGTTTTTGTTGACCATGGTTACAAGTAAACTAGTCAAATATTACTTTTAGCTGTTTTACAAAACCGTCACATTATGCTGATCAGAGCAAGTATTGAAGTTAATGCAGATTACTAAACACAAGTACAATTATTCCCGTACGGTTCTTAGGCACACTTTTGAGGTACTTGAGGCAACTTTCTACTTCTACTCAACTACATTTTAGATGCAACATATACACTCTATTTAACAACTGTAGTTAGTAGTGACATTGAAGGTCAATATTTGCATAAAAAAGCATATCAACTTAAATGTTAAAAGCAAAATGCGATGCCCTGTTATAGATTAAAATAGATGGTTATGGGTTAAATTTGCTTCACTTCAACAAGCTACAACATTAAAATGCTGATTACATGTTGATGTAATTAATAATATAGCATAACATTTACATTTTGCTGGTAATACTTTGGCATTTATACCTAGGTCAAATTTAAAATTAAGCATATTTGTACTACGGTAATGCTACTTTTCCTAAGTAAAGTATCTAAATACTTCCTCCACTACATTGCTAGGCATGCATATATGTTTTGGAAATTCAAAGGATTTAGAAAATTAGCAAATTTAAAGAAATGGGCACCTTGGTCATATATGATTTTGACCCTTTCAGTGTATATTCGTTTCTGAAGTGGACAGTGCAAAAAAACAACAATAATGCAACGCTAACTGGAATATTGTATTGAAGAAAGGATATCAACCATCTTACATTTTTTGGATTTGTAATGGTGATCCTTCAGTTGAAGACTGATATAAGGAGGCGTATAAAAATAGTACCTTTGGAAAAATTTTCCTGCATGGAAATATCGAGCTGTCAAATCTGAAAGAAGTACCACCAATTTGCCGTAACAAAAATAGCTCCCTCAGGATGTTTTAGAAAGTGTGCATGTGTGCATGTTGGCCCCTGTTCTTTTACTTGTCTGAGTGCTGAACAACCTCAGTTTCCTGAGAGGGTTGGATTAGCGAGGTTGTACTGCAGTTCTCAGTTCACAATGCTAAACTTAGCCAAGCTCATGCCCCCAGTGTGCCGTTAGGCAATTCCATCTCATGATGTGTGGTAAAGGAAGAGTGAGGTAAAGACCTCTTTTCCCCTCACAAAAATCTGCCTGTTGTTTCTTTCCTTTGACCTCAATTACTATTAGGGCATCTGTTACTATAGGGGCATGTTGAATCATGCCTGCTCTGGGAGGTGTGTGTGTGTGTGTGTGTGTATGTGTGATAGTGACTGTGTTCATTTGAGCCTAGGAGGCTCCATACAGTAGGTGGGGGCCAAGGTGCATTAGTCTTGGCTGAGATGTTCCCTAGAGTGATCCAGGCCCATGTGGGTGGGTTACAGGAAGGAGGGAGAAGGCAATGAAAAGAGAGGAAATAGCAAAACGATGTCAGACATGACGGGAGCTGAACAAAGGCCAGCTCGCTGTCAGGTGCTGCTGCCAGCTCCACAGTCTCACCTCCGGCTCGGACCATCTGACAAAACGTCACTTTGCTGATCGAAAGCAGGACACACATCTCAGCTCTTTTTACATTTAGGGAAAATTGGGAAACAACCACAATTTGCTCAGAATTAGCACTTCAAAGTAACTAATATTCTGCTAATTCAGCTAATCTAAAAAAAACAAAATTACAAAAAAATACAAACTTACTTGAACAACACTGAAGGGAATTGCTGATTTCTGCTAAGCTGAAGTGGATTTGACCTAAGAAACTAATGTTGTAATTTGCACACCAAAGTGGTTTTGAACATAAGACCTTGATGGGAGACTTGCCTTCCACTTCCTCTTTTTTTTCTTGTCTTGCCACGGCTATGCACTTAATGAATTGAAGTAGTGATTAATTAAATGAAAGTGCTTACTGGATGGAAAGACACTTCACCCCCGTGTTCTGAGTATGTGAATCAAGAATTTATGGAGTGATGGCAAGGTACTGTATTTGTTACTTGTGTGTACGCAAACATGAGGTTACTGTCTAGTGGAAGTATATCAACTGGGGGAGGAAGTTGCTGTGCTCTGCGGATTTCCCTCCATCTAGCAACCAATTTATTAACTTTCACGGTGTCAATACATTGTCACAGTAGGAAAGAAAAAAAGCAGTACACTGCTACTCCGTTAGGACTCCTGTCTTTTCAGTTTATTCAGGTAGATGGTTGCATGTAGCTTCTCATAAAAAAAAAAAAAATCAAATATTGAACATGTGAGGAGATTGATCCAGTGTAGTGCAGTAGCTTATTATGACTGCTCTGTAGCTGATTCTCCCTCTGAGCTAATTTGTTAACACTGAGGAGCTAATTTCCCTTCAGGCGTCATGGGCAGTTTGACTGACGGTTTGAAACTCGCATTTACCCACACGCCATCAGTCTTTCCCCTCTGCTGGAATTTGCAAGTGTGTGGTGTGTTGCCAATTAATGTGTTGAAATGTGTGTCAGTGAACGCGAGTGGAAGCAAAACAAATGGCTCGTTTATTGGCCGTGTTGAATGGATATCTGGGTCCTGTCATAATGAGTAATGCTAATTGTGCTTAGCAGCATCATTGGTCCATGTGTCAAAAGGCATCAAGTCGATTTGAGAAGTTTGTCCCGATCGTTCCCGCGGTCAGCTCATGAATTCATCATTACGGACCTGCTGTCTGTCGTTCAGCTGCACTTTTCGAAAACGTTTAATTTTTAAAGCCGCCAAACTTTTTTTTTTTCCAGAAGTTGTTTGACCACCTTGGCCATAAGTGATTGCACCGATTCTGAGCCTCAAATTTTTCTTATGAAGCACCCACGTTGTTTTATTGATACTGTTCTCTTTAGTGCTCCATCTGCAGAGTTCTTTGACAGTTCAGTTCCTAGATAATTCTGCATTCTGCGTGAACAAAGCCTTTGAGATTTTGCTTGCCTTAGGCCATATGTAAACGTAATTTACTTGGGAGAACAATTTGCCTGAACTGTTTCTCACTTCAAGATAAATCATCCCTCATGCATTATTGAAAATGCTATACTTTTTTACTGAGTTGCAATTCAAAGTAGTCTTGCAAATGACTTTTTTTTTTCCACCCCCTCCCCACCTTCCCGAAAATGTCATTTGTTGCAAACTAGGAAGTGGGTGTGACAGGCTGCCATTGGTCTAATCAAATAACGGTATCCAGATTCATATGCTAATTAATCACTAGCTCTGGGGGCCGGACCCATCCCGCGTTTCTCAGTAGAAAGAGAGACATTTGATCAGTTGAATCGGCTCCCTCGCCGTCTCCTTCTCTCTCTTCCTATCTATCTTACATTAATTCAATGAAGTCAGAGTTCGTTTGAATGCAACCCCCCTCCGCGCACACATACAGTTTCAGTTTGTATTGTCTGCTGCAGACACTGAGCCTCTTTTAAAAGTATCAAATATTACACCCTCACATATTAATAGCCAAAAAAAAAAAAAAAAAAAGATGTTCTTTCTACTGGGAACATATTCGGCACTTTGC
Source organism: Gymnocephalus cernua (assembly GCA_023631565.1). Classification (NCBI taxonomy): domain Eukaryota; kingdom Metazoa; phylum Chordata; class Actinopteri; order Perciformes; family Percidae; genus Gymnocephalus; species Gymnocephalus cernua. The sequence continues at coordinate 13,302,595 of CM042445.1, forward strand.
CAGACTTTCCGGCTGCCTAATTGTAGGGAACATTATTATTTATTGGGAAATTACCCACTGTGTCGGAGATTACGCACTTCAGCTTCAGCCTGAAAGTGATCTGAAACCATGTTACTGTTGTTGAGAGCTGTCACGTGTCCCCCTCATCTGTTTGTCTGAGTGGTTGAGACTCATTTAGATGGGCTCACTGTAATAATGTGTGGTGATTGACCTTAACTCCTTTTCCCTGACACGATTTCTTGGGAGATAGAGTGAAAATACCCTCTAAGGCCCCTGTTTTGGTACTAATGATGACTTTTAAAAGTCATTGTTAACCTGCTACGTCTGCACTCCAACTGACCCAAAATAAGCTCTGCTTTTTATGAGCAACATTTCTCCCTTCTTACTTACTATCACTATTAACAAACCCGCTACCAAAACTCCAAAGGGTTTCCCCCTCGGAGAGATGTTTAAATGTTCTGCGGGGGAGCGACATTATCCAAATGACCATTTTTCTCTCTGACCTTTCTGTTGCCCTTTTTGGTGAGTAATTGATATTTTGAAATATTCATTTGTGAGTTATGCCATTTGCGGGCATCGTGAATAAATACACTGGTGTGAAAGTAATGGAAGTATCCAGCGTGACCCTTAACAGTTTGCTTTCCCCAAACTAATACTTCTTTTTTTTTTCCTCCATATTCCGCAGTGCACTTGTCAGTGGAATTATCCAGGGAGAATCTGCAGCGGAGAAAAAAGAGATACACTCTGCATATGAATGCTCTTCTAAAGTATAAGCTGGAAAGGGGGGGAAGAACGATAAAGTGAAAAGAACATAGACCTAAGATAAGAGGATGGACTTTCTATAAGACCTTTTCGATTTTGGATAGCTCTGTCAACGATGTGTACAGGTAGAGAGCGATACGTGCGAGTGGGGCAGGATGCTGGCTCTGGCACCCGAGGAATATGAGCCCTATCAATCACCGCCTCCGGGCACAAATGTAATTACACTACAGTTGTTGACTAGGCGGGTAATCCGAGACACCACTGGCATGCATTTACTTGCCTGCATTAGGGGATTGCTGGTGCCCATGTTAACGGCGTCATGCTCGCTACTCTCTGTTTTTTTAATGCTTCTTTTTTGGAACGCTGGAATGAATTGCCTTACCGGGTTACAAGGCTTAGAAGAATTATTGATAGAGAGAAATCGTAGAGATCAAATTAGTCAAGATTCATAGTAAAAGGTTGTATGATAGAAATGAATTGACATTGCTTCTTGTGTTTTTTCTACACTTTGGATGGCAGCTCTGAAAAGAAAGAAACCACACACAATAGAATGAAGAAAAAACAAAGAAAAATGTGTCTTTTTGTCATTCAGAGACAATTACTCTTTTGTCATTCATCTAAATGCACCTGCCGAAGTCAACCTATGTTATCCTTTTTCTCTGCGTTTGACAGTTTCAAAGAAGTTCAGTGTGATCCTGCCAATACTTCTCAGGGGGCGGAATAAATCTTCCCATTAAGAGGAAGATAATTGATGGCTTTCATCACCAGACTGAATACAATTATTCCAATTTGTGGTGTTTTTCATTGCAAGTGCGCTTTTTGCTGTGTTGAGGTCTGAATGATTTCAGAGACAAAATGAAGTGACACGATAATGAGGGCCTTCTTTTGTCGTTTGACCTCACCGTCTTTCTTTTCTCTCATGATGTTGGTTTATTTTTAGGGAAAGATTAGAAGTGGTACCTGGATGACATCTGAAGAAGTGGAAATGGCAGAGATTGTACAGCCTAAAACAGCAAAGTTGCGGGCTGAAAAACCAAAACCACGAGCCGTGGCATGTTAAAATGTTTTGTAGAGGGGAGAGTTGAGGAAATATTCCCTACGTGGTTTTATCCCAAATAGAGTAAGTCATGTCGATAATGTTGCACCTAAGATTCGGAATTAACCATGACTGCACAATCTAACTTGGATAATATGCAAATGCCATATGAGTCAAAACAATGCTGAAAAAAAACTTAAATGTAACCTCTGTTGGAAAATAGTTATTACAGCTTCCAGAGGAAACAAGCGATTTTTACCATCACCTGAATGACAACACACAGACAGGGCATGTCATACCCTAAAACGAAAGGATTGACGCCATAAAATGCTTTTAAAATCTACTCGTAAAATGTGCGACTAAATCATTTCAACTCAAGGTCCACTTACTACAGTAGGTGTTGTGTTTTGGATAACAAATGGTCATCCCATTGAGGTGTGGTTAAAAGCTCAGAAAAAAGCTAGTAATTGGAGCTTGATATTATTCTGTCACACTGAATTGAGAGAGAGAGAGAGAGAGGGAGAGAGAGACTTAGGGAATCACGACATAAAGACATTGTTTCATGTATTGTTGCCAGTGTAAATGTGACAATTCATCATGATATTGCTTTCAGGTGATATTGACTATTTTCACATGTGGAAACACTCTGTGCCTTTTGTCCGGTTGTCCTCCCTGATGAATAGGGCTGGGTATCCTTCAAAAATATTCAGTGATGGTACCAGCACCGTGACTTGGATACCGGCTCCTACTTTCTTTTTTATACCAATTTTATGAAAACAAAAAGAAATTACAACATTTTCAGCTCCTACTACATGAGCTTAACGTACAGTTTTTTTCCTGCGTGCCTCTGCGACGTGTGTAACGTTAGACAGCCAATCACACACATTTAAGATCTTGGTAGAAGCATGCTGCATGCTTATTGGCTCACTGACGCTGATGAGATTTACTCCTTAGGTATTGAAATTTGCTATTGAATGACGAGGCATTTTTCGATACTCGATACTTTGAGAGGCAATAAAGTCGGTGCCTAAAAAGTATTGAATTCGGTACCCGGCCCTACTGATGAATGGCTTTGCTGCACGTCACCTAGCAGTGGCTCTTGCAGCTCAGGCGCTTGTCTGAAAGGATGTTTATAAAAAAAAATCTATAACTGTCACAGTGCTCCTACAGTCACTCAGGCCAATGTTTACGTTTCTCGCTCATTTTTTATTCTCGCTGTAAACACAGAACTCCTCCAGTCTGTTGTGCACATGCTTGCTTGCGCGCGAGTTGTAAGCCTCCACAGACGTGTGCGTGTGCACGCGTGTGTGTGCGTGTCAAGGAGAAGCAAAATGGCCCCACTAGTCCTCCTGGCCATTTTGGCTCTGCAGTAAACTGCAGATTTTTTGCCAAATCAGCTTTGGCTTGAGGCAACGTGCACCTTTTGACCCTCTGCCTCCTGCTACTGTGTGCTTAAATGGAGTGCATTGTATCACCTTAAAAGACAAAGAATGAAGCAGCCCTTATGATTTATAGATTCTAGTCTGAAGGGAAATTTACATGAGACACGCTCTGCTCTGGTTTCTTTGTCTCTGTGTTTCTGTCTGTCTCTAATTTCTCAGTCGAATGCCCATGTAATGAATGTTTATTTTCTCACAGCCAAATGCGAACACCGTGTCTATATCCTTATGTTTGGTCTGTGTCAATCTCACATTCTCTCATTCCACAACTCCTGGCCTCTCAAGGGCCCCTGTGGTATTGCTCATCCTCCCACTCCAAACAACCAGTGTCCTGTCCGCCCACACTCTCTAGACCGGGGTGGACAACCTCGTCTCATATGTCTCAGTGTCAGACCTTTTGATTGCTGAACCTCCCCTCTGTTATTGTATTTTCATGTAGGAATATACATACATTTGTTTGTATTCTGGTCTCAGCCAACCCTAACTCCAGGATGAAGTTGTTTTCACTCTTAGGTGCAAAAAATCATATAACCAAAGTGGAAAAGGAAGGAATCTGAATAACTCATACTTACTTTCCGTTTCTTTTTTTTTACCCCTCTGCAGCCTTCAGTCGAGCACCCATCCCCATGGCGGTGGTGAGGAGGGAGCTGTCGTGCGAGAGCTATCCCATCGAGCTGCGCTGCCCGGGCACGGACGTCATCATGATTGAGAGCGCCAACTACGGCCGCACCGATGACAAGATCTGTGACGCAGACCCAGCACAGATGGAGAACACACGGTGTTACCTGCCAGATGCATACAAGATCATGTCCCAAAGGTAAGACCCAATTGCATTAATTATTTTGACAGATTTGTATGAATTTTGGTAAATGGTCTTAACCTGGCCAATGTTGAATTCAGGGACAGAGGGCTTAAGTTGTACGTAACCAACACTGTGTGCTTGTTTTAAGAAGAGTTGATCGTCCATTGGCTAGAGCTATGGCATGCCCACTATGTAAGTCGCCCACCACGGAAGTTGATGGCACATCTTGTTTTCATAAATGCATCCAAAAATTGTTTTATCAGGATATCACGTGGCCCCTTAGTTTTAAAAGCTTTTACATTTGTTTTTCCTTTTAAATTTAAGGCCATAAAAATAACTATTATTAATTATGAAAAGTTCTTCAATTTCGAGACGATTCCGCATTGATTTAACGTTTCGGTTACAGTTGTTCTTTTTCTCGTTTTAATGAGACCCGACTACTGGTTTTCGTTTTTTGCTGAAGATTACAGGATTTAGGAAGTAAACAAATCATTTATCAATTTTGCTAAACTAAATACAACTCCAAAGTTCTTTAGGGAAGAAGCAAAGTCGTTTTATCTCGGTTTGATATTTGCTGGAGTCTGGACAGTACATCATAGCTTTTTATTTCCTAGCATAAGTGATAAGGAGAATACAAATTTCAGTTTGACTTTGATATATATCTAGGGTTTGACATGGCATGAATTACAATATATTTTCTTTTATACTGTCAACATTTTACATTTAGGGTTACAATTAATGCTCTTCAATATTAAGTCATTTCAAAGAAGTCAAAGAGGCTGTTCATAGTCCCCATTCAGAATAATGAAACATAAATATTTGCATGTGTGAATATGTACACACGCAAAGCCACACTTACAGTCTTGTAATATCCTTAAAACATAATTGGCTTAATCTTCAGTTAATGACTATTTAATCACTCCTGAGGTTGGCTAAAATGGATTTGAATGCGGCTCTCCTCAAGACATGTTTCGTTCATGAAACAACTTGTGCAATAAATATGAGGACTAGCCCTTGAGATTAGCAAAAACCTGAAAACACGGGGCCAAGTCACAAGTGGTTTTTGAAAATGAATAGAAAAACCCTCCTCTGGGAAGGTGTGTGGTTTAGCGAACATATCCCTGCTATGGATTAATTGGCTCAAGAATCCCAGGAAAACCTTACCTACCTGGCGGCTAATCTATATCAGTCATACATTTGTTCTGACACAAATCAATGTTCATTTGAAATGATATGAATACATGTTATTTGGCAAACTAAAAAATGCGCTCGATGAGCTTTGCTGTTACATGTGAGTCTTGTTTTCAGATTTATGACCCGGTTGTGCACAAACCAGGACCTGGAGACCTATTTGTCAGGTCAGACACAGTGTAGTCTAACCCTGCTTTGGTTTTTGCAGTATAATGGATTGCTAACATTAAGGTAATATATACACAAGTTTCAGGGTTTTAACCAAGTGGTCTGAATTCAAGAGAAACTATAGAGCTTGAGACAGGTTTGGAGTGAACATATACATATATAACATATACATACATATATATATATATATATATATATATATATATATATATATATATATATATGTGTATGTATGTGTATATATATGTATGTATGTGTATATATATATATATATACATACATATACACACACACATATATATATATATATATATATATATATGTATATATATATATATATATATATATATATATATATATATATATATATATATATATATATGTGTGTGTGTGGTCCATCTTAGCTATTTGTTGACTTATTGCAGCACTTACAAGGGATGGACTTTATCTAAATTGCTACTCTGTGTTAACGTCTGTCTACCTCTTTTTATTTCCAAAGCTTTAGTTTCACATTGGATGGACCCTTTTGAGAATACTAATGGACCTTTGGGCTTTTTTTTAAACAATTGCTCTTGGCTTTTTAGTTTGGTACCACAGAGTTCAGATAAGCCGCTGTGTGAAAAGCAGCTGATAGTAAAAAGTGGTAGTTTGAAAACATGTTGTCAGATAATTGATGCACCCTGTGACTCCCTTGTTCTCCAGCCACCCACTCAGACTGAAAATCCCTGCAGGGATGAATCAACGGGTCCTGCTACAACACAAAACTAACATAAAGTACCAGGGAAAAGCAAGTCTTTTTAGCATCTTGTTGCTACCGGGGCGTTTCAATGATGCTAAAAGGTAAATACAACCCAATTCAGAGCCAGAGCACTTCGTCTTGGGAGAGGAAGTTCCAAAGTGGATAAAAGGTGTGGGTGGTATGAATTGAGAATGGGTGGTGAGGGAGGGTGCCAAAGCAGCGACGGGGTGAGAGGATTCAATGATATTTGTGGCTGTAGCAACACAGCTACACATTAGCATGCGGAGGTTAGCACAACAAGCGAACGCCACCCCCGACTATTTCATTGTAGAGCTGTCAGAGCCGTTGCTAGGCACCCGCGGCTGAGCTCATTAGGGTTAAAAAGAAAACGAGAGCGAAACAGAAACAAGTAATTTGAACAGAGAAAGTCTCCAAAGAGGTTGAGGGCACAAAGGGCTCAAAGATTTGACTTTAGATGCATTACTGTATGATTTCAGCAAGGCCCATGTGATGCGTGAAAGAATGAACTGCAAAACAATGTCACATTTTGATGTCTTAGTTCATTTACAGTGTTGCTTTCTCTTTTTAAATTACAATGAATGTGCTTTGATCAGATTTGTAGCCTGTAAGCACAAGATTTTGTACATCCTAAATGTATTAGCACAGATACTTATTTCTTCAGTAGCTTGTCTACTTTATAGTCTCCAATGAGTAGACATCAGCAAAGATGCAAGCGCACTCTTTCATTAATATTTTAGCTTGAGTTTCCTCCCCCCGTCTCGCTCTTTCCTGTCTCCTTTCTCCCCCTTTATTGATCATGCAGTATGTGTACATGCACACTATAACCCAATCACTGCAAACAACCCATACAATGTAATAGTGCGATTAAAGCATTTACATGGTTCGCAGTAACCTGATTTCCATAGTAATTGTGGTTTCCATGAGTTGTTTGATTACCGGGCTAATGTCTTAAAGGATGTGTTGTAGACTACAGAATACAGGAAGGAAGACAGAATGGATTCATTCATGTTTTTTGTGCTGGTGAATTTGCATAAATACTGTTAACTGTTAGTATATAGACACTATAGCCTGAATCAATACTGTATTTTTAAGGCAGATTCAAACATTGTTATTTGAAAGCAGAATGAAAGAAATATTTACAATTGTCGCCTGATATCTATTATTGTCATATAATCACATACCATAAACATACAGTTTTGATACGGGTCCCTTAAATGATTTTTTTGTAGCAAATATATATACTGAAAAAGATGCTCTAAAGTTAAAAATAGAATCTTGTCAATGCTCTAAATTGTGTGTCTAAATGACATATCCTTGGTATCCTTGGTGTACTGTCATTTCTTCTTATTGATAGGCAGACATTTATACACACAAATATTATATATAAGATATAATTTAGCCTAAGCTTATGTTATTTATCTTACATGCACAACAGAAGTGAGATGCCTCACTCTGTAGCTAAAACAGAGAGCTCAACACACAGGGTGAAAAGAGGAGCTGCAGCAATGTGCAGTACAACAAAAATATGGTGTTTTTTGAAAATTAAACCATGTAAACTTATTCTGGTACAACCTCTAAATACAATTATAAACCTGAAAATATATGTGCGCATAATATGAGCACTTTAAATATTTAGAAAACACTTTTTGCTTCTTCTTTGTGAAGTTTAATTGGCATCGAAATTCTAAAGTTGCAGTTTAATTAATAATTTATGAATTCACTGTTGGTATAAAATGGTAAACCATGTTGATTTATTGTATTCTACCTGCTAAAACTGTATATTAAATACTGTATACATTTACTATGTAGTATCATCGAATTGGGACACAGCAGAGTCAGTAAAGGATTTGCGACTGATCTAATCATGTTTAATTCAACAAAGATAAACAGGTTAAAGTGTAATAATCTGAGCATTACCTTCAAATCAAATTAGCATGCTTCTAAATGCACTGATAGTATTTTCCTCTTGTGGGACTCTGCCCCCTTTATTCCCCTCGCCTGTGTACCACCTGCCTCTCCTGCTGGCACCAGTTAAGTCGTGGTGATGGGCAAGCATGGTAGTTAGCATTCACATCCCGTCTGAAGATGAGCTGCTGCCGGCTTAGTCTGTGTGCCAGACTTGCATCCATCACCGGCAAATGCCCAGCCATGTCACTGGCTCTTGTGAGCTGTCAATATACATTTAGGCAGCTCAATCCCCCTGCTCCCCCAGCCTCTAAGTGTGCCCCCATTGATATTCAGCTTTCAAACCTGAGCGCTACATTTTCCAGTTTAGCCCACTCATTAAGGTGTATACTGGGCCACTTCGGCAAGGCGTTTGCTTCCATTACAGTCTTTTAAGCGAAAGCTAATAGCAGCCTGTATCTGAGTGATAGCACACCACTGAGCTTGTGAGTGCTGTAATGCATCCCAAAATGAAGGTTGTCTCGCACCATACTGTGACAGGACAAAATGAATGGCTCTCTTTCATTAGCCATTCCTCCCTTTGTGCTGTGAGCATCATGGCTGTGCAGAATCCACAGCCTCTGGATAAACATGTCACCTATAGGTGATGCCGTGTTGCAAGCTAGATGGAGGCTAATGATGCTGTAATTGAAACATGCTACCAAGGGTTAATTCAGCACAATTTGAGTCCATTTGCATAGTGTGTACACACATACTGGAGCCTGTGGTTTTTGCAATCATTGCTATTCCCTTGTGGGCTATTTTTGGAGCTTATTGTTTTGGAGCTGAGGCGTTTGTTGATTCCGTCTCCCTCCAAAGCATGTGTAGATCTAGTGCCATTTCCCACTGTGTGAAATCACTGGAGAGGCCGGGCACTTTTGCTATCAAACAACAGTGACCCTTTTCTCATCAGAGTCCCAGTGTCTCCTCTCTTCCCTGTTTTTGTGTTCTCCTTTTCCTTTCCCCAAGGCGGTGTGGCCTTCACGGCCAGTAATTACAGGCTATATCAAAGCTATATATCACCTTATATCTCAGTAGACCTCAGCAGGCACCTTAAGGGACAGCTGATAGCATTGTGGCAGGCCTGTGCAGAACCTCTGAAGGAGAAAGGCAGGTCAGGAAGGTGCAAACCCACCAAACACATGCACACACATACACACACACGCGCACGCACGCATGCACACACACACACTTTTGTCCAGACTTTGTCATTTCTTTCCCCCTCGGTCTCTCTGGGATTCTTTTCAATGCTTTGTCATCGTACTTGTCATTTTAAGGAACAAAGAAGAACAATACATTTCTTTTCTACTAGCATTTTGTGTTTATGCACATGACACTAATGATGAAGGTTAATAGATACCACAGCTGGATGAGGCTCTTGAGGACGATAAAACTAAATGAGCACAACCTGTGATTTGAACCTGCTGGCCTTGTGACAGTTGACATTTGACAACCTTCCTGTTAATGATGTTTATGTGGAGAATATATGCTTCCAGGCCATTATTTACTTCAGCACACTTGGGCAGGAAGGCACAAGACAAATGACTCCTCTCCCGTCGGATGAAAACATGTGCTGACAGAAGGACAAGAATGATTGAGTGATAAGAAGGGGAAAGCAGATGGGAGGATCCTTTCTCCTTTGGCGTTGATCTTTCCTGTATGTACCAGTTCTCATTATCCTTGGCTTCTGACCTTATTTCAGAGTAGAAGGATTTGATGAGATATTTATTTGAGCAGGAGAGTAGGATTAACTGAAGAATCCCCTTCTGCCTTTTTTTGTTGTTGTTGACCATCTTCATTTAAATCCTCTCGTCTCAAGCAGCATGTTATGGGTGTAGGTTTTCTGGGAAGAAAATCAAAATTCGGAGGTCCGTGCATTGCCCAGTGGCCAAAAAAACTAAGGCAAGAAAATCTAGGGTAAGTTAAGATATACACTGACACCTTTATTTTAATATGTAAGTTACACATGCTATTAACTAAAAATGTATATTCCTGACGCAACCAAAGAAAAAAATACTCAAAATGATTAAATCCGGCTAAGATGTATACAAAACACAAACATGACAGTTGTAATTCCGAACAGCTTAAAAGACAAGCTCGTGCCTACCTGTCCTCACTTGCCCTCAGCTCTGAGGGTGGTTAGGCACATACGAGAGTGTGACCATCTGCTTCATATTCTCCCACATATCCCTTGTCCTAGTTTGGTTTTCAGCATTTGATCATAGTATACAGACAGGATATAACAGTATTGTATCAAAAATGGAATAGTTACTTTGTACCGTAGTATGTCACCATAAAAAGGATTCTGGCTGTGTGCATGTACTCAGATAAAACAATGGTTTCTACGAGTCTCAGTTATTTATCATTAAAGGCAACAAAGATAGCATCATTTAATCAATGGAGGTGCACTCATCACAAGGAGTACAGCTCAGCCTGTGCAAACAGTTTTATTGCTTGGTGAGCTGTCCAAAGTTTGAGAAAATAACCCTAATGATGGCATGAAAGTTATGTTTTTAATCTCCGCTTTTTTAACAGAAAGCCTGCATTACACACTGGAGATGTGGGGTTTGAAAGGAGTGGGCATAAAGGAGGCAGTGGGGATCTAATGAAAGGTGCTATCAAGTTGCATTATGGGTAGGATACAATGTCTTTGGAGCTTGACCCAAATAAAAGTCAGGATATCTAAGCCTTTGGTGGTTCAAGTGAGCCCAGCAGGTTTATGGACATACAGTGCTAAATTGCTGAAATTCCCCTAGCCTTCATTTAGCATTAATGTCTTGTCTTTGTCTAATGTGTTGTCTTTTGTTTCTTTATGCATTAAAAAAAGCAGAAACACATTCATATTCATAGAGTAGCCTTACATACTTAATACAGTCTTAATATAAGCAAATAGACAGCTGCCATTGACATTAAGACAGAGCTTATCATGCTGAGCAGATGTGAGCGTAATACCATCATTGCTCATGCATGACCCCCCAAAGCTCTAACAGAAGTGGCCTCCCTTGTTTAAAAGTCAAGGTTTGCATAAACATTTAACTCTCCAAACAATGGGATGTCAAATGAATGAATGCATGACTTAAGTGTAAATATCACGCAGGTGCTGCTTTAAATTAAAGGTGCTATTAGGCAGACTGTAATAAAAGAGGCTATGTAGTACTAAATCAAATGGAATGATCCACTACCACTTCTGCTTTGATTCCTACTGGGCATCCCAAAACTAGAAATACAATACAAAATATATATTATCATGCGTACTTTTTTTCCGTGCATGCAGCATATTAGATTATTTTGAGTGCTTATTTTGCATCAGTCACTCTGCAGAGTTTCTACGAGGTCCTGATTACAAGCATTCTCTAGCATCCTTTTGTCTGTTTATGCAGGAATCATTGGTGTGTCTTGCTTACTCTTCGACGGAGGCTGTTTTTCCATGATACAATTATGTTTTGAGCACCTGGCAATTACAGAACAAAAAAGATGACCAATGAGCGCAACGGGGGACAATTGCCTGTTGTAATAGGATGAACAAATAGAGAATGGTGGGTGGTTTTGCAGTCAGCATTAATATGCAAAAGGGTATTAATAAAAGCCCTGACAGAGAGAGATGATAAAACTCCCTTTCCATGTGAAGCAAACATAATAAGAAATAAACACATTTGGAAGTGGACGATTACTGTAGGAATTTAAACCGCTTTTCCATCTCTGCCTGTTTGCCTTGTGCCCTTGCATATTCCTCTCTTTGTAAAGACTTTTTAAATCAAAGCATTTTATTTCTTCCTCATTCTTTTCTTTTCCTGCCTTGGATGACATCACCTGACATTCATTATCCTGTTTCATTTTTCAGCCACTTCCTGCCTCCAACTCTACTTCAATCCTCTTTGATAAGAGTCTGCCGCATTCAATTTTGGCCAATTAGTTGCTGTAAATTTCAGGCCTGCCCTGCAGCCCATCCAGTCATTCCGGGTCTCCAGACGTGGACATACAAGACTATGTGGTGATTAGACGGAAAAGGAAGCCCGGCTTGGCAAATGGGATTTGTATCTCTCAGGAGATAGTGATAAAAGAGGAGCGGATTGACTCTAACCAAGCCAGTGGTTTGAATCGACCATAACGGTGTCCATTTTTGGATTCAGAACGGAATGCCCCATAGACTTTGTTATGTCTCTACAAGTTAAGCGCTTTGCCGAAGAATCCAGAAGTTTGCAAGTTTTCAAAAACATTTGTATTCTGGGCACCCTTTATATAACCCTCAGGAAGCCTCAGCCTAGTCATAAGGCCTGCTGGTGTCAGATTAATAGCCGTCACAGTGGTGGCTCTCTAAACATGGCGTTTTATATTGTGTTAAAAAATGGAAGTAGGAGGCCTCAGTCCATTTGGCGGCTAGGGGAGTGAGTTTCACTTGGATGAGTTCAAACAGTAAAGAAAGGGCTAATTCAGACAGGAGCAGGTGGTTAGTCAGAGTGCAGGGAGTCGACTTGGCTTTTTCCTTCCCTCTATCTGATATTTGGCCTTCTCTGCGCTCCATAGTCTCTCATCCTTGTTCTTCTAGTTTTTTGCTTCTTCTTTTTTTTTTTTTTATTGGCAGGTGGGAGTAGGCAACATACACATTTGATGTCTCTTGCTTCTGCCCTGAAGCAGGGGTTCCATTTTTTTCACAGCAACATAGAGAGGGCGTGCAACTTTAACAGACCTTTAATAACTTTCCTGGCTATTCATCATCTCTCCCCTAAAGATAAAAACAACATCCTTTCATGCTGATTCATGGTTCAATTTCCCCCTCCGATCCCCTCAGTCTACCACTTTGCCATAAAAAAAATGTTTCTTCTGATGGTTTTCCTTCAGATTATAATCTAAATTTGTAAACTAACCTGAGTAAATTGTTATGTTGATTTATTGGAAGAATGTTCCTTTCAGCACCGCTTTCTAGTCCATCCCTTGGTATTTTAGTGCTCTGGGCATTTAGCATGGCAGAAAAGTGATAGAAATAGTGCAGGTCAGAAATAGTGAGGTGTTAGTATTTGGGTGGAATCACAGAATATTGCTGAATCTTCTCAATAGACACTTAAATTAGACATTCCCCGATGAGTTGTCACATTTAGATAAACATCAAAAACACATTTTGTTTTGTGATCAATTTATTAAACTTTTAGGTGAGATTACACATTGATGGATGGGTAATAAAGTTAAACTTCAGGGGTGATAAATAATAAATAAAACAAAACGCATAACAGAATACATTTAAACAATAAAATAGACACATTATTACATTTTAAATTGAGTCTCAGTACTTTTTAAGGGGCGCATTAGTTAAAAAGTTCCATCACTAAACGATCTCTGGACTGTTTGTTCCCACTTGTCTTCACCCTATATCCTCATCCCAAAACCCTGGGTTGCCATGGGCAACAGCTGCGTGAGTCATTATCTTCCCTTTATCTTTGCTGGCAGAAATAGCATTGTATTTATAATTGCTGAAATGGATTTTGAATGGCAGAATAATGTTTTACAGCAGAATTATGATTGTAATAGTTTTGATTCAATTTGATAGGGGTGAGCAGACAATTTATCTTCCTTAAAAAAGTCCACAACTCTCTCTGGATAGTCATGTAAACAGGATTATTGTGGGGAATTGTCTGTTTATGCAATCATATAAACAGCTTAAACAAACTGCTTCAGTCTGTTGGCTGCAGCAGCAGCAGCGCTATCGTTGCATATAAAAGTATGCATATCCAATTGAACCAACCTTATTAGTCAATTGAGTGAAACAAAGGCAAATTATTAATTTTAAGAGCATGATTAAGTGCCACTTCCCCCCCCCCCACCCTGATAGCTCACTGTACTTACAGCATAATAATGAAAATAACATCTACCTTTAGATACACTCTCGCTGCACATGATTTAGTGATGGTCGCCATGATTGCTTTCGCGATTATGCATTTCTTTTCTAGCTGTCTGTGTGGCAAGAAAGGTCCGAACTCTCAGACCGATTTTCCCACCCATGTTTTCCTTTGATTGGGTTTGTTTTTGGTTTGTTTTTACTACCGATGTTGGGACATTGAGTCATTTCTAAATGCTGTGTAGCTTTATGTAATGCCTTCAAGAGTCAAACTCTTTGGTCCTACAATAAGAGGACACAGTTCTAGTTTGTAGTTTTCCGTTGCTGTAGTACAACTCCGGATTCCCAACATGTGTCATGCATATTTGAAATGGGTGATTGCTCCGTCTGTTTTTGTGTCAGCGTGAAGGGTGATGTTTGTCATCTGGCTTGGTTGACGTTGCACATTGCTTGAAAACGACTTATCTTTGAGAGTTTAGGCTGCAATGAGGTACTCTAGTCCCACTGAAACGTTAGATGGCTCAAAGCGCTTGGCTGGGGAAGCCATCAGTCGTTGCTCAGCCCAGCATTACAATACACTTTCTACATCTCTTAATCCTGCTATCTTCCCGTATCTCTGTCTTTCTCCCTGTCCTCTCAATTACTGTTTGACTATGAATCCATTTTGCTTTCCTTGGTACCCTTCTTCCAATGGCTCCGTTTCTTTTATTTCACTTGAATGATTCTCTTTTTCTTTGTGGCTTTGTCACAGCACCCTTTTTCCAATGAGCTTATGCTGGGCATGAATGAGTAGCCGCAATCCATAGTCCCCGGGTGCTGTACCTGCGAGGGCAGTGAAAGTGGGATCTACATTCACGCCACATGGCCTCTAACCTTGGCAAGACAAAATCACAAGAGCGAGAAAAGGAGCTGTTTCACCTTGTTTCCTCCGTGATTCTTTGATGGCTGCACACGGTTATCACCTCACAAAGGACCTGTTTTATTAGCCTGATCTCATTCACCAACAGTCACTACTCTCATCTGCTTCCTCCATTCCAATTTGGCAAGAGGATGGATCTAGAATTGTGTTCTGAAAGGGGCACTTACAATTCGTAATCTAATTAGATCGTGTCTGAGTCTTGATAGATATGCGGGGTTTTTTTTTTGTTGGGACATGACAAACTTTAAATCCTAATCAATTAAAATGGTGCACTGTTTGATCTCCGGCTGCTGGACCCACCTGCATGGTTAATATGAAATGAAAAACTAAAACATAATGTGTCCATCTTTAAGATGAAACACTGATGACCCCCTCATAATCAATGTTTCATAGCACAGTTGCATAATTCACTTTGATCTAGCCCAAGCGGCTGAATATGCATAGTTTGTACCACTTGAACTCTTACATATCCAGTAATCCATATGGAAAGACTCAGCAGTAGGCTTGTATCTTGAGAGATTCCGTTAGTTGACATGACCTTCAGGGCGTTAAGAATTCATGACAATAGATTCAATTTGGCATGCCTTGTCCCTTAAGTGAGTAACATGGTTTAAATTGTTCTGATAATCACCATCAGGTTGATTGGCCATTTATCACCAATGATGTCCTCATTTGACGGCGTTTAGAGATTTTTGACTTGCCACTTTCTAAATTATATATCACCCTCCACTCCCTCACACTCACTGGCGCACACGCTTCTGTTGAGGGTTCCGTCTGTGTTTAGAATGGTGTCGCCTTCTGGCCCCATACTTGCTTGTGAAAGCTAATTATGCCGGCCTGTCTTCTGACCGGGGAGCATGTCAGTATTACAAAATGGGAGAACTCTCACTCAACCTGCGCTGCATTGTTATTCATGAGCCTTAATTCCATTAATGCCCTCCTCAGCCACTGGACCGAGGTTGTTCCTGACTATGGTGTGATTTTAAGGAAACTGCTTGTAGCTGCCACAGAGTGATGCTGCACCACAAAGGAGAGTAGCTTGTAGCCCTGCCCACTCACCATTTGCTTAGAACATGTTCAAAAGTGCTGCGTATTAAGCAGGAGAGGGACTTTTGTTGGTGCTGACATGGATTGTATGAGATGCGATGCAAAGCTCTGGATGTTAAAAGAAGAGGAAATACATTGCAACGATTCTAAAATCCAAGCTTGGTCACTTACTTTATTAACACTGCATTTTCAAGGGAGACCTGAGTAGTTTTAATTCAAATAGTTATTCATATTATAATTATTCTTTCAGTTTGAGGCTACTCCTCAAACATCAGGGAAGGCACTGTAATTGTATTTCAGATTCTATGGCTAAAAACATTTACAGGCCCTTCACCACCTCCAGCAAGTGTTAGAGCCCCCAAAATGACTCCTGAGGATTCGTAGAAAATGGCTTGAATTTGTCCGTATTATGTTATAGTGTGAACCTTTTTGCTGCACCATTCAGTAGTAGACTACAGTATGCTCTAATCTGTCTTTTTGACTCAAACCACTTGACAATAAAGGGTCAAATTTGTCAAAGAATTTAAAAGAGTGACTGTATCTGCATCTGTGTCACAGGAGCAAAGAGGTAGAAGATAGTAGATACACCGAGAAAGTTTGGAAGGGAGAGAGTGAGACAGAGACAGTTTTTATAGTTGGAGAATGATGGAGAGGGATTCAGCAGAGATAAAAGATGGTTCATCTGAGACACCACTGCATCCTTGTTCCTTTTTGCCTGCTGCTGCTGTCGCCACATAATCAGGTTTCTCATGTCACCTTGAAAAGTTGATGGAATTAACGCCCACTGTTCCCTGATACTGTTGTTTACAATGCTGTTTACTTGCAACTTGGACATCTGTCGGTGTTTGATTAGTTGCAAGATCAGAGTTAGAATTTGCCTTTCCAAGGACCGATTTGACAACGCATTTTACAAAGCCGTCCCATGGGTCACTGTTGTTGGTCGTGGTCTATGTATTTAAATACATTTTTGCTATCCTTAAACTTCAAGAACGTACCTCAAATGTTTCCTTCACTGTTACATCTGAGGCCTTTCTCATGATGCAAGTTCACATGAAATAGGTGATGATTGTGCCAAAAAGCATGACAGCACTATATTTAATAAAAGATAAGATTGAAGGGTTGATTCCAGTTGGGAAATCAGGTTGCTGCAGCAGCATAAAATAATAAAATTCAGCGAAGAAAAAGGCTTAGAATACAAGGTAAAAAAAAAACAACGTAGAAAACAATACAATATTTAAATAATAATGGTATATTTTGATTAATAATTTAGGTAGCAGTAGCGCTACACTCTTCATATGAAGCAAGTTTGGCATTTGTATAATTGATGTGATAAATCCATCATCTGTTTTCTAACTACATAGACGTCACTCAGAGCTTCTTTGTACTTCAATGTTAATGCAGTATTTTTTTTTTTCGCTCTGTTGGAATGCCGGAGAAATGGTTGTGCGTATTTAACCACAAGCCTGGACAAAAACATTTGCTTGGAGGTTTGGTGTGCGGCATTAAAAACCATGGCAACATAGCTTGGTTTGAACTTAAGACGTCTTTGTGAGAAACAGTGAGGGTTAAGCCCAAAGTTAGCTTGCCTATTCACTAATCCTGCTTTGTGAGACAGGCCTCAGGTCATAATAGCAGATAGCAGAAATGATGGAATTAGGTGAGGATAACACATTTTCTGGTCTGTACAACAGCACAACAAAGTGCGCTCTAAAAACTGTCCTTTTTTAAAGTGATTTGCAATAAATCTTCTGCCACAAACAGACGTTGACACCAAATACATACCGGAGTTGGGAAACAAGCCGAGCAGAAACAAACAAACAGACAGGGTGACACACTCTTGACTTTGTTTTGCACCAGACTGTATCTCAGGAGACCTGTTGGTATGTATGGAAGAGGAGTTAAAAGACAGCTAAATGTCTTGACTTCCCTTGACAAATTCAATGGGACAGTGATGCTGCGTGGGGTGAAATACAAGAAAGGCCTTGTCACCTTGTACAGGAAAGGGCCAGAACTCTATCAGTCCTTGTACTTCTTGTTCCCTCCGTGTTCACCCTGCTTGCACTTCTGGTCTGCCAAACGACACCAAGTGTTCATGAAGTAGGGCTTACAGCTTCCTACACAGAAGAAATTAGTGTGCTTAAACAATGACTCGATTCAGTGGTTAGTCGATCGTTAGAAGAAGAATTCATTCTTTTTCAAGCATAATCTGTGTAGAAAACATAGAATAAAGACTGTTAGTGATAGTCATCACTATCACTATAGTCATAGCTTTGTCTGGGGGGGGCGGGGCACAGTGTCAAACTTTGAGAAGCCTTGTTATAGGCTAAACAATTAGTTGATTAATCGAAAAACTAAATTCGATTAAAAAAAAAAGACAGAATAATTGACAATGAAAGCCATAATAAACTGTGACATTGACAGATAATGTTGTAATCATCCTGTACAGGTTTATGATTACTGTTAACAGCTGCCATCCTATCATCAACATACAGTAATTGATACATCTTGTACTGAATTAGGGCCTTTGTGCCTTTATGGGCCAGTAAATGACTTTCCTCTCAGACTAAAGCTGTGACTGACAGTACCTTGGGCATATTGACATAGGAGACAGGAGAGTTCAGTCAAGCCCAAGCTTGTAATCCCAGCCATGCTTCCTTCAGGACAATTCCTTAAGACCTGTGGTGACTTCATGCATGCCAATACAAGCCTGGACCTTTGCCGAGCTATTGACCCCTCCTGTATCGAACGCTAAGGTTACTCATAACCCCTGCTTGTCTTTCATTATTGAGATGTGAACGAGAAAGGTCGGGGGGGGGGGGGGGGGATTCATCGATCGGCCAACACAGGAGTATTTGATTGTCGCTTAGGTGCCGTTGCCAAGACACTCTTTTTCATGGCAACAAAGGTGGCCATTTTGAATGTATAAAAAGGTTGAAGTGAGCATGTAAACAAACAGTTCTGCAATGGCTTGTTAAAAACCTGCAAGGTTAGTTGAAGGGTAGTTGTACCAACACTGTCTGGTGTCCCACATCCAAGGCTCAGTCACTTCTGTTCAGTTTTTAGCTTGAAGGATTATGAAACGGCAGCTGTAAAGAGAGGTTTATTTATTGCTAAACATTGTGGCTTGTATAGATAGAGTGGTTTGTTATTAGAGGCACCTATTCGCGCCTTTGTTATATGAAGTAATTAGCAGCTAAACACCCTCCTAGAAGCTAAGCACTATGGGTAACCATGAGTGAAGCAATGCGGTTTTAGGCTTTGAAAAAAAAGGGGCTTTGAAGAAGGAAAGTGCTGGAAGCACATACTGGCCCAAGTCGGACATAGGACGTTACCATGGTGACAGCGACTGGAAATGAAAAATCTCTGCTCAAAGGCAAGCCTCGATGTGTGTGTGTGTGTTTGTGTGTGTGTGTGTGTGTGTGTGCGCGCGCACACTTGGGAAAGTGAGAGAGGGAGAGAGATGGCGGGGGGGTGGGGGATCAGTGATACAGTATGCTTATTGATTTGTGTGTTGATTATAAATACAGAGAATGGAGTGCCATTCTTTGTTCAGACAAACCTTAGAATTTCCTCCAATTTTCCAGAATAGGGATTGAATATTGGTCCAAGGAAAGGATTAAAATCTTTTTGTTGTCGCTGCGCGGTGCATGCGGCCACATAAGCTCCCCAAAGAACTCCTTTGACTCAAACCAGCAGCAGCCGTTGCTCTTTGTGCTTAACAAACAGGACTTGATGCCTTGAAAAGTCAAAGCAGTGGCATTTCTGCCTCTCTGTTTTCATTCCCCATCCGTCAGTCTGAAGGCCAGCACAGCAGTGGCACCACTGGGTATCTGGCTGAAGAATCTGACGCTTGCAGAGATGCTCTTGAGATGGGCTCAGAATCTCAGCAGGAATGGTTCAAAAGGCTATCCCTGGTCAGCAATTCAATGGGGCCTGTCACTGGAATATATCGGGATGGATTCCTTCATGCTGTAGAAAAAGTATATTGCGTGTGTGAATGCATGTGCATGTCTGTGGGCTCATTAGCCTGCCTACAGAGATGCTAGCGCTCATACACGCTTGACCTCAATTTAGCCACTGATGCTCACGTACGCACACAGCCATCAGAAATCGTACTATACCCCTTGCACATCAAATTATTTTCTTCAATATGTGACACATTAATATTCATATGACTGCGGCTATAAAGACAAATATTACCTAATCCTCACTTTTACACATTCCGCCTGGAATAAGGCTTAGCTTAAAATGGGCATACAGGCTGAAAATCCCAAGGGCCTTCACTGGAAGATAAATCAAGCGTCACCAGGAAGATAGGGAGCAGCATCATTTGTTGGCGAGAATAGAAAAATTCATCCTGGAAATCGTAAATCATTAGACGGGCAGGCCCCAGTGAATAAGCCTCACCCACCAAACAAATCGATTCGTGAAGTTATTGCACATTTCAATCCTCCTTACAGGCACCTGGAGAGACCCTGTGGGCGTTATGATTTACATACAGATTCCCGGAGATTAGACGCTTCCTGTGTTTGACAGAGTGACAGATATTTCAATCATACACTGAGCTGTGTTTCTTTGTTTACCTTTAATGGAAGAGATTTATTAAAAACATGTTTTTTAGACTTGTGTAACGAACATCAGTGTCAGCAGGTTAGTTTCATGGTGTGGTTGCCTGTATTGTAAATGGAGTAGGAGTGAAAGCGCTTTGCCAAACAATACCTATTCTTCTCATAGCAAACGATTTCAAAACATGTCGTAATTCACTATTGTCCTGTAGCAATTGGAAATCAATTTTCTATTGTATCTACTTTGTCTTAAATAGTCTGTCTCAAAATAATATGCACCCTGCTTCTAATGACTTTATGCGTACAAGTTACATTCCTTTCTACATGAGTTTCCAGGTTGAGACTTTCATTGGGGTTGTTTTGCTCTAAGAAAAGACATCCATACAATGCAAACGCCTCTGAGATAATTGACATGTCACTTAGTGATCAAAAATGAGGGAAACAGCTACCCCATGGGCAATGATATTGTGTCACAAATTGTGTGTTGAGTTGCCAGTCCTCCACGGCAGAAATCCCTGTTGCCTTGTTTTAAACGAGAGCAGTCAGTCAGGGGATATATAGACAGGAGGGCTTCTGCTGGCATTTTAATTAACCACCGTCATAGCTACTGCATCGTATAAATCAAACATCTCTGCATGTATGATGATATCATTTACATACAGCTCTGCTTCCCAACTATTTCTCCTATTAGGGCCACAGTATAAAAGGAGCGATGCAAATAATGGTGATCATCATGTATGGAAAATGTATAATTTCAATAAGCATTAGTCGTGGATTCAGTTGATTCACAGAATAAAACTAAGAAAATAGACCGCAGCTAATGCATTATTTATTTAAATTTCCACCCTGCCTACAAGACTGTGGTTAAATATGAGTGTGTGTGTCTGTGTCAGAGAGAGAACGATTTAAACTAATATTTGCAGAACTTGGAATCACTATCAAGTTTAAATAAAACATTGTTCTTTGCTCTCTTTTGAGCTGCGCAATTGTCAAGATGGGTATCTCCTGACATCTAAGGAAATGGCTGAGGATTATTCTGCAGAATTCTGCTTTGCCCTTTTGAGATAGAACTCAGACACTTGCTGTGTCGCTGCATTGAAAGCAGAGATATGCTGTCCATGTGAATGCATTTATGAAAAGGGTCCAGCATTGATGTCAAAGAGAATTCATCACACATGCTCTTTTGTCTTCAAAAGAATGGTTGTATATTACCAGTGTTTGACAGAATCCAATTGAACTGCAGCAATATGAACTCTTAAACTCATCTAAATTAATTAACATACAGGGCCAACCTTTAATTGTATAATTTAAACAATACACTTGCAGTATAAACTCTAACTGCACTCCCCCTATAAAAGTCCTTGTCTTTTTTTTTTTTTTTTTTTTACTGATGTTGAATTTGGAAGCATCTTACTCCCCCAGCACTCTCCAGCATGTGCCAAATTCATACTTTAATGGAATTTCGGTGTGCACAGCCAGATAGATGTCTACAGCATGTGCAGAATCACGAATTGACCTTTCAGGTGGAGAGAGAAATTGCATCACCTAATAGTTGTTGTGGCACCAAAATAGATGGATAAATTTCAAAGAGGCTATCTGAGCTGTGTGTCTGCAGCAAGATTACTTATCCTTCAAAATAACAAAAGGAGTCTTATTCAAGATTCTTGCAAAGACATTGCATTGCTGTTCTCAAGTGTGATGTGCCCCAGGGCTTATAGAAAACTGTTCAGGACTTTTTTTTAACAATTATTACCTTAAAATAAAAACAAAAATACAAAGCTGTCTTTATCCTGCTGGCAAATAATTGGTTCTCTCCATAGTCCATTATGGCCAAAATCAATGCTGAATCAATATACTTTACACAAGCTTGCTGACTTTCAAAATACGTTCTTTCCCTTTGTTTAAGCAGTAGAATGGCACACACATTGTTTTAAATGGGTGCTACATGGCCAGAGAAAACACAGAAAGAGGCTGTGGTATTTTCTTTTGCTCAAAAGGTAAAAAAACCTACAATTACCAGAATGCACTGCGCCACACTGAACTGGTGGGTGACATAATGCAAGCACGTCACAGAATCAATATGGCGGCCGGCTGGTAACAAACAATCTCATATTACATTCAAACAGTGCAGTAAAATAAATTTCTGAAAACATTTTAGGCAAGAAGTAGGCAATACAATAACAGCATCTTGGTTTATATTTGGTCAGCACTGTCTAGTTTTACAGTTTATTCTGAGATCAAAAGGGGCAACTCTTTTCTCGGTCCGCTTCTATAATCTTTGTATCCGTATGCGGTACAATCTGTAGTTCGAGTACAGCCTTCAAACCGGCAAAAACTCCACCAGATGGTGCGACACCCGTCATCTGGCAGATTTGAGCTGCGAGATGAGCACGGAGATCTGGGCGCTGGCAAGATAGAAGGAAGTTTACACATACTACCAACATTGTTATGGTACAAAGCTGGTTATACATCGGCAAAGTATCCCTTTAAGATTTAGTACCAGCCATTTGTGCGACAAAGTGGTGCAAATAGAAATATGAAATCTCTACAGACCTTTGTTTCTCAGTTACATCCTGTGTCAGATGATTGAACAGGTCAAAATGCTTTTGATTAATCAGCTATACTCCAAAAGCATAGCAAGTTGTGTTGAGTTAGACTGGGTAAACCCCCCCCCCACTCTGCCGGCGATTTGATTTCTCCCCTGCAGCTCTGTCTGGAAACCTGCACATTTATCTCTCCTGCTTCCGTTCACAATTTTGCGGGAACCAATCACAAACTGGCTTATCCACCTGGCGCGCTATTGGCGGGTTTAACACGATGACGATAGAGAAGCAACGGCAAGCAGCTTGTTGTTCAACGTTCAACGAGCCGCCCCCCCGAAGCGCAGCAACCCGTTGATGCCGCTGTCGCTGCTACGTCACCCGGATCGTTGGTCTGATTGGTTGAAGGACTATCCAATTGCATACAGAGTCATTTGAACTATGCCCGTTGGTCACGCCTATGGTGCAGAGAAAATACAGAGCAGACTCCCCAGACCAATGTTCAATCTTAAATCTATTGAGCGTGGTCTTGTGATAGCCAGACTAGTGTCGAGTAACTTCTTTGTGTCTTTTGATTTAAGTCTGTACATGTCTTATAAGAGCTAGGATAGTTTTTCGTCCTGACCACAGCCCTACCGCCTAGTTGTTAGTGAAAGTGTCTCTGCTCTCATGAAACATCCTATGGTTCAGACCTCAGTGAGAACAGCAGTCAACCTGAGGTAAATAAGTTCCTCCTCAGAAGCAGCATGGGAGGAGTGCGTCCCCTGAGGTGATAACCTTTATCTGGCCTCACCTCAAAGCCATGTGTTGCCTGTCAAAGTAAGTGCCCAGAAAAGTCTGTGCAACTGAGTTTTAGTTTTGTTTTCTCTTCCAAAATACAAAATGATCTTGCAGCGAAGAGGTGTGAAAATAAACTATTTAGACATATTATGTGAACAATTACAATACTTATATATAAAAGTTGTACTTGATGTGATTTATTATTATTTATGTGATTGTTTCTGGTCAGTTAATTCATGTTTCATGTTTATTTCAGATTTTCATATAAAATCTGTAAATGACAGAACATAAAACTAAAGTAAATGGGTATTTAAAACATTTTTAATAGCACAAAATATACACACCAACATATGAAGAAACCCAAGTCTGGGCTTTGCATGCAGGCCCTAGATTTAGCTAAAAGACTGAACATCAGCAACTTGAACTTGTGGTGATCGCTGCATTAGTCTTTGCCCTACAGACTGTTTCCTTATAGTTGACATTGGTGTTGAATACATATTAATGAATGCACAGACACCATAAGCTCAGATGTGCTAAAACAACCCTGAATACATTTCTTCTCCAAACAAAGTGGTAATAAAAAGTACTTGAACTGTAAAGAAAAACGAATCACGAGGCAGGATTACTTCCCGGTGTGGGCTTCAGTAATTGGAGAAATGTACAAATCCGAGATGGTTGTTTATATTGTCCCATCCATCATCGTGAGCCATAAACGGGCACAATCTCTCTTCTCACTTACAGAATATTGTTTTAGTCATCACCTCAGTGAAAGTGCTCACTCGACCAAACACGCGGCGAAACACGAAAAGCATGTGTTTATCAAGCTGAGCTTGTGCTTCACTTTAGGCTCTTGGACTATAGCCAAGCAAAGGACCTCGTAGATGAATCCATATATCGCCCACATCGGATTTTTAAATACTCAAGAAGTCTGTATTCTTGTTTATCATCTCTCCACATCCAGTCGTAAGGCCTTAGTGCCACTGTAATTCTCTGTTGTTGCATTGCGATGAACTGGGGCTTATCTTCCAAATACAATATTATAGAGAGGGAAAACTGTGTGATTTAAATTCTTATGAAAGCTACTAATCTGTGTGAATGGCTAAGAGGGATTAAGCTTGTCAGGAGAAAAAAAAATGAGCTCATCATGCTCTTTATTTTTTATTTTTAAAGCGCCATTGAATTTATGTAAGCAGTGGACGTGGTTTGTGAGAGATGATCAGTCTTGACCTTTGTTTGGCCATCTCTAATGAAACTCCTATTCCATACTTAATGGAGCCTGATAAAGGTCATTCATATAGCTCATGCACATAAACACTCCATCTTCTCTATACTGAACAGTCACTTGGCACGTTATCCATTTCTGCTTAGTTCCACATAGTTAATCCTATAAAAAAGGAATATGGCTGATGTTTTGTCACCCATAGTGTTTGTACAAACAGTACGACAGAGCTTGATGTTTTTCTATGGTTTTGTAGCACGCCGCTAATGCCACCCAGTAGGCAACTGTGACTATATACATCGATCAATCATCTGTCGGACATGCAGATGCATGCATGTGTTTGCGAGCACATGTTCATCCGTGTTTGTGCGGTGCCGTACGAACTTAAGAACTTCAGAACAGCCAGCCCCTTCAGTGATGTACTTTAAGTACTCCACACCCACACTCACCCATTGTATTTATGTTGTATACATTCATTCCCCATCTTCCTCTTCTGCTCTTAAATCTACGTTGAGCTGCTTTCTTGATATTTTGGAAACAAACTATGCCGCTTTAGAATAATCATGGAATTTGTTAGGTGGATTCCGTAGTGCCAATATGGATCAGCGTGTATATAGATGCCGGTATGTTTCTGTGTACAAGTGCAGAAGTGTAGGTTGTTTGAATATATATGGGACAATTCTCTGTTGCTCTCCGAAATCACATCCAACCTGTGGGTTTAAAAGTTTATGTCTTACTAAAGGAGTGTCCGTTTGAATCCTCACACCAGAAAGGAAAATCTGAAGTGTAGGTAAATGAAAACTTCAACATATAGTGTACTTCCAAGTCACCCTCAACCCTTTGACTCCTGTCTGCTATGATAGAGCTGGTCAGTAGCCAGCAACACAGTATGTATACTATGTGATGCATGGGTCTGCCAGTACAAACAGGTATTATAGATTGACTGTCAAAAAAAGGACTAGGAAAAAAAACAGCTATACACAAACATATGTGCACGTATAAGATAAAACTAGCACACCTTTTTTTCACAACTCCTCGCATACTCTGTCAAACTTCTCAGACAGATGCCATATTGAGATGTAGGAATTATTTTGGGATGATTGATATATTGATTTGATTGTAGTGATAGTGCAAATAAATGCTACCAAGACAAATAAACTACTGTTGTAGTTACAATCAGCAGTGTCAGTGGCTGGCTTTAGAGCTTTTTGTTGTTTTGGGGAATGATCACGTAACCTTAAAAAAAAAAAAAAAACGTTCCCGCTGACTGGCATCCCCTGTGTTAAAGGCTAGTTAGTAAACAATATACCTCAGGAAATTCTCATTGATCAGGGACAATGATTATATATGTTCATATACAGTATATAATTCCATGCTGTTTCTGTGTTTCTCTGTTTGTCCTTTCATTCATATTTCTGTGCAAAACACGAAACGCAAGTAGTCACTTTGACAACAACTTCCCAGTGCCATTTCATAAGGAAGTGCAAATTAACTTTGCTGAGGTACTTTCTGGTGTCATGTGATAGTCTATTGCAGTAGATGGCACACGGACATGGGTAGCCTTGCCATTTTCCAGCTGTAGTGACAAGCACCAAAACATTTATTAAGTAGTGGTCTACAGCACTAAAACAGATGAGTTAATAAAATTAGTGTAGTGTTTCATTGAATTCCGTCACCTACACCCAACCCTCCCTGCACTTACAAAGCATTAGCATGGTTGTTAGCATGGTTGTTCCTGTTAGTTAATCCCTAGCTTGAGGTATCTTTGAAGTGACTCATAATAATTGGAACATATAAAAGATACATCATTCTATAGCAGCTCCACAACAGAAAACTTGATACGTTTGCTCCTCAGCAAGCTTCTCTGCAAAAGGCTTCCTCAGGGACTGATAAGTCGTCTTTCTGAAAATGGCTACACTAAACCACACTCAACACCTACCTTTTAAATACTACCTGGTTTTACTCGAGAGCTAAATGCACAATGCTCGAGGCCATTTCTCCCTTTCTCCTTGTAACATTTTCTTGGGGTTTTCATGGGAGTTTTAAAGGTTGTTTTTTTGTGCTGTGCCAGGAGACAGGCTGAATGAGAAAGGATGGATGCTGCAGCGTGCAGCTGGGAAAGATAATGAATTAAGTTGACCATGGGAGGCGAAGACCATCACTAAAGCATAATGGGTCCCAGCAGAGGGACGGGGATATTGACCCGTCCGTCACTTTCCTTCCCCCCGCTCCCCTTCCTCCCTCTCTTACAAATACAAACTCTCACAAGTGTGTACACAGCCTGACACACACAGACTGCAGTGTACACATAGAGCGAACAATACCAACATACACTTTGTCTTACACACACACTCCTGAAAAGCATCTTTTTTCCTCTTCTTAACACGAGAACTAACACCAGTGCATGCATGCGTATGAATTTCTTGGAGGAGGGGGACTTTGGCTGTGTTTGCTCTTTTTAACTGAAAGCAAATGGAGAGTTTGCACTCCCTGACAGGGACTGTTTCATCAAACATATACAAACTGTGGGAAGGAGTCCACAGAGAGGCATCCCCACAATGCAGAATGCCAGCTGAACCGTCTCTGTTCTTATTTGACTTACTCCAGGCAAATTGCTTTGATATGAATTCTATGGAAGATCACTTGAAGCAATTTGGCATGTTTTTTTTTTTTTTTTTCCATCCTGAACTTTTAAAAGCTGCCGAACCTTTCTATCCTTTTCACTTGGTTGGTATTTTCCTCCTGATATGAATCACTTGAGTTCTGAAAGGGAACAGTGGTGCACACCAATTCTTCTTTTTATTACTCTCCAATTTGGACAAATCTGTCTAGCTTTGACAGCAGCTGCACCATCCCTGCCTTCGACGGCTGGCTGTTTCCTTTATTTTTCTTTATTTTTCTTTCATTGATTCAATTATTCACCCATCGATTCATTCATCTATTTATTTTTTTTTGTCCTGTGTCAGTGGTCAATAGACTGAGGGGACTCAGCCCACTTACATCAGAGGCAGCAGCAGGATCAGCCAGCGATTATAGTCATTACAGTTTGTGCTTACATAGGGCTCTTGTGCTTTGTGCCACATCTCCCCTCGTCAGCTGGCAGTCTGAGCTCTAATCTGCCAGTTATAACAAACAGCAGACAAGGGAACAGGAGGAAAAAACTAGAAGGAGGCACATGTGTTAATACGGATAGAAAAAAGGGCGGTTGGTGGCCAAATTGCAAAATCAAATGTTGCGTCATACAATCTTAGCTCTGCTGATGTCACTTAGTATTGGCGTACAACAGTTATGTTTGTTTCGGAGAATACATTTCACCTTTTGTTTGCAAGTGGAGCCCGTGCTTCCAGCAAGACGCAAATTAGAGCATTAGCCTGAAGTAGCTTCTAACCACCTGCTGTGTTCTTCCTATAGTGCATATGTATTCCCATACATATTTGAATACATCACTCAAAGTGGATTAATTTGCCTCTTTCCCCCGCTAGTTCAAAGAGCTCCATCAGAGCCAAGTGTCTGATGAAACTCTGATTATCCCTCTAATTGGTCATTGAGGAGTCGGTGTGGCGCGTGGCGTGGGCAGCTTCTCTTGCTATTGATCCCCCCTCCTACGCTGCCATTGATTTGCACTTGATACATTTAATTGTAATTATTTCTTCACCTTATTTTACCCCCCCCCCCCCCCCCCCCCCCCCCCCCCTGCAAGTGCCTCCAGGACACTAACGGAAAACTGATCATGAGCTATTTGTGTGTGCAGAGGTAAAAATCCACAGCAGTGATGAAAGGGATTTTGAATATGGGTCAATATAGATGCTAAGGCTGGCATTAAGTTTGCAATCCATGTGCAATCCACATAATGATGTTTAATCCCTCTAGAGGAAGTTATTACAAACTATGATTAAAATTCCAGATTTGGTCCACGAAAAAAGAAAAATATTATTCATGTTATTCATATTCATGTTGTCCATCCACACAACAACAAACTATGATCGTGTGTGTGTGTGTGTGTGTGTGTGTGTGTGTGTGTCTCTGCTCCAACATCTAGCTATACATCTCTTCTCTCCATCTCACTTCTAATTCTTTGTGACACTTAATCTTAACTTGTGTTCTCGCCTGCTGATAACCCCCCACCCACACACACACACACACACACACACACACACACACACACACACACACACCCCACCCCCCACTAGTTCTAAATAGAATAAACAAGAAATTGTAGTCAGGAGGAGATGAGAAGGCTGACTATAATTGTTTCTCGGTTTTATAGGCTTGACCCCTTATTTATTTGACTGGCAGTTACTGCCTGGGAATTAACTCTTCATAGGCAGGGACAGGCCTCTGACAGCTGAGCGAAGTGAGTGGCAGAGGGTGATGGGGGTTCATGAACTCATAAAGCTTCCTCGACAGACCATATCTCATTACTAGGTTGGCTTGAAATAAGATGGGCCCCTTTTTTGCTTGTCCCTCACTGGTTCGATTGATTAGTCGGCAGCCAATCAATGTTAATTAAGGTGTAGAGAATCCTTTAATTGTGGCGTATGAATCATTGTGTCAGACCCTGCCTTGACCTTCACAAGACTTGCACTGTAAATGGCCTTGCTGGGGAATAAATACCTTTTATATATTGCAAGATAATGATAGTCCATAAATGAGTATAGCTTTGATGGACGGCGATCCTGTGTATATACTGTAGCTGGCAGCAGCAGGCCTCATGAGGATCACATACACAATGGGTGCTCAAATGGAGACTGGACCTCCACCTTCATATCTTGTTTTTTTTTTTTTGATTTTGCAAACACATGCAGAGCGGCGACAGATCAATACATGTCAGAACGGTTAAGAGTTAATGTTGTGAGATAAGTGTTGCAATTATGTGTGGCGAGAGGCTCACTGTGCATATGAAGTAGGGCTGTGATTGATGACTGTCAAAAGCAAAATGGCACACGAGAACACCACCGGCA